>JAKIJQ010000035.1:0-1200000 GCA_023373905.1 Rhizoglyphus robini | reverse complement strand
TCCTACTTTCGAACTGGGATTTTAACTAATTCAAAATATTTAAGGTGAAAGCACTGATAGGAAAAAGAAAATCTATTAAAACTTTTGAAAATGCAAATCGTGAAAATATACTACCGAATCCAATAATACTAAATTACAAGTCACATAGTAATTCATTCTTAGTAATCATGTCAACGATTGGGGGTTAAGAAGAAATTGGAAGTTATGGATAGGCACATTGATGAGAAAAAGTAGATGATTCAATAACAAGAACAGTACTCTATCTGAAGAAATTTGTTTTTTTTGTAAATAAATTTCTTAATAAAAAAAACAATTTCAAAACCTTTAAAACCAAACTATTGTAAAAACCTCAAATACAAAGGCTTCATTGAAAAATTTACAAATCGGTAAACTAACTATTTTTATCGGTAAAGTTACTAAATTTATCGGTCCATTAATTACAAGCCGAATACAACACGCCTCGATACACTCTTCTGTGGATTGTGTAAAATACATTGATAAATCAACAGTTCATAAACAGTTGATAAATCGACAGGAATATGAATTGTAGTTGGTCAACGAATCCAACACGCCTCGATACTCAAACACTCAAAATCTTCTCTACTGTCGATCATTTCTTTTATTAAAATGATGAATCAAATAAAAGTTCTCCTAAACAGAGAAAATTAAAGTATAACATCTATAAATAAAAGAAAATATTCCAAACTAACTAAATTTCCAGCCTTAAATTCAGCAGCAACTACTATTATCTTGGTGAGATTGAGCACCACAGCTAATAAACAAAGGCGTATTGAAAATAATCTGTAATTTAACATTTTTAATAAATTTAATAAGTTTCATAATATCAAATGTATCGATTCCGTGACAGCAAGTGTTAGTCAATCATTTGTAGATATAGATGCAAATATATAAGTCAAATAAATTTTTTAACGAATAAAAAATTTCATTTAAAAACCTTTTTGGTAATTCACCAATAAAACTTACCAGTGACACAAGCATCTTCACAAGATTACATAAAGACCAAGAATGTAAATTTTGCAAATAAATAAAATCAATTTGATTAGTTTGATTAAAACAAAACAAATCTGGAAAGGAAAGTTATAGAATTGTTCAAATTGAATAAAAAGAATTTAAAATTTAAAAGTAAAACCTTTTATGTTACTAATCAAATTAGTAAAACATGATATATGAAAACAAATTAAACACAAATAACAGTTAAAAGGACCACGACTATTTTTAAATTATAAACCTTTTACCAAGTGGACGTTATGATTAGATGCATTTCTTATTGTAACGATATTTTAAATTGCTTTGTCCAAATTAGTGTTAAAGAGATTACCTTGTTCACTTCGTACACTTTTGGAAAAAGTCCACGTTGGCTATTAAGTTCATTGTTTCATTGTTCATTGAACAATAGACGTTTGTGAATTCAGGTAGACCAAATACTCAATTAAAAATCTTTATAATATTAAAGTAAAGTCGAAAAGCTTCGTCGTCGTGGCGGAAAAGCTCAAAGGCGCGGAAAAGTTGTACAGTAGACGTTAGACAAGATGAGTACTCGATGACGTGGCAATAGAAGACTGACACAGTTGAAGTTAGACATTGTCATTCCCAACAATTCTCGACAGGAAAAATTTTTTTACGCTGAATCTAATGGTACTCTTAAAAGTTATTAATTGACTCAGGTTTTGGAAATATTTGAGTTTTACAACTAAATTTCGCGTTTACACATAATCATGTTACATTACAATGTAATGTGTTTTGCGAAGTAAAACTAAAGTGAATTTCACTTCATTAATGAATAAAGATGGAAAGCGTGGTGTGAGGGTGAGTGAGTGTGGTTAGCATGATTAGTGGTCCACTTTCACACCTAACCCTCACTACTGTCAATAATTGATATATTGCCCAACGAAGCACACACATTCGAATTTGGCACACTCACTCAAACAAACACAGACACATTGAAGACAAAAATCTTTAAAGACAATTATTATGTTTCCTCGGGTTTCTCGTGATAATTTTTCTAATTGTTTTCCCAAATTTTTGTCTTCAATTTATGGTCTGATTGTAATAGTGACATGTTTCATTCACATATTCTTTCCTTTACTAGCCTTTCGTCTATTTAGATAAACTTCCCGAACAGCCTCAGATTACTGTGTGCCATTTATTGTGACCGACTATAATGCGCTTTATTGCTTTACTAAACTGTACATAATAACAAATTGTTTGCTCCATTTTGAAACTACACGTTTGAATGTTAACCCACTCGATGATCACTTCACCACATCCAAATACAAGTGTGCATTAAACCGTGACTCACGGTCCGTGAGCACTACTCACTGAGTAGTACATGATCGATGGTCAAACATATTTCACGCGATTTGAGGTTGGTCAGAGGAGTGAGATGTGTTGTGAATGTGGCGCCATGTATAACAACATAACATACACAAATAAAACAACGAGGAGTCCCAACTCCCAAATATTTCTAATCCTGTTTAAAACTCATCAAGTTTCCACTGCCGCAAAACCACAATTTGTTGAAGCAATACTTCACTGGGCAGTCATTGTCTTCTCAATTCATCAACTTCATCCGCCAGTACAGCAATGCATTATAAATTGCGTGTGTTGCTTACAAGAAAATGGACATGAATGGACCTGGAACCTACTACTTCAAGATTTAGGGTGGCATCAAGTATATGTTATACAACATCGGGTCCAACATTCGTTCACCAATCTACAATCAAACCAGTGTGTTGGACACAGAAGATGCAACAAATGCTAGGATGAACAAAAATTCATCCATAAATGTGTTCCAGAGTTGATGGCACTGCTGCATGATACTCTCATGGAAGTCAATCCATTGTGTCGCCAATTTAAGTACACGTACGACACTGAGCACGCAATCGGCGGTGTTTCAAAATCGAGGTTGGCCAAAGCAATGGCCACCAGTATTCGTAGCCAACCAGTGCCGATGTTGCTACACTGTACGTAGTCAATGATATCGACGATACCGAGAGAGGAATTGTGTGCTTTGTGAAAATCCACCAACCAGAACCTCAACTGCAATTCTTTCAACATGTCTGGCCATCGCCAACCAAACTGCCGCAATTGGAGGACTAATCACTACAACCACGAGTACGTTTGCAGCAATAAAACGACTACCACCATTTTCCCTGTAAACAATGAAGCGTCACCTCTCACCAAAACGATCATTGCCAGACCAATGCAAGCATGATTTGAGGAAGAGTGTTATGTTCCAATACTATCAACCCGCCGCTGCAAGCGGCGGGTTTTAACAAGTTAACTGCAAACGCGAGCAGAGAGCGGAGTGAAACGGAGCGAACGCGAAGCGTTTGGGTTAACTTGTTAATAGTATATAACTTAAAAATAAAGTATAGCAAATGAAAAGGACAAATAATATTATAAAAGCATACCAAGCAAAGTATCTAATTAAAGAGTCAAGTTTTAATTACAAAAATAATTTAGTACAAAATTATGATTATTAAAAAACCTTTAACAATTATGTGGAATTGATGAGCAATAAATCAAAAAAGTAAATACTGAATTAGTTCGATGATCATCGGTTTATTAATGATGATAATTAATTTTCTCTTTTTTCCACAGAATTACTACATTGATGCACTTGATATCATAAACAAAAGAAATTGGAGTTTGGTTGATGAAGAAGAAAGAGAGGTTCAATGAGTCGATCGATCACGACTTTGATCACCGAACCAGACAAAAGTTTTACCTTTTTTACAAATCGAAGTATAAATCCTTTCGCAGTTAGGAACTACCTTGTGCTGATCCGCTTCCAGGCCATGATTTATCCTGAAAATCAAAGTTTTGTCCTCATTTGAAAATCAATCAGTTGTCAAATATTGATTTTTAAAATAAATGCATTTCTAAAGATTGAAAAAACAATAATAGTCAATTTAAGGCAAAATCGGTTAAGAAAATCAAAATTCGGATATCAATTAAAAATTACACTGTTAACGGCCATTTTTACACGCCCAAAATTTCAAATGTACTTTATTAATTCAATGGCGCTGAACACGATGGTCAAATCGGTTTTTGTCTAGGAATAGGCAAACTCCCAGAAATCGGTCTCAAAGAGTCGAAAAATAGGTGTTTTGGTCTAATTCTCATCCCCATTTGAAGTACTTATGGTAGGGGCACGACATTGATATTAGACTCTTTTTGAACCTTCTTTTGTGTATTTAAATTTAGGTTGGGGGTTTCAAAGAAAAATATTTTTATTATCGGAACATTTATAATTTAATAACAAGTGTTTTTTGTTTACGATTTAACGGGGACATGGGTGCAGCTCAACCCATTCGGCCAAACAAACTTGTCAAACCAGTGGTGGTATTGTGCTAATCACCTCAGCATGTGACAAATGTGCGTGTATACTGCACTGACCGATAGACTGACCTCTGACCGCTAGTGCAATTGGTATGTTGTGCACCGCTGTGCTACTCCTTCAGTGTAGTGGTCACTGCTGCAAAAGCAAATACAACTTCTGTTGGTCGCATTGTTTGCCCTCGAGGGAAGACATATTTGCGCGGGGCATTAAGGACCACAAATTGTCCATTTTTTAATATCTTTTTCAATCTGATATGAATCTTTAATTTTCCTATCTTCCCAAATTCAATTTGAAAGCATGAAAAACGGCTTTGAAAGAGTCCAAAATCAATGTCATACGACTAGCACAAGTAAACACTAATGGGTTGCCAATTAAGCCAAAACACCTACTTTTGGACACGTTGTAACCGGATTCTGGGAGTTTGCCTATTCCAAGACAAAAACCGATTTGATCACTGTGTTCAGCGCAATCAAATTAATAAAATACAATTTAAATTTTTGGGCGTGTAAAAATAACAGTGTTATGGAAACAACAAAAAGTTTTATTTTTCGATAAAAAAGGAGAAGATTTACAGGAAAAGGGAGAAATGTTTCATGTTTAAATTTAAATATATAAATAAGATATAAATGTGACATTGTTTGAAATATAAAGGGAAATGTAGGGAGAAAGTTGATACTAGATAGCTCACTCGAGTCGACGTCCCACCAGATCGTTGTCCACCAGGACATATTCATTCGCATCGCGATTGTCCTCGATGTTGAGAAGATGTTGCTGTTTGAGAGTTTGGGGTAATTTGAAGTGACGGGTGCGGACATGACGAACTATTTTACTTCGTTCTTCAGCAGAGTATCCACAATTGGGCCATGAGCACGAGAATGGCTTAATGCCGAGATGAATACGTTCGTGAATGGCAAGTTGAGCATCCCAAGGAAATGTTTTGCCACAACCGTGATACTTGCACACGTGCTTGTTAGTTCCAACAGCAGTAGATTGAGTCTTTTTGCGTTTGTTTGAGGATTGAGAGCGGCTTACAGAAGATTTACGTTTGTTACCAGACGAAGTTGTCATTACCTATATAACATTTGTCAAATCTTTTGGTATCATAGCTTAAAAATTGAGGCAATCATTTGTCCCGATCGAGAAAATAAAAGAATAATATTTTAAATTTAAAGATTGAAAAGAAAGAAATTTAAAAATTTAAAAAAATAATTTATTTGAACTTTTAATAAACTCATTTTTTTATCTGAATCCAAAACTAAGTAATGCTTATTATTATTAATAAAATACTTTACTGTACACAATGATACTTAGCTTGGATATCACATTACAGCAAAGAAAAAAATGTAAAGACACGAATAGACAAATAAGTTGTGAAAATCTCGGGAGATAAGAGTAGTCGTGTTATTTAGATGACCTTTTATTTTGGCAAACATTACATGTACGATAATAGTGAATAGAAGAGCAACTACGTGATACATATGATCTATCTTCTTACACTAAATCTCCTTTTTTTTCTCATTTCTCAAATTTCGCTATTAATTGTTGATATTTTGAAGCTTGTCAATTCAATATTTTGAACAAATAATTATGAAAAAAGTTATTAAAAAGATTATAAACCTCTTATAAAGTAACACGACGACAAACTTATGTTAGTTCAAGATTCAAGTAGACTGGTCATTAATATTTTGCATTGAGTATGGACTGAAGGAAATTTGAAAAATAAACTAATGAGACAACAAATTTACTCAGTCATTGATTGAAAAAAAACTTAGAAAGCTGTTATAGGAAATATTTTGTTGGTGGTAGATTGTGAACAAATTTTGCATACCTTGGCCTTGCTCTTATCAGACTTTACATAAGTTACACTTCATTAATTTTTAAAATACATAAATTCCTTTGGTGTTTACTTTGTACACTTCGGTAATAGCCAAATTAGGAATATACAGTGAAGGCGTTTTTTCATAAAATTATAAAACAAGATATGCAATTGACTTTAACATATCAGCCATATGCCAATGCCTATTATATAATCAAAACTGTAAAAACCCAAACCAAACCGATCAAGAGCCAGACCACAGTGTTCATTGATTGTTTATATAAAATTTTAAACACATTTAATAAAGGAAACAATGGTTTCGACAATTCATATACCTTCACAATATGAGCAAATAATGTATCAATCATTTTATTTTTTGAGTCAAAGAATTAAACGTTGTATATAACAAAATCGTGTATAACCGCATATAACTAAATCAATAGCAAGTCCGTAGTCTTCGTAAGACAATTACTAACCTTATTAATGAAATGAGCATTTTATTGAAACAAAACATTTATAAAAACAGAAATTAATTTTAATCAAAAATTTTGTTATCGAATAATTAACAACAAAATATTGAACCAAAGAGTGATAAGAAAACATATGAAAGAACGAGATTAAATGTTTGTGTAATTGAAAGTATTGATAAACACAATACTTTTAAATTATTTCTGGACTTTTTAAAATGACAATTTAGATTACTGTGTAGCTTTTTCTTAAAATTCTTCGAGTAACAAATATCTAAAGGTTAATAAAATAACGATTTCCTTTTTAGTGAATATCAGGCGTTTTGTTCTAAAATTTGGAAACATTGTCTAAAATGACATAATTAAAGTCCCATGTAAAACATGAAATTGATTTTATAACCATTTACTATGGTGGATGAGCGAGATCGAGCTCTAGTTCAAGACAACAAGGATTGGATCAGAGAACTTGTGGATGATGAATTTGATCATGGCAAGAAACAAATGTTCTACTTATTTGCCTGTAAAAGTTTGAAGCCGTACACCGTCCAAAATGATGTGATTCTAATTATGTTCGAATTCCCGTGCCCATTCCGAACCCAGTCCCATTTTCGGAAATTTCTACACTTATTTCTATACTACCTCCACACCATTTGTGTTCGATCGTTAATTAATAAATATTTTATCTTTAACGCCAACGCCCCCAAAAAAGAGTTTTCATTTTTTGTTTTTTTAAACCTTGTTATTGTTATAAGTTATAACCACAAAAGACATGAAACAAATTATGTTAAAATAGAAAAATAAATTGGTTAAAGTAGTAAAATAAAATAAAACATGTAAACGCACTAAAACCAATATAAAGAAGCAAGACAAGAGAATTTGTTGATTTTTATAAAATGACCATTTTATGTGGATCATGAATTTGATCATGTCAAGAAACAAATGTTCTACTTATTTGCCTGTAAAAGTTTGAAGCCGTACACCGTCCAAAATGATGTGATTCTAATTATGTTCGAATCGCAAATTCCCGTACCCATTCCGAACCCAGTCCCATTATATTCGCCGAAAAAATTTCGAAGTAATGTTAAATATGATTTTAAAAACATTCAATATTGAGGACTTTAGATATTTTAATTAAAAAACTATTTTAAGACTATTCCAAATGTTAAATAAATTAATCAAAGTTCAAACTAAAGAATTAAAAACATATGTTGAATCATTAGTGAAAATTTTAATATACGAGATTGCCGTACATAATTATACCTCGAAACTCTTGAAAAGACTTTTGACCTGAGAGACAAGTAAAATTTTTTTGACACAATACAAATACGATTTGTTTAAATAATCTTTGAAGAAGAATGAAATATTCAATAAAATTGATTTGATATTTACCTTTAAAATCAATACAGATGAGTTGTTGCTAACGTTATTTCCAAAAGTTTGCTCTGAAAGGATAATTAAAGTGTGATTTGTAGAAAGCAAGTACTTTAAAACACTTGCTTTGATTTTATATTTACATTTTACCAGTTTTATAAATCATTGCGACTTACTCAATAAACAACAACACTAATAATAATATCTCACAGCTCAACTCAATTCAAAAAGAAATGTTCGCTTGTGATGTGATAATAATGACTTGTTGGACAAGTGTTGCTCATGAGTCGTTGGAATACTCATCTGAAAAGAGAGAATGAGAGCTTAATTTCGTAAAAGATTTAATCTATCTCTCAAAATAATCATATTGATTTTTGATCAAATCAAAATTTAAACCTGTAAACCTTTTAATAAAAGCATACATTGAAACCTCTCAGTAATTCACTCATATATGAATTCCATAGTGTTAATACTAGAATGCAATGAATTTTCGTTTGAATGCATTTTGGATAAATTAAAGGATACGATTTATAGCATGAAACAATTAACTACTTAGATAAAACAAAAGTTTAACACAAAAGTTTAAAGTTTAATAGTTTAGTTGTATTCAAGAGTCACTGAGCAATCATATCAAGTCGGTTAGGAAACGATTTGGGGGTTAATTGGAAAATTGCAGTTAGTTATTTTAAAAATGAAACAAACTTTTTGTACAGTCACTTATTGTAAAAAAATAGAAATTATTGATAGAATATTGTGATAAAATTTTGAGTATTTGAAAATGAAGCAAGAATTATAAAATAATTTATTAAAAAACCTTTTAAAGACAAATCCTCAAATCAATTACTCTAACAATTACCTAAAACATTCAAGTTACATCTTTAACTTGAAATTCTAAGTTTTATAATCATAAATATGCCGGGATTAATTAAGAAAAAAGTTGTGTATGTTTGATGGTATACTTAAGAATTAAATAAATAGATTTAATACATTTAAAAAATGGAAACATTTGGCTACAAAGGCACTAATACCTATTTCGGATTGTCTGACAATTGTGAACGAATTGGTTTTGGTTAATCGAACTCTGCTGAAAGGTTCATGTTATTTCGTTGACTTTTTCGATAAGCCAATCATATTAGTCATATTTATGATATATAAAAGAAAGTAACAGAATTGAATAATTAGATTAATATCCTTTAGATTAATAATTAGAAAATAATATGCTTTTATAACCCCATAGAAATGAAAGAAAATATTCTAATTAATGAAAATCAATTATAATAATTGTTATTTTGAGGGATAGAGAAATTCATTTAAAGAATATATGGACATGACTCATATTATGAGAGATCAAACTAATAATTTTATAACCATTAAAACAAACTCGGTGAAATGACGGATGGATTGGGGTACGACCAAAAGAAACATAGCGATTTTAGTATATGTTAGGTTAACTCAAATTTTGATTTATGCTATTTTATATATCAATTAAATACACCGTAGGTGCTTTTTACAAGGTCATGTTCACCCCGTGAAAAATCGAGAAGCGACCGCTTCAAAATTTAAGACTCATTGTAACCTATTAAAGAAAAAACATACTTTACGATTCTTTAGATTCAGAACTCGCTCGAAAGTTGAAAAATGAAGAAAATAATGTGTAAATTCAAAAATCTTTTTAAAAATTGTATTATAAATCAATACAATAATTATTTTCATTTATTTAAAAACTCAGTAATTTGTTAAAGTAATAAGCACAATAAAACACCATCAAGATAATGCATATGGCAACGAATCATTGACTTTAATTTCACCAGAACGTTATAATTCTTGAGAGTGTAAGGTTTGCGATAGCGAGTAGCAAAAATTAAAACATTTGCTTGGTTGCAAAAGTGTAACATTTTGTTCCCCCCATTCTCACAAATAAACAATCGCCGATTTTGCCCACTCACTTCGTAGCCGTATCCTTTCCTTTTCTTGAAAGTGAAGTTAAAGAACACTTTTTTTTGTTCCAAACATCGAATGCAACAGCATCTCCTTTGGTCAATGTGACGTTCAATCGTTCGGTCCAGTCCTGGTCCTTCAGATCGTTCAACTTGATCATCAGTTGAGGTATGAGTTGATGGTGGAGCACATCATCGTAGTCGTAGACGTAATCTAAATCGAAAACGATGTTGTGCACACGCTTCTTCTCCTGCCTTATTCGGATAATATCAGTCATTTCATCGAATTTAGTAGTTGTACTTCGAGTGTCCGGAGGAGGAAAAACGTAGTTTCGATCATGCAGATAATTGGCCAATCCATAATCGGGCATCAACTCATTGCGTCCAACTCCTCGGTCCACTTCTGAATCATCTTCTGGTCGCCTCCCACTATCCTTGCCCCTCTGGCCGATATGTTTCCACGGGGGCCGAATTGTCAAAGCATTGTTGCTGTTTCTGTGATAAAAGAAGATTATTAGGAGAATGAAAGAAACAAATGACACAATCGGGGAGATTCGGATTGTATCCAATGATTGAAGCATACTACGTACTGTTTGAATAGATAGTGGTAATGAAGTAAGTGCCCCTCAGTTGATACAACAACAATATGTGCATATTCAAACTCGATTTCGAATGTGTCGATTAAAAATATCTCAAATTAATATTTGAAATGAATATTTTTTCATCTAAAACTACGAAAACTTACACATGTCAAATAATTTTTGTGAAACAAATCTAAGTACAATAAATATCTATTTTTTAGATTTCATACTATTGTGCACTAATTCCTATATTACCCTAAATTTCCCGATGCCAATTAAACCGAACAACATTCCCGATCTCTGCCTTCTCTCAATCTTCGCACGATTGCCCATGAATACTAACAATTCGAATTGATATTGTGATTTTCTGGCGAATATTCGAATATTCGTACATAACATCACTAATTCCCGTACCAATTACGAACCCAGTTGGCGAGTTAGTGTAATACTAATTTTACTACTAGTGATCTTCTCGTTGTGTATGGTACAGAATTTAACAGAGAATAATAATCAAAATGTGGATATATATATGTGGTATTACATATGAGAACAATTACCAATAATTCTTGAACAAAAAAAGAAAATTTTATGATTATAAACCTTTTATCTACAATGTTTTCATTTTATTCCAAACTAATGAGACAACAGGTTTGTTCAGTCAATTATCACAAAAAAAGTAGAAAAACGTTATGATGGTGAAACAAAATTGTATGTATTGTTATCGTTTGAATGAAATAATTTTTGATGGAAAAAAATTATTGACAAACTTTTAATACAAATATTATGACAATATTTAATTAGATAATCTTTATCTTTAATCATTAAAGGCAAATCAAAATTATTTATAATAAACCTTTTAAATAAAGAATAGTATCGATATAACTACAACACGCTCCGTTCATATTGAAACGGGCAATAAATAAATAAATTAAGAAATTATCAAAATTGGAAGTGAGAAATTAATAAACAAAACACTTTACTCGGAATTTCTATGATTGTACAGACAAAATAAGTCGTGTGTTTCTGATTAGATTAATTGATTAAAATACCTTTTAAACTACATCGAGTGCGAGTAAAATAATAACCTTTTGATATTAAAAATGTAAAGTTTTGTACTTATAAGTATGCATAGATTAATTCTCATAACAAGTTGTGTGTGTGTGTGTGTTCGTTGAACGATATCAAACAAAATCAATTGCTTTATCAGGTTACTGTTGAAAGGACTTTTTGGTTTTCAACTTTTCAATGTGTTCTGAAATTACTTCCAATAATTGATTCAAAAATAACTTATACTAAATACTATACTTTTACAAAACGGCTGCTAATAATGAAAAAGCTTATGCTCAGAAACTATTACTATACACTGTACATTGCTGGCGCTTAATATAATGGTGAGATTATGGAAATAATTTGTTTATTTATATAAAAAAATTTAAAAAACCATTAAAACAACTAAATAACCAGAGACATAATGTTTGAAAATTAAAGTTAATATTTAATTAAAAATAAAATCATAAAGCAATATAAAAATTATTATGTAATTACATGTAAATACAAATTAGTTATGATGAATTTAAGAGCAGTCGTACTATTCGACTCGAATGTGGTGGCCATTTATATGACTGAATCTGATTATATTTAGATTTAAAGAATGTGAAAATCATTTGGATTTTTTTTTAAATTGTGTTAAAGAGGGAATTTGGTCTTCAAGATTTAGTGGTATTAATGCCAGTGAGTTGATTAAGTTGAAGATATCACAGCCAAAGCTTCAACATGTTCATCGTGATTATTTCATAGTCTTCGTCAAATCCAAAGTGAATGGTCTAAATGGAAATGAATTTTTTGAGGTTTTGCTTCAGAAACTTTATCATACGCGTTTCAGTTTTGACTCCTTTTCTTCAGAAAAATTTGTCAATCAAGCAAAAGCTAGCTGGGCTTTGTATGCATCCTCGGTCAAAACTCTTGTCCATGCTCTCGGAAAATCTTGTAGGTAAAAAACATTTTGATAAAATCAACCGCAAAGCTCTATATATCGATGTGAGAAGAAAATATTTATGAAATTAACTGTATTTAATTCATTGTTAAGAGAAGAAAAAATTTATTAAAAGAATATGAATCTAACCATATGATTTTGCAAATGAAATAACATTAACAGATTGATTAACAAAACAAAACCTGAAAGGCAACTACAGAATTGTTCAAATTAAACAAGATAATTTAAAATTTAAAATAAAACCTTTTTACGCTACTAATCAGACTAATAAAACATGATTTATGGAAAAAATTAAAAACAACAACTATTTTTAAATTAGAAACCATTTACCAAGTGGACGAAGTGAATTGACGCATTTCTTATTGTAAAGATATTTTAAATTGCTTTGTCTAAATTATTGTAAAAGAGATTAGGGGGGCGTACTTTAATCACGTGATCAAGAAAATCGATTTTTTGAACTCTCCCATCCCCCATGTGATCAGGTCGTGATCAAAGGCCAGACCCCCCCCTTGACATGCACTTTTTCACATCGCATTGTCGTCTTCATAATCGGAGATTATGATTATTTGAATAGACTCATTGACATCTCCTCGCTGATCATCACCAAATTCTTCGAATACAGGGGCTAAATTATTTCTATTTTCATAGAAAATTGCCTTTTAAAAGATGATTTGGATTTGATCTGACCCCCCTCACTTTTTTCGTGATCAATGTGTGATCATTTGCCAAACCCCCCTTCCCTCCAACCCTTGATCACGTGATTAAAGTACGCCCCCCTTACCTTGTTCACTTTGTATACTTTTGGAAAGCCCACGTTGGTAATGAAGTTCATTGTTTCATTGTTCATTGAACAATAGACGATTGTGAATTCAGGTAGATCAAATAATCAATTAAAACTGTATTTATCTTAAAAAATAGTGTATAGAAAATGATAAAAAACAAATAATTTTATAATAGCTCATATGATAATCTAACAAATTATTTAATTAAAGAGTCAAGTTTTAATTTGTAAAAATAATTTTTGATTTAAAATTATCCTACTTATCTTAAAATTGTGGCGTCGGTCCGTCTGTCAACAATGCAATGTAAAAGAAACATGAAAACTTGAATAACTTTAAAAGTATTGGTCGTAGAAACATGAGATAAACAGTAAAATAAAGATCTATTTTAACCGGATCTGATGATTTTAGTTGTGGGTAGGAGGACACAAAAAGAAATACCTGTAAATTGGGTTTTAAAAACTATAACATTGTTGAAAAGAACAATTACAATGAATTTGATTGTTGCAAGACATTCAATTAACTTCAACATTTGGTTTGAGTTTTCGTAATTGGGTGACTATGGAAGCTGCTTCTAGGGTTTTGGGTTAGGTTAGGTGCCGTGTTAGGATGGGTTTTGAGGTTAGGTGGGGGTTGGGCGTCGTTCGGTTTAGGTTAGGTTAGGTTAGGTTAGGTGGTTATGTGGGGGTTGGGCGTCGTTCGGTTTGGGATAGGTTAGGTTAGGTTAGGTGGTTATGTTGGGGTTGGGCGTCGTTCGGTTTGGGTTAGGTTAGGGTTAGGTTAGGTGGTTATGTTGGGGTTGGGCGTCGTTCGGTTTGGGTTAGGTTAGGTTAGGTTAGGTGGTTATGTTGGGGTCGGGCGTCGTTCGGTTTGGGTTAGGTTAGGTTAGGTTAGGTGGTTATGTTGGGGTTGGGCGTCGTTCGGTTTGGGATAGGTTAGGTTAGGTTAGGTGGTTATGTTGGGGTTGGGCGTCGTTCGGTTTGGGTTAGGTTAGGTTAGGTTAGGTGGTTATGTGGGGGTTGGGCGTCGTTTGGTTTGGGTTAGGTTAGGTTAGGTTAGGTGGTTTGGTGGGGGTTGTGCGTCGTTCGGTTTGGGATAGGTTAGGTTAGGTTATGTGGTTTGGTGGGTGTTGGGCGTCGTTCGGTTTGGGTTAGGTTAGGTTAGGTTAAGTGGTTTGGTGGGGGTTGGGCGTCGTTCGGTTTGGGTTAGGTTAGGTTAGGTTAAGTGGTTATGTTGGGGTTGGGCGTCGTTCGGTTTGGGTTAGGTTAGGTTAGGTTAGGTGGTTATGTTGGGGTTAGGGCGTCGTTCGGTTTGGGTTAGGTTAGGTTAGGTTAGGTGGTTATGTTGGGGTTGGGCGTCGTTCGGTTTGGGATAGGTTAGGTTAGGTTAGGTGGTTAGGTTGGTGTTGGGCGTCGTTCGGTTTAGGTTAGGTTAGGTTAGGTTAGGTGGTTTGGTGGGGGTTGGGCGTCGTTCGGTTTGGGTTAGGTTAGGTTAGGTTAAGTGGTTTGGTGGGGGTTGGGCGTCGTTCGGTTTGGGTTAGGTTAGGTTAGGTTAAGTGGTTTGGTGGGGGTTGGGCGTCGTTCGGTTTGGGTTAGGTTAGGTTAGGTTAGGTGGTTATGTTGGGGTTGGGCGTCGTTCGGTTTGGGATAGGTTAAGTTAGGTTAGGTGGTTTGGTGGGGGTTGGGCGTCGTTCGGTTTGGGATAGGTTAAGTTAGGTTAGGTGGTTTGGTGGGGGGGTTGGGCGTCGTTCGGTTTGGGTTAGGTTAGGTTAGGTTAGGTGGTTAGGTTGGGGTTGGGCGTCGTTCGGTTTGGGTTAGGTTAGGTTAGGTTAGGTGGTTAGGTGGGGGGTTGGGCGTCGTTCGGTTTGGGTTAGGTTAGGTTAGGTTAGGTGGTTTGGTGGGGGTTGGGCGTCGTTCGGTTTGGGTTAGGTTAGGTTAGGTTAGGTGGTTTGGTGGGGGTTGGGCGTCGTTCGGTTTGGGTTAGGTTAGGTTAGGTGGTTTGGTGGGGGTTGGGCGTCGTTCGGTTTGGGTTAGGTTAGGTTAGGTTAGGTGGTTATGTGGGGGTTGGGCGTCGTTCGGTTTGGGTTAGGTTAGGTTAGGTTAGGTGGTTTGGTGGGTGTTGGGCGTCGTTCGGTTTGGGTTAGGTTAGGTTAGGTTAGGTGGTTAGGTGGGGGTTGGGCGTCGTTCGGTTTGGGTTAGGTTAGGTTAGGTTAGGTGGTTAGGTGGGGGTTGGGCGTCGTTCGGTTTGGGTTAGGTTAGGTTAGGTGGTTTGGTGGGTGTTGGGCGTCGTTCGGTTTGGGTTAGGTTAGGTTAGGTTAGGTGGTTATGTGGGGGTTGGGCGTCGTTCGGTTTAGGTTAGGTTAGGTGGTAAGGATCGTTAGGTGACGTCTTATCATCTATTGCATCTTATTTAATATTTTTGACTTAAATTTTTTTTCGTTAGGTGTGGTGGGGGCCCGCTGGCAGCTTGCTGCCAGCGGCTTCGTACAAGTCCCAAAGGCAAAACGTTAGTTTTGCGGGGTTAGGTTAGGTGCCGTGTTAGGATGGGTTTTGGGTTACTTTTGGTGTTAGTATAGATTAGTGTCGTTTAAATTAGATAGGTGTGTTGCGGTGTTAAACCTTTTTCAGAAAATTTATTTATCGATAAACAGTTCAATTTTTTTTATCAAAACAAATTGCACTAAAGCAAGGTTACATTGTGTTAAGTTGTTTTCAAATATTTCCAAGTAGGTGTGTTGATTTTATAGATAAAAGTGATAAGCAAAGATTTAATCGTATTGGTGTTCTAAACAGTTTGGTAGTTAGTGAATTTAAGAAAATGAAAACAAAGATAATATATGTTAGGATAGGTAGGTCGGTTTATTAAAAATATTTACACATCAACTCTACTTAATGTCATATTAGTTTCCGGAGAAAATGTAATGAAAAATTGTTTATATGTGTAGAATTGGGAAATTAATTAATTAAAACAAATGCATAAAATGTGTTTTACACATTTGTAATAGTTTAAATTGAGTTTTTTGTAAAGTTTATTAAATTCCTTGGCTAAAGTTTAAATTGAAGTTTTAATCGATCAAGATTATAATCTTTGGCTATATAAATGACTGCTTTGTTCAGTATTCGTTCAGTTGCTTTCCAGAGCTCGCCAAAGCCAGTCCTCTCACCAGTTCTGTCTACAGCTATTCTCTCACGCAACTTATTCGCCGTCTCTCAAGTCTGTGTGTGTGCGTGGAAATCGCCACTCTGTGTTGTTCTTACTTTAAGGTTTTCCGAGATAGCCTTTCTTTAAGGTGTCTCGTGTGGTTTTTTTCTTTAACGTTTATTCGAGATAGCCTTCCTTTAAGGTGTCTCGTGTTGTTTACTTTATTTAAGGTTTAAAGAGATAACCTTTCTTTAAGGTGTCTTGTGTGTTTTTTTCTTTAAGGTTTTCCGAGATAGCCTTCCTTTAAGGTGTCTCGTGTGGTTTCTTCTTTTCTTTAAAGTTTTTCCGAGATAGCCTTCCTTTAAGGTGTCTCGTGTGGTTTTTTCTTTTTCTTTAAAGTGTTTTCCGAGATAGCCTTCCTTTAAGGTGTCTCTGGTGTTTTCTTTATTTAAGGTTTTTTGAGGCAGCCTTCCTTTAAGGTGTCTCAGGTGTTTTCTTTATTTAAGGTTTTTTGAGGCAGCCTTCCTTTAAGGTGTCTCTTGCTGCTGTTTCTTTATTTAAGGTTTTCCGAGATAGTCTTTCTTTAAGGCGTCTCGTGTTCTTTTCTTTATTTAAGGTTTAAAGAGATAACCTTTCTTTAAGGTTTCTCTTGCTGCTGTTTCTTTATTTAAAGTTTTTTGAGGCAGCCTTCTTTTAAGGTGTCTCGTGTTTTTTCTTTATTTACGTTAAGGTTTTTGTTAATTATGGCCCCGAAAAGGCGTGGTAAAGGGGTAGGAAAAGGTAAAACTGGTGGTGGTTATGTTTCGGACAGTTCTGATTCTTCTGTTAGCAGCAGTTCAAGCAATAGCAGTGTTGGTTTTAAAAGACCGAATGATTTGTTTATCAAAAAAAATGTTATGTCTAATGTGATTTCTCTTAGTCGCTCAAGTAACTCGAGTATGTTTAGTCCAGTTTGGCCTGATGCTCCTTCAGTTTTTGCAGAGTTTATTGATGGTTATGATTTGGTTGCTAAGAGAAAAGCTGCGGCTAGGTTGAGTCAGAAAGGGCGGCGCAGAAGACTCAGTGAGACATCTAAACAGAATGCTCGTAGTATGGAGAAATCGAGGATTACTAAACGGCGATTAGATATGTCTAATGCTGAACAATTGCTTCAACGATCTGTTGATAAAACTAGAATTGCTAAAAGACGCGCTCAAATGACAGATGCTCAACGTGAACGTCGTCGTTTTATCGAACGTGAGAGATTGCGTCTGGGTAGAGAAGAACAACGTGATAGTGATCCTTACTTTCTTGCTGCAGTGTTGAATGAGAATGGTCAAATGCGTATGTCTCCTGTTCCCCGTCACAATCTAGGTCTCCGTGACAAGCTGTGTGACCATTGTCGTGCGCTGCATTTTGCCTACGAGACCAGTTATCGTAAGGAGTTGTCTCCTGGTGCATTCGGTCGAGTTTATTCGGATTGCTGTGACTCGGGAAAGATTGCCACTCAGATGTACGAGAAATATGCTCGTTATCCAGAACAGCTTGCTCAGTTTTATCGAATTGATGGTACTAATATTAATGCTATTACTTCTGCTATTAACACACGCAATCGAAAGTTTTTCCGTTTAATTGATAAATATAATAACTCCCTGTCTATGGCCTCTATGGGTTATAAACGTGATAACATTAATGACGGTGGTGGTCCGTTTGTGTTTAAAGTGAATGGAATGGTTCACCACTTTTTGTATAATCTTGCTGATCTCCAGGAGGGTGAGCTCACTCACTACAACCAAACTTGGTTGCTCAACACGAGTGAAGCTATGGAAAGTCGTTTAATTGCTAACACACAGTTGGATAGATTTGTCTTGGAACAGTTTGATTCATACCTGCGTGAGAATAATGTTTTTTACCAGGAGTACAAGAACATGTTTGAACTCGCACAGCAGTTGAATCTTCCTGAGTATTCGATTCGGTTCTACAATCGTCCGACTGATACACTTAATTTTGAGTTGCCTTCCAGTGAACATGGTGAGATTGTGGCTGCTTTGTGTGATGGAGAGCAGGAGACTCGAAAGGGGGTCTATATGCACAAGCGTAACGAACGTCATCCTCATGCTACCAATTTCATTCCGTACACAGATGAATGTGTGGATCCACTGATTTATCCTATATTGTTTCCAAATTTGCAAACTGGTTGGCGTCCTAAGATTCGCAAGAATAGTTCTGATCCTGATTCGAGATATGTTACTCTTATGGATCATTATAGTTACTTATTTTCTGAACGTGTCGGTGAGTTTAATCCGGTGGTCCATTCACGAAAGTTGTCTCAGCAGTTTGCAGTTGATGCTGCGTGTAAAGTAATTGTCAATAGGCTGGATTTCTTCTCGACTCAGCAAAAGTCCATTCGCGCTGACCGATTGCTTGATGTGCAAGAGTTTATTGACGGACTTGCTGAGGTGGATTATTCCCTCAGTCAAGAGATGGCGGAGATGATTGCTGCTGGTTCTGAGAGGGCTGATCGTGCGGCTGGGAATGCTCACTCCGATGATCTTGGGATTCTTAAAAAGTTGCCTTCGAGCTTTAGAGGTGGTCCGAGATATAATCGGAAGAATTATTTTAATTCTATTTCGTTAGTCTCCACGCTGGGTAAACCATGTTTGTTGTTAACCATGACATGCAATCCAAATTGGCCGGAAATCACCCAGTCCCTTGTGAACGGAGAGACCCCTAATGACCGGTTCGACTTAACTTGCAAGGTTTTTGAGGGTAAGGCGAAGGCCTTGATGGAATTCATTGACAAAAAGTCTATTTTTGGCAAGTGTGAGGCTATCACAGGAGTCACTGAATTCCAAAAGCGTGGTCTGCCTCACATTCACATTTTGATATGGCTGAGTAATGAGCATAAACTGCGCACTCCTGAACTCATCGATCGAGTGGTTTCTGCGGAGATACCAGATGAGCAGTCGAATCCTGAATTGTACGCACTGGTAAAGCAATTCATGATTCACAGGAAGTGTGGGTCAGAAACTCCGAATGCGGCGTGTATGAAACGGAAACGTTTTCGAAAGCAAAAGCGTGCCAGAGTGAATGCAGTGAATGCTCGTGGTGAACCAGTTCCTCGGCCTGATGACACAGTGGATGATGATGTTGATGGTCTGCTCAATGAGAGAGATGAGCTTTATCAGGTGACCGAGGTGGATTTGATGTTAAACAATGAGTTTGATTACAGTGACATGATTGAGAATGGTGATCAGCCAGTTGTTGAGGGGGATGCATCTATAGATGTTCGTAGGCTGTCTCGTGACTTTGCTCGTCTTTCGACTGATGATGAACCAATGCAGCAAACTTCTTCTCCACGACCAGAGGGTCCTAATCTTGATGCTTCTGCTAGTGATAAATGCGGAATGGGATTTCCAAAAGATTTCACCGATTTCACTGATTTGTCCGGCATGTACCCTAAATACAAACGACCAAACAATGGACGACAGATTGTGTTCATCAAAAGGGGTAAAGAGGAAATTTATGATAACCGCTGGGTGGTACCTTACAATCCGTTTCTGTTGTTAATGTTTAACTGTCATATCAACCTTGAGGTTGTCTCTTCCAGCACGTTGGCATGCAAGTACCTCTTTGGGTACATTCATAAGGGGGATGACATGTCCAACATTCAAATAACTGCTCGGAATGAACAAGGTAGGGATGAGATCAAAGCTTATTCCACTACCAAGTGCATTGGCCCCATGGAGGCGATGTACCACATTTACCGTTTGAAGACATACTTCATGACGCATGGAGTCACTGTCTTAGATATTCATCTTCCTGGGCAGCAGATTATTTTTTGGACTTATGGTAAAGTGGTTGAAGCTGCTAAGCGCAGTAAACTTCTTTGGACTACTCTGACTGCCTGGTTTGAGCTTAACAAGTGGTGTCAACTTATTCACGATGACAATGATCGAGTAGCTCGACAGGACTTTATGCACGTGTTCGAATTTGTTGATTCCCATGGCAATCGTAAGAGTAAAACTGTCACTTTACCTGTGGATTCTAGACAGTTTTACTACTTTGAGATTCCAAAACTTTTCACGTTTCACAAGGATACTGGAGGTCCGCATTATTGGGATATTCGCAAATCGAATTTCCGCGTGCTGGGTAGGATATTTCATGTCAATCCGTTGAGTACCGATTTGGAGGTACAGAATCTTTACTGTCTTCGGCTTCTTCTTCTCAATATTAAAGGTGCAACCAGTTTCGAGGATTTGAGGTCAGATTTGGACGGTAATGTGTTGGATAGTTTCAAAGATGCATGCATTGCGAGAGGTTTACTTGAGTCTGATCTTGGTCATGAGCAAAGCCTTCAAGAAGCTGTAAATTGCTACAGTGCGTATCACATTCGGCATCTATTCATAATGATTTTGTCCACGAGTTGTGTGTCGGATCCTGTTGCATTGTATGATAAGTTTAAATCGAGCATGTACGAGGATTATCTGTTCAGGGAGGATATTACAGTTGAGGTTGCTGAGTTGAGATTGTATTTAGAATTGGAGAAAATCGGGCTTGATTTTGGTGTTGAATTGCGTAACTTCATTCCAAGGCCCGATAATTGTCCAGATGGGCTTGGTGAATTGCACGAACAGTTAGATCGTCAACAACTGGCCAATGCTGGTTGAGAGCGTTACGGCAAGCTCCAAGGTGTTCAACGTGTTGCTTTCGATACTATCTATGAGAATTTACGCAAACCTGCTAACGATCCTTCTAAGCGTAGATTGTTTTTTATAGATGGTCAAGCTGGTTCAGGGAAAACTTTTATTTACAGGGCTTTGAATGATGTTGCGACTGGTGAAGACGAGATGATAGTGCTTTGTGTGGCTTATAGCGGGATTGCCGCTTTTCTACTTCCAAATGGTCGTACTGCCCATTCGGCATTTCGGCTAAAGTTTAACATGAGTTCGGAAGATTTTATGTCTACTCTGAAGGCTCAGGATTCGTACGCTAGAGAGCTTGCCTCAGTGGATGTTATTGTTTGGGATGAGATTACAATGGTCCCGAGGTGGGCATTGGAAGGCGTTAATTGTTTGCTTAAAACAATTATGAAAAATGACCTTCCGTTTGGTGGCAAAACCATTATTGTGGGTGGTGATTTTTGTCAAATTTTGCCCGTGATCAAGAAGGGTAATCGCAAGCAAGTGTTTGACGCATGCGTGAAGCGTCATCCACTGTGGCCATTGTTTCTAACATTTAAACTCACAGTCAATTATCGTTGTCCATTTCCAATCTGGCAGCAGTATTTGTTGAGGCTGGGTAATGGAGATGAAGGAGTGCTTCCACAGTTTGGAGATGAGTTGGGCAAAAAGGTTGTGACCATTGACCCATCTTTGTTAGTTTCATCTTTGGAAGAGTTGATTGCGTTCGTGTTCGACGAGGAGACGATGGGTGATCCCAAAAAGTTGTCGGGTGCAGTGATTTTGTGTGGTATTAATGTTGATGTAAATATGGTTAACAATATGGTGTGTGCACGTGTGAGGCAATTTTTGCAGGCAAAGCATGGACGGGATTTGCCTGAAGCACGGTTTCTCAGTGAGGATGCTTTGGCGCCGGACTCTGAGATCAGCGAAGAGTATTTCTGCACCGAATTCTTGAACAGGGAGGATCCTGCTGGTTTTCCACCTCACGAATTGTTCCTCGTCAAGGGTGCAATTGTGAGTTTGATTCGAAATTTGAGTGTAAAAAAGGGGTTGACGAATGGTGCTCGTCTGATTGTTGAGGGATACAATCGGTATCTTCTCAAAACTAGAATTCTAAGTTCGATTTGTGATGGTTCTGTAGAGAACGAACGTGATGTTGTTCTGATACCTCGCATACCAATGATGGTTGATGCAGAGCAGACAAACATCGGAGTCACATTCATGCGCACTCAGTTTCCTGTTCGTTTGTCATTTGCAATGTCCATTAACAAGTCACAGGGTCAGACTTTGAATAGAGTTGGCCTGTACTTGCAGCATCCTGTGTTCAGCCACGGCCAACTTTATGTTGCTATGAGCCGTGTGAAGGATCCTTCCAATCTGAAGGTGTTCTGTGGTCGTGATTGTAACACCACCACTAATGTCGTGTGGAAGGAGGCGATCTTCGATAATGAGCAGGCTCGCCCTTCCCAGTAATCGTTTATCAAGTGTATTCTACATGCGTTGGGTTATTTCCTTTATTATATCCTATCTTTCTTTGGGGTCGTTGGACCCAGGTTCAGATGTTTCTCTTAGAGTTTAGTTTAGTTTATTTTCATATATAAAAAATTAAAAAAACAAAAAAAAACCAAAAAACCTCTTTCCTATCCTTCTTTGTAAATATTTTCCTTCAATCTTTCCTATCCCTGTTTGTTTCCGGTTGTAAAATTTAGTTATTTTAATTTTATAAAAGGTTATATCTCTTTTTTAAGTCGGTGGACTTATCTTTTTAATGTTTTAATGTTTTTTATTTTTCAATTGAACTTATTTTATGCAATGAATTGATATATTTTTATTATTTGGATAAGCATGTAAGATTCTTTAGTTTTGATATTATTAAATAATTCTTTTTGATTGTTGTTTAGAGAGATTTATAAGTTGATCCTTAAATACATACATTGTGCACAAAGGTCACAAAAAATTTAATCATTTTTATTTAAAATAGTTTTTTAATTATAAAAGTTTAAGAGACGTGAAGGTTCTTATATTACTTACTTTTTTATCACATATACATGATTTTTATGGGTTATTTTAATGTACTCATTACCCATTACCATACATAATTAACGGTTTCAAAAATATTTTTTGTTTTATAGAGAAAGTTCATTTTATGATGGCATTTTTAATATTTCCAAATTGTTATTCTATATTTTATTTTGTATTGAAGTGCCTGGATTTTATGTTTTGGTTTGTGCCGTTGGGAAGTTTGGTTGGTGAGGTAGTGAGGTGGTGAGGTGGTGAGGTGGCGATGTAGGGTTGAGGCGGTGGTGGTCGGGTGGGGGCGCCGCTGGCAGCTTGCTGCCAGCGGTTTCGTACAAGTCCCAGGAGCAAAACGTTAGTTTTGCGGGACTTGTACGAAATGATCATTAAAAAACCTTTAAAAATTATGCAGAATTGAAGAGTAATTCTAAAAAGTGAATACTGAATTAATTCGATTACCATCGAATTATGAATGATGATAATGAATAATAATTAATTTCTCTTTTTTTTTGCACAGATATCATAAACAAAAGAAATTGGAGTTTGGTTGGTGAAGAACAAAGAGAGGTTCACTGAGTCGATAGATCACGACTTTGATCACCGAACCAGACAAAAGTTTTACCTTTTTTACAAATCGAAGTATAAATCCTTTCGCAGTTAGGAACTACCTTGTGCTGATCCGCTTCCAGGCCATGATTTATCATGAAAATCAAAGTTTTGTCCTCATTTGAATATCAATCAGTTGTCAAATATTGATTTTTAAAATAAAGGTATTTCTAAAGATTGTAAAGACAAAGATAGTCAATTTAAGGCGAAATAGGTTAAGAAAATCAAAATTCGGATATTAATTAAAAATTATAGAAACATTTCATAAATGTCACGTTTTATTTTCGACAAAAAAGGAGAAGATTTACAGGAAAAGGGAGGAATGTTTCATGTTTAAGTGTAAATATATAAAGAAAATATAAATGTGACATTGTCTGAAATATAAATGTAGGGAGAAAGTTGATACTAGATAGCTCACTCGAGTCGACGTCCCACCAGATCGTTGTCCACCAGGACATATTCATTCGCATCGCGATTGTCCTCAATGTTGAGAAGATGTTGCTCTTTGAGAGTTTCGGGTAATTTGAAGTGACAGGTGCGGACATGACGAAGTATTCTACTTCGTTCTTCAGCAGAGTATCCACAATTGGGCCATGAGCACGAGAATGGCTTTATGCCGAGGTGAATTCGTTCGTGATTGGCAAGTTGAGCATCCCTCACAAATGTTTTGCCACAACCGTGATACTTGCACATGTGCTTGTTAGTTCCAACAGCAGTAGATTGAGTCTTTTGACGTTTGTTTGACGATAGAGAGCGGCTTACAGAAGATTTACGTTTGTTACCAGACGAAGTTGATGGTTCGTGTCGGGACTCGGCAGTACTACGTTCCAGAATCCACTCATCCAGTGAGACAGTCTCCACTTTCGGATCATCGAGGTGGAGAGAAGAAACAGCATCGCGAACAGCACGACCACCACCGAAACGACTTCTCAGTTCAGTCACTTTTGATCGTACAACTCCAAATTGGTGATCAACACGAGCGAGGAGTTGTTGCTTCAATCGGTCACAGTCCACTTCGAGTCGTGACTCAAATCGATCCAGGAAGGAGATGAAACGATGAGACATAGGACGAGACATGGTGACACGAGAGAAGAAAATGATTTGTTACAAATCGAAACAGACAGAATAGAAATGAAACAGCTGATTGCATTACATAGCAAAACTAATGCGGCTGCAGTTTGACTATTTCTACTTGTTGGTTTGTTTTGGTGATAGCATAACACAAAAAACATTTCACGGTGAAATTTTCACTTGTAAACTTTCAACCTCGTATTTCTCGTTACCAAAATGGCTCACTGTCACAATCGTTTCAACTCGTTCCTGGATCGTTCGATTCACGACTCGAAGTGGACTGTGACCAATTGAAATGTCAACTCCATACATGGAAATATTCCATGGAAACTTATGAAAAGACTTTGATTTGACAGATTATGAAATTATACACCAAACTAATGAGACAACCGCGGTTTGTTCAGACAATGGTTATAAAAAAAGTAGAAAACATAATTCTTTAAGTGAAATTAGTTTTAATGAAAAAAAAACTCATTGAAAAACTTTAAATCCAAAACATATACCAATAATGGTAATATGACATTATTTAATTAAATAATCTTGATCTTTAATAATTGAAGATAAATCAAGATGATTTATAATTAACCTTTAAAATTATGAATGGTTAGAAGATATTATTTAAATTAGAAATTAGAATTAGAATTAGAAAGTGCACTCATGAGAAAAGTAATAAGTTTGTTGCAATGCAAATACAGTCATTGGCCCTAAAGCTAGTATTGACTAATGATCAGTGCAATGACCATAGATTAAGTTGCCTAATAATTAAGTATTTTTAAATATTTAAATATTAAAACGGAAATTTTAATTAGAAAACTAAATTAAAATAAAGAATTAAAATTTAAAATAAAATAAAAATTTAATAATGAGACAAAACCTTTTAGAATTATAAATATTGAACACAACGCAACGATGCCCATGCTTGATCGGTTCTGTAGAATAAACTTTTTTTAAACTCATAATCCAATTATTAAAACTGTACATAAACCGAAAATAGAGTATAGAAAATGAAAAGATCAATAATTTTATATTAGAGCACCAAGCAATTTATTTAATTAAAGAATCTAGTTTCCATTACAATAATATATATAAATAAATATAAATAAAGCAGAAATAAGTAAAGAAGATCAAAACTCGAATATTATTAATTGCTAATTATAAAAAAAATTACAAATATCAAAGATGATATATTTGATATCATATAAAAGAGAAAATTTGCAGAAAAACTTTTTTGTTAAAAGTGAAAAGTCAATGATTGCAAAAAAATAAAATGTCGCTATTATATTGATAGAAGAATATTCTAAACGTTAAGGAAACTCATGAAAAAACTTTTAACCTGACAATGTAAAAGAAAAACATAAAAACATTTAAGATTGACCTTTTGTTCGTGGTTTCTTTAGCGTAGTGCCAGTTTAAAACGCAAATCTTTTACAATAGCAACAAGACGCCTTTTAGCGTATTCAATCTTTAATGGTTATCTAAGAAAAAACATCGTGTTCATGGGCTGTTGGCAAATTCACTTGCCATTGAGAGTCCCCAGGAATGTGTTCAGGAAAATGCAATTAAAATGTTTAATGAATGATAATAATTCAACATAAACCTCCTACCTATTTGAAAGCTGTAAATAAAACTTTGGATCACAGTTCGTCTAAGTATAGATTGACATTCTAATAGTAACAATATTTATGCCTCGTCTAATTTAACGTTAAGGCGATTTCCTTGTTCGTCGAATATTTTGATTTTGATTACCATTTCAAGCATATCTCAATGTTCATGAACTAATTTGGAAAAAGTTGATTGAAAGATAGTCACAAAAATCATAGATTTGTTCTTATTGAGACTCAAGAGTAACTGCAGTAGAACGGAAGTAAACACAAAACCAAAATTTTTTTCCTCGAAATCATTAAAATTTATTGAGAATATTGTGGATTGAAATTCAAAATTGGCGAATTAAATATAGCTAATATTCCAGGGTAAAATCAATTATTTATGAAAATATATCTAAATTAATTGTTAAAAGAAACCTTTACAAAAGGGCTGCTAATAATGAAAAAGCTTATGCACATAAACTATTTATGGTGACCATTTACGTATATAGCTGAATTCTATCGTCAAGTTAGCTTAGAAACCAAAAAATTAAGTTATTATAAATAATTTTTGATTCCAAAAATTAAATAGATGTTAATTTGAAATTGATTAAACTTGAGCTAGTTTTATTTTAAAATGTTTTTTAATACCTTTTGAAAATGGACGTTATATTACGTTAATGATGGGTAAGTTGAAGACAAAAGTGCTGAATTCCATTTTTAAATAAAAAAAATTAATAAATTTAATTTAATGCATACAAATCAAAAAGATATGGATGAAAAGATTATTAGTTTTCAGGAATGTTAATTTTTAATTTAACTGAGTAAGGACAGAAGGAAAAGTGAGAAAATAAAGAGAAAAAAATAAATTAAAGTTAAAAAATTTAATAAAACGATCCTAACTGGAAGGATTGTCTGGGAAGATGGTCAACCGGAGAAACTCTTCCTGTTCCTTGGTGAGTGGATGTTTGAGTTCCACCAAGACTGGAGACATCGAATCGACCTTAGGAGCCTCATTGACATGACATATTCTGCAAGTTGGACGACAAGTGGCGCCACCATCGCTCTGATTTTCAGTCTTTGTGTCACTAGGGACATTGCTGCTTGCATCGGCACCTGATCCAGAATTTGAACCACCAAAGGCGCCACCATTGTTAGTACCGCTTGGACTGCTGTTTTCGAGAATGTTAAGAACAGTAGTTGATCCACTTGGGTCAGTAGGAGCAAAATGAGGTTGCTCATCGGGCGGAGCAGGACCTGCACAGAGCCAGTCATAAGGAGCCTTGAACTTGAGCATAATGCCAGTCGACAGTGGATTGAACAACTTGAGCAGCCAGGCCGAGCTATCTGATCCACGAGTAGAACCACCAGAGGGGCCTTCTTCGTTAGGACCGCTAGGTTTGTTGCTTGCTGGAGCTTTCTGATCAGGAATAGAACTACTTGGATCAGTAGGTGCACTTGAACCAGTAGAAGGATGCGCACCAGCCACAGCTGGACTTGCACAAAGCCATCGAAATGGAACCTTGAACTTGGTCATAACGCCAACTGAGAGTGGAATGATCAACTTGAGCAGCCAAGAGGAAGCGTCACCGATCATCTTGTAGGCAAGTTGTAGTACAACAACTTATCGACAAATCTAAAGATGAACTTAAAATCACACACAAAAACTTATCAAACAATCTTCTGAGAGGAACAGTCGAATTTGACAAGTTTAAATAAACTAAATGTTTGCTCTAAAAATTCGAATTTGTGTTAATTCAAACTGAATTTCGAACTAATCATTATAGAAAATTTACTTTAACTTAGACAACTGCTAGTATCGGTGAGTTTTTTTCTGAAATTATAAATAAAATTAGAAGACACTGTTTGATATTTGTATTCCTATATATTTTAATTCTTTTTATTAAATTAAATCTCAATACTAAGTTAATTGTAAATATTTTTTAGAAATATTAGATCTGTTGTTAAAGATAGAGATAAAATATTGATTCAAATTATTCCTAAAGGGAAATTTATAAATCAATAATTAATAAAATTTATACCTTTATGACTTTGAGTCCTAAATCCGTGTACCAATACAGAACCCAGTACCATTCTGTGAGTAATTGTTGGGGAATATTTTGCGAGAGTTATCGATGGCTCTCGTTTGAAGTGAGATTTTACTGAATAAGTTTTCGTATCTTGAATTTACAATGAATTTACAATTTACAAAGCTGTGAAACCAGAACTTATCACAGACTTGATACGAAACTAAAATTCAAAATTTGAGCAGCCAATAGTAATTCTATTTAATTTTTTAAAAATAATTTTTATGCATTTGGAAGTGATCTAGGAATGATGCGCGTTGAAATTCAATCCTCGATATTGTTTCCGTGATTACAAAATGAATAACAGCTGATTGTTGTATTAAAAAGTAATAATTTCGTGTGAAAGCAGAAATCGAAATGTTTATGTTGGATGCTAAGATTTAATATTAAAATAGTTGATTTCAAAGTTGAATTTGAAATCGTACAAACTTTAGCAAGTTTACAAAAAAAATATTTCTTGATACCTTTTGAAAACGGATGCAATCAATAATTACGGAATTACAATTACAGTTAATTATTCAGTTACAAGTGTCGACATTAATTAATTCCATATTTTACAAAATGTACTTTTCTGTGTCTATAAGTAGCACGCAAGCAAGCAATTGAAATTGTTAAGACCATTTTGAAAATTAACTTTACACGAGAGTTAGTGTATGTATGTTTTTAATAAAATTTTCTGATGAAATTGAGACATACTCATTGATGCTTGTATTCCTGTATATTAAAGTACCTTTTATTAAAACAAGTCACAAGACAAAGGAAATAGTAAATATTTTCGTAAAAAATTAGATTTGCTGATGAGATAAAGATAAAATATTGATTCAAATATTCCTAAAGGGAAATATATAAATCAATAATTAATAATATTTGAACCTTTATAACTATGTAATGCTGATTATGTTTGAATCAATGTCAAACCTTGTCAATATGTATAATCTTACATTTCTGTCATACTTTCACACTGTGGTTATAACTAATACTAATTATTTAAAAATTTAAGTTGTAAACCAATGGAAAATAAAATCAATTGAACATGCCTATGAATAAATCAAATAATTATTATAATACAGCGCTACTAAATTACAAGTCGAATAGCAATGTTTCTTAGTGACCATCTCAGTGATTGGGGGTAATGGGGAAATTGGAAGTTGTGAAAATTTGCAATGAGCACTTTGAAAATGTGTAAAATTTCATTGATGAGAAAGAGTAGATGATTAAGAAGGAGGGCGAACAACAGAATTCTATTTGAAGAAAATCGTGAAAATTTTATTGCACCATGTTAGACAAACACTGTAAGATATAAGTGAAAATATTTGTTAAATTTTCTAGTAAAAAAAATTTAAAATTTAAAATTTAAAACTTTTTTTGTAACCTGTCTCGAATCAGAAACTAATGTCAGTTAGTTGTCAACGAATGTGACTTCATTTTCCTCCATTGACAGACCATTTTCACCCACTAGTAAAAACAGAATAAGATCGAGAAAAGATATTTGAAGATTAATATCAACTTAATCAAAAAATAATGAAACAAAAAATAATGTTGAGATTTTAACCATTTACCGAACTCCATAGATTGTAAATTATAATTTTTTAGGTGGATCAAACGGTTCACACTGATTTGAGTTTCAGCTGTACTGAAACGATTAATTAGTTAACCAAATATGTCAAAAGTGCAGCCACACAAATATTGCCGATTCACAAATTTGAAAATCTATATGAATTGTCTACGCAAATGAAATAATATGAAAATTGTTATGCAATGAAAAGCTCATTTTTGTAAGGCACAAGTTATTTGAGTTACCTTTTTAGTCAATGATCCAATCGTTAAGAAGTAATTAAATTAAATAAATAGTTAAATTAGCTAGTGTTTACAGAGAATAAAAGAAATTATATTTTAATGGTTATTTAGAAATTATTAACAACAAAATGGTGCATCAAAGAGTGATAAGAATAGATGTGAATTCAAAATCAAAAGTGAGATTTGGATGTTTGGGTAATTGCATATGTCAGCGGCAAACCGAAGAACTTTAATTTGCCGAAGAGTACTCCGCGACTTTGGGAACTGACTAGTCACTTTGCGATCTCACTAGGCAAACTGAATAATTAATTAATTGTTAATCATTTGTCCTCTACTTCGCGGTGGGCCAAGACAAATTTTCGTCAATACGCGAAGTTACGAGTTCTTCGGTTTGCCGCTAACACATATATTGATTAACCCAACATTTTTGGATGATTTTTACCTTTTAATATTGCAGCTAACCAGAGCGGTATTTGATTACAAGTCACACAAAGTGTTTTGTGGTGATGACAATTGAAAGTTTAGAAATCTGATATAAACAAAAATGAAATCATCTTAAGGTTTTTTTTACGGGAAAATGCTCGCTCAATCAAGAACTCGTATTCTACTGTGTTCGAACTTAATGATTTTGCACTAAATTAAGATTGAAGGAGGCTAACCAAAAGAGAGGTGAAATATATCAAACCTTTTGTAAAAAGCACGCGAACTAATTGTACCAGTAGTCAAATTACTTATCTAAAAATATATAAATATAATTTTGATGATTTAATGTTTTGCTACAGCACTCAAAAATGATGAATAAAGAAACCGTTTGCTAACAGAAAAGTCTAACATTTAGAAATAAAAGAAAATATTTCAAAGTAAAATACATTTCTTGAACTCATTATAAAATATGATCGTTGTGAGATTAAGTTTGATAACCAATAAATGACAAAACAAAAATGAACAAAACATTAATTATCATTTTAATATTGAGAAAGGGAAAATTCTTACAAAGAAATATTAAACAAATAGCCGATGACAATTGGTGAAAACTCAGAATTTCTCTAAAACTCAATACGAGCTAGACTTATTCTTCAGTCGGACAAGGCTAGTATAGAATGCACTTTACGTTTTGGTGACTTTTTGATGGTTTAAGTTAAACTTTAACGAAACTGGGAAGTACAGCACAATAATTTGAGTATAATTAATGATTTCATTTTTGATCTTTTGTTTTAACCAAGATTACAAAGAATATACAAACTATTGGATAAATTATTGACAGATACAGAATAACAAATTCAAGCAAAATAATCTGTCTTGAATATATTAGAGGAGATTACCTTTAAACCGTACCAGTATTGAAAGGAATGAAGGACAAACACTAAAAGACAATAATTGCTTGATAAGTCGAAACAAAATAATTAAAAACACATTGAAAATTAATGGCTCGTTGTGGACATCTGTGAAGAGGTGTACTTTCATGTGAACATACTGTGTCATGTCCTTACAAGCACTGTCATTTTCAATAAAACATTACATCTTTTAAACCATTCAAATAGAACAAAAGACGAAAACATTTTTTTGTATAAATTTTGACATATTTCATAAAGAAAGCGCTAACATTTTTTCCCTTCAATCAGCAATCAAAGATTAATCAATAAAAAAAAGTTAAGCAAACAGTTGTAAGTAAAACAAACAAAATGATTAAAAAAGAATTATTAATTGAAACATTCATATAAATAGATTGTAAATACCAACAAGATAATAAAGTTGAAAAGGATAATTGCGGCAAGTGACGCAACATTTGTAAGATTGTTTAACCTTTTGCATTAACATTCAACCAAACTCTTTCAAATTAGTTAAAAGATACAAATATACAAACAAGAGAGTTGAGATGATATTAAGATTATAGTAAAACTTCCTTATAGAAGGAAATAGATGGGAAGTAGGGGAAATGGGCAATTGTGATTCGGGTATTACAGTAGAGTACAAGAAGATGAAGAAAGAGACAAGAAATGATAAATAGAAATTAGTTGTGCAAATTCTAAATTTATTGATTGACCGATATACTCGAGGTGAAGTGACAAGAAAAAATTGAAAAAATTAGTGTCATTGAATTTTAAAAGAGCATAGCGATTAAAAAATTGAAATTAATATAATTAAGCAAAATTGGAGTGATAGGGCAAGAAGAGAATTTTATAACAACTGTTCTGATTACGTATTAACATTTTTACCAGTTTTGTAAACATATATTTGCAACTGTGTTAATTCAGTCTATATTGATTAAATCCCATGGCTAAGCCAAGCCAAGGGAAATGTTTGATTGTGATGTTATAATGAGTGATTCATATCATAAACCACGTTTTCGTAGTTTTATTTATCATCAAAAATAATCTCAAATTTAATTTTTTAATTAAATAAAAAAATCAGTTGGAAACATTTTAATAAATCCTTTTGTTATCTTGATTCTTAATTTGAATGAATGAAACGATATTATTTTTTTTTACAAAAACTGTATTTCCAAAGCAACTTGTGGGTTGTGAGGGGTTAACAGTAAAGAAAAGTTATGAAAGCAGCTGCACTAGTGATGTCAATTGGATTGTTTGCTTGTGTGAAAACATCAATTCAAATGAAAACACATTTTGTGTTTGATTTTTCGTGTTTATGATTATATATTGAATTGATTGCAATCGAGATCAAACCTCGTGTGAGCGTGAATGAATTGTTATATATCAATAAGTCACAATAAGTTCATAATCCGATGCTACGAAACATAAATGTTGCTTAAACTTGTTTGAAAATTTGTTAACTTAAAAAAACTTGTTAAAAATGTTGAAACGGCAAAATACAAATTAAATATTGATTCAAATCAATGTTAATTTATTAGTAAATTATAATTTTAAAAAACAATTTTATTAACATTATAAAAATATTACCTATTTGCAAACTTAACTGGTCTGGTGATTTAGAATTCATTTAGATTTTTTTGATTTGTTAAGACAATTTAGAGAATTCAAACCACAATAGAAACACTGTTCAATCTTTTTGTAAATGTCAGAATGCAAATGGAATGCCGATAGGTTTTATAAAACATTTTAAATTACCATAAAAACAGAAATTATTTTTTAACCTTTTACAAACTGATCGTCATGAACCCTGAAACTAACTAAAAATAACCGTTTAAAACGAAAGACTTGATAATTAACTAGGGGAAAATTAAACCGAGAGTCTGTCTGTAAGGAGGTTGGATTTTTGTGGGTTATGGCATCATGTGATTTTTTGGCAGACTAGGTTCATTATGAGCGGCATCTGAATCGAGTCGGACAGCACTTCATTCAGCAAACAGATATCAATAAATAATTTTTAAAAAATAATTTAATAATCTTTACCTTTTAACATTTTCTTCTGGAAACAAATAAATTTCAAATTTCAACATTTAAAACAAATGTAAAAAACGGAAAATATTCCCAAACATGTCCCTTGGATTCTTCGGATTTGGTGATTGATGACGGTCCATTGGTGAAAAATGTTCAAAGTAACAAATGTTCTCAACCATAACTTGGAAGGTCACGCTCCTGAACGATAATTGTTGGTCCCTCTAGAGAATAATAGTTTTCAGTGTTGTTGCTTCAAATTTTTTTAGCATGAAATGAGCCAAAAGAGAATGAAATTTGTTAAAAGAATTAATTAAATTTGATCAGAAAAAACTTGCAAAAATATTTTAAACCTCTTAATTATTCTATACAAGTGTTAAGTCAAATACGAAACCAAACAGATGACGATTAACAAAATATGAACTAACTCTAAAATTGGCGATTTACCTTTTTAAATCAATTTCTCAAGAGGAAAGTTAATTAAATATGGTTAACACAAAAAAAACTTAATAAATGTTCTGGGAAAGTCAATGAAAAATGTCTTAAAACAGGAAAACCAAGAAAAGACAGCTAGAGAATTGACTAATGTGACTTTCCAGTTGAAGAATCCAATAAACAAACTTCCTTAGCAGTCAGCACCAGAAATCTCATTTCTACTCATACACTCTCAATTTGTTCTCTTATTTGATCCACTAACATTTCATATTGACTATTTAATGATTTGTGGCAGAGAAATAAAATAAAAACCTGTTATTTACATGTCAATGGTATCATTGCAAATGCGTCATTTAGATGAATATTTAAAAATACATGTATTTAGTTCATCGAATAATAATTGTTATTTTAAGGGAGAAAAAAAAATTCGTTTAAAGACTATGGATCTGAGAGATCAAACATAAATAATTTGAACCTTTTATAATAACGAAATTTACTAGCGATTTAATCGCTTTTCGTATATCATAGAATGCAATTTTAATCATTGAACCAAACAAAAGTTTTACCTTTTTTGAAACTCGCACGCTCTACTTTGTACTTTAGACTGCTAGGAACTGTCTTGTGTTTGGTCTTCTTCTAGGCCAAGATTCATCCAGGCAATCAAAAGTCATGTCCTTATTTGAAGACCAGCCAGTTTTTAAATGTTGATTTCTAAAATAGAAATAATTCTAAAGATTGTAAAAGCAATGATAGTCAATTTAAGGCCAAATAGGCAAATGAAATAAAAACTCTTATATTATTGATAAGAAATTATGGAAACATTTTACAAAGTTTAAAGATTTACGCTTTATTTTCCATATAATAGAGAAGATTTACAGGAAAAATTAAGAAATATTTAGTGTTTTCATGTAAATATGTAATGAAAATATAAATGGAACATTATCTGAAATATAAAGGGAAAAGTAAGGAGAAAGTTGATGGCTTGTTCGAGTCAACGTTCCAGCAGTTGAAACGACGAGTGAATTGATTAGTCATTTTGATGGTGAGAACAGAAAAGTAAACACGAGAAGAGGAGTGTAGTGTGAGAGAGAATGAATCGACTGTGTCAGCTGTGACACGAGCATCGTACCAACTCTGTCTGTTCATGTCACCACAACTGTCACTGTGTGACTTGGCATCACGCGAGTGTTGTTGTTGTTTGAGTTGGATTGCACAAACACACGAGTGCGTTCTCTTCTGTTTGTTCTGTTTGTTTTGGTTGATTCATTTTGTCTGTCTCCTTTCACCATGTCTCGTCCCACTCATCGTTTGAGCTCATTCCTGGATCGATTCGAGGAACGTCTCGAAGTGGACTGTGAACAACTAAAACGTCAACTCATCTCCCAAGTTGATCACCAATTTGGTGTTCTGCGCTCAAAGGTGACTGAACTGAGAAGTCGTTTCGGTGGTGGTCGTGCTGATGGCGATCTTGTTCCTTCTCTCCACCTCGATGCTACTAAAGTGGAAACTGTCTCACTCGACCAATGGATTCTGGAACATAGTGCTGCTGATTCACGAAACGAGCCGTCAACTTCGTCTGGTCACAAACGCAAATCCGTCAGTCGCTCTCAATCATCAAGCAAACGTCAAAAGACTCAATCTACTGCTGTTGGAACTAACAAGCACATGTGCAAGTATCACGGTTGTGGCAAGACATTTCCAGATGATTCTAATCTCGCCAATCACGAACGCATCCATCTAGGCATTAAGCCATTCTCGTGCTCATGGCCAAACTGTCGATTCACTTCAGAGAAACGTGGCCATGTACTTCGACATGTTCGTGAGAAACATTTCAAGTTGGCACGCAAGAAGAAAGGCGAACCACCCATCACCGATGACCGTGATCCGAACCAATTTGTCCAGGTTGACAACGATCTGCTGGAACGTCGCATCGAGTGAAATCGCCCAATTGTGAATCTGTTGCTTCTAATTGTAAAACTCTATGGTTTTTGCTCTCTATGTCAATTTATATTTCAATTCAATTTAATTCAATAAAGTTTGTAATAAAACACGAAACAAAGTGCATACAATGAATTTTATTAAAAAAAATACTGACAACCTTTCAAAACATTACTCAACCGATAATTGCCCAACTGATTGTTCTGTATAAATTCAAATTCACTCTACAAGAGCTATTTTATGCTTGGTTCAGGTTGTCATCGAAAACTCAATCCGTTGGCTGGTACTCGATTTGACATTGACTTCTCTCACTTTTGTGACTAGTTTCTTTCTTTTTCTGATTGTTTATAAATGTTGGGTTTACAAATTACATTGTTATCAATGCTGGACACAAAATCAACAGATCTAGCATACTTCTAGATGTACAAATAGATTTATCACAAAACTGGTTCATTTTGAGTGAGACTTAACACAAAACTTAAAACTACATCAAACTGACAATAAAAGAACAAAATTAAATCTTTTACACTGAAACTGTAGCTAATCTGAAAATGTATAGTCACGTTGAGAAGCTGACGTTTTACAGTGTTGTGAAAGTAGAAAGTATTAAAAGTATTACAGCCAGAGACGGCTTCTCTGAGAGAAACGTAAGATCAATCTGTCTCCTGAATTAATAGAATTTATAAACATATTTATATTTAAATCTTTCAAAAAATGGGAGAAGGATCATCGGAACTAGTTGAAGTATAAGAAATGTAAAATTATAAAATTAATAAAACGAAATTTATTTTTAATTAGCCTTTTGAAAAGTACATTTTCTTGATGTAACACATAACTTCAAGCTAACTAAAAATGAATGTTCAAAATGAAAATCTTGATAAGTAGTAAGGGAAATAAATAAACTCAACGAACAAATACATTTTATAAAATAAAAATATGATATTGAGAATAGGATAATCTGCTAAACGTCTTGAATTAAGCCTTTTTTATAAACCTTAATATCCAATTGTGAATGTATCTTGTATAATATACGAGTATAATCATAAAAACATGTTTAGGACTCCAAATTAGCATATGTTTTCCTCCAAGGCTTAAAGAAACAAGGAAATGTAAATAGAAAAAATTGTTATAATTTAAGAAATGTTAAGAAATTTCCTTATTGATAAGCCGTAATCATTTTCCAACTTATTGGTGATGAAAATGATGCTTATGCTTCACAATTTTTCATTATTTAGTCCTGAACTATTGCACCGCTTGATATGGCTCTACTTTACCAATTCAAATGCAGTAGCACTGATTACACAACTCAACACAACCGACTGTTTGACTCAATTTGTCTTTCATACATTTCTTACATCTTGCATACATTCGACAAGTTGCAACCTACAGTGCACTTTGTTGAATCTCTGCTTTGCCCAAATTTACTCACTTTTGGTTGAGTGCTAATTTGGTCTACTTTAACAGTCTGATAAACTATCTTTCAAATTTACAATCGTTGGAATTAAATTGTGTAAGTTTGTTTGTGTGTTTACTTGGAATGAACGTTTACGCATTTACAGCTTTGGGTGAAGTGTGCTAGTGATGATGATACATGGATGGAGAAATAAATAAATGTTGATTTACCTATTAAATTTCAATATCAAAACCTTTACTTTAAAACGAAGAAGCGTAGTAGTAATATTCTCAACGTGTATCTTCTTACATTTCGGTCCTACTATGATCGCAATCATGGATATTTGAATACTTATTGTTGTCCATGCCCAATTGATTGCCCATTTCGCGATCGCGAAAACAGAATGTCGTTTAAAACACATGAATAAATGAATCGAAATTGAATTGAAATAAGTTTCAAAAATTTTAAACCACCAATCATATATAACATCCAATTCAAGAAAAGAGAATAAAAACCAATTATATATAATTAAATATAACCTTTTTAATTTTTCCCTTTCTCTATTCAATTGACAATGAAACTGTTTGTACGATTTATTCAAATTGGTGCAAGTATTAAACTGCTATTTGGTCTAGTTTTTATTATTCTTGATTTAAAATTTTGACATGTGAAACATGTTAATAAATGATGTTGAATAAATGATTATGTGTGCTTGTTGAAATTGTGAGGTAAAAGAAGATAAAGAAAAAACGATTTTGAGATTTGTTAATATCATCTTCGGAAATCATATGTTCATTTGTAACTTGGACGAACTTGTTGCAATAGACCTTGACTTAAAAGCTATTACAGTGTATGCGAATATAAAAATTTGCATCAAAGAGTAAAAGTATTAAATATGAAAACATCGGATTAGATGTTCATGTATTTGTAAGTATTGATGAAAACAATGCTTTAATGTTGTTTTTTAGATGAGATAATAAATATTATTATCGTTTTTGTAGGCCAATTGAATTAATTGGGAATCTCAGATCTTTTCAATGTCAGCATGACTTTGGCAGTTACTAATAGAATTACCCTAACGCGACCCATTTGTATAAATGAATCAAACAAATCTTTACCCGAAATAATCAACTCATCTTTGACATAAAATCTAAATAGAATGAAAATCAACATAGATAAGTCAGAATCAAGCACAAGTGGAAAGAGACCAGTTGAAGTAAATTATGAATTCAAAAACTTGAGTGTGACTTTTTGCAAGTTATGTCAGAGTTAAGAAATGAATCGATGTACCGCACAGACCGGTACAGTACTACGAATACTTTTCGAACGATGCACCTTTGAAAAGAAGAAATGTAAAGAACAACCAAACTGACAGTGTTCAAATCCATAAATAGACGGTGTACGACCGAGATTCTATTTCAGAGATGAATGGTAAGCGCAACACGAAACGACCGAATAAGAAACAATATACGCGAGAATATTAGAATCGAGCCACTACATGAATTGAATGCACGATGACAACAAAGTTGTTTACGCCATTTGATATGTCTATCTACTGACATAACTACAAGAAGCAAAGAGTAGTCAGAATACAACCACTTGGCGTTTTACTATGTGAAATGTCACAAGATCTTAACATTGTTAGCAGACATTGGAAGAATGTTCGATTGAGTGATTTGTTTGTTAACTATTAAAAACGATCCATTAATTAAATTTTTATTGTACAACTGAATAAAATGTACGATAATTTGCAATTTGATCTCGATCACAATGAAAAATGAAAATGCGGTGCCGTGTTGGAGAGATTGGTGGAGGGAAGTCTGGTGGTGGTGGTTGGGGGTGGAGTGGGGGATGTGGGCGCGTGAGCGCCTTGCGAGAGTCGCTTGCGACCAGAGCATTTTCTTGTTGAGAATTGTGAAATTATAAAATTTATAGTTTGCGTTGTTCTTTTCCTTTTCTCTTATCATTCAATGTAGAAAGCGTTATCACTGCCAGCAATAACTGTCAATGCATTTCATCACACAGCCAAAGTGTTCATTAAATTTGTTTTTTATAACTGTTACGAGATTACCGATTAGATAAATCTCAATGATTGTCCTGGGACCGAAAAAGGACAATGTTTAGTGATTTAAATCTTTACTTTTACCAATGGAGCTACCTCTATTGGACCTAGCCGTTAAGATTTAGCAGAGTTGCCGAATGCGGCTAACAATTAACAAGTGAGCATATAGCAGAGTCTAACATAGAACGTATATACGAGACAATCGCCCGTAACTGCTGCCCAAACACTCGCAGTAGTCGTTTGAAATTTGCCAGACAATTTTGCAAACACTTTGCCGTCCTACAACTTTTGGTGATCAAACGAAAGAATGTTATCTTTGGCAAAAGTCATCGCCATTGATGAGAAAGATTGCGGAATGATTATTGATTGTGTTTATATCCTCGTTTATTTTATATTCAATAAATAATTCTACATTTGAAATTGTGTTTCTATTTCTTTCTCATTGTGAGCCAACGAGAGATCAAGTTGTTGTTTTTTGATGGCTTAATTGTTCTTGGATCTCTTGCAAGAGGATGTGGACATATTCTAGATTGCAATTGGTCCTCATCACATTCCCATCTGCAAAATAACGTTGGATTGTTGTGGTGGGTCACATCATGTTATCATGGTTGGCTCGGTTTATTTTTGAACCATAGATGTTGCTTTGCAGCATGTGTATTGTGAATTGGTCAGCACTTCTTGAGTGAACAGAGAACAAAAATGAATAATTAGACAAAATAATTAAACTATCTTTACCTTTTAATCATTAATCGTAGAAATTTGTTCAAAATGTAAATTCAATTATATAATACAATTAAATGCAAAAAGAGAGAAAATAACGGGAAATGTTCCACAAACATATCCAGATTGCGGAAACAAATGCGGATTTTTAATGAAAAAAAACACCTGAAAAAACTTTTAATCTGATAGATAAACAAATAATCATAAGGACCATAATAAAGCCAATAATATCTTTAATCATTAAATATAATAATAATAATAAATCATGATTAACCTTTTAAATTATAACCAGTACTCTTGTCACAGAAAAATTACAAGAAAAATACAAACAAAACAACACTGACCTCGAAATTTCTTCCAGAGAATTGAAGATTTCGTTGTTGATTAACCAACCTGGTATACTCAATACTGTGATAATTCAGTCAATATACTTTTGAACCAATAATATCTCAATGTTCAACCCAATTAATGGTGAAATGCTCGATTGTTTCGAGTGTTGTTCTTGAGTCAGCCACTCATTTGAAAATATAGCAAATGTTAGAATGAGAGCTTAATAGCACAATGACAGCTTTCCAAGCTTTAATTTATCGTTTAAAACAATCAGCTCGAATTTGATTTTTTAAAATCAATATTAAATTATAAACCTTTTAATAAATTACATGCACTAATTACTTTCACAATTCAGTAAGTAATCCACTCATATATATAGTTTCAGAATATCACTATATTTCGAAGCGTAACCTGGATAAAGAATTCCAAGGTGGGAAGTGTAAGCTGAAGTGTTTTATTCTATTTATAACAATGACTGTATGCGAATATGATAAAAACAACAACGAAGAGGCTTTGAGATTTCAACAAATGCTCTGTTTGTCTTTCTGCCTTTCTGTGATCAAAACAATTGGAACCGATAAATGTTATAAAAGAAGAACGCCCTCATTTTTTATAAGTTTTAAATTATATAATATCAAATATATCTATTTAATTGCACCATGTTAGACAAACATTGTAAAATATATGTAAAAATACAGGTTAAATAAATTTTTTATAAAGAAAATTTAAATTTAAATACCTTTTCTGTAGTTTGTCTCCAATCTGAAAAGAATGTCAGTTAGTCTTCAATGGCTGCGAGTCACAGTTATTAGTTAACCAGATATGTCAAAAGTGCGGCAACACAAATATTGCCGATTCATAAATTTGAAAATCTATATGAATTGTATACGCAAATAAAACATTGAAATAATATGAAAATTGTTATGCAAGAAAAAACTCATTTTGTAAGGTACAAGTTATTTGAGTTACCTTTTTGGTCAATTCGTATTTGGTCAATCGTTAAGAAGTTATTAAATTAAATAAATAGTTGAATTTGTTAATGTTGGCAGAAAATAAAAGGAATTATATTTTAAGGGTAATTTAGAAAAACAAAAAGTTTATAAATTTAATGTTTATTAATAAAATATAAACAGCAAAATGGTGCATCAAAAAGTGATAAGAAGGGATGTGAATGCAAAATCAAATGTGAGATTTGATGTTTGGGAAATTGAATATATTGCTAAACCCAACACTTTTAGATGATTTTTACCTTTTAATATTGCACCTGGTCAGAGAGTAACTTACAAGTTAATTACAAGTTTCACAAAGTGTTTTGTGGTGACACTTGACAGTATGCGACTATGATTCAAACAACAATGAACTTACCTCGAGGTTTTACTGGAGGAAATGCTCAATCAAGGACTCGCATTCTTTGGTGTTGAAACTAGAGGTGTTGGCACTGAATTAAGATAGAAGAAAACTGACCGAAAAATAGGTGAAATTTATGAAACCTTTTGTAAAAGCAACAAATTGTAGTAAAACAATAAAAATATTTATTAAAAAAATATATAAAAGGGTAATGCTGCTATTGTAATGTTTCGCTACAGAACACCAATGAAAACCCATTTTGCTAACAGAAAAGTCTAAAATTTAGAAATAAAAGAAAATATTTCAAAGTAAAATACCTTTATTAAATTCAATATATCATGATAATATATGATATTTGTGAGATTACGCATGATAACAAATAAACGGCAAATAAACAAAAATGAATAAAACATTAATTACCATTTTAATATTGAGAAATTAAAAATCCTTACAAAAAATATTAAACAAATAGCCGATGATAATTTTGAAAAAACAGAATTTCTCTTTAACCCCCGTAATACAAGCCAACTTGTTCTTCAGTTGGACAAGGCTAGTATGGATTGCAAATCTCACATCGTGGCGACTTTGGGATGGTTTAACGAAACTGGTAAATGCAGCACAATAATTTGATTATAATTTATGATTTCATTTTTGATCTTTTGTGTGAACCAAAAATACAAAAAATTTACATATATACTACAGTAAAGTGCCTATAATTCGAAATTTTTTGCTGTCAACTTTTGATTTCGAATTCGAATTACGAATTATGGGGTAGGCTATTTTAACTCAAACTGTACCTTTTAGGTTAAAATAGCCTGAAAAATATCATATTTTGCTCAATCAGTTACGGTTTTTATAATGGACAATGTTGAAATTCAATAAGGACTATAAAAACTGAAAATATACAAATTGAAATGACGGCCGGGGAAGGGTGGTCAACCACCTTAGGTCGAAGGGTCAGTCCACGAATTTTGTAGATGAGGGGGCCCTTACACATTTTTTCAATTTCATTAATTTTATTTCGAATTAACCTTGTAAAATCATTTCGAAATACGAATTATGGGAGATTTTCCGATTTATAAGCACCTTTTGTACAGTAATAGGTACCGAAATATAGGATTTTTGACTATTTTTTGTTACGAATTACGAATTATGGGAGCATTCGAATTAAGGGAGGCACGAATTATGGGCACTTTACTGTATAGTATTAAATATATTAATGACAGATAGAAGAACAAATTCAAGCAAAATTATCTGTCGTGAATATATTAGAGGAGATTACCTTTATAGATACCTCACCAATAAAAATTGAATGAAGGACGAACAATAATTATTCGATAAGTCGAAACAAAATAATTTGAAAAATAAAATTGAAACGTTTGATCAGATTGAAGTTAAGTACTTATACATTTGTATAACCACTTTGTAGTATACTAAGGTGAAAGTACAAAAAGTTCAGTCGTCTTGGGGCTACTTTAGTTTCTACTTTTGTATTTGTTGTTCTAATTTAAAGAAATCTGTTGCATATCCGTGCTTAGGCAATGGTTCATCGAAACTAATGGTACGAGATGTAATGGCTCGTTGTGGCTCTATGTGAAGATTTGCATTTTCATGTGAACATGCTTTGTCCGTTCAAGCATTGTCATTTTCAATAAAACATTAAACCTTGTAAACCATTCAAGAATAAAAAGAAAGTAAATATTGTTATTTTATAAATCATAAAGAAAACGCTAACATTTTGTTTGCTTCAATCAGAAATCAAAGATTAATCAATGAAAAAGTTAAAAAACTATAGCAAGTAAAACAAACAAAATGTATAAAAAAATTATTAATTGAAACATTCATATAAATGTTTTATTAATGTCAAATATATATTATAAAATTGAAAGTGATAATTGCGACAAGTGAAACAACATTCGCTAGATTGTTTAACCTTTTGCATAAACGGTCAACCAAAGTCATTTTAATTAGTATAAAAATTCAAATATACAAACTGGAAAGTTGATATGAAATTAAGCTTTTAGTAAAACTTCCAAATTGAAAGAAATAGATGAAAAGTAGGGTGGAAATGTGCAAATGTGATTTGGGTATTACAATAGAGTACAAGAAGATGAAGAAAGAGACAAGAAATGATAAATAGAAATTAGTTGTGTAAATTCTAAATTTATTAATTGGCCGATATAAATGACCAATTCAAAGCGAATATAACAAAAATTTGAAACCTTACTTTAGTGTCATTGAATTTGTAAAGAGCATAGCGATTGAAAAAATACCGAAATTAATACTCAAGCAAAATTGGATAGATAGGACATGGAAAACACATGATTTTTTATATAACTTTTGTCCTGATTTCGTATTAACCCGTTCATCGTGCCAACTTTACCAGACTCCATAGAGAGTTCTACAATACATAGCGACCTAGGATTTTGCCAGGTGACTCCCTAGGGTCAGCTCACGACCGCTTGGTACCTGAGCTAGGCCTAGGATCTACATTGAAGGATTGCATAAAATGATCAATAAAATATATATAAATATATAAAAATAAAATATCAAAAAATTACAAAATACCTTTTAAACTAATCTCAGTGTAGTCAAGCAAGAATCATATATGCCAGAATGCAAGTTGAAATACTCAAGACTAGTCAGCTTTTAAATGTTAGTCAAGCTTAGTTAAGGCAAAAATATTTTGTCAAACAAATTCAGAATTGGTTCACACTTTTCTTCTTGCAAATCACGCTTTCATCAATTTGTCTATAAAATGAATCTTCAACACTAAACCACTAGTTAAAACTTTAATCCTCATAATCGTATTAATATAGATAAGTCGATTCCATTGGCATAGTTAACAGAAGACTTATTTGAGCTTCAATTGAACGCGTCTCAAGATGGAATGTCAAAAAGGTTAATAAACATTCTAAATCATAAAAAGTTATTTTGTGACCTTTTAAAAACAAGATCGTCTTGATTCTTGTTAACTAAACTTCTTACTAAACTAACTAAAAATAAAAGTTTAAAATGAAAAACATATTAAGGAAGGGAAAAAGTCATCATCAAAAAATATTTTAGAAACACAAGAAAGAGTGTCACAGAATTGAATAACTTGTTTAGCAATTTAACAATAAAACCACATTATGGACTAGAGAATAACAAATAATATTTTTATTTGTGAAAACAAAATATGAAAACAAAAATTACGTCATTTGTTAGATTGTGGTGTCCTGAATAAGTTTCGTCAAACGTCATGCGAATAGATAAATTAGTCGTAAAAACATGAAAAGATATAAGAGGTGTACAATTAGATTCGTATGTGATGATCATTTTTGAATTAAAAATTATCTGTTGTTGGTTTAGCTAATATCAAGCTAATGTTATTAATGAAGTGAAAGTTTTATTTACTATTTAGAGCAGTGAATTTTGTCTTTCAATGGTAGAGGCTTCGCGCTTCTTGAGTAAACAGAGGACAATGAATAATTTGACAAATTGATTAAATTATTTTAACCTTTTAACCGTAAGCTTAAAAAATTTTAATTATAAATTCACTTATTTATCAACTGATAATACAAATGTTTATAAAAAAGAGAATATGACGGAAAATGTTCAACAAACTTATCCGCTGGATTCATCGGATTGGGTGGTTGGTGACTGGGAAAACAACACTGTTCATTGGAAAAATCAACTAAATATGATTAATTCAAAAACTTAATAAATGTTCTTGGGAAGTCAATAAAAATGTCTTAAAACGGGAGAATCAAGTAAGAAGGCTTGAGAATTGTCTAATGTTACTTTCCTGAAGAATCCAAAAATCGCGCTTCAGAAATTCATATGAAGTCAGCACCAGAAATCTCATTTCTACTCATACACTCTCAATTTGTTCTTTTATTTGATCCACTAACATTACATATTGACTATGTTATGATTGACTTTTAAACTATTTTCAGACTAATTTCAAAACTAGATAATAATAGCAGGTTTTAAAAATATATGTTGAAACCTTTTATCACTAAGCATTTTATTGTCTTATAATACTGGTGTTTTTTGGAATACCATGAAAAGATTAAAAATCTCATACAAATAATTTGAATATTTAAAAAAAAATAGAGCTGTGCCAGCTTCAGCTGGCGCAGCTTTTTACAAGTTTGCCCCAAGCAAACTTGTAAATATTTCTGAAAAATTACAGTAAAGTGCTCATAATTCGTGCCTCCCTTAATTCGAATGCTCCCATAATTCGTAATTCGAAACAAAAATAGTCAAAAATCCTATATTTCGGTACCTATTACTGTACAAAAGGTGCTTATAAATCGAAAAATCTCCCATAATTCGCATTTCGAAATGATTTTACAAGGTTAATTCGAAATAAAATTAATGAAATTGAAAAAAAAGTGTAAGGGTCCCCTCTTCTATAAAATCCATGGACTGACCCTTCGACCTAAGGTGGTTGACCACCCTTCGCCGGCTGTCATTTCAATTTTTTATATTTTCAGTTTTTATAGTCTTTATTGAATTTCAACATTGTCCATTATAAAAACCGTAACTGATTGAGCAAAAATATGATATTTTTCAGGCTATTTTAACCTAAAAGGTACAGTTTGAGTTAAAATAGCCTACCCCCCATAATTCGTAATTCGAAATCAAAATCAAAAGTTGACAGCAAAAAATTTCGAATTATAGGCACTTTACTGTAATAGGAAAATAGATTAAATTAGATTATATTAAAAATATAGAAATCAGAAAGCGATGTTTGAAGGCTTGCTAGTCCTTTTCTGAAAGACAACCATTTTGGAGTTCATCTAAAACATTAAAATGCATTAATTTATAAAAAGAAAAAATTTGAAAATTTGAAAGTTAGTTTTAACTTTTGCTCGAGTTTGGACTCAAATAGTTTAAACTTACCCCGTTGTCTCGATTTACGAGCATTCCAAAAGTTAAAAAAATTATTAACCAAATTGACATATCACAGACAGAAGCTTAGAGAACAGATTGTTTTTATTCAATCAAAACGAATAAGGGATTGCCGCTTGTTAGGACTTGTATAACCACAGAAAATACCAATCTAAAGTTCATATTGCAAATTCAATCAGATGACAAATAAAAGTATGACGAAGAATTTTAGTATACCGTTTTTACCAGTTCACTATGTGCAATAAAACCTTTAGACAAAGAAATAAAAATTGAATAAAATAAACCATTTATGAGTGTGAATAGGTGCTGTACTAACTAGTGATATAACCAGATAAATACATCAATTATTTGTTGTCGTTGTTTCGTTTATTTTGTTTCCCTTGAAGCACTTTGACGAGATTAAATATCCATTGTTCTAGGGACTCATATTCTTCGGTTTTGGAAATAAGTGGAGAGAAGATATACCTCGTGGTTTAGATGTCTCTCAATACATCAAAAAGACAAGAAAAATGAAGCCAGACTAAAATAAAATAAATAAATATTGTGTGGCAGAGAAATAAAAAAAACCTGTTATTTACATGTCAAGGGCATAATTGCCAATGCGTCATTTAGATGAATATTTAAAATACGTGTATTTAGATAATCAAATAATTGTTATTTTGAAAGAGAAAAAATTGTTTAAAAACTATGGATCAGAGAGATCAAACATAAATAATTTTAACCTTTTATAATAACGCCATTAAATATCGCTTTAATCTTAAAAAACAACGCTGGTATTGTAAAATAAATTGTTTTGTATCAACAATCATGCGCTTTTGAACTAAGAAATAAACAAACAATTTTACAATGCAATCTGATTAATTATATTATATTTAATCAAATAAATTTAGAAAAAACAGAAAATTAATAAAATGATTTATGATTTACCTTTTAAAATAAAAACTACGAAAAAAATATATTCCAAAATTAGGTTGCTGTTATAAGATAATAAACGATGTGTGATTTATAAGATATTTTTGAGAATATTTGTACCAATGAATTATTAATGATGATTTAAAAATTGATTTCTTAATCAAGATATGATCACTTTATTCGTATAAAGTAAAAAATTTAATTTTTGATTTCGGGGGCTACACTTCCTTTCTAGACTGATCACGATCACTCAATCCAGACTTGCTCACTTTGTACACTTTGGGAATGACACAAATTGGAGATGAATAGTAGACATGATGTGTTGGTTGGTGTGAGAATTTAATAAAACTTCGAACATAATAGTTTCAATAGATAGTTTTCAAAACAATTTGTTATCAGATTCAATATCTATTGCCTTGATCGCCTAACATATTCAATGAACTTTTCAAAAATAGCCACCGACATGTTTTGCCTTTACATCAGCGTATTCAATTTTTCTGGATTAATGGTTATAAAAAACACTCGTTGGAAAATTTACTCGCCAGGTGAATGTGTTTAGAGTGCAATTCAATTACAATTTATATTGAATAGTAATAATTAAACATAAAACAAAATAAAATAAAATAATTGTAACATTGACAAAACAATTTTTAAATTATAAACCGTTTACAAATAGTTGCTAGTATTTCTATTTCCAAATCTGAAAGCTCTCAAAAAACATTTGCGTCGTTGGAGGATTCATTGCTTTTTGTAGAATGCAATTTTCATATTAACAATTTTTCTATGCCTTGCCTAATTTACTGTTAAAAAGATTTCCTTTTTCACTTCGTACGCTTTGGGAAAGTTTACATTGGTGATGAACAATTGACGATAGTTGCAGACGTGTTAGTATATTACCTCATCAGGGGATTGTGTTTGAAGAAAGTTTCATAATAACGAATAAAACGAACGAAAACGAAAAAATTTAACATAAAACAAAAAAATAATTTAAAAATTAGCTATTTAAAAAATCCTTTCTAATCATTTCGTATTATCATAATAAATTGTACGAACATTTAAGATATAAAGTTTTAGGTAGATCCAATAACAATTAAAATTTTATACAACAAAAAAATGAATAAAAAAATTAAAAGATCAATGATTTTATGCAAATAAGGACACCAAGAAAATTATTTAGTTAAAGAAACAAGTTTTATTAAAAAAATAATTTTGATTATTAGAAACCTTTAACTTTTCGGTTGCAAAACAAACACTGGAGAAGATAAATATTGAATTACTTCGATGATCGTCTTATTATTAATGAATTTTCCTTTTTTTCATAGATTCACGACACTGCTGCATTTGATAACACAAATGAAAGAGATTGGAGGTTGGTTGGTGAATAACAATGAGAGCCTCAATGAGTTGATAGACCACCACTAGGTTCACCAAACCAGACAAAAGTTTTACCTTTTTTGCAACTCGCACAAATCAACCATTTTTGTGTTTGGTGTACTTTTAGGCCATGAATCACCGAATCAAAAGTTCTGTCCTCATTTGAAGATCAACCAGTTTTCAAATCTTGAAAATAAATATATTTCCAAAGATTGTAAAAGCAAAGATGGTAAATATAAGGCGAAATAGACAACGAAGATCAAAACTCGTATATTATTGATTAGAAATTATTGAAACAGTTTACAAAGTTTAAAGATAACGTTTTATTTTTCATATGAAGGAGAAGATTTACAATAAAATGAAGAAATATTCATTGTTTAAATATGTTAATATGTAATGAAAATTCGTATAAATGAAACATTATCCGAAATATAAGGGAAAAAGTAGGGAGAAAGTTGATGGCTCAGTCGAGTCGACGTTCCAGCAGATCGTTGTCCACCGTGACATATTGGCTGGGGTCACGGTCATCGATGATGAGTTGTTCTCCTTTCTTCTTGCGTGCCAACTTGAAATGTTTCTCACGAACGTGAGCAATGACATTGGCACGAGTCACGGAAGAGAACTGACAGTTTGGCCAAGTGCAACTGAATGGCTTCACTCCGAGATGAATTCGTTCGTGCATGGCGAGACTGAAATCAGTTGGAAATGTCTTGCCACAACCAGGATACTTGCACACGTTCTTGCTAGTTACAGCAGCAGGAGATTGAGTCTTTTGACGTTTGCTTGAGGATTGAGAGCGGCTGATAGATTTGCGTTTATGACCAGACGAAGTTGATGGCTCGTTACGAGACTCAGCAGCACTACGTCCCTGAATCCACTCGTCCAGTGATACAGTCTCCACTTTGGGATCATCGAGGTGGAGAGAAGGAACAAGATCACGATCAGCACGACCACCATATAGTACCACGATTCACTTTTGTGACTAGTTTTTTCTTTCTTCTGATTTTTCATAAGTGTAGATTTTTCAACTTAAATTGTTATCGTAGCTGGACACAAAAAACTACAAACCACAAATCTAGCATAACTCTAGATCTATAAATGATCACGAAACGGGTACATTTTGAGTGGACATGTCTGTCTACTGAATTAATAGAATTTATAAGCAAGAGATATATAAATATAAAACTTTCAAAAATGGCTAAAAGAATCGTAACAAATTGATGAATAACAATAAATATACAATAAGATGAATAAAACTGAACTTATTTTTAATTCACCTTTTTGAAAACTTGAGTATTTTAGTGATAACATAACTTCAAGCAAACTAAAAATGAATGTTCAAAATGGAAATCTTGATAAGTCATGGTAAATAAATTTTACAAACAATTACATGTTAGAAAATAAAAATAAAACAGTGAGAATATAATAAACGTTTTTTGAATTGAACCTTTTTATCGTCTCTGATATCTGATTTTGACATATATAATATAAAATAGTAAAAACATGTTTAGGACTCCAAATTAACAAATGTTTTTTTCAAGGCTTAAAAAACAATAAAAAGTAAATAGGAAAAATTATTTTAATTTAAGAAATTTTGAAAAATTTCCTTATCGATAAGCCGTAATTTCCAGCTTACTGGTGATGGAAAAATGTTTATGCATGCTACACAATGTATCATCATTTATTCCAGAACTTTTACACCGCTTGAAACGGCTCTACTTTACCAATTCAAATGAAGTAGCACTGATTGCACAACTGAACACAACCGACTGTTTGACTCAATTTGGCTTTGATTTCACATACATTCGACAAATTGCAACATACAGTGCTCTTTGCTCCTTCTCTGATTCGCAAAAACTTATTCACTTTTGGTTGAGTGCTAATTTGGTCAACTTTATCAGTATGATAAACTAACTGTTTGTGTGTTTACTTGGAATGAACGTTTACGCTTTTACAGCTTTGGGTGAAGTGTGCTGATGATGATGATACATGGATGGAGAAACAAATAAATGTTGATTTACCTTTTAAATTTCAATATCGAAACCTCAAAACCAAAAGCGAGAAAGTGTAGTAAAGATATTTTCAACGTGTATCTTCTTACATTTCTGTCCTACTATGGTCGCAATCATAGATATTTGGATACTTATTGTTGAACATGCCCAATGGATTGCCCATTTCGCGATCGCGAAAACGAAATTGAATTGAAATAAGTTTCAAAAATTTTAAACCACCAATCATAGATAACATCCAATTCAAGAAAAGAGAATAAAAACCAATTATATATAATTAAATCTAACCTTTTTAATTTTTCCTCTCTCTATTCAAACCCTCCCTTCATCTTCATCATCATCAACTTCATCCCCCCTCTCTCTCTGTTTGAAACGATTTATTCAAATTGGTGCAAGTATTAAACTGCTATTTGGTCTAGTTTTTATTATTCTTGATTTAAAATTTTGACATGTGAAACATGTTAATAAATGATGTTGAATAAATGATTATGTGTGCTTGTTAAAATTGTGAGGTAAAAGAAGACCAAGAAAAAACGATTTTGAGATTTGTTAATATCATCGTCGAAAATCATATGTTCATTTGTAACTTGGACGAACTTGTTGCAATAGACCTTGACTTAAAAGCTAATACAGTGTATGCGAATATAAAAATTTGCATCAAAGAGTGAAAGTATTAAATGTGAAAACATCGGATTAGATGTTCATGTATTTGTAAGTATTGATGAAAACAATGCTTTAATGTTGTTTTTACCTTTAAAAAAGCTGGGCTCTATTTGGAGTCTAACTAATACAAATATTTAAATATTTAAAATAGAAACCTTGATATGAGAGCCTTAGAAAAGAAAGTAAATTAGGCTTTCGAAATAAAAAACAAGCTACTGAATTAATCAAATAAGTCTTGAAGAATCTAATAATTAGCTGAGCGAACGAAACGAACGGAACGAATGAGCGAGCGCCAGCGAGCGAATGAGTGGAGAGAGTGGAGTGAGGTCAGCTTTTGGCCGAAGCTCAAATGCTCTTTCTACAGTGGAAGTAGAAGGAAACTTCAGCATAGAAATGTGTGGAGAATTTGTGGATAAATTATCTCTAGAACGCGACCAACCGCTGAGGTCAATTAGGGCTCTGCTGACCAGATATTTATCAGGGAAGAAGCCTATCAAAGGGCTTTAAAAACCTATCAATAATATGCAGGTAAAGGTGATTTAATGTAATTAATTAAATTAAACTATTATTGATTTTTTGAAATAACACTCATAGTGGCAAGGAACGGATATTTAATTAATGAAAAATTTCTCTATTTATACAGTAAAGTGCCTATAATTCGAAATTTTTTGCTGTCAACTTTTGATTTTGATTTCGAATTACGAATTATAGGGGGTAGGCTATTTTAACTCAAACTGTACCTTTTAGGTTAAAATAGCCTGAAAAATATCATATTTTGCTCAATCAGTTACGGTTTTTATAATGGACAATGTTGAAATTCAATAAAGACTATAAAAACTGAAAATATAAAAAATTGAAATGACAGCCGGCGAAGGGTGGTCAACCACCTTAGGTCGAAGGGTCAGTCCATGGATTTTATAGAAGAGGGGACCCTTACACTTTTTTTTTCAATTTCATTAATTTTATTTCGAATTAACCTTGTAAAATCATTTCGAAATGCGAATTATGGGAGATTTTTCGATTTATAAGCACCTTTTGTACAGTAATAGGTACCGAAATATAGGATTTTTGACTATTTTTGTTTCGAATTACGAATTATGGGAGCATTCGAATTAAGGGAGGCACGAATTATGAGCACTTTACTGTATGTAAACTCCATCGAGGTACAAGAACAGAAAGATAATTTACAAAAACGAATAAAACGAAGGAGAGGCAAAATAAAGAAGGAAAGTGGGGAGAAGATCATAAATTAGAATTACATTCGTACATTCGAGGGTGATTATGCTGTTTTGAGGTGCCCCTCTTGACACGCATTTACTTGTGACATATGTCACTGTAAAAGCACAGAAAAACTCGCAGGCCCCACTTGACTTCAACCGTTTACAAAAAGAAAGTGTTTATCAGATAAAAAAATACTGATTGTTATAAGGAGACATTTTATTGACAATTTGAACACGCAATTTTATTTGAATTTTTTTTATTCCCACTATGTTCTTGGTTAGGTCCAAAAAATATTTGTTTTAAGTGAAAGTATAAATTTATTTTATTCGAGACTCATTATAATGTGAGATCATTACATAATACAATTTGTTGCGCACCCCGAACCAACATATGGTCTAAGGCAAAAGGAAAGCGTATCAAATTACACCCTTTTCGCCTTAACGCGCTTGGACAAATGAGAGAAGAGGAGAGACAACCAATTGGTAACATATGTGGCATGCGAGGAGACATTTTGTCGCATCAGTCACTGTGTGTGCACACAAGTGCAGTGCTCATTTAGTGTTCACACGTTCATGTCAAACACATACATTTGAAAGCCAAAATTATTTTATTTCGAGGGTTAATTTAAAATCAAAGCAAACAGTTCGTACAATGAAATAGTCAAACACACAGCAGTGCAAAGAAAAATCATTTCAATGTAAAGTTAACTTCAGTGAAATTTCACTATCTTGAACAAAATTGTCAACCTTTCCCCCCCCCACAATAAGACTCAAATTGTTGATTTCAATTATTGATTTGATTTAAATTGAGATAATTTTATTTTTTTATTTCGTATGAGAATTTATTACTCGTAATAAAAACATGTTTTCATTAGAATTGATTTACAAAATGAAAATAACTGCCAGCCATTGAATTGATTTAATTTATCTTTTGTGAATTCACTCTACCAGAGACTTCATTGCTTTAATTCATCCGAAATCCGAAAATGTGTGTGTGCACAAACTTTATAAACTTAAATTCAAAGTTATCCATCACTCAACTCAAAATGGCATTGGACTACCCGGGAAATTACGTTTTGTAGATTTCGTTAATGGAGGCGAACTGAGAAGAGGGAAGGGAAAGAAGTAAGAATGATATATTCTTTTTAATGAGTTCAATTTCATATTTTACATCTCATTTTGGCCCGAATTACCGAACATGAATTATCGCTCAGCTGAACTGCTTGCAGTAAATCTATCTTTATTTACTGCAAGCAGTTCAGCTGAGCGATAATTCAAGTAATTCGTGCCAAAATGAGAGGCAAAAATATGAAATTTAACTCATTACAGAAAATAAGACATCTTTACTTCTTCCCCTTTATTCTTCTTAGTTCGACTTCACTAACGTTAAAAATTTCCAGGGTCGTCCAATGCCATTTAGAACAGAGTGATTGATAACTTTAAATTTAAGTGTATAAAGTTTGTGCACACATTTTCGATTATCTGACGAATTAAAGCAATAGTCTCTGGTAGAGTGAATTCACGAATGATAAATTAAATCAATTCGATGACAGGCAGTTATTTTCATCTTGTAAATCTATTCTAATGAAAACATGAGTAAGAAATTCTCATAAGAAATTAAAGACAAAATAAAATCAAATTATCTCAATTAAAATAACGCACGAATACAATAATTTAAATCAAATCAACGATTGAAATAAACAATTTGAGTTTAATTGTGTGGGGAAAAGGTTCACAATTGTGTTCAAAATAGTGAAATTTCAATGAAGTTAACTTTGCACTGAAATGATTTTATTTTGCACTGCTGTGTGTTTGATTATTTCATTTGGCGAGCTGTTTGCTTTTGATTTAATAAGTTAACCCTCAAAATCCAAGAATTTTGGTTCCTGTATGTTGTTTGACATGACAGTGAATGTGTTAATACTAAATGAGAATTGCATTTGTGTGCACACACAGTGACTAATGCGAAAAATGTCTCCTGGCAGACCACATGTTGGTTGTCTCTCCTCTCCTCTCATTTGTCCAAGCGCGTTAAGGCGAAAAGGGTGTAATTCGATACGCTTTCCTTTTTCCTTATGCCACATGTGGGTGCGGGGTGCGCAACAAATTGTATTTCGTAATGATCTCACATTTTAATGAGTCTCGAATAAAATAAATATCTACTTTCATTTATAACAAATATTTTTGTTGGCCTATCCAAGAACAGTGAGAGTTAGTTGAATCAATTAAATTCAAATAAAATTGCGTGTTAAAATAGTCAATCAAATGTCACCTTATATCACTCAGTAATTTTTTATCTAACGTTAGCGAACACTTTCTTTTTGTAAACGGTTGAAGTCAAGTGGGGCCTGCGTGTTGGTCAGTGTTTTTAAAGTGACATATGTCACAAGCTACTCCACAACAAGCAGCATAATCCACCCTCTACGAGTATGAGTGTAATTTATGACCTTCTCCCTACTTTCCTTCTTTATTTTGCCGCTGTTTCGTTTTATTCGTTTATATAAATTATCTTTCTGTTCTTGTCCCACAATGGAGTCTACATATAAATAGAAATATTTAGAAGGTATGGAATTGCATTAACTAAATATCCAATGCTTGCCACTGCGAGTGGTTGTTCGTAGAAGATTAATTTAAATTTAAATATATAAAACATTAAATTACATTAAATCACATTTTACCTGTCAATTATTGATAGGTTTATAAAGTACTTTGATAAGCTTCTTCCCTGGCACATATGTTGTCAACAGAACCAAAATTGATCACAGTAGCTGGTCCCGTTCTAGAGATAATTTATCCACAAATTCTCCACACATTTCTATGCTGACATTTCCTTCTACTTTCACTGTAGAAAGAGCATTTGAGCTTCGGCCAAAAGCTGACCTCACTCCATTACAAACTAACATTACAAACTAACTATTCTAACTATTACAAATATTTAAATATTTAAAATAGAAACCTTGATATGAGAACCTAGAAAAAAAAGTAAATTAGGCTTTTGAAATAAAAACAAGCTATAGATTTAATCAAATAAGTCTTGAAGAATCTAATAATAATTTTAAGTATTTAACTGGTAATTGCTAATGATGGTATATTGTTCAGTACGAAATTCCTTGTGACCATTAAAGTGACTTACCGTCCAAGTATTTAAATCTTTTTTTAAGGTTTAGCATGCAAGCGAACGCTCGTTGTTTCGGTGGCTCGAAGTTTCGGGTTTTTGTGTTTTGTACATACTGAGAAGATAACTACTAAATAATGAAAATTTAAACAAAGAAATTTTGATAAATCGTTAATGAAAGACAATGAAAAAAAAATCGTAATAAAGATTGGAAACAACATCAACTGACTTATCTAAAAATATTTTTTGAGCGAATGATCAGAATTGTAGTTTTCTATCTTATTGAACCTCCGGAATTTGTACTGTGTAGGAACATTAGAAAATACCACAGACCATAAAACAGAGAGAAGAAATACGTAGATATTTGAATGTCAATTACATCCGAGGAAAAAATGCATGAATAGGTGAATTAGTTGTGATGACACTCGGCAGATGCAAAAAATAAAATCAGACAAAAATAGTTTTAAACCTTTAATTAAGCATTAACTTTATCAACTTTTATCAATCAATCACGAAACCAAAACTGGAAGCCAAACGGACCATGAACAAAAAAAATAATTTGAATTTACCTTTTAAAAAACAATTTTGTAACTACCAAAAAACATTTTAAAGATTATTCAATAATAAACCAATAATTATAAGAAGTGTAAGTTTTATAAAGCTAAATTGAATTTTATCGTCAAATGGATGGAGCGTTGAGATTCTCCAATTGGGCAGTTAAACTTACTTGTCATTGTTGTTGTCCAGTTGGTAGGTTGTTGAGGATTGTCGGGCGTGTTTTTGTTTAAGAGAGTGAGTATGGGTTTCTGTATACGAGCTACAAAGATAAAAACAAAACAAAAAATTGGGCATAAACAGATTACCGATTAGATAAGTCCCAATGATTGTCCTGGGACCGAAAAAGAACAATGTTTGGTGATTTAAATCCTGACTTTTACTAATGGAGCTACCTCTATTGGACCTAGCCGTTAATGTTTACCAGAGTTGCCGAATGCAGCTAACAATTAACAATTGAGCATATAGCAGTCTAACATATAACGTATAATGGACCGAACGAGACAACCGACCGTCATGTGCACTGCTGCCCAAACACTCGCAGTAGTTGTTTGCAATTTGCCAAACAATTTTGCAAACACTTGCCGTCCTACAACTTACGGTTATCAAGCGAAAGAATGTGATCTTTAGCAAAAGTCTTCGCCATTGATGAGAAAGATTGCGGAATGATTATTGATTGTGTTTATATCCTCGTTTATTTTATATTCAATAAATAATTCTACATTTGAAATTGTGCTTCTATTTCATTCTCATCGTGTGCCAACGAGAGATTCATTTGTTATCTTTGAGAGCTTAATTGTTCTTGGGTCTCTTGCAAGAGGATGTGGACATATTCTAGATTGCAATTGGTCCTCATCACATTCCCATCTGCAACATAACGTTGGATTGTTGTGGTGGGTCACATCATGTTATCATGGTTGGCTTGGTTTATTTTGAACCATAGATGTCACTGTGCAGCATGTGTATTGAATTGGTCAGCAATTTTGAGTGAACAGAGAAAAATGAATAATTCGACAAAATAATTAAACTATCTTTACCTTTTAATCATTAATAGTAGAAATGTGTTCAAAATGTAAATTCAATTATATAGTGCAATTAAATGCAAAAAAAAGAGAAAAATAACGGGAAATGTTCCACAAACATATCCGCTGGATTCTCCAGATTGGGTAATTGGTGACGGGACAATCAGTACTGTTCATTATTTCTTATTTATTCCGTTGTACGTGCTATTCATGCATAGTACATGTAATAAGATATTTTCCTCATTTGAGGGCTAGCAGCAGCGCGTATAGATTATCAACACTTTTTAGGCAAGCGCTGATAAGATTTATTATACCATTTAAGGTTTTAAATTGATTTTAAACTTTTAATATTAAAGCAACGAAAGAACAAGAATTCAACTATTGATATTATTCTACTTTTTGGAATATAACTTTAGTGTTTAACAAGTGTGTAACAAGCGGATTTTCGATGAAAAAACACATAAAAAACTTTTAATCTGATGGATAAACTATACAATAAAACCTTTAGACAAAGAAATAAAAATAAAATAAAATAAACCATTTGTGAGTTTGGATATGTGCTCTACTAACTAGTGATATAACCAGATAAATACATCAATTATTTGTTGTCGTTGTTTCGTTTTTTCTTTGTTTTCCTTGAAGCACTTTGACGAGATTAAATATCCATAGTTCTAGGGACTCGTATTCTTCGGTTTTGGCAATAAGTGAAAAGAAGATATACCTCGTGGTTTAGATGTCTCTCAATACATCAAAAGGACAATAAAAATGTAGCCAGACTAAAATAAAATAAATATAAATTGTGTGGCAGAGAAATAAAATAAAAACCTGTTATTTACATGTATTTAGATAATCAAATAATTGTTATTTTGAAAGAGAAAAAATTGTTTAAAAACTATGGATCCGAGAGATCAAACATAAATAATTTTAACCTTTTATAATAACGCCATTAAATATCGCTTTAATCTTAAAAAACAACGCTGGTATTGTAAAATAAATTGTTTTGTATCAACAATCATGCGCTTTTGAACTAATAAATAAACAAACAATTTTACAATGCAATCTGATTAATTATATTATATTTAATCAAATAAATTTAGAAAAAACAGAAAATTAAAAAAATGATTTATAATTTACTTTTTTAAATAAAAACTACGAGATATTTGTTCCAAAATTAGGTTGCTCTGATAGGATAATAAAAGATATGTGATTTTGAAGATATTTTTTGAGAATATTTGTACCGATGAATTATTAATGATGATTTGAAAATTGACTTCTTAATCAAGATATGATCACTTTATTCGTATCGAGTAGAAAATTTGATTTTTGATTTCTAGGGCTACACTTTCATTCTCGACAGATCACGATCACTCAATCCAGACTTGCTCACTTTGTACACTTTGGGAATGACATAAATTGGAGATGAATAGTAGACATGATGTGTTGGTTGGTGTGAGAATTTAATAAAACTTCGAACATTATAGTTTCAATAGATAGTTTTCAAAACAATTTGTTATCAGATCCAATATCTATTGTCTTGATTGCCTATTCAATGAACTTTCAAAAATAACCACAGACATGTTCAGCTTTTACATCAGCGTATTCAATCTTTCTGGATTAATGGTTATAAAAAACATTTGTTAGAAAACTTCCTTGCCAGGTGAATGTGTTTAGAGTGCAATGCAATTACAATGTATATTGAATAGCAATAATTAAACATAAAACAAAATTAAATAATAATAATTGTAACATTGACAAAAACAATTTTTACATTATAAACCGTTTGCAAATAGTTGCTAGTATTTCTATTTCCAAATCTGAAAGCTCTCAAAAACATTTGCGTCGTTGGAGAATTCATTGCTTTTCGTAGAAAGCAATTTTCATATTAACAATTTTTCTATGCCTTGCCTAATTTACTGTTAAAAAGATATCCTTTTTCACTTCGTACGCTTTGGAAAGGCCACATTGGTGATGAACAATTGACGATAGTTGTTGACGTGTTAGTATATTACCTCATCATTGGGATTGTGTTTGAAGAAAGATCCATAATAACGATTAAAACGAACGAAAACAAAAAATCAAACATAAAACAAAAAATAATTTAAAAATCAGCTATTTTTAAGAAAAATTCTTTTTAATCATCTCGTATTATCATAATAAATTGTACGAACATGTAAGATATAAGATTTTTAAGTAGATCCAATAAACAATTAAAACTTTATACAACAACAAAAAATGAATTAAAAAAATGAAAAGATCAATGATTTTATGCAAATAAGGACACCAAGAAAATTATTTAATTAAAGAAACAAGTTTTATTACAAAAATAATTTTGATTATTAGAAACCTTTAACTTTTCGGTTGTAAAACAAACATAGGAAAAGATAAATATTGAATTACTTCGATGATCGTCTTATTATTAATGAATTTTCCTTTTTTTCATAGATTCACGACACTGCTGCATTTGATAACACAAATGAAAGAGATTGAAGGTTGGTTGGTGAATAACAATGAGAGCCTCAATGAGTTGATAGACCACCACTAGGTTCAAGAAACCATACAAAAGTTTTACCTTTTTTCAAATAAATGTGAGTAATTTATTAATAAAAATATGTAAACAATAATTTCTTAGATGAGAAAAAAATTAATGAATATAAACCATTTACCATTGCTTGCGACCATTGTTTGACTTCAGTGGAGAAGCGCTTGAACAGTCGATCCATACTTTGACACCATTTCATCTGAGGTACCGGAAGAATTGGAAGCCAGAAAAGGCAAGAAAAAGATATTTTCTAAAAGAATATCGAGAGGTTAATTCAAAGAAGATTTGTTTCTTGTTAAAGCTCTGAAATGAATGTGTCCACCTACTTGTTTACTGCAGGGCCTTTTATACCTGTCTGGATGGACAGACCAGTCCATATAGGAACATTGCATAGGTAATAATATGGCCTACTGCAGTCAATCGATGCCAAATCAAGTGCCTCAAATAACACAACAACTCAATTAAGAGTTGTAGATTCCTTTAGATATGCCAAATTCATCTGAATTGGAAATAGTTTTTTGTTAAATTAAATTGGTACTATTTGAAAATTTTTTTAAACGGTTGATCAATTGGTAAAATCAATAAAATAAATTATAATTTTGTAAAAATTCTTTTTAATGAAAAGTGATGAATGTTCAAAAAGAAGGAACAGCAACTGAACATTTGACAATTAGTACATTAGTACATTTGAGAAGGTTAGAATAATGTTTTTGTGTAATATGAAAAGTTTGGTGATTTGTGTGATACAAAATAAAGTGTAAATGAAGTGCTCCTTGATACTAATCGACATCTTCCAGCACCACTCGAACATATTCGTTCGGGTCTCGCAGGTCCACAATGTTCTTCTCCTTCTGTGCTTTCATTGACTCGGGCAGTCCAAAGTGACACATTCGAATGTGAGTGACCAGATGAGCACGTCGATTAGTGCGATGGCTACATTGTAGCCAGCTGCAATGGAATGGTTTCCGGTTGAGATGAATCGATTCGTGTTGCTTCAAGTGACCATTATAGGTAAATGAAGCAGTACACCCAGGGTGGGTGCAGTGCAAGTGCTTCGATTGGTAGTGATGTTTGGTTTTTTGATGTGCTGACATCTTTTTACGTGTGTCACTCACTTGAACACAGTCACTCACGAGATTGCATTTGAATTGACCAGTCAGATGATTCTGGTACCAGTGAACGTAGGCATTATGCTGCGAATCATATTCTTTGTGGCATACTGCACACAGGAATCGAGTATCTTGAGGATGGTGCAGTTTGCTGTGATGATGAATTTGTATTCTGAATAATAAAACTAGGTCAATTTAATGTGAAATTATACAATTCACTTACGGTTCATCGAATCGTGCATTGCAATTGGTGGCAAAACATTGAAGAGGAAGAAGGCGATGCACAGTGCTCAAGTGATCGTGCAAATGGACCATCGAATCCAACTTGACATTGCAATTTGACTGGGTGCAATTCAAATGGAGCACTTTGACCTTTGATTCTTCTCTGTCCTCATTGGCAATGTCTTCTTCATCTTCTCCATCCTCCTTCTGCAATATTATCTTTGATCTTTTCGCAGTTTTATTCGATGTTTGTTGTCTTCGTTTGTTGTCATTTCGACCCGTGGGCGCCGTTGTCTGTTGGTCGAGTGCAGTTGGGCTTGTCTCGTCTTGTGCAGTGCTGGTCGAAGGTGACAATAGATCAGCTGATTGAGTCACTGTGAGTTGAGATTGTCCAGTTGGTTGAGTGAGAGTTGTGTTCATTGATGCGTTCTCCACAGATCGCGATTCATCACCGCCAACTGGGTTGTCTTGAGTCAAACCCTCGATGTCATCAACCTGAGAATCACCGTCTTCCTCGTCTTCTTCCTTAACCTCTTCCTTAATGTCCACCATTTCTCCATCCTCTTCCTCCTCTTTGATCTCTCGCTTGACCCAATGCCCAATCTGATCATTGTGCAATGTCATTTCATTTTCCTCTTGTTCTATTTCTATAGACACAAATAATATCAAGTCATCACTTCACATCATTTCACTTTCATCACTCACCTTGTTTCACTTGTCTGTCTTCAGTCAATGTCTCCATGTCAATAATGCGAGTCTCCTCTCCATCCTCCACCTCTTCCTTAATCTGAACCATGTCCACATTGTTCAATTCCTTCTTCACCAAACATCGATCCCATCCACTGTCTTCGTCATTATCCTCTTCCTCCTTTATCTCTTCTTTAATTTCCATCTTCACATCATTCGATTCGGTTTTGATGTATGCAGGCCCAAATTCCTGTTTGATGATAATGTCATTATCCTCTGCATCATCTTCTTCCTCCTTGATCTCTTCTTTGATTTGTACCTTCACCTCTTGATCGTCCCATTCAGTTTTGACCGTCACCTGATTGTTTGATGTGCCTGTGCAAATATCACCAAATATTTTAAAAAAGTCAAATACAACCAACCAACAAGTCATACCTTGATTGTCCAGTCCGTCATCTTCATATTCTCGTTTCATGTTATAATATTCCACCATCAAATCATCATATTTCTTCTTCTCTTGTTCCTTCATCTCCACCAGTTGTGCTCGTAATTGATCATTCTCACTGCATAGCACTCGTTCACGGTCCACAAGTTGACCCATTTGCTCACGTAACGAGTGATGCATTCCACAATTTGCCTCGTCCTTGTCTGCAGCTGTGTGACGATTCATTTATTCGTAGATGAGAATTTACGAATTTAGAGATGAGGAGAGATGAGCAACAGACAAAAAAGTGAAGAGGACAAGACGAAATGTGGTGAGGAAATACGCTAACTCGAAACAGTCACAGTGAGCGATAGAGGAGAGGCAGCCTCTGCAAACACAACAACAGCAAGTGCCACTATTTCCACCCAAACAGGATGAAAATAGTCGTCAGACTGCGAAAAGTTTACGAATTTAGATACTTTTATCATAATTATTATCTATACAATAAATGGTAATAATCATCTTGGAAATTCATATAAAAGACTCGAACACCAGACCAATTAGGGGCAGAAAGTAAATGTTTTATTTAAAGATCCAAAATAAATTGACGTCTCAAGTTTTTAATGTCCAAATTATTAATTTAATTAATTTTTTAAATTAATATTTTCAGTATTTTTGAAATAAATAATAAGAATTACAGTAAATTAAGTTAATAACTAAAATAATAACACGAGCTCAGCAGCACGACGATCCAGAATCCACTCGTCCAGTGAGATAGTCTCCACTTTGGGATCATCGAGGTGGAGAGAAGGAACAACATCGCGATCAGTACGACCACCACCGAAACGACTTCTCAGTTCAGTCACTTTTGCACGGACATTCACAAATTGGTGATCAACACGAGCTAGGAGTTGACATTTCAATCGGTCACAGTCCACTTCGAGACTACGGCAATTGTATTCAACTTTAACCTGTAGTAACCATGACCATAATGTGATTGAGATATTTTTGACTCGGGGCCTTTGGTGTTGGTGCTCAAATTATGGTTCTGATTCAACACTACTGAGCCGAAACATAAGGAAACAAACCGAAAATGTGGAGAGATGATAAGAGGTTTCAGGTAAATATTCAAGTAATTATACTCGTTTTAATTTAAACTTTTGACCACTAAATGTGCATTTCATTGTGTATGGTAAACCAAAAATATTTTTGGAATAAAAACCAGTTACCATTAAACCGTCAGAGAAAACGAAATGAAATTGATTGGAAAATAAACAATTAAGACAAACTACTGAATTGAACAAGCTGAATTGAAGAATTTAAATTAAATTAAAAGTAGAAAACATTTTTGCAAGTAGCAGCAAAAAAGGAAAATTATTTTTAAATAAAAATACAATAAAAGCTAATTTAAACAAATAAAAACAACAAATTTGGATTAAAATAATTATTATTACAAATATATATTTAAAAATCAAATTAAAAACACCCAACCAAAATATTAGAAATTCAGAAACATAAAAAAGTTCAATCCAAATATAGTTTATTTTGTAGTAACCATTAGTAACCAATAGTCGTTGAAAATTCGAAAAACCTTATAAAAAATAAAATATTGTTTAAAAACAAAAACTTATTACAAAGTTCCGGTTAAATGTTTTGAATGTGAAATATTAGTTTTAAATGGTAAGCCGGTAAGAACAGGGCCTATGAATCATAGCCTATGATTGAAATTAAAAGAAATTGCGGATGTGTCTGCAACGAATCAAATTACATTGTGGCACTTGGACACATATATTCAATTGAAGTAAATAATCAGACAAATTCCTGTCAATGTTTATGTACATTGTACAATCGAAGCCCATAGATCATTTCGAAAATGAAGGACATTGATAGATTAAATGAGTTGAGTTAGTCATATAAGGTGCTTTGTGGGATTGAGATGGAGGCATGGTTATCACATTAGAGAAAGAGAGAGAAAATATACAAATTAATTTGGAATAATTTTAAACCTTTTTAAAAAAAATTGTTACAAAAGAATGAACAAGTTACAAGAGAATGTCGGACTTGAGAGAATCGTGGTCGATAGTATTTACACAAGATGATGTTGACTGGTTTGGTGCTGCACACGAGATCGTCAAAGAAAACAGTGGAAATGTGGTGGTTTGGGAACATCTACGAAATTAGAAGTAGAAATTTACGACATTGAAACACTGGCTCGGGAATATCGAGATAATTTGGACATTTTCACGTCCACATCGAAATAGTTTACAGGATATGAATTAGAGTTTTGTTTGAAAGTACAATGTAAGCCAGTTTTAAACGGAAACGGAATGTTTGTTCATTTTTGAAGAATCAAGCTTGAAGCCAAAAGGAGGTAAACTTCTCAATCATCAGCACAGCTGAAAACTGGAAGTAAAGACTAAACTATTCAGGCATTTAGATCATTTGGATAAATTCTGGGATGTCTTATAGTGCAAGGAATGCTCTTTTACATTAGTTAATTTTACCTTTTGTAAGATTACAATATCAGAGAAGATAATGTCATTATAAAATAAACAACAAATAATTTATGATTTAATTTTTAAACCAAGATCAATGCCAATAACATGACATAAAGACATAAGTAGACAAATAAAAATATTATGAACATTTTACCAACAAACAGAAAATAATTGGAGCTCCATTTGAAAACCTTTTATAAAAAATGTCTGTGCTCTAAGTAATCATTTGCATAATTAAATTAATAATTTTTTTATAAACAGAAAAACAATTCTTCTTAAGCCTGCCATTGCAACAACTTTACCTATAATCTAATTTCACTATGTATCAAAACTTCCCAGAATTTTTTCTTTTATTATAAGTTGTTTTATAAAGTTTTAAGAAAATTTCTTGAACAAACTCATTTATGTTGGTATTTCTATATATCTAAATACTTTTTATTAGATAAAATCACTACATAAAGTTAATTGTAAATCTTTTCGGTAAAGGTATTGAGATCTAAATTGAACAAACCAGAACTTGAATACAAACAAATGAGAATTTCGTTGTAAAATTGTTCACCTTATTAATAATGTCAGGACGAGAGACTATAATCGCGAGGACTTTTAGCAGAATTTATATTTAATCATTGTATTTAAGGCTTTAAAATGCTTTTAACCTTTTAGTCATGCAAGAAGTTATCTGTTAAACTTTTTTTTTATTTTTTTTGAAGAATTCATAATTCAAATTAAAAAGCATAATTTTTTTGTTCAAATTTGTCGGTTCATTTAGTGAAATCTTTTTAATTTGGTGGATCTGGATATTATGTTCAAAATTAGATATAGACATTTGTGTTGAAATAGGTGATTAGGTGTGTCTAGAAGTGGCTCCCTCTCTGCATGATTATCCGTCAAGTTTATGCTGAGTCACTGTGAAGTCACTATGTTAACAGTCACTCAGTGTGGACATAGCCTAACCAACTGCCTTTATAAGCACGTGTGCTGAAGTGAACAATCATCGCATGTCTCGTATGTCTACTGACTGGTTGTCTGTTTGACTTGTGCTAATACATCACCTTCTCCTCTAGATTATGTTCTCCTCTCTTCCCGTTGGTTCTCAACTTCCTGTCTACCAGTGATCATCAAGTACTTCTATTGGTGGCTCGTATCCGAGAAGAAGAGAACTTTTGGTGATCTGCAATCCCAAGATCTTTTATATTTTTCTTCAGAGATTTTATCTATTCAAATAAAGTGCTTTTATCTAACAATTTGTGCATCAGAAAACGAATGAAAACGTATATAGTCAAGAGTGAACTATGAATACAATTGAATGGAAAACAACTCGCTAAACAATTTTTTTTTGGACAAACTTACTTATTTGGGAAAAACACTATTTAATAACATTCTCGATTATTTTCGTTGACCGATTTGTGACGAAACCTGCAGCGCTGTTCAAAATAGCAAATGTCTTCCTCGAAGGCTTGAAATGTTAGTATGCGAATAAAGAACTGGATAATCGAAGGAAAATCGAGAAAATAAGATAACCTATTTGAACTCACTTCGATCTGAATAACGCAAATCTACAATAAGTGAACATTCACTGAACAAGGCACTAAATAAGCGAGGGCCTTTTACAAAAAAAAAAACGGTAAACAAATGTCATTCGAACCAATGTGCATTAAAGGTATTTATTATTGAAATTAATTAAACATGTTTAAACATAACGCAATAAAGCCAAATAAAAATGTATCGGTGAAAGAAAAATTGTGTTGTTTATACTGTGTTTAAAAAACAAAGTGAGAACAATGCATTTTATTTAAAATATTGATAATAACCTTTTAAATACATTATTAAATTGATAAAACAAGTTAACCCAAACGCTTCGCGTTCGCTCCGTTTCACTCCGCTCACTGCTCGCGTTTGCAGTTAACTTGTTAAAACCCCCCGTTGCAAGCAACGGGGGGTTGTCCACTTCTCCCGTTGCATTTAAAGTGACAGAATGTCCCTACTGCGCCTGTCACACTCTCTACCTTTGAGCTATCCTATCACCACGACTTGCTTGGGTTGATAGTATTGGAATGTAACACACTTCCTAAAAACCTTGCTTGCATTGGTCTTACCGTTGATCTTACCTCATAAATATATGATCATGTCTATTGGTTAATTTTTATCTTTGCCAAATATGAAATTATTCAATGTTCCATTAAAAGTAAATGGAAAAATTAATATAAAATTCAAATTCATGGTATATATTTTAACATACAAAACAAAAGGTACATCGAACACACAATGCATGGTAATGTAAATGAACTGTCACATGCATGTGCGGCAATTTGGAATTTGGAATTCAACAAAAGCAACATAGGCAAGAACATTCCCGAACACACTATTTTTTTCGAGATCATTAAAAAATGTTTTGCCTTGATTCGAAACACATCGCAAATATCGTCAACACGGTACTGCGTTTTACTGCCTAAATGTGCAAACTCAGACCGCTTCGGAATTCATGTCATTGTGACCATTCAGTCGGGTTTACCGAACTTGGAACCCACAGCTATAGCGAATTTGGATCATCATTGGCACAACGACCAATGTACCACCCTTCATCACCGCGAAGAAAGAGCAAAGGATAACTCAATTGATCGCACAAAGCATGGTCACCATTGAAAAACTTAGACCGAGACTTCCGAACCTTTATCGTTTTTTTTGTTTGTGTTTGTGTTATTGGAACTGATTGGAATGGGGTTGGGGTTGGGTTTAGAGTTAAGGTTCGAGTCTAGATTAGAATTAGAATTAGTAGAATCGGTATGTTGTTTATAGATGCACACAAAGGCACACACTCACATGTGCACATTAACTCATTTTGATCTTTTGTTTTTATGTTAAAATTTTTCAAGTGGAGAATTTGATAAACATATGAAAATTGAAAAGGGAATCAAATGAGTGACCATAGATCAATGCCGTCTTCGTCTACTACAAAACCAACATGACAGAGCAATTTCCAGAGGAATGTCTTTAAATTAAGCCAATTTTTAAATATTGAAAATACGTAAAAACATCTAGCGTCAAAAGTAGCAAAAGAATCAATTGTGTGTATCCTAGTGTGACCTTTAATATGAATAAGTCTGTATCGATAGAATAAACACGATATCAGAAAGTAATATCGAGATTACAAACAGAGACCTTGTCGATGTGAGCGAGACGAAAGTCGAGCCGAAAATGAGCAACTGTCGTGTGTGTGTCCGTTGTTTCGGTTGCTTCGTGTGTGCGCATGCGTGTTGGTGCATTTACATGTTTAGGGTATAGTGACATGTGGAGGAGGAGGGTCAGACTAGTTTGAGTCATAGTTCCACTGTCCAAATCGTACCTTCTACAGTACATGGGAAAGTTTCCAGAAAAGTTGAGAAACTTTCCAGAAATTTTGATTTTTCAAAACGTATCTGGGAAAGTTCCCGTAAGTTTACAAAAAATTCCGGGAACTTTCCCGGTTACATGGGTCAAGAGTCATTACCATGGATATGTTTCCATTGATGGATTCATTTCATTTCTCTACTGCGCATGCACGTATGCCTCGTACCTTCCACCATGCTTGTGCCCGACACGATGACCACCACAATTTTCAAAATTACTTTAATGTAGTTAGATTTCATCGACTTGTTTCACTTTTGTGACTAGTTTCTTCTTTCTTCTGATTATTCATAAGTGTAGGTTTTGCAACTTACATTGTTATCGGAGCTGGACACAAAAAACTACAAACCACAAATCTAGCATAACTCTAGATCTATAAATTATCACAAAATGGGTATATTTTGAGTGGACATGTCTGTCTACTGAATTAATAGAATTTATAAACAAGAGATATATAAATATAAACCTTTCAAAAATGGCTAAAAGAATCGTAACAAATTGATGAATAACAATAAATATACAATAAAATGAGTAAAACTAAACTTATTTTTGATTCACCTTTTGAAAACTGGAGTATCTCAGTGATCTAATCACTGTTTACGACATCTTTGACTTGTATGGCTAGACTTGCTATAAACACAAACCAGATAAGATACACTTAATATTTAAATTCTTTTCTCTCCTCTCTCTTCACTTCTCTTATTTCTTATATTAAAATTATTGTGTACGTTTGTTCGTTTGTACGAGAATAGAAGAAAGTATTAAAACGTTGTCTAAACATGTACAACTCCAAGACTAGGTTAGGTGCTTTGACTTTCAAATTATCATAGCAATAAATCAAAATTAGTTACGTGTTGTGTGTGTGATATATGATTTAAATAACAATTATTAATATGATTATCTAAATAATGTCATTAAAACCATTGACGTATTAACAATCAAACTAACAGCCAGTAATAATGAAACATTGTAATAAAATAATAACAAAAATAAGACCAATTGAGAATTGTGAAATTATAAATTTATATTTTGCCCTATTCTTTCCTTTTTCTCTTATCATTCAATGTAGAAAGCGCTATCACTGTCAGCAATAACTGTCAATGCACTTCATCACACAGCAAAAGTGTTCATTAAATTTGTTTTTATAACTTCTACGATCTGTTGCAGATTGCCGATTAGATAAGTCCCAATGATTGTCATGGGACCGAAAAAGGACAATGTTTAGTGATTTAAATCCTGACTTTTACCAATGGAGCTACCTCTATTGGACCTAGCCGTTAATGTTTACCAGAGAATTAAATTAAATAAATAGTTGAATTTGTTAATGTTAATATAAGAGTGATACAACACTTTTAGCAGATTTTTACCTTTTTAATATTGCACCTGGTCAGAGAGTAACTAACAAGTTAATTACAAGTTTCACAAAGTGTTTTGTGGTGACACTTGACAGTATGAGAATATGATTCAAAACAACAATGAACTTACCACGAGGTTTCTTATGGGGAAATGCTGGCTAAATCAAGGACTCGTATTCTTCGGTGTTACAACTTGATATTTTGGCAATAAATTAAGATATAAGAAAATTAAAAAGAGGTGAAATATACCTAGGTAAACATTTTGTAAAAGCAGCCAAATTGAAGTAAAACAATCAAATTATTTATTAAAAAATACATAAAAGGGTAATGTTGATGTTGTAATGTTTCGCTACAGCACACAAATGAAACCTTTTGCTAACAGAAAAGTCTAACATTTAGAAATAAAAGAAAATATTTCAAAGTAAAATACATTTCTTAAATTCGATATATCATAATAATATATGATATTTGTAAGATTACGCATGATAACAAATAAATGGCGAATAAACAAAAATGAATAAAACATTAATTACCATTTTAATATTGAGAAATTAAAAATCCTTACAAAAAATATTAAACAAATAGCCGATGACAATTCGTGAAAACTCAGAATATCTCAATACAAGCCAGACTTGTTCTTCAAGGACAAGGCTAGTACAGAATGCACTTCACGTTGTGGTGACTTTTTGATGGTTTAAACTTTAACGAAACTGGGAAATACAGCACAATAATTTGAATATATGATTTGGTTTTTGATATTTTGTTTTAACCACGATTACCAAGAATACAATGAATATACAGATTATTGAATATATTATTGGCAGATAGAAGAACAAATTTAACCAAAAGAGCAAAATTATCTGTCTTGAATATATTAGAGGAGATTACCTTTATAGATACCTGACCAAATTGAATTAAAATTGAATAAAGGACGAACACTTAAAGACAATAATTACTCGATAAGTCGAAACAAAATAATTTGAAAAATAAAATTGAAACATTTGATCAGATATAGAAGTTAAGTACTCATACATTGCCTCTTTGTAGTATACCAAGGTGAAAGTACAAAAAGTTTGGTCGTGGTAGAGAATTTAAAGCCAAAATTGAAACTCTGTTCAATCTTCTTGTGAATGTCAGAATGCAAGTTGAAATACTCAAGACTAGTCAGCTCTTGATGGTTGGTCAAGTCAAATATATTTTGTCCAACAATTTCGGAATTGGTTCACACTTTTCTTCTTACAAATCACGCTTTCATCAATTTGTCTGTAAAATGAATCTTCAACACTAAACAACTAGTTAAAATGTTTATCCTCATCATCATACATGTATTAATATAAAAAATCAATTCCATTGGCATAGCATAAAAGAAGGCATAATTGATATTCAATTGAAAGCGTCTCAAGATGGAATGTCAAAAAAATTTATTAAACATTTTAAATCATAAAAAACTATTTTGTAACCTTTTACAAACTAGATCGTAATGATTTTTTACTAAACTAGCTAAAAATAAGAGTTTAAAATGAAAAACATCGATAAGTGACGTGAGAAAAAATAATCAAAAAATATTTTAGAAACACAAGAAAGTGTCACAGAATTGAATAAATTGTTAAGCAATTTAACAATAAAACCTTATTATTTACTAGAAAATGACAAATAATATTTTTATTTATGAAAAAGTATGAAATCATAAAAATTACGCGATTTTGTGTTTTGTGGTGTTCTGAATCAGTTTCGTCAAGCGTTACGGGAATTGAGAAATTAGTCGTGAATACATGAAGATAGATGAGAGTTGTACAATTAGATTCGAATGTGATGGTCATTTTTGAATTAAAAGTTATCTGGACAGCAAAAAATTTTAGATTATAAACCTTTTACAAATTGGCACTTGGATACGATTTGTCAATCTGAAAGCTGTCAAAAAACATTTTGATTGGCGGAAGAATCATAGCTCTTCGTAGATCATGGAATGCAATTTTTTTCATAGTAAGGACATTTCTATGTCTTGCCTAATTTACTGTTAAAAAGTGTCCATTTTCACTTCGTACTCTTTAGCAAAGTTTACATTGGCGATGAACAATAGACGATAGTTGTAAATTGACGTGTTCGTAAATTCCCTCATCATGGAGATTGTGCTTGAAGAAAGTTACATAATAACAAAGAAAAAAATAAACACATAAAAAAAAATTATGGTAAAAAATCAGCTTTTTTAAAGAAAATTTTTTTTTAAATTAACTTACAATAGTATTCTCAGAATAAATTGTACGAATATGTAAGATATAACATTTCAGGTGGATCCAATAAACAATTAAACTTTATATAACCGGAAAATAAATCATAAAAAATGAAAATATTAATAATTTTAAATAAGCGCTCCAAACAAATTATTTAATTAAAGAAACATGTTTTCATTAAAAAAAATAATTTTGATCATTAGAAACCTTTAATGTCTGCAGTCGACGTTTTACACAATCGGAAGATAAATATGGAATTACTTCGATGATCGTCTTATTATTAATGAATTTTCTATTTTTCCATAGATTCACAAGATTGATACACTCCATATAACAAACGAAAGAGATGGGAGGTTGGTTGATGAAAAACAAAAGAGAGACTCAATGAGTTGAACGAACTCGACTTGGATCATCAAACCAAACAAAAGTTTTACCTTTTGTGCAACAAGTACTTGTAATTTCGTAATCTGAATCTGTAAACTTGAAATGTTTCTCACGAACATGAGCAATGACATTGGCACGAGTCACGGAAGAGAACTGACAATTTGGCCAAGTGCAACTGAATGGTTCAGTTGTTCAAAGTTCACTTCGAGACGTTCCTCGAATCGATCCAGGAAGGAGATGAAACTATGAGTGAATCGATTAGACATTTTGATTGTGAGAACCGAAAAGTAAACACGGGAGTGCGAGACAGAATGAATCGACTGTGGGAACTGTGTCACGAGCATCGTACCAATTCTGTTTGTTCATGTCACCACGACTGTCACTGTGTGACTTGGCATCACGCGAGTGTTGTTTTTTGAGTTGGATTGCACAAACACACGAGTGCGTTCTATTCTATTTGTTCTGTTTGTTTTGGTTGATTCATTTTGTCTGTCCTGTTTCACCATGTCTCATCTCATTCATCGTTTCACCTCCTTCCTGGATCGATTCGAGGAACGACTCGAAATGGACTGTGACCGATTGAAATGTCAACTCCTCGCTCGTGTTGATCATCAATTTGTGATTGTTCGTGCAAAGGTGACTGAACTGAGAGGCCGTTTCGGTGGTGATCGTGCTGATCGCGATCTTGTTCCTTCTCTCCACCTCGATGATCCCAAAGTGGTGACTGTCTCACTGGACGAGTGGATTCAGGAACGTAGTGCTGCTGAGCCCCAACACGAGCCATCAACTTTGTCTGGTCATAAACGCAAATCTATCAGCCGCTCTCAATCCTCAAACAAACGCCAAAAGACTCAAGGTTCTACTGTTGTAACTAATAAGCACGTATGCATGTATCCAGGTTGTGGCAAGACATTTCCGAGGGATGGACTTTTGTTTTTTCATGAACGCATCCATCTCGGCGTGAAACCATTCAGTTGCACTTGGCCCAACTGTCAGTTCTCTTCCGTGACTCGTGCCAATGTCATTGCTCATGTTCGTGAGAAACATTTCAAGTTGGCACGTAAGAAGAAAGGAGAACAACTCATCACCGATGACCGTGACCCCAACCAATTTGTCCAGGTGGACAACGATCTGCTGGAACGTCGACTCGAGTGAAATCACCCAATTGTGAACCTGTTGCTTCTAATTTTAAAACTCTATGGCTTATCTCTCTATGTCAATTTATATCTTTCAATTCAATTTAATTCAATAAATCTTGTAATAAAACTCGGAAATCGTCCAATATTAGTATAAACATTAGTAGTATAAATATTAGTAATTGTGCGAACCATTTGAATTGCAAACCAACCTTTGAAACCAACACTAATAATAAAGTCTTGTTTATGGAAAAAACTAAAAAAAATTAAGATGAACCTTTTAGGAATGGTAAAGTAAAGATTCTAACATATGTACGTATGTATGTTAAAATGTTACTCAACTTGTACCTGTAGTAACCATGACCATAATGTGATTGAGATTGGTAGCTACACTGATCTACAAAAATTGTTAAGCTTTATATACTCGGGATTTTATGATCGATTCTTACATCATTTTTTGAAGTAGACATAAATAATTTGCTCAGAATTGTTCGTTTGACATCAGTTTTTGAAATATGCTTTTCTTCATTCATTTTAATTTTTGTTTTCAAGTGCTTTTTAGCTCCTTTGATAGCTTGATTAAAGTATGTATGTCCTCTATGTAATAATACTACCTTTTTCCGACGAACCTGCTACTGATAAAATGTCAAATTTGTTTACGGAAAATACAAATATAATATTGATTCGAATGAATATTAATTTGTTACTAAAGAGAAGCATTGAAATTTATAATTTATACCTTTAAAAATACTTATGGAAACCAAGCAGTAAACATTACAGTTACATATGTTATCCGAATAATGTTGACACAAATAATCTTACGCCAGTGACTCCTGGTCTTTGGTGTTGGTGCTAAAGACTATGGTTATGATTCAACACTACTGAGACCACAGACACTACCACACTAAAGACAAAGAAACAAACCGAATGTTGAGAGATGATATGAGTTTTTAGGTAAATATTAAACTAATTAAGCTTGTTTTAATTTTTTTGTTTTGTTGAATATTATGTTCAAAATTAGATATAAACATTTGTGTATCTGAAAACCAATTAAAACGAATATAGGGAAGAGTGAGCTGTGAATACAATTGAATGGAGCACAACTTACGAAACAATTTTTCTGTGGACAAACTTACAATTTGAGAAAACACTATTTAATAACATTCTCGATTATTTTCGTTGTACGATTTGTGACGGAACCAACAGCGCAGTTCAATATAGCAAATGTCTTCCTCGAAGGCTTGAAATGTTAGTATGCGAATAAAGAACTGGATAATTGAAGGAAAATCGAGAAAATAAGATAACCTATTTAAACTCACGTCGATCTGAATAACGCAAATCTACAATAAGTGAACATTCACTGAACAAGGCACTGAATAAGCGAGGGCCTTTTGCAAAAAGCGATAAACTAATGTCATTCGAACCAATGTGCATTAAGAAAAGTATTAAATATTGAAGTGAATTAAAAATGTTTAAACATAACGCAATAAAGCCAAATAAAAATGTATCGGTGAAAGAAAAATTGTGTGGTTTATACTGTGTTCAAAAAGCAAAGTGCGAACAATACATTTTATTTAAAATATTGATAATAACCTTTTCAAAATATTATTAAAATGATAATTTCATCCCATCGACTTGTTTCACTTTTGTGACTAGTTTCTTCTTTCTTCTGATTATTCATAAGTGTAGGTTTTGCAACTTACATTGTTATCGGAGCTGGACACAAAAAACTACAAACCACAAATCTAGCATAACTCTAGATCTATAAATGATCACGAAACGGGTACATTTTGAGTGGACATGTCTGTCTACTGAATTAAGAGAATTTATAAACTAGAGATATATAAATATAAACCTTTCAAAAATGGCTAAATCAAGCGAAAGCAAGAATCGTAACAAATTGGTGAATAACAATAAATATACAATAAAATGAATAAAACTAAACTTATTTTTAATTCACCTTTTGAAAACTAGTGTTTCTCAGTAATAACATAACTTCAAGCACTTCTAAAAATGAATGTTCAAAATGGAAATCTTGATAAGTCATGGTAAATAAATTTTACAAACAATTACATGTTAGAAAATAAAAATAAAACAGTGAGAATATAATAAACGTTTTTTGAAATCGAACCTTTTTATCGTCTCTGATATCTGATTTTGACATATATAATATAAAATAGTAAAAACATGTTTAGGACTCCAAATTAATAAATGTTTTCTTCCAAGGCTTAAAGAAGCAATAAAAAGTAAATAGGAAAAATTGTTCTAATTTAAGAAATTTTGAGAAATTTCCTTATCGATAAGTCGTAATTTCCAGCTTACTGGTGATGGAAAAATGCTTATGCATGCTACACAATGTATCATCATTTAGTCCAGAACTTTTACACCGCTTGAAACAGCTCTACTTTACCAATTCAAATGAAGTAGCACTAATCGCACAACGTCGTTTAAAACACATGAGTAAATGAATCGAAATTGAATTCAAATAAGTTAAAAAAAATTTAAATAACCAAACATATAACATCCTATTCAAGATTAAAGAATAAAATCCAATTTATATAATTAAATATAACCTTTTTAATTATCCCCCTTCTACAATGGACAATGAAGCTGTTTGTAACGATTTATTCAAATTGGTGCAAGTATCAAATTACTATTTGGTCTAGTTTTTATTATTCTTGATGTAAAATTCTGGCATGTGAAACATGTTAATAAATGAAAACACTAATGTTTAAGAAATTATTATGTGGGATTGTGTCTTGAACTAAATGGTTGCTGATTAAAATATATATCCAAATTCAGGTTAAAGATAAAGGGCAAAGTTTCATGTCATGTCAAGAATGAAACTCATTTTTTAATTAGCTTGAATTTATCAGAAGATGTTGATTGATTTTACATTCATTGATATTTTTTAGAACAATCGTAGAGTGATTATCCATAATGTTGAAGGTACTCGAATTGTTCTGTACGTATGCAACAGTACGCCTCTCTTAGGCAGCTCTTCAAAGGTAGAATTCATATTGTTGCGTGATTGTGCAGTCTAAGTAAATTTTGCTGCACTTGTGCACACGGTCCACCCAATTCAAATATTTAATAATTTTTTTAGATTAAACACTAAATAAAAGAAGAATACTAAAAGAAAATTTTAAACAAATTTTAATAATGAGACAAAACCTTTTAAACTCTATTAGATATCACTATATCAGTTTCTAAGTTGCACCACAGAAACAATTCTTCTGTAAGTTCAACCTTTAATCGTAATTCGTAAAAATCTTTATATAAAAAAATATTTTTTGATAATTAAACTAGATGGACTGCGAGCAGTTAAGCTGAGCGATTATTCCACAAAGTTTCAAAAATGAAAGGTGAAATGTGAAATTGAACTCAATAAATTGAGTGTTCATCCCGCAGAATTTAAAAAAATCTGTTTAACCCTCTTTTCTCTCCTCTTCTGAGATTGTCTATTTGTTGCATTTAATGTTGTTGCTACATGTCACAGTGACCCTCCACTCGTGTAATTTATGATTTTCTTCTCTTCTCGTCGTCTCACTACAAAGTACGAGTGAATGGGAAAGCCATATGTCTGCAGATCTCACTGCTCTGTGCACACACACTCGTGGAGAGTCGTGTTGGAGGAGCGCGACGGTCATGCAAACATGTGCGCACATGTTACGAGGGGGCTCTTGAGGGTAATTAAAAGTATCACATTACAAACTACATTCACTCTTCGTATACGACAAAACAAATTATTTTGGGCATATTTGATTTTTTGATAAATTATTTATATTTGTGAATGTATATTTGTGTTGTGTGTGTATTGTGACATGTATTGGCTTAATATTGTGAAATGAAAATGTGTTTTGTTTGTGCAATTTGCAGCAATCGGGGTCACACTGTGCTTCAATGCAAATAAGAAAGAAATTTTGATCAAAACATTGGGCATATTGAATGCATTGGGAAACAATGAAAATAATTTTTGATAAATAGATGATCTACTTGACAAGAAAATACACATTCTTATAATTATTTCGATATGTCACACATAGCAATGCTCAAACTATGCAATCTATGGGAGACATTTCCAGAAATGCTCTCTATTTACCCGAACTTTATGAACTTCTACTATGAACACGAGAAAATTAGGTTGTTCAACTCAATTTTTAATTTTACAATAACAAATTTGAATTCTGAATGTTTGTGTTTGATTGTAGATTGCCAGTTAGATAAGGGTTATTCTCAAATTTTTAATGGCGGGAAATAATCTACATAGTTCAACGATTAATTTGGTGTGTCGCTCATGTCAATGCTCAATAAAATCAATTCTCTACAGCCTCTGCAAATTCGACGTGAAAATAGCTATTTCCCATAGAGAATACATTAAAAACTGACATTACCTGGCCGGAAGTTACCTAAACAATCATGGATTTTCTCACAAAACGAACTTAGGCCCATTTATTAGTAGCTGAATCTCCCGAGACCTTGTTTGTAAAATTTAGTGAACACTTTCTAGAAAAAAACTGCGTTACAAAAAAATGTGACATATTCCCCCTCTGTTACAATGCTTCCGCTCTTCTCCATTGAAAAGTCGAAACGGTTTTCTCAAGTTGATGCAGAAGTTCACTCACTCACTCACGCACTCGCTATCGCTCGTGCGTTCGTTCGTTCGTTCACTTCGCTCAGCTAATTATATTTACCTTTTTGAAAGAATATAAAAGAATAAAAAAATGTTTAAAAACGACAGAGGACACTTTTAAAAACTTTTTTTTTTTACCAAAACTTGAATAATATTCTAACTAATCACGCGATCACACTAAGACAGGATACATTAAAATTTACTTAAAATTTTAAGATATTTTACAAAAGAAAACATATTCGCTTTCTAATGGACAATAACAGTTCAATGACGAACAAATAGTTCTCAATAAGATATCTTGAAACATCAGTTGAAACCATAATTTTCTATACCTTTTTTTTTCATTGCAATTCAATGTATACTCTTTAAGATCCGTAAAGGTGAAATGATTAATCAAAACGAATGGTAATGCATGTATTGATTCAAAGTGTGGAGTTTCTTACCATCTCTCATGTTAGCTTATTTGCATCTATGCCCACACAGACATGACCAATTTTAATTAAAACAAAATCAAGAAATGATATAAAAATAGTTATTATATAATAAAAATTTTGAGTTGTTTGATTTTTGAACCTTTTGCATTAAGGACCGTATCAAATTGCTAGGAATAATTTAAAGATTGAAATAGAAAATAGACTGGATAATTAAAATAACAGAAATGAAAGTTTGAGTAAAATTAATTTTTGTACACCTATTTAATTAAACATGGATCATAGTTTATATGCTAACAAATAAATTTCAAGAAAAGATTTGTATAGAGAAAAAGTTCTGAGTTGTGGTGTTGAAGGGGGTTGGTCAGACTAAATGTCAGTTACATTTGTTTGTAACAGTTTGCAAAAGAGGATATGAGAATACAGTTGAATTTGTTTTAACAAGTTCAAATAAACATTTTAAATAAAAACCTTTTTATTCTAAAAGTAATTTAAGCAAATACAAAAACAATAAAACTTGTTAATGAATGAACCAAAATGAATTTAGACGAAAAATTTTGCAAACATGTTGAATAATAAATTTAAATAGACTTTTGTTTTGTTGAAAGAGTACTTTTATGTGAAGAAACCATTTGATTAGATTCAGATAAAGCCTCTAAAAATTTAAACAGAGTCAGTATTTCATTGTATTCATATTCTTGGTGACTCTTCTGAATAGCTGCATGTTATAAAGTGAATGTTTCAAGATGAGAGTTGTAATTGACAATAACCGTATTAACAAAAATTCTAGTTTCGTATTTAGCAGGAATTTTGGTCTTCTAGCTCAAAAATAGTGGGAAGCCAAAAGGGAATGGAAAACCTTTTTTAAAATTGGCGGGAAAGGTACTTGTCACAAAAACAAATATTAGTTTAAACTCGTTAAAGTACTAAAATAGAAAAGTAAAACATGAATTTGACGATTTTTATAAAATGACAGATAGACTAGATTCACAAATGTTCATTCTGAATGCCACGAGAACGCTTATCAAAGCTTTTAAAAAGTTTTTAATTGGTTTAAGATCTTTGGTAAAACAAGTCAAATAGATTTCAAGAATCACGAATGCTAAACATAAAAAATGCTTTTGAAAAAAAAACTTCAATTAATATCACATTTAAATACGCATTTATTAACAGTCTGAGACTCAAAGTACGAGATCACTGAGAAAATTTAATAATTATATCAAGTCGCGGTTAGAATGCGATTTAAAAGTTAAAGGAAATTGAAATAATATGAAAGTGATGGAAAGTAGTGATGACAATTTCGAGTTGCGTGGTAGGCTCGTTGGAAGGAAATTCCTGTCTGGATTGACAGACTGACCAGTTCGGTTGTCTTATCAGTCTTGCCTTAATTTGATAACAATGTTCAGCAGATGTGATAACAAAATGGCATAAGTGATAAGATGATTAATTAAACTATAGTCAATGACTACTTGTCATGAACCCACGGCTGGTGTCATGAAATCTATTGATTTATGTAAAGAATATTTAACCTCATTGCCGTGTAGTTTGAGCAAGAGGAGAGTATGACTCGACTGGGGCATATCGGACATGGAGAATTATGTTGCTCTGAAAGGCTATAAAAGAGGATTTTACGATGACTAAAGATGAAAAAGTTTTATTCACTGAGAGATGACAGATGAAACAGCACTGTCAAAGCAGAATATGTCCTTTTCCAAAGCTTAACATGTCACACACTGGTGCGGGATTTGTTTGTTTTTTAGAGTTTTGGTTTAGTTTCGTCACACGTGTGATCGTACTCGCAAGGGACGGCGCCAAATCATGTTGTTACACATTCGACAAATCACGTGACTTGGAGAATAAAGGTGTAATACGGGAAGTTAGCTAATTAAAATTGTGAAGTAAAAATACAAAGAAGAAACGTTATTTGAAGAGATTTGTTAATATCATCCTTGAAAATCGTAGGTTTTGTATTTAGGATAAACAGTTAAAATAAACCAGACTTAAAAGCTATTGTAAAGTATCTGTTTTCAATATACAATTTTGCATTAAAGAGTGATAAGATATGAAAGTATCGGATTAAATGTTCGTGTATTTGTAAATATTGATGAACACAATACTTTTTGATGTTGTTTTTACCTTTTAAAGAAATTTGAATTTTTCAACAACTAACTAAATTAATATTTAACTAGGAATTACTAATTTCGAATTAGTGATTATTTCCTTTTTAATAAAGATTATCTTTGTTATTCATTTTGTACGAAGTGCCCTAGATGATACAATTAAAGTTATATGTTATTCATTTTATAACAATTTTGAGACAGTCAAAGATACAATTATGTGGTAAAATTCAGAATTGATCAAATTGAATAAAAATAAAATTTACAAGTAAAACCATTTATAAACTTGAACGGGAGAAACTTAATTTTATATTTATAGATAAATAAGATAATTGAAAGATATACAAAAATAAATAACTGGACAAGGACAATTAATATAAGTGATGAAACAATTAAGTACTGCAGCAAGAACAGAAAGTATTGGCAATATTGCCATAGAAAGCGATATTTTTCGAATTTATAAAGTGATTTTGTTTGCTTTCTAGAATTATGACAATTTATTTATCATGTTACCTTTTAAAACAATAGATCAAAATTCAACAAATATAAAACCTAAATGGCATACTACGAACGAAAAATTAAAGTAAATCTGTAACATTTCTTTTGTCTATTGTCATGTTTAAATGTTTTTTAAAAAGTTCAATTGGCGGAGAATACATGAAAAACAAATGTGGTCTTTGATGATTGAATGATAACGATGAATGCCAATTGTGAATGAAGAAGATACAAATTAGAAAATACTATAAATGTTAATCCTGGATGATATACTCTACTAAATAAGTCGTAATTGATTCGATTTTTACCTTTCAATTGTTAAATGTATTTAGAACAAATTCTAAAGCCATATAAAGTTTACAATAGAAAAATAAGCTTACTTGCAAAAAACAAAGTTGAAATAATAATAAAAATCGAGTGTTGGTTATGATGATGGTCACTCACATGTACTTGATGAAATAATGTTTTTAATGGACAATGTTCATTGCTGTTATTTAACCTTTATTTATCCGACGTTTGAATAATGACCCAATGACTCAGGTCCTTCCTGGCCACACTTCCTGTGAATCATAAACTGTTTAACCAACACATACAATCAAGGATTATTCGAAATCAGGGTTGAACTCAATTAAAGGGGTTCCGCTAAATGTTATACGAGAATATCTTGAATAAAACAGAAAGCAGATCATCTATGAAAAAGTGAAGAGTGAACTTAAAGACTGTGATTAAGGATTGCAGCCTAAATTATTTTGAATTTGATTGATTGTGTAGCAAATTCAATGTAACGAATATTAATACTGATATTATTAAAACGTCACAAACCGTTCTTCATTTCGCTAAATTTAACACACTATCTAAGCAGGAGGCAGGTTTTCAATATTAAAACAATTATAAAAGTTACTTTTGGGATTTTAAATCTTTTACTATTTTAGAAAAAGTAGTAATGATTAAATGTTCAATTGAAGGTATCAATGAAATGTAATGAAAGAATACAATAACTTTAAAAGTTACGTTTTATTAGATAAAGACCATTTAACCACTTGCACTAAAGTAACTAAAATTATGACTAATACAAATATTTAAATATTTAAAATAGAAATAATGGTAACCTAGGAAATGAAACTAAATTAAATTTTTGAAATAAAAAACAAACTGCAGTATTAATCAAATTGTTTAAAAAATCTAAAAACAATTTTAAATATTCAAATTGTAAGTGTTGGTGACGGCATACTGGTCAGTACCACATGCCATGTGACCATTGACTGTCTTAGAATGGCTGTCTATTAACTTGAATCTCTGGAACTTGGTACTGCTTAGGGTAATAAGAAAAATAGACCAAAAGGGTAGAGAAGAGATATATCTAGAGTTGAATGTCAAATGCATCAGAAGGAAAATATATAAAGTGAATATCTATGATTAATGAATAAGCAAATTAGTTGTGATGACACTTGGGAGATACAAAAAATCATTTTAAAGACCAAACAAAAAAATAGTTTTAAACCTTTTGCTTATTTGGATCAATTAAAAAATCAAACAAATCTGTCAATGATGGACAAAAAAAATGAATTTACCTTTTTGAAATGGGATGTAACATAAGAAAACATCTTGAAACATTTTTTAATAGAAAGCTAATTTGAGGTGCACATTTTAGAAAGCTAAATTGGGCCTTTTCACAAAACAAGTTGAGAGTAGAGATTTTTAAAATTGTGCAGGTAGGTTGTTGAGGACAGTCGGGCTTGTTAATGTTTACAAAGTTAAATAGTTTTTGTATGCGAGTTACAAAATAAAAACATAAAGAACAGTCATAGTGTGACATTTAGAGCAAACCTAGAGATCTACAATGTAAATAGAACATTTATTTTTCGATAATATTGGTTAAAGTAATTAACATGTTAATATCTGTCTCATGATTTGTGGATCGCTAGTAAATAAAGACCACTCATTCTTAATCCAACTTCATGAAAACAATAAAATAAAACTGTTGCAGAATATGTGAGTGTACAAAGTTCAATTGAAACGAATGCTAAGGAATGTATTGATTCGCAATGTAAAGTTGTTATTCGTCCCTCATGTGAGTGTACTTGCATTTATGTCCATAAGAACACGGATGTTTAAAATATAAAATTAAACGTTGTGAACATTTGTATTTATGTATTTATTTGAATAGTTTGTAATTGAAATAATAAATACATAGAAAACAATTGCTTCAAGTAACACATTTGCTTATTTTTAAACTTTTTTGTATTGAAAGCTAAGCTTAGTTAAGTTACGTTGAATCACACGACCCTCTGATAAGACAAACGCTACTCATGATATGTATATGAGTTTATTGAGACCATAAAAACACAAATGAATTTTAATTTGAAGTTTTGTCATCAGATTATAATCAACAGAACGTTATTGAAGAGCGTTAAGAAGATATGAAAGCATGAAATTAGATGTTTGTGTAATTAAGAGTATTGATGAACATTGTACGTTTACAAATATCTTCTACCTTTTAAATTGAATGAAATTAAAGGGAAATATGTGTAACTTTTCTCGAAATTAATCGAACATTAAATAATTAAAGGCCAATAAAACTAATTATTAGTGATGATGTTGTGAAACTTTTTATAAAGTAGAATCCGTGACTAAAATGACAGAATTAAAATAATAATAAAAATGTTAAACTTGTGACTAATTTTATCATAACCATTTTGAGATTGTAATTTTGTCCAATTATTTTTTAACATAAGAATCTAGAATATTATTTTTTAACCTTTTAAAAATCACAATTTTTCTTATGTTAACTTAAAACTAACTCAAAATGAACATTTCAAATGAAAACCTTATTAATTTGCAAAGAAAAGAAATATTCAAGAATTTATGAATGAGAGCCACAGAATAAAACAATTTGTTAAACAATATCAATGAAACCTTTTATAAAACTGCAGAGACAGCAAGAGGATAGACAAATTAAATCGTGGTTGAGCTTGTTGGATTGACCTAAAATAAAACTTAAATAGACAAAAAATCAATTGCAAAATAGTTAATTTAAGGCTAAACTCAGAAGAGTCTGAAAGATAAACTAATTATTCGAAGACATTTAAATAATCGTTGCTTTTTATCTTATTACCGTTTTGAACCAAGAATGAATAAACTTCACAGTAATGTAAATATAAAAAATTTAAAAAGAACTGATTAAAGTGAAACGAATAATTGACATAAAAACTAGGCAAATTCATCAGTGACAGATCTTTTTAGAAAATTCTGGGAAGTATTTTAGAGCACGTATTTATTTTATCAATTTGATGAATGATAAATTGATATTCTTAAATCAAGTGATATTCTAGGAGAGGGAAAGGATTATGGCTCATATTACAGATCATGTAATTAAATAATAACCCCAGTAGAAACCTATGGTATTTTGTAAATACCACAATAAACCAATTCATATAACTTCAAACTAACTAAAAATTAAGATTCAAAACGAAACCTTGATATTTTGGATAAAAAATCAAATAGATGAATTAAATAATGATTAATAAAAATTAATAATAATAATAAACCTTTTTATGCCAATAACTGGTAATCTCAAAATTTCTGGGAAGTTGTATAATTATAAGCAGGGAAAATTATTCTTCAATGGCTGTGGCTTCACTCCCTCCATAGCCAGTTCACGATCACGCAGTGTAGAGGTTTGCTCACTTTTTATTTTTCGAGAATGTTGTGAGTGTAGATAAAGAAAAAGAAGAAGACTAAAACGGCGGGAAATCGAAGAAAAAGAATAAAGTTGTTCAAAAATGATAATTAAAAAAATTTATATAGATTTTAATAGAGACAAGCTGTTTTCAGTGCTGCCATTTCAGGGATTGTTATTGAGCTAAGAAAGCATGAGTTATATGGTACGCCTTCACTCACAAGTCATACAAGAGCTTTGTTAAAAAAAATGATTTTTTAAAAAAGAAAATACAAATAATTTGTTAAATAAAATAAAATTTAGAGATTTAAAAAACAAAAGAATAACACTTTTGTAAACTTTTAAACAACCGAGATAAATAAATTAAACAGCCCACCAATAATAGCGAAATATTAAATTGTAAATCTTATACAAATTGAAAGGGTTGTTTACTAACTCAAAATAAACATTTAAGATGAAAACCTTTTTAATTCAACAAGAATTCGGTTGTAAACGATTGAATTTGTCTATCCAATGGTAGGAGAGAAGATAATCGTTGGATAAAAAATCGTGTAAATGTGGTTGCTATGAAAAGGTAATATAAGTTTAAGAAAAAAAAAAACTAAATAATTTAAATAAATAATTTGTTTAAATTAAATTACATTCAAAGATTTTAATATAAAAAAGAAAAATAATTTCGAAACTGTTTAAAACCTATTAACCATCCGAAAGAATATCTACAAACAAAACATAGAATTAAGCAAAGTATTACAACAAAAGTGACTATTTCTAAACTAAAACTTTACTTCAATTATTAAATTACAAATTAAAAACTTTACAGTCCTAAAAAGAATTAAAAATGCTTTAAAAGGGCTTACCATGAGGGTTTAATAATTGAAAAAAGACGAGGAAGTTACATAAAGGCTTGACCAGTTGTTCATTGAGATTATTTGAAAAAATTCTGTAAATGGCTATTGAGAAACAGGGAATTTGATCTTTAATTATTGTGGTAACACACTCCATGGATAGAACACACAATCATAATGATAATTTGTTCGTAACATATAGCATAGAAAATATCTATAAACATACAGCACTAAATTTTAACCTTTCAAGTATTGAAATGTAAAAAATTGTTAATAGTAAAAACCAAAAATATTTTGTGATTAGTCTTTTAAAAACAGCTTCCTAATGTGATAAAATTGTTTAAAGAAAGACAGAAAATGTTCAAACTAAATATAAATAGATCAAGGCCAAACTTCTGTCTTTATAGAATCATTTCTACCAATTCCCCCAAATTAGGCAGCTGGATCTTCTGGTTGGGCTATTGAAGACCAAGTCAGTAACGCAGTCCAAATTAGAAAATGCTTTTTCCCAGGCTTGACCTGTCACACTTCGGTATGGGATGTTGTGGCTCGAGATGTACTTAAAGTTGACAGCACAGGACCACGTTGATACACATTTGATCTATGGATTCATAGGGAAAGAAAAAAATAAATAAGTTTATTGGGGAGATGTTAATCAGTAGGGATGCATTGTGAGCCACAATTTAAGATGAAAAAAAGAAAAGGCGTTTGTTTCAAAAAAAGATGTGTTAATAGTATTCACTGAAATCATAGTTTCTTTGAATCTATCACAGAATTGATAGAATAAACGGCCACAGTAGGCAGGACAATAAAGCTGGACCAATTCTTTAATAAAATCCTTTGGAAAGTCTCGTAGAACATGGAATTTGGGCTTGCAATTGTTTTTGCGTTGAAAGGATTATAAAAGAAGATTTGTAGTTACGACAAAACACAAACACAATGAACTTACTTTGCGGTTTCAACAAAAGAATTCCTCCTTTCCAAAAAAAATAGTAAAAATAAAACAAAAGACATTTTGTGATATTATCAAAACCTTTTCAAACATCAGTGACAAGCGGATCATAGCTTAAAACTAACTGAAAAAATTATTATAAATATGAAACCCCTTAAAATGGTCGTGGGAAAATCAAGTAAATAATATTTTAGAAAATTAATACAAGAAAGTTCTGCTATAATCCTGTTACAGAATTATCTGGTAAAATCTTTAAACCTTTTATAAATCAGAGCTGGATGCATTGACTAATGATGACAACAAATACATTTAGCCAATTACCAAACAATAAAGTTTGCTAAATTAAATGTAAGAAACAGTTCAATTTTTGAATATTTTTTAACTTTTTCACCTTGGGTTTGCAAGCCAAATAAAGTATCTTACTGTGAGTAAATGTAGTAGTAATCTTCTCAATGTGTATCTTTTTAAAATTTCTATCCTACATATACAGTGGCTGATTATCTTCACCTTCATAAATAATTGTTATTTTGAAAAAGAGAAATTCATGAAAATCTTTTGATCTTAAGGACCAAACAATAAAATAATTTTATAACCTTTCAAAATGTTCGAACAAAAAATAGTGAATATGAGAAAATCTTTCAATACAGACACGGGTGCTTATCATTTAAAATCAACGTTGTAAACTTTTTAGAAATTTTCATTAAACAACATAAATTTATTTTTTGATATATAAAAAATAGCTTTTGTTTATGTCAAAGATTAACTATTAAAATGTTGGACCATCGATAGTAAGCAAGCACATTTTAAAAATAAATAGCGTGAATAAAAATAATGAATCAAAGCATTATTGTATATAATTAGTTTGAAAATGAAATAGAAATCATAAATACTAAGAAAATAGTCGCTTCTAGCGAACCATTTGATTAATTTTTAAATCTCTTTGTATTGAAGATAAATTCCAAATATCAAAAAGACTTCACTATTTTCATGGACAGAATGTCCACAGTGCAGATTGTAGTTCACTTCGTATATTTTTAGAAAGTCGACATTGGTGATGAAGAAGAGACGATTGTGGAGGAAAGTGGAGGATAGTATCGTGTAAAGTTGTGTTTAATTAAAAGCATTGATGAACACAATACGTTTATAGGTTTTACCTTTTAAAAGATGGAATGTACAAAATTCAGTATCTTTTTCCTAAAATTAATCCAACAACAAATATTTAACAAGACATATAAAACAAGTAATTGGTGATTTTTAGAGAAGGTCGTAAGTTTTGTTCGAAACTTTTGTCCAAATTGAAAACAGTGTTTAAAACGAAACCATTAAAGTCACACCAATGTAAAACATTTAATTGATATAATGATCATTTTGAGACACTAAAAGAGTGTTGTTGTTGAACTCTTTTAACCTTAATCAATCTTTAAAATGTCTTTTTGTATGTTTACCTTTATGATACCAAATGCGAAATAATTGTTTTGAAAAATCTAGGTTTTATACTTAGAAAATAGCTGTAAGTATAAATTGTGTGATTAAAATATACGATCAAACATCGAATGACATAATAACCTGAAATATATTGTACTGTGTCGATAAATTGCATCACCCAAACCATTCATCTCTGAAAACCAAACTATTTCTGTAATACACGAAATTTATTTAATAAAAATACTAAATTCTATTACTATTCTAAAAGATTATACAAAAAATAATTAAATAATAATTAAATATTTTTGAAACCATTTAGAACTTCGACGGTGGATTACTATTTAATATGAATAAACGAAACTTATCTTAAAGTTTTAATTTAAAAACGGAAACCTTTATAAGTGATATACAGGAACGAATGGTTGAAAATGAGAAATGTTTTAATAAACAAAAACTAAACGGGATTGAGAGAATTGAACAACATGAAACGAACGTAAAAGCTTGACTAGTTGTGTAACGAGATTGATTCAAATTCTGGGAAGTAGTGTAAAGATGTGGATTTGGTCTTAAATTGTTTTGGCTTCACTCTTTCGATAGACAGATTACTCGGTGTAGACTTGTTCATTTTGTACCATTTAAATAAATTTAAACCTTTTAAACTCTGCAAAAAATTTCTTACCTAGTTAATGAATAATAAATTGGCATTCTTATATCAAGTGATTTTCTTGAGAAAGGATATTCATCCGGTTATTTCATACCTGTGCATTACAATACGATCACGATGAGGGATGAAAAATATTAGGGCTCATTTAAGGGACGTGGCAAAGAATAATATAATAATCCCATTAAAAATCTAAGATATTTTGAAATTAACCCAATGACCTAGTGAACCAATTCTTATGACTATAAACTGATCAAAAATTAAGTTAGCTTGTTATTTTGAAAAAATCAAAAGAAAATTTGTTCAACCTTTCACTCTCTCCATGGCCAGATCACTCAGTGTTCGTATATTAATGGGTGAAAAAATAAATAGAAGGATAAAAATTCCTTTTAAAAACAAAAAATTATTTAAGATAACTTTTTACAAACTGACACCAATTCCCATTTAAATAAATATATAAAACGGCAAAGCTTAATGAATCTTTATGTTTATTTGTTTAAAAACAAAAAAAAAAGAAATATCCATTTAAATAAACCAGACACACATTCTTTCTAACTTGATGATGAATGTAAAAAAAATAAAAACCAATGATATTCCGATTAAACTTTTAAAAATCTTAATCTCGTAAAGCTCATAACTTCAAACTAACTAATAATATAATTTAAAACAAATTTTAAAAATCTTGATAAGCGGTCAGAGAAAATAAAATTACTTTGCTACTTTCAAAAAGAAAAACGCGATCTTTCAGTTCAAACTTGAGAGAGGTGGTTCTGAAAGGACAATAAAAAGCTTTGGGTTTCAAAGGGTTTAAACTGATTACAATTGAAAGAGTGGTACAAATAACAACGAACTTACCTCGAGAGATTTGTACGAGCGAGTGCTCATTCCTTCATGGAATCGTAGTTTTCAGTGTTGTGATTGTTGTATTGAGTAGAGACAGTACTAAATGCATCTATGTAAAAGAGGATTACAGCTGATAAAAAAAGAAATGTAGACACAAATGAGCAAATTTGTCATGAAGAATTCTAGTGATATGAGAACAGTCCGTAGTTCAATTCGATTTTAATACATACATTGTATACTCTTAAACGATCTTAAAACATGTCATTAAATTTTAAATTTAAACATTTTAAACAAATGTCCAAAACGAAAAAAAACGGAAAATATTTCAAAAACTTGTTGGCTGGATTTCTCTGATTATGATTGGGAGATTGATGACGGAACAAGCAGCACTATCCAAAGTAGAAAATTTCATTTTTCCATGCTTGACATATCACATTTCACGAAATGTACTAGTCCGTGGTGTTCTGGTTTCATCACGTGTATAAACGTACTCGCATGTGATGGTGTCGATTCATGTTGAGACACATTCGATCAATCTTGGACTTCATCATGAAAGAAGAGAATCAAGAAGGTGGGCGGCAAATTAGCCTACTGTGTGATATAAAAGAGGCCAATTGAAGATTGAATGAAGATTGCGAGTGCTAACCGAAACTTGGTCCAGCAAACAATGCAGGAAAACAGAAAGAGGTTACTCGTGACACGATTAAAAAAGAATTTTTTTAAATTCTGGTTAGTCGTATAGAGTAATGCAAAGAAATTGGTATTCAATGACTGTGGCTTAACTCCATTCATGGACAGATAACAGTCACCAATATAAGATAGAATTTAGAAATACTAATAAACAAGATCAAAGTATATTAAACCTTTTAATAAAGTGATTTCACGGTTAACTGAATAATTCTTTAACTAGCAATGATACAAATGATACTGGATTATAAAATAAAAATAAAACATCAACAAAAAGATACCTTAAATTAACCATTAAATTGAAAAACTACTAAAATATTTATTTTAGATATAAAAACTCTTGATAAGTTGAAAGAAGAAAATTTAGATATGTTTAAAATATAAAAATATTTCACATTAGAACATTATTTTTAAATTAGAATTAAACATTTTAAAACCTTTTTTACACAGCGGCGATCATTATTGCTTCACAAAATGGAATTTGATAAAGACAAGTTCATGTTGAAGTTATTATTTTAAGGATAAAATTCGTGTTTTTTGTGCAATTGAACGGTGAAAGTCTTCAAAGTCTATTTCTGTGCTTGAGTCCCGTCAACAGGACCCAAATGTTCAATAGCGGTTAAATACTCGGTTAAACTCTGTCCATAGCCTCTAAGAATAGTGGATTAAAGAACATTTCGACAAAATTGTCCACAGCTCATTTGAATTATTCTTGTTGGGCGATTGGTTATTGTTCACTTTGTACACTTTTGGGAGGGTCAACATTGGTGATACATCATCGATAAAGAGAAGGCCATGGTTGAAAAAAGAGTGGAAAACCGGGAAAACAAAATGAGTTTGCTCTGAACAGATGATAAAAAAGATCTATAGTGATTACAAAAGCATAAACAGCGATGAACTTATCTAGAAGTTTCTACGAATGAATTCATTCAGAGAATTGTTGTTTTCGGTATTGGCTCTTGAGATTCAGGTACAGAATAACGACAGTAGGAGATCAACTAAAAGAAGAGCGGAGAATTACATTTTGCATTAGAGAAATTAAATTTGCTTAAGGCAATATTTTAAATAATATAAATCAATACTTTGCTTAATTTAAATTGAATTCAAAGATTTTTATAAACAAAAAAATAATTATGAAACCTTTTATTCAAAGTTTAAAGAACAGAAAGAACATATCAAATAATAATAATGATACATAAACAAAAACAAATGTTATTATTAAATTGTAAACTTTTTTTGCAAAAAAAGTAAGTTTATTTTCTAAATAAAAATGAACTTATAAGATGAAAACTTTGATATATCATCTTAAAATTCTTATTAAGATTCTAATTGGAATGTATGTTAATTGGGAAATGTGTAAAAAGGCTAAACAGGATAGAAGTCTAGAGAATTGAACAAAAATGAAGAAGGCACGTTACCAGTTGTCAATGGAATTCATTTGAGAAAGTTCTGGAAGGCAGGTAATTTGACATTAATACTTTGGATTTTGGCCGTGAGTTGAGTCAAACTTTTTCACTTTGTATACTTTGTGAATGAACAGAAAAACATCTTACCGGTAAGAAAATGAAAAATATAATTCGGCAGGTGACAGTTCGGGAAAGCAGAATTAGCTTTCTCTAAAAGGTTTAAAAATTGGATTTATAGCGATGACAATATGTGTAGAAACTATGATTCACTGGGTAATAGCGACGAATTTAAACGAATTTACTGTGAAATTTTTGTTAATAAAATAAATCTTAAAAGTTAACCATTAACATGTGGAATCAATAAAACTAAAGTTTAATTCATTGGGTACTAAAATATTTTGATAGTTAGATTAATATATTCGAATACATCTCTCTTGAAAAGATTTTCATTTAGAATTAAATCACTCAAAACATTTGATTTGACAGATTCAGCAAAAATAATGCTCAAATCTTCAATTAATTTTTAGCTTTTTACCTTGTGAGAAGAAGCATCAGAGGGGATGAGATAATATATAATTAAAAGTGTTTTATAAAAACAATAGAATAATAATTTGAAACCTTTCAGATTTCAATTGTGCAAGATGTTAACTTGTCCACGAATAAAACGAAACTTGGGAATTTAAAATACAAAAATAAAACAAAGCGAATCTCGTATCATATATGTGTTTAAAAAGTCAAAGTCATGATTATCATGTTGTACCTGGTTATTGTGAACAAGATTCAAATACGTATCCAATAGTGGGTTTGCAATAGAAATTATCAAATAAGCGGCAAAACTACAGTCCATACCCTCATAGATCTAATTGGAATAGTGGAACAAAGAACATTTTGACAAAACAAAAAACTTTTCAGCCAGATTCTTCTGGTTGGACACCATTTGAAAAGAGTAGAGTAGAACTTTCCCAATTAATTCAAAAAAATATATTTGAGAAATTCAAGATATTAATGAGAGCTAGAAAATTCAATAATTTGGTAGACATTTTAATTAAATAACCATTTTAAAATCTCGATGAAGTTATTTCTAAAACATTTTTTAAATACGAAAATATTTTTAAGATTATTATTAGAAAAATTAACATGTCGATGACATGTCAACTACGGTTCGGGATGTGCTGGTTCGTAATGCATAGATTCAGTTCTTCACACTAATGGACGTGCTTGACATCGTTGCGACCCATTTGACCAATCTTGGGGTTCATCGTGAGGAGAGGAAATTTAGTCAGAGGAGGTGCTTTACTCCTTTCCATGGGCAGATCACGATTATTCAGCACTGGCATCGGTGTCACATTACTGAGCGAAAAGAAATGTCGAGACACGAATAAACAAATTAGTTGTGAAGAACCTTTTGAAAAGTGAGCAGTCATTCCACTGGAATGTGATTAATAATTATAGTAACACAATAAATTTGACATTCAAACAATTATTATCTATTGCAAAATCATTCAAAATAACTCAAGTTTTCAAAGTAGATTTTAAACACTTCTGATTAAAATGTATAAACTAAAAATAATTTTTAAATTGTCAATTAATTTTCAACTTTATTTTTGTGAGACCTAACATGAAACCCAACAGATATTGAACGAAAGATTAAATTTTGTTTATCGATAAAAACAATAGGATAATAACAAAAGAAATTTTAACCTTTAACTTAAGGCTTAACTTCAAAACTTCCAACCAATTAATGAATATTTAATGAATATTAATCTATGATAGATCGCCTTAAGGCCTTGAGAAAGATTGTTAATGAAAAATATTTTAAAACCGATAAACAGGACCGTGGGCTAAAAAATTGACAATAGTGCAACGAAATGGGAAGAGCAAGTGGGTAAGCCTGAACCAATTCTCCGGTAAAACAATTTTTTTAAATCTGGAAATAGCATAACAAAGCAGTGAATTTTATCTTCAATGGCTGTTGCTTCACTCATTCCATGGACGCAAGATTACTATCACGATGTAAATTTGATTGTTTAGAAAAGATTGTTTAGAAAATTAACTTTAGAAAATATTTAAAAAATAAAAAATATTTTAACCATTTAATAACCGAAGAAAGACCGACATTGTAAGAATTACGTATAAAATGTTAATGAATAAAATAAAAATAGATAATTAAAACATCAAACCATTTACAAACTGAAGCCTCAAACGATTCTAAACGACCTGAAAATGAACATATAAAATAAAACCCTGACAAACTAGTCAGGGAAAAGTAAATAAACAAACATTATTTTGCAAAAAGCAGAAGACGAAAGAAAGTAATTGTCGGAGCGGAACGTCGAGCGAGCGAAGCGAGCGAGTAAGTGAAGTGACGACTCTGCGTTGACTCAAATGGAAAACGCTTGTCAGCAGCCTAGCGTCTATATGGTTTAATGGATCGTCCTAAAAAATTAACCAAAAATTCTGGTCTGGGTGTAGACGAACTGATTAGATTTTGGGCACATAAGGTCAAAGGGCACCGGAGATAAAAAATAATTAGTGGTATTTTACATAGATCTGTATTGAGAAATGAGTCAATTTGTGTGTCAGTCGCACTTTGATGACTCATCGATGACTAAAAATTTAACCCAATGTTCTGGTAGGGGTGAAAATGTGTCTTTGCCCAAATAGCTCACTATAGGTCAAAGGATATCTGTTGAACAGATTCTGTTCAAAAACATTGAACCATTGAAGAGACGACTCTATGTACACTGTACAGTGTACAGGATTGTGGCTATACGGTTAAATGGATCGCTCTGCAAATTTTACCAAAAATTCTTGTATGGATCCATACATCGATGTAGACATGGTTAAATTTTGGGCACATAAGGTCAAAGGGCACAGGAGATAAAATAATCAGTGATATTTTAAATTAATGTGTAATAGGAATAAGCTAACGTGTGTGTGTCTGTTGCACTCGATGATTGAACTGATGATGAAAAATGTTCGAGATACCGCCGCTCCGACTTCACGCCAACGGCGTCACTTAAGACTAGTTAAATCTAATATAGTTTGTAAAAACATTAAAAACGTTTTTATAAGTTCAGAATCAAGTGTGAATATACATAAGTTAAATAAAAGTGCGTAAACTAGAATTTCCTAGATTAAAATAAAAATTAGAAATCAAGAAAAAACTAAACGGAAAATAAATGTAATTCGGTTAAATTGTCCACAAATTTCTTCCAGATTCGTCTGTTTGGGCGATTGGTGAAGAAACCAGCCACGCTATTCAAAATAGCAAATGTCCTTCATCGGATTCAACTTGCTTCGGTGAAATTAAGCGAAATAAATCTGATAGAGAGCATGACTATTTCCTATTGTAAAACAAATACAAACTTAAGACTAGATCATTTTTTCATTGAGATTATTTTGTGTAAAATCTGAAATGTCGTATAAAACAGAGAATTTTGGTCTTCAATGGCCGTGGTTTCCCTTCTCCAATGGAAAGATCATAATTTCAGTCGATTCTATATATCTATAAAATAAAAGTTTTTTTTGAATACAAAAAATATTGATTTAAACCTTTGTACATTCTCTCATATTTAGTCTCATTGCAGAGCAATTAATTTTGTAGAATTGATGAAACTAATAAAATTGTTATTAAAAAACCTTTTTACAAGCGCTGTGGAAAAATGGGATAACTATAATGTGATAACTAACTAAAAGCTAGCATTTAATATGAAAACCTTGAAAAATCGGCAGAAGAATAATGTTAATGAGAAATGTTTTAAAAAGGCTAAACAGGATAGTGTGCTTAAGAGTTTAACAATGTGAAACAAAAAACTTAAGACCAGGGGTATTCATAGACCACTTCTTTAGTGAGATCATTTGGGGGAAATTCTTGAATGTTGAATAGAACAGCGAATTTTGTCCATCAATGGTTGTGGCTGCATACACTCCATATATAGAAATACCGCGATTATTCTGTAAAGACTGGTTCACTTCGAACACTTTTGGAATTTATTTTAAGTAAACGTTGACGATGAACAGAAAACGAATAAAGAGAAGAGAGGAGAATATGAATTAATGAGTGGCAAGTCGGGAAAACAGAATGGGTTATTCTGAAAGGGGTAATAAAAGATTATTTTTAGTGATGACAACAACACAATCAACCACTAACTTATCTCGACGTTTTCAATAAGCTAATTTCTCTAAAGATTTGTATTTTCCGGTGTATAAACTTGAGAATTTTGCACTTATTAGGGACAGTTGATCTAAAGATGAGAGAAGCAAGCTTTGGTTGTCACAATGCAGCTGAAAGAAAAGGACTTGCTGCCTGAGGGTAGTTGTATTCAACTCTCTTTTGTTGTTTTCCAATAAATTGATTGAGGACTAAAAGGAAAACCTCAGAGAGCAACGAGAAATGTTTTAAAATATCAATAAAACCTTTTATATTAAAAAAATCTTATTTCTGAAAGATTCCTAACATTGTGCATGAGACTTAAACATTCTACAGATTGGGCAATCAAAGTGCAGAACGGCTTCTGAGGGAAAGCTATTTTGGACAATAGATGCCCATTTTGTAAAATGTGAAATTCCGCACATTGTTCGTGACATATACGACAAATTTTGAGATCCATTATGAAGGGAGGGAATAATGGTGTTAACCAAGAATTCCTTAAGTTAGGCAACTTAGGTTGATTGTTACATAAAAAAGACCATGAAAATCCTTAGTAAATTGTTAATGTTAGAAAGTCGATGATAAATGTTTTAAAAACTTATTGCGTCTTCAGGGGAAACAATATCCTTACATACATTTTAGAAAAACTAAATAAGAAAGTGAGTAACAGAATTGAATAATTTGTTAAGCGTTTTAAACCTTTTTAAAATCAATGACGGAAACAATTTTTAAAAGAATTTCGAATATTTGAGAAAGAATGTCAGCATTGGTGCTAAACGATCAGGGGGAGGAGAATACGAATGAATTCTTTTAAAGAATTGTAACTTTTCAGTGTTTGTACTCCTGGATTTGATAGCTTGTTAGGCTTATAGATGTCAAAATAAGAGCAAAGTTGTTTCTTGTAAAATCAAAGAACAATTCAACCAAATAGTCCACAAACTTCAGTTTCAACTCTTCAGATTGGGCGATTGGTGGCCGAACCAATGTTCAATGTAGCAGATGTTCTCTTCCCATGACATAGCATACTTCTGTAAAGGATGTGCTGATCCGTAGCTTAGTTCGTTTGCGTATGAACGTTCTTGCAGGTGACTAGGCCAAAGCTCGTTTCGACCTATTTAGTCAATTTTGTGATTCATCGTAAAAGAGTTGAAGAGGCAATTATTTAGATGAGGTTCATTGCTACATACAAAAATGATACACAAGAAGAAATCTTGATAAATACTATTCAAAAAGACAATTAGAAATGTTTTTTTGAAAAGATAAACAGGATATAGGGCTTGACAATTGTCTAAAGTGAAACAAAAACAGGTGTAAAAACTAGGCTATTTCTTCAGTGAGATCATTTTGTGAAAAATTATGATAAGTCGTATAGAACAGAGAAGTCTCCAATGGCTGGGAATTCACTTTCCAAATAAACAGATGACAATCACTCGATGTTAATATGTCTATTAAATAAAATTTATGTTAAAATTTCTAGACAAAAAGAAAAATAAACCTTTTAAACAACGAACACAATTTCTTGTCACTGGTTCACGAATAATAGAGATATGTAAAAAAAATGATAATTATAAAGAAAAAATATATTTTGAGATTAACCTTTTATTAATTGATTTTATCTTCTCATTATATAACTTAAAACTACCTAATAATAAATATTTTAAAGCCTTATAAGTCTTGACGGGATGGAAAATCACAAAGCCATATTTTAGAATCCACAAATACGAAAGTGAGTTCCAGAATTGAAAAATTAATATTAAATATTTTAAGAAGAAACAACAGAAAAAATATCAATGAATTTATTGGATTCGAAGAAGAATTATTAGAAAAATATTGCTGTTTGACAAAGACAGACAGACCCACCAGACAGACTACGACCATTCAGTTTTGACTTGCTTACTTTGTTATAGATTGGTTGTCATGATACAGCTAAGGATTAAAAAATGTAAAGACATGAATAGATAAATTAGTTGTGAAGAATCTAGGGAGATGAGTGCAGTCTGTCATTTAAAAAATAATACAATTTCAAAACGACTTGACCATGTCCAAACTAATTCATGAATTATAATGAAGTACAAAATAATAATAAAAATGAAACTTTAAATGAAACTTTTCCGAACTGAAGGCTTCAAGACAAGGCAAACAAAACCAAAAAGACAAATTAATTAGAAAACACAAAAATCATTTTAAATATCGTTTACTGTGTATTACCGTTTTGAGTTTCACAAAGGGAACTTTGAAAATAATTATATAAACCTAGTTGCAAAAGATTAGTAGTAAAAGTGGATTGTACGTTAAAAAATGTGTTTGAGAATGATAAAATCAATTGAAGTCATCACTTTAAAGGTAAAATTCATGTTATTTCATGATAATGCTAGGGAATCTAGTTAAAGTCTAGACTTGTTTAACTTGAGCACCATCCACAGAACCCAAATATCCCATAGTGGTCAAATATTTGGCCAAACTTGTCCATACCTTCATAGAATTTTGGTTGAAAAAATATTTTGGCAAAATTGTCCATAGGCTTCTCAGCCTAATAATTCTTCTGGTTGGACGAGGTCAAGGAAACAGAAGCGCTTTTCAAAGTAGCCAATGTTTTTTCTCCCAGGCTTAACATACCACCCGTTTGTAAATGATGTGCTAATTTGTAGAGTCGTTCGAGAATGAACTTACTTGCAGGTGACTGGGACAAATCACGGTCACTGAATGTTGAACTGTTCACTTCGTACACTTTTGGAATATTAACATTGGCGATGAACAGTATAAAAGCTTGAGAATTGTTTAAAGTAAAACGAAAAATAACAATAACAAGCAAAAAAATGAATATTTTGAATAAAACCATTGATGAGTGGCCAGAGAAAAGAGAATCGACAACGACAAAAGATAATTTGGTAAAGCGTAATGTGAAAGCGAGATATAATCGTATAATCGAATAATCTGTTTGAGCATTTTAAAATAAAACCTTTTTTAAAAAAAATATCAATACTTTGATAATATGCTGTTTAATGCTAAGGCAAGAACGGTTGATATTTTAACACCAAATAAAAAAATACTTTGATAATATATTTAATTTAAATTAAAATATTTAAACACAAATTTTTATGGATTAGAAGCAAATTCAGAAGAGACTTTAAAACAAATCTTTATAAAATATGGTTTTAAGATTTAAATTAAAAGAAAAGAAAATCTACAAAAAATATATTTTAGAAAAACCAATTATGAAAGTAAGTTGCAAATGGAATAACATTTGTTAAACATTTTATAAACCAGAGTGAAAACAAATTGGATGTATTTAATAAAAATCTAAAACAAGATTTTTTATTTTAATAATAATTAGTAGAAAAATATTCGTGTTTGATAAAGACAGGTAGACCCACCAGACGGAATACGATCACTCAGGACAGACTTGTCTACTTCGTACTTTTTGGGAATGTCAACATTGGGGATGAAGAGAAGATGATCGGAGGGGAGGGTAGAGAACAGTTGACTTGACATGTGGAAAATTGTGAAATTAGATTGAGGTTGCTCAGAAAGAATAATAAAAGAAGAATTGTAATGATTACAACATAACCAGCAACTAACTTACCTCGAAGTTTATAGCGAATAAATTTATTATTTAAAAGAATTGCTGTTTTCAGTATTGGTACTCCAGGATTTTGCGCATTGCTTGTTAGGCTTTGGTGTCTCAATAGGGCAAAGTTGTTGAGAAGACATTCGGAAGATGAGATCAGTTACAGTCGAATAATTCGAATCGAATGTGATTGACTACTGAATTAAACAAGGTAAAACTAAATTTTAACCATTTAAAAAGGCAAAGAAATTTCTCTCAACTAGCCCACGAACAATAATGAAATATATAAAAATAATAAATATTTTAAGATAAACCTTTTCCAAATTTCTATCACAGTCTATCATAACTTAAAACCAACTTCAAACAAATCTATAAAATGAAAACTTTAATTAACTTGGGAGGTTAGTCCAAAAGAGGTACTTGGATTTGCTTTTATAGACAGTTCAATGTTGACTTGTTCACTTTTTAGTAAAAAGTTTTTACACTTTGGGAGCATCAACATTGATGAATAGTAGACGATCGGGAAGGAGAGAAAATTGGAAAAAATACAAAGAGCAAGAAACTTACCTCGAGATATCTGCGAGTGAGTGCTCATTCAATCATGGAAAAGTATTTTTCGCTATTGGAACTTGAAGATTTTGTATTGTATTGGCACATGTAGAAAATAAACTTATTTAAATGGGAAAAAGAAGTGTATTAAGAAGGATAATATCCACTATCAGCAGCATAAATCGTTTCAATGCCTAAATATTCAAATCCAAATTAGTAAATTGAAAATGTAAATCTCAATCTCAAATTTAAACCTACCTTTGCGATAGCATTCTTCTCCTTGATCGTTATTTAGAGAAATTGTCCACAACACCTTCAGTTCAGTTGAAAGTGGCACCTCTCGATACAAATAGATTGCAATGTGATTCTTCAAACATGGCAAATAGTCTTTAAAGAAAAATTTAAATAAAAACTTTGTTAATTCTTTAGGGGAAAGAACGTCAACGATAAAAAAAATTAAGAAATCCAAATATGAAAGTGAGTAAATTAATCGAATAATTTGTTAAGCATTTTAAACGTTTTTATAAACCAGTGAAAAACGATCGAAAAATATTTATTAATAAAAATCTAAAAACTAGAAATTCTTGATGAAGAATTTTTTGGAAGAGGCAGAACCTCTTTGTGACTAATTTGACCAATCTTGTGATTTCATATTGAAGGAATAAAGGAGTTGAGCGGAATGTTAGTTAGATGATGTGCATTGTGAGATAAAAAAAACCAAGAAAAGACAACATGAGATAAAGATTAAATAAAAACCCAATAAAACCTTTTGAAAACTGAAGTCTAGAGACGCTAAACAAAAACATTGATAAGTCTCAAGAGAAAAAAAATCTGAAAATAAATCTTTGAAAAACTAAACACGAAAGAGGGTTACAAAATAGTAGAATTTGTTAAAACTTTAACGTAAAAACATTTTTTATTGATTGGCTGAAACCAAACCGACAAGAAAATGAAAGAACAATTTTAAATATTTTACACAAAAGAAGTTTATTGTTGCACTTATGTTGCACTTTGTATCACCGTCAACTGAATTCAAATATCTAATTGTGGCCAAAAAAGATGAGTCCTGTTTGTTGAACAAATCGATTCAAAATCACAAAGACCCAAAAACCAACAGATGAGAAAAATAATTGATAATTTACATTTTTAAACCACACGAGAAAGACATATTAATCCTCCATTCATACAACAAAATAGAGCACCAGTTTACAACAATGTACGTTTTATCCAGTGGCCTTAAGGGGGTCTGCTACCCACGATTAGTAAACTTTGATTATTATTTAAACATTTATTACTATTTACTAATGTCTTGGATACATTTCAAGCGTTTCTTTGCCAAGTTCTGGTCACGACTCAACACTAAATTTGTCAAACCAAATTAAATCATCGAAAGTTGAGTTTGAAGTCAATGTCGTCTTCCATGTTTCTACTCATCAGAAATGCAAACTTCATCAACTTGAAGAAAAAATCATTCAAAGACTTCTTACAATTAAAATAAGATATTTAACAAAAAAATAATGAAATTTTTAATTAATCTTTTATATTCAAAGAATTACCATGACATGACTGGTGCATTACAAAGCAATATGTTAATAAAAATGCTAAGTTTAAAGTTCATAATTTAGTTTTTAAAATAAGGTGTGCGTGTGTCATGATGAGATTATTGGATTAAACTCGACATCAAATGTCAAGTGAGATCACATCTAATTTAAAGTGTTTCATAAAAAACAAAAAAAAATATTTTAAACCTTTTTAATCCCAATCTGACAATATGGCAATTTAGCGTTTTAAAATTTGGTCATGCATAATACCCAAACAGCCAATGAACGATTTTTTTAGAATCTTTAAATGTGAATAAACAATCTAACTGATGTTTAATAAAAGATGAAATGTTGTTTATAGTGAAAACAAATTAAGTAATAATGACAATAAAGATTCTAACCTTTTATAGAATCACATCAAAACTCGAACTCACAATATTGCCAATTAATGAATATTTAACATTAAACCGTGATTGTGGGCTAGAAAATCGATTAGAGTGAAACGAAAGGCTATGATTAACAGGCTAGAGTAATGGCTAGACCAATTCCTCAGTGTTATCATTTGAATAAATTCTGGAAATCGTATATAGAAGCAGGCAATTTGGTCTTCAATCCCTGGGGTTTCTTCTTTTATGGACCAGATGCTATCAAGATCACTATGTAAATTTGTTTTGAAAATATAAATAAAAATAAATTTATAAAAAATAAATTTTAACCATTATATTAACCATTATATTAACCATTCCATTAATTATTTTAACCATTAATATATGACCGAAGGTCTTCAAACTATAGTTTACTAATAATAATGCCAAGTATAATAAAATAATAAAAAATAAGAATAAATGTTTAAAAGTTTAAACCTTTTACAAACAGAAGCTTATTATTTCACAAAACTACCTGAAAATGAACATTTAGAATAAAATCCTTAATAAACTATTCAGCAAAAAAATAGTTTTACAAAAAAAAATTCAAAAAACAAAAGATAAAGATAGTTTTACAATAATTCGAATTCGTAGAATCTATTAATTTGTAAAAAAACATTGTAAGCATTTTTTAAATGTGCATAAACAAGTATGAAAAGATTTAATTAAAATGTGACTACTTGAATTTGTTTAATAAGAAAACAAATTAGTTGAGATGAAACCTTTTTCGTTTATGATAAACACTTCAAATTAAACCAGAAACAAGTTTCATTTCGATACAATACTCCGCAATCGTTAGTGATCGCAAATACCCGTCATTTTCCATTACCCGGGTAACTAGTAGTATTGCCAATCGTTTCAGCCTGATTCTTCTGGTTGGGCGATTGGGGAAGGAGGGCAGCTGAACTTTCACACTTCGTTGGGGGAATGTGCTGATTCAGGATGTAGATGGTCAGTTCGTTACGCATATGAGCGTCTTTGCAGATTACGGAGCTGAACTGAGCTGAACGGAATTCAACTAACTGTATCAAACTGTTCCCGAATAATAAAATAAATTAATAAACAACATGAAATAAGATTTAATAATAACTAAGCAACCTTTAAAAACTGTAGCGTCGTGATTCGTATATAATTTTGTACTAACCAAATATATAAATTTTTGAGTTTCTAAGTTGGAAAACATTGATAAGTTTTAAGAAAATATAATCTAATTAAAAAAAAGGAAAGAGGGTTACAGAATAGTTTAATCTGTTAAAAAATTTTAACCTAAAACCTTTTTATAGATCCGCATGCATGAATTTCTAAACCAAAGTGAGTAAGATGGTTTTAAAAAAATTAAAGAATTTTAAATATTTTACACAAAATTTTCTTCTCGCAGGTTTTACATGTCAAACTACGTTGTGGAATGTGTTGTAGAGGGGTGTTCTCAGGTGACACCCGAACCTCGTTGCGACATATTCGACCAATCTTGGGGTTTATAGTTAAGAAAGGGAATAAAGGAGTTGAGCGAAAAGTTAATCAGAAAATGTAATTAGGTTTTTTTTCATGGACATTCAGTATTGACTTGTTCACTTTGTACACTTTGGGAATGTTCACTTTGGTGATGATGAACTGTAGGCGATCAGGAAGGAGAGAGGACAAAGATAACAATAAAAAGTGTAGTATACAAATGAAGTATACAATTTCACATTTTAGATTTGTGGTGACCATTTCTAAAGAATAAGTGATTATTTGTTCATAAAGTAAATCTTTCGAATTCATCATAAAATGCGAAATAAAATAAATAACCATGGTATAATGTGGAACCACTTCTTAAGTGTTAATTGTTACATTGGTGGAAAACTAGTAAACAGAATGAGGTTTCTTTGAAATGAGCATAAAATTAGTGGTGATGAGAATTGAAAGTGTGAAAACATAAACAACAATACATTCAGCAACAATTACTTTGTTGGATTCTAAGAAAAGTGTTAGCTAATCCGAAGTCTTCGGCATTGATACTTGAAAATTATTTACTGGGTTGGGTTCGAAAGAGACCGAAATAAGATTGATGAAATAAATTATAATTTGAGTACCACAATGTCAAAGGGTAAAAAAATAAATTGAAGAATAAAAATTCTTTTTAAAAAACAATAAATTATAACCTTTTGCAAACCGACAAATATTTCCAAAATCTAAAATGGAAATTAATAATTAATTAATTTTCAGAAAAAAATCAGAAATTGTAAACAACAAAAAATTTTGGCAAATGGTCAATGTTTATTTGTTTATAAACAAAAAAGAAATAAACTTTTAAATAACACTGAGAACTTATATCTGAACTAGATAATGAATGTAAAATACTGAATAATCAAAACCCAAAGATATTTTGCGATTAAAATTTTAAAAACATCAATCTTGTTAAACTTCGAACTAACTAAATTAAATAAAAATAAAATTTAAAACAAAAAAAATCACGCTAAGCTGTCAGAAAAAATAAAATTACTTTGCTACTTTCAATAGGCAAAACGCGATTTTTCAGTTCAAACTTGAGAGTGGTTGGTCTGAAAGAATTATAAAAGAGCATTTGAGCTGATTACAATTGAAAGTGTTGTACAAGCACAAATAACAATGAACCTTGCATGAAGCGATTTGTACGAGCGAGTGCACATTCTTTCATGAAATCGTAGTTTTCAGTTTTGGAATATGTATTGAGTAGAGACCTTACGAAATGCGCCCAAATTAAAAAAAATTACAGCTGATGAAAAAAGCAATGTAGACAAAAAATGAGCAAATATGTCATGATGAATTGAGTGATATGAGAGCAGTCCGTAGTTCAATTCGATTTTAATGTGCTTACAAGTCCATGTTAGTGATTGAATTGACTAATTTGATATTCAAATAATATTTATCTGCTCCGAAATCATTTGCACAGAGAAACCACGCAAAGGCTTCTGATCAACCTTCAATTAACAACATCATTTAAATATTTTAAATATTTATTTATATAATATTATTAGCTCCGAATATTTCAGATATAGTTCTCTCTCGATGACTTCTCTGTGAGCCTATTCCATTAGAGGGACAAAATTTTCTTCAATAACAGGTTCACTGTCATTATCATGATGATTATGGTTTCAGCCCACTACAACACACTTACTTCAAGGTTTAACGAAATATAAGGAAGAAATAATAATAATCAAAAGTTATTATAAAATTGTAAACCTTTTACAAAATAAAACATTTTGAAAATATTATAAAAATGATCATTTAAGACTAAAACCGTCATAAATCAATAGTGGAGTCAGTGTTTGATAAATGTTTTAATAAAAAAAGCTAAACGGGATTGTGGGCTAGAGAATTGAAAAAAATAAAACACAGAGACCGGACTTAAAAACTTGTTGTGCATTGAGTTTATTTCAAATATTGACAAGTAAACTTGCTATAGCACATTCCATGGACAGATTTCGATCACTCATTGTCAGTACAGACTTTGTACATTTCTGGGAAGTTAACATTAGTGATAAAAAGAAAACTTTATTGTGAAGCAGAGTAAATAAGAAGGTTGAACTGGAGGAAAACAAACAGATACAATGAAGTTTTACTAAAAGAATAATAAAAGTGGATTTGTAATGACAACCTCCTATTTAATTAACATAAACTTTAATATTTTGTGTGATCAATCACGAAATCAAACAGACGAAAAACAAAAATAATAATTTAAATTTACCTTTTAAAATGAAAACTTTATTAAGCCGAACACATCAGAGCGGCATTTAGTAGGGTAAACATAGAGTTTGTTTTCAGTTAATTAGTTGTTGAGTAAAGTTGTATGAAAAGATTAATCGATCACCGTCGAGATCAAGCGTCAAGAGAGAAAATATTGTAAATATTTCTCAACAAGTCTGTCGATAAGTTTCCTTCTGATAAGCTTAACGCCACTCATGAAATGTGATTTTATTGAGAATATAGTCACAGAAATAAATCCGAAATTAAAATATTGTTATCTAATTATAATTATTAACAATAAAATGTTGTTTTAAATATATTAGTAATTAGAAGCTATATCTAAAATAAAGACAAAACATGAAAGTATTGATGAACACAATACGTTTAGATGTTGTTTTACCTTTTAAATTAAAAAAAATGCTAAAAAAATTATAGTGTTTACAATAGCATTAACAGCGATGGACTTACTTAGAATTCTAGAAGTTTCAATGAATGAATTTATTCAGAGAATCGTTGTTTTCGGTGTTGGCTCTTGAGATTCTCGTACAGAATAAAGACAGTAGGAGATAAACTAAAAGAAGAGAGGAGAATTCCACACTGCATTACTGAAATTAAATTTGTTTAAGGTAATATTCTTAATAATTTAAATTAATAATTTGATTAAATAAAATGAAATTCAAAGATTTTATAAACAAAATATAATAATTATGAAACCTTTTAAGAACCGAATGTACCAATCGAAATATAATAATGACACATAAACAAAAACAATGTTATTATTAAATTGTATTTTTTCCAAAGAAGTAAGTTCACTTTCTAAATAAAAATGAACTTATAAGATGAAAATCTTGATATATCATCTGGGAATGTATGTTAATTGGGAAATGTGTAAAAAGTGTAAACAGGATAGAAGTCCAGAGAACATTGAACAAAAATGAAGAAGGCACGTTCTATACCAATTGTCAATGGAGTTCATTCAAGTTATTAAACAAGAATTTTTAAGTTTTGAAGAAGAATGTCAGCGATCAATCGAGGGAGAAATGATGGAAACATCACTTGTGTCGGTGAAAAATCGGAAATCTGAATGAGGCTGATTTGAAAAGATAATAAAAGAGGATTTGAGATGTGATGACAACAGGAAAACAACAACGAATATTCCTCGAGGTTTCTACTATAATAATTTTACTAGAATTCTCTGCTAACAAAACAAACAAAACTAAAAGCTGTATTGTTACGTAAAAGATGTTTCAGAAATCCGTTAATAAATCTTAATGGATTGTAATGTTTTAGGGGATAACATGATAAAGTGCTTGAGAATTGCCTAAAGTCATTTAAAGCTTCAACATTTAAATGTCACCATCGGTGATGAGCAGGAGAGGAGAAAAAAAGATTCGGCAGGTTCGGGAAAACCGAATTATTAATTAGATTCCTCTAAAAAGTTAGTATGTTTGTTCACAGAGGACAGTAAATTGTTGTAATTTTAAAAATAACCAAAAAATAATAATGAGAAACCTTTCAGGAACCTATTTTGCAATCAGTTAACTTGTCTACGAATAAGACGAAACATATAAATTTAAAAAAACAAAGATAAAACAAAATGAACCTATCACAAGTGTTCAAAAAGACAAAATCGTGATTATCATGTTGTACATGGTTAGTGTGAACAAAATCTAAATACGTATCATATAGGTTATTTTCAATTGTAATTATCAAATAATCGGCCAAACTACAGTCTATACTCTCATAGAATCGTGGAACAAAAAACATTTTGACAAAACCACAAACATCTTAGCCATCTGCAGATTCTTTTGGTTGGAAAAATGGTGACATGACCGGAAACATTGTCTTAAATAAAGTATATGTCCTCCTCCCAGGCTTGATCACCAGATTGGTGTATACTTCTTATATACAACTTAAACTTATTTTAAGATTAAACCCATCAAAATTTCAAACTCGTGAGGTTTCATTAACTAACTAAAAACTAGTTTTTGAACCAGCCGGCGTTATGAAGCCCTCTTGCTTTCTTATTTTTCAAAGATAAATAACGCCGTTGGCGTAAAGTCGGAGCGAACGGTATAGTCTATAGAAAATGTATCCTTAGATATCACTTGCTTCAAGTGATAGTAACCTCAAGTATTTTAGGTGCACATTATTTTGTAACAAAATCATCGACAAAAATCCTCTAAAGTTTATGTATTAAGCCTTTTGAAAATGTTTCACAACTTTTAATATAATACAAAGACAGTTTTCACTGTTTTGGGAAAACTATTCATACTTTCACAATCAAGTACGATCAAAAGATTTTCAGAAAACAGATCACATCTCGTATTGAGTTTGGATAGCTTCAAGGTCCAAATCTGTAAAAGCCAAATACAATAGTATGACATGTTATGCCACCACAACCAACAACTGAGGTTATGAATTTGTTTAATTCAAAAAAGATAAGTGATCATGTTGGCATTATTCGGAGCTAGCGGAATTAAAACATGGAAAATGCTTTAGCATCTTAACTGATTTAAAAGCATCTTTTGAAGTTTAAAATTTAAACTGAAAAACTGTTTTTACTCTGAAGCTCTAAAAGTTAGAGTGAATTTTCGTTCGTTTAGTCGTGAAGTACAAATCATTCAAAAATTCTCTAAAGACAGCAGAAATAGTGCATTCTGAACATTACCATAAAGATAAAACAAATATCGCTTACTTTAATCTTCCATCTCATGAGCTGCAGCTTTATAATTACAATCGATCTATCAAAAATATATATTTAGAAAATACTAAATATTCTACATAATTTAATTCGTATTATCCATAAAACATATAGATGAAATAATATAGATGAAAACAATATTGCCCTGTAGTTGACAATTGTGCTGTGACACTACTCGAATGACTTCGTAAAAACACGTTACAAACAAATATACTTTAAAAAGTAATTGTGTTTAATATTACTTTGAGTTATGCACCAAAACAGTGCTGTGCCAAGAATTTGGTAAATTAAACGTGCTTTAATTGTAAATGTAATAGATAGTCGGGAGATGAATGCTCCAATTGTATTGATTCTATTTAATAGATCACACAGACCTTGTAAATGTTTTGATATCTACAAAACAGTTACGGTCAACATGATGAAATTCGGTCCAATGTAAGCACAAATACACCTACAATCACATCACTCCAGTGTGGGTGTGTTTGTCACTGCGCATCCTCTTTGCGCACAGCGGGCGTGCTGCTCTGCGTGTGTGCTTGTCTGTGTCACAGAGCCACTGTTGACACTCGGGCCCTTCACATTTCAATGCAAAATTTGGGATTTTCAATAAATCATAACTCCGTTGCCCTTTGACCAACAGTGATCTATTTTCGCTCTGCACATCTACACCCCAACCAGAACATTGTATTAAATTTTTAGACCGATCCATGCAGTAGTTTCGGAGGAGTTATCCGGACAAGAAATCCAATTCTCCCAAATTTTTGGGGTAGACTCGTCACTCACTATCTCTCTCACACCCTCGCTACGCTCGGGTGTTCGTTCGTCAGTTCGCTCCTCTAATAAATATTCTAAATAAAATCCTTGACGAGTTGACAGGGATTCAAATGATTCAAAAGCTACTAAAAGTATTTTAAGTGAACAATATATGAAAGAGATGTTACACAATCGAACAACTTGTTATGCATTTTAAAATGCCTTTTTATGTTAAACCCAAGTATACGAAGACGTTATTGAGAATATGACAGTGGTATTAAATTTACATTTAAATATGTAAACAAAAATTTTGTGAATTAAAAAGAAAATCAAAAGAATTATAATTTAAAACAAATTTTAATAAAACTGTGACCTTTGGATCGAATTAGTCTTTATTGATGGATAACACGATATACAAAGAGGGTAATATCGGTGGTTACAATATGGGACTGAGACGATGTGATGCGTGCCAGAGGTCAGCCGAGACTGAGCCAACCGTCGTGTTTGTCTGTTGGTAAAGGCTGCCTGTGAGTGCGCATGCGTGTTGCTGTCATGTATGTTATGTACAGTATTTACATTATTTACACTAGCGACATCTAGGAGGTTAGGGTCCTACTAGAGTCACAAAACAAAAAAACAAAACCGCGTTTCCACGATTTAAAGAAGAAGTTTGTTTAAAAGAACCTTTTTTAACTCGTACAAAGTAGAAGATAAACTTCACACAGGACAACCAAATTTAAAAAATAAACAAATTATAAACCCGTTTTGAGTTTTGCTGCACCAGCGAATGATTAAAATAATAATAATAATATACGAGAACTAGAACTTGTTAGAAAAGATTAGTTGTAAAATATATGTTTGAGAATAAACTAGACCATGATTGAGATAATCACGAACGAAAAGTTAGTCAGTATCGGACTGTCAGATAATGGTGCATTTCCATGCAAAAGAAGAAACCTTGATAAAAAGTAATAGTCAAGTCAAAGAAATGTTTTAAAACGGAATAAATTTGATAGAGGGCTGACAATTTCCTAATGTAAAACAAAAACAAAATCATAAACCATTTCTTTATTATCATAAATCATTAATCATTTTGTGAAAAATCTGAAAAGTCGCATAAAACAGAGAATTTGGTATTCAATAGCTGTGGCTTCTCTTTTCCAATGGTCACATCCAATCTAAGTCGATTCTAATATATCTATAAAATAAAAGTTTTTTTTATACAAAAAATATTGATTTAACCCTTTTTATAGAATAATCACGTGACAACTAACTAAAAAGCTAACATTTAATATGAAAACCTTGAAAATCGCCAGAAGAATAATGTTAATGAGAAATGTTTCAAAATGGGTAAACAGGATAAAGTGCTTAAGAGTTAAACAATATGAAACGAAGGGCTTAGGGCTAAGGGGTATTTCTAGACCAGTTCTTTAGTGAGATCATTTGGGATTTGGGATCATACTGCGATTATTCTGTACAGATTGGTTCACTTCGAACATCTTTGGAATTTCTTTTAAGTCAACTTTGGCGATGAACAGAAAACGAATGAAGAAAAGAGAGGAGAATATGAATTAATGAGTGGCAAGTCGGGAAACAGATTGAGGATATTCTGAAAGGGGTAATAAAAGATTATTTTTAGTGATGACAACAACACAATCAACCACTAACTTATCTCGACGTTTTCAATAAGCTAATTTCTCTAAAGAATTGTATTTTCCGGTGTATGAACTTGAGAACTTTGCACTTATTAGGGACAGTTGATCAAAAGAGGAGAGAAGTACGCTGTGGTTGTCACAATGCAGCTGAAAGATAAGGAAAACCTCAATTAATCGTGAGAGAGCAACGAGAAATGTTTTAAAATATCAATAAAACCTTTTATATTCTTCAAAAATCAAAAACAGAGAAATTTGTTTATTGGTGAAAAAATAAAACAGGCATTTCAAAGATTAGAAAAAAATTCAGAATTCAAAAATAAAATAACAATAAAAAGAAATAATAAAAATTTGTTTTAAAAAATTTATTTATTTTAACATTATACCTTTTACAGTGGGGTGTATTGTTATAATAAAAATGACAAAAAAAATCGTTGATGAATTGTTAATGTTAGAAAGTCGATGATAAACGTTTTAAATAACAAAAAACTAATCTTACTCTTCAGGGAAAATAATATCCACGAAAATATTTTAGAAAAACGAAATATTAAATAGACAGACCAGCTTAGCAACCTACCTTCTTCTCGGATAGGACGTTATGGGCTAATAATGAGACCAATTTGTGCTTAATATTCTGAATACGCGTTTCTATTGAAATGAGTTGAGGCAGTGGCGTTTTATGTCACTGCAATTTGTCAATTTGTTTGCTCACTTTGCGTTTGCTATTTATTGAGTAAATTATATGTAAAAATGTTTGCACGACAAAATGAATGAATGAACGAATGAAACTAGCGTTCATTTTGACTTCTCAACTCGAACAAATTATCGCCAAATGATGTTTTTACCCATTTTTACTTATATGAAAACAAACAAATCAACATACGCATAATTTCTTTGACTTGTGAGACAAGTTGTGTCTTACTATCGCGTTCTCAATTCTTGTGTGTTTGCATATTTGCCAAATCCAAATGATCGTTGCAATACAAAAAGATCTTTTCTCTGTGGATTGCTCAACTACTTTTGATTGTTACTGTGTGTGCTTTTGAACAATGTTTGGATTCAGGACATACAAAAAGTGCTAAATGAAAATGTGGCACTGAGGCACAACAATTTGAGTTGAATTCGTGAGATTTACTTTTGTTGTCATTTTTAATTTAATTTAGCATTCTATTGATCTGTTTTCTTCTATCTAGTTTTCGACATTTGTGTTACTTTCAAGGCACTTTACTTGTCAACAAAGTCTATGGTTTGCATTTAATCGTAATCAAGTTTTTCATCATAATTCCAATCAATTTGCCATTGTGAGTTCAAGTTGGCTTTTTACTTGCTTTTGGTACTTCAGATCTGAAGTAGATCGACAAGATTGCTTCCGAAACAAGAAGGCAGTACATTTTCATCATTTTCCTATTTTGCTGTTATAAATTAATGAATTAATTAAAGAAACTAATTTTTAATTTCATCAAAACCCGCGACAATACAACAAAGACTTATCAACAATCAACATTAAATTTACAACATCTATCAGAATCACATCTTTCACCTCAACACGAAACAATAGAAATATTTGTGCATTATCAATTTTTCTTTCAAAATATTAAATCTATTTACATGAATATCATTCTGTCTACATAGTTTGAAAGTTCAGTTTTGTTTTGATTGTCTTTTGTCGGTGAATTGGTGATGTCTCCAAATGGCAATCGATTTCGAGTTGGTTTGATACTAATTTGAGAAAAGCTGGACACCGGTGAAGAATGACATAACCTTGGGCCTGCAAATGAAGATGTTGGGCTTGGTGCCAATGGAGTCGAGTGGCAAATTGGACGGATGATTGGCAACGATGTTGGAGACTGTTGAAATGTGGTTTGATGTAATTGTAATTGTCCGTTTGGTGATATTTCAAATGAGTTTGTTTTGATCTGATGTTGCAAGGAAAGGTGAGTCTTCAAATCTGTAATCGAATTAACTATCTCATTACAATTTATCATAGGACAACGTTTCATTGGCGAATCGCTGATCACAGTAAATTGATCATTCACGTTGGATTCGAATGATTCAGATGGAATTATTGTCGTAGTGATCGTCTCAATTGGTCCAGTGCTATTCCAATTTTGTTCGGTATGGTCTACAGAGAAAATCATTAGTTGGCAAATAACATTATTCCACACGCGCAAACCATTAGAGCCAATATCGATGATTTCTTGTTCGTGTTCGATTGAATCAAATTGGCGATCAATTCTCTTTCGGATACGAAGTTGCTCTCTATTTGATCTCAAGTTCATCGTATTTGTACTGTCAAGTTGGCCGAGACGAGTTGACCTTCTGAGAGTGCTTGATTTATGCTCAATTTTGCGTCTACGACTGCTCAACGTCGATCTTTTTGGTGGTCGAGGTGTAGCCAGCTTGTTGCTTTTCAACGAAGTATTTCGTGTTTTCTTTGGAATGTGATCACTCAATTGAATTTGAAAAACATTAAAATCGTCAATCGAATCAACAGAGGGAATTTGGTAATTTGGCATCGAAACAGGTATTGGCAGCAACAAATCGTCATCACTTTCGGTAGATTCAATTCTATCTTCAACACTCACAAGAGAATCACTCGTATCCGATCGAACAGATTGAACTGAGTTTCCACGCGTGAGGCGAGTACATGAACGCGAAAGTTGAGACCGACTTCTACTTCGGCCTGAGTTTGTTTGTCCAACTACTCGGCAACTGCTCAACAGGTTAATTTTCGATTTGCTTCGAGTAGATGCAGTTGTAACATTGTTTGAACTTTCACTGAACTGATTCGAGTTTGCAGTGAGCTTGAAACGAGGACTGCCCGAATCGGACACAAACAAGGGATCCTCCAATTCGCCCCAATCAGTTTCCCAGTCAGTCCAATCAACTTCTGGCACAACATCATTGTCCTCGTCATAGTCACAATCTTCATCTTCGGATTCGAATTCCGGATCGTAATAATCATCGTCGTCGTCTTCATCTTCAAAGTTGAAAGAAAACATCTCCTCTACATCGAAATCATCAAAATCCGTTTGATTCTCCTCCTCCTGGTCATACTTCGAGGCAGACCGACATTCTCTCCGTAAACTACGATCTGACCGCAACAATTCGAGCATTTCGTCGCAATTTCGCGTCAAGTTGAATCGTATCGACATGATTCGTTTTACTGTTTCAAGGGTCATTCGACTTTTTGTTTTCGACCAGAAATAGTTTATTTCTGAGAAAAGTCGCTCGCAGGTGGCATTACTGCCAGGAAAAGCCATCAGGTAAGATATAATCTTACGAAACTCTTCCAAACCGGCAAATTCACCAAATATTTGCTTCCACCTAGAAGTAGCAGCAACCGAGCTCGAGTGATTATTTTCATTGCCTTTCCACTTGTGCAAATTGGCTTCAACGAAAACATTGATTTGATCAATCTCATCTTTGAGCAACTCAATATCGACTTGGAATTGTTTAAAATTCGAGTTGAGCTTTCCGATTGATGAAATGACTTCAAGTGGTTCAAGACGACTTTTCAATCCTGCCCATGAAAAGGCTTCAAGTGAAATAGTCCATCGTGACCAGTCAATCAAATATTTATGCAATTTTGAATAAAATCTTTTGGCACGATTACGCAAATCCGCGATTCTCCCAACGCTCCAACCCTTCAACCGAACATACTCCAAAGCCAATTTTGGAACAAAACTGTTCGTTTCCATGTCAGCACACTTTTCTTTCAATTCCTTGAACTGTCCGATTGAGGTCAATAGCGAAACTTCTTTGCCTTCAATCGCTTCAATGGTTTTGTGAAATTGTGAGGCAGTATTGCGAATGGTCAATAGCCAAGGAAAGTGTTCATCATTGGAGTAAAATTGTTTCAATTTCTGAACATATTTTTTCTTTATGTCAAGTCCACCGAAATATATTTTCAATGCATCCCATTTGTCAATGATGACAATCAGACAAGGTAGCAAACTTAGCCACCGAGTTTTGCTGAACCCTCTGGGCAACTCTTCTTTGGCACCGAGAGCATTACATATGTCCAGGAAGAGTTGCGAATTGACACTTTCGCGATTGAAGAATGAACAAGTTTTTCTTATTATTTCTGGAAGATCGATTCCAGAATTCTTTGCTGCATTTTGGATCGCGTTATTAATGACGTGAGCGAGGCAGCCCACACCGACCAATTGCTTCCCAAAAATGCGCAACAGAAGACGGAAAACATTTTTCTTTCCACCTCGTGAGACACCACCGAAGTTGACTGGTGCATTGTCCGCGCAAATTCCGATGATTTTGTCCTTGGGAATTCGCTTGACCACTTCCTTGATGTGTTTGGCTATGGTCTTTGCCTTCTCTCCTCTTGTGTCAATCAGATCGAGCAGTCGGTGCTGCATTCCACGGCGTTCATCGAAATAGGTGGCCAACACAGGAAGCATTTTAATATTTCGGTGATTTGAACAATCGAAGGAGATTACAATGTGATTGGCATTGTCGATGTCCTCCTTGAGCATTTTGGTAGAATGAGCGTAGAAGACACTTTTGTTGATTGCCTCACATTTGGACGAAGAACATTGATGCTGACTGTTGCAGCCCTTTCTGGTTAAATCGTTGTAACATCGTTGTGTCTTGAATGCAATGCTGTGGACTGCAGTGTGGTATGCAGTGATTGCTGCAATGAATAAATAAATCAGGTTAATTGTGAATTCACTGAAATTGTTTACCTTCGAATATTGTTTTATCATCTAGTTCGGTCAATGCACGTTTTTCAGCAACAGGATTGTGTGGAGGATTGCTCAGGTCGTGTTCGATCAATTTGTATCGTTTGCAGTGTCGCGACAAATAGTAATACTTGTGCTTGTGTTCTGGTGCTTGGATCACATTGCTGTGGCACTTGATGCAGTGAAAATCTTGTTCATGATTGAGTTGCTTTTTGCAGGAATCATCAGGACACTTCTCACCAGGAAAGACAAAAAATTCCTCAACGGCGTGACTCAAATTATTTTGTGCTCTGCGAAGCATGTTGATCAAATTAAACAGAATGCAAACTCAAAATGGCACGAAATCGAAATTGTCCGATTGGTCAAAAGAGCACTGAATAAAGCTACAAAGTCGAATCGATTCTATGACAATTATTTCATTTATGGTTGTTGAGCATTGAAAATGACATCAAACGAATAAATTAGAGTAAAAATTGCGATGTTTTGCATAAATCAAAGCTGGCAGCAGTGAGAAAGCGAGACACACTAGCATTGCACTGCACAACAAAACTACAATTTCAACGGTCATTTCATTTGCGCGCCAATCGGTCTAAACATATGGTTAATCGATATAACTGACTGTTTCAAAACAAATACATTAAAACTGTCTTTTGTTTGATATTATGAATTTACTAAATAGTTTACTTTGTGAATATTTAATCAAGTTACTTAATGCAGTCAATGATGATAGCAAAACCTCTTCAAACCGAACTTACTGATTTGGCGAGTTGTGACTGCATTCTTGCCCACAATGCCCACATGCCTCTCATGAACGACACTGAAGCGGTAGAATATCAAATGAGTAAATGAATGACGTGAACATAATTGATTTCAAATAAAATGTCAATGGTATGCATTTGAACGAACTACTGAAATGACACAAAAGTCAAATCGAAAACATCAGTTGCATTTGTTGTGAATTTTATTCAGAAAAGTAATTTGGACACATCAAATTAAACTGAAGAATCATAACAATGTCCACGTTCGTGATTGTAATTGTCATAAAGACATATTTTCTATATAAAAAATAGAATAAACTCAACACAATAATAGAATAAAGTCGCCTTCAGAATTACCAATAAAGAATTGAGAAATGCTTTGCTCGTTGACTCGTTTCACGCCTCGGGGATAAGAAATTGTAGGCAAAATCCAACAGCCCAATTTGTGAATAAGGTCAAGCAACCCAACAGAGGCAATATCCGCGGTCCATGAATTGTGGGGAAGTGAAATTGTCTGGAATTGTTAAGAACAAATTAGGGACACGGAGATTGTATATGTTAGGGTACTTATATATTTTGAATATGTTGGAATGATTGTTTCTTCAACACAGCCATTGGGTTCATTGGTATCGAATTACTCAATAATAGCTTCAAGGTAGATGGCACCGATTTTGGTGAGCGAGAGTAGCCCAATTTTCCTGTGTAATGACAATATGACTTGCAAGTGAGCACAAAATGTTAACCAGGTTTGGGTGAAACAATTTGTAGTCTACAAAGTAGACTATTTGTTCCAATGATTGTGCCCAAAACAATAAGAAGGCAAGCCTAAGTATTTAAAACAACAAGACAATGTAAATTGTACACGAAACAATGCTCACATTGTCAGAGAATCAATTAGTATTGATAAATTCATTTATTTACTTAAAATGCATTCGCTAACAAACAGACAAAGTGAACAAACAAATTGACAAATTGCAGTGATATAAAGACGCCACTGCAACAACTCATTTCTATATGAACGCGTATTCAGAATATTGTGCACAAATTGACCTCATATGTTGTCACCCGGTAACGTCCTATCCGAGAAGAAGGTAGGTTGCTAAGCTGGTCTGTCTAGATTAAAGCGAGTAACAGAATTGAATAATTTGTTAAGCGTCTTAAACCTTTTTAAAATATTCGTTAGTAAACAAATGCAAGCCAAAAATTTAGAAGATTTTATGAAGAATGTCAACATTGGTGCTGAACGATCGGGGGAGGAGAATAAAAATTAATTCCTTCAAAGAATTGTAACTTGTTCAGTGTTTGTACTCCTGGAATTGATGGCTTGTTAGGCTTATAAATGTCTAAATAAAAGCAAAGTTGTTTCTTGTAGAATATAAAAAAACAATATCAACAAAATAGTCCACAAACTTCATAGCTTCAACTCTTCTGATTGTGAGATTGGTGAACGAACCAAAGTTCAAAGTAGCAAATGTTCTCTTCCCAGGCTTGACTCCCACACTTCTTTATGTGCTGATCCGTAGCTCAGTTCGTTGGCGTATGAACATACGTTCAGGCGACTGAACCAGAGCTCGTTTCGTCCTATTTGACCAATCTTGGGATTCATCGTAAAGGGAGGAAGTAAACGAGTTGAACGGGAAGTTATTATTAGTTAAGATGAGGTTCATTTGAGAAAATTCGTGTTGTTTCGCGATTGTGACCGGGGATTGTTTTCAAAGTGAGTTAGAGAATCGAATAATTTGTTAAGAATTTTAAACCTTTTTATAGACCAGTTAAAAACGACAAAAAAAATATTAATAAAAATTTTAAAAAATATACAATTGTGGAGGAAAGAGGAGTACAAGATTTTGTAAAGTTGTGCCTAATTAAAAGCATTGATGAACACAATACGTTTAGAAAATGTTTTACTTTTTAAAACAAGCTACAATTGTCTCGCAATCTACGGAACTCAGTATATTTTCCTTTAAAATTAATCCAATGACAAATATTTAACAAGACATATAAAACAGGTAATTGGTGATTTGCTTTTTAGTGAAGGATGTGAGTATTGCTCAAAACTTTTTTTTCAAAGTGGAAACAGTGTTTAAAACGAAAATGCCATAGTAAAACATGTAATTGATATTATGATAATTTTGAGACCCCAAAAGATTGTTGTTGTTGTTGTTATTTAATAAACCTTTTAACCTTAATCAATCTTTAGATGTATGTTTACCTTTATGAACATGGTGATACACATGATACAACCATTATGTAATAACTGTAGTTGTGTTGTCATCTGCGAACAAAATAGATCAAATAATAAATTATAATAGAAAAAATAGATTAAATAATTTTAATTCATCATGTAGTTGATCACTAGTTGTCATAATAGTTGATGAGTTATCATCTTGCGACGTGTGTCTGTCACTTGGGCACAGTCGCTCACGAGGTTGCACTTGAACTGACCAGTCTGATGATTCTGGAACCAGTGATTGTTAGCTTTGTGTTGGGTAGATTATAATAGAAAAAATAGATTAAATAATTTTAATTCATCATAAGTGTTTAAAAAACAAAGTCAAATAAATTGCTGGTAAGCACACGATATGCACCCAGAAACAAAACATTGAGTTAAATCATTGAGTTAAATATTAGAGGGATAATTGAGTTAAGAATTGAGTTAAACAATTGAGTCACGAAATGAACCACATTAAAAGGTGGGTCTTGATGTTGATCGAATTGAATGAAAAAAAGAGTCGCGAATGGACCCGAAATTGTTTGACTATTGAACTAAGACTGCAAAGGGCCAAAATAATCAAATGAATGATCAAAAGAGTTTTCAAACATATTGAAACGAAAAAAATCACCCAATCCAAATCTAATATTCCAAACTATCATTTAGAAATACGTGCCTACAATTTCACAACTAATTTCATACAATATTGCATTTCACTACATGTTTCCATTGTTTCTCCTCTTAAGTAAACAATCGTATTAGAAATAAAAGGGTGTCAATTCTGTCTTCCAGAAAGATTCTTTAGATGTAATTTAAATGTAATTTAAATGTAATGTATATCATAGCCAAATAGTATCAGACTATTTTGGTTGCCCTTTTCAACTCCATAAAGTTTATCTTGAATTGTTTAGCCGAATCTTCAACAATTATTGAGTCAATCGTCCTCTTTCCCAAACAATTTCCTGTTCCACTAACCTAACCTTGTCAAAAATTTTTGATTAATTCTTGTCATAACATTTCTTTCTTACGAACTCAGGCAGCACTCCCACCATCTCATTGACAATATGTCTTTTGCTAACGTGCAAACTATCTTTAATGTCAGTTAGGAGTTGTCATTTAGGTTGTCAATATTTTATTAAAAAACCGAATTAATTTTTTTAAGTTTTATGAAAAGCGTCCGGGGGATTAATTAATGTTTGAGTTTTGGTCAACAGGCTCTGCGCCTTCTTTGATTCTTAAAAAAGTTAGGAATGCTTCTTGTTTGTTATCTTGTTGCCATTGGCGACTTCTCGAAATAGCCCTTTTCTAAATCTGCCAAAGTGGACAGAACTTAACAGCTTAATTGAAGATGTCACCATAACTACAAGATAGTCATCTAGGATCATGAACGCAAAACAGTACCCCACCTCGAATCAATTGCCTTAGGCGGTGTTGTTAATTTTAATTTGATATAATTAGCTTTGAATCTTTGCATTCTTTGTGGAGAACTATGCAATATGTTATTGGCATGTGTGATAAAATTAAAAGCGTCTTCGTACTCATTGGCAATTGTCTGACAAAGATTGTGCATGTTATGACACAAGCACACCATTGTCAACAAATCGCCATTGCCGCACAAATCTTTCGCAAACGAATGGCTTGCTCGCATTTGTTTGGCGCCATCAGTCACATACAGTTTGAGCCTGTCTCGAGCAATTTCCACATAATCCTCACCCCACAAGTCAACAAGCACTGATTTAAACACTTTGTTTACTTCGTCTGTATCCCAAACATTGTCCTCAACTAAGTGGTATGAATATACAAATGATTTCTGTGAAGTGGGATTACTTGGAATAAGTGTACCGACAATTACACATGCGAATTTTTCCAACAATTCTTTCGACAATCTTCAATAATCAAGTGGTTGGTAACACTAATATCTTCCCGAGCAATAGTGTAATCATAGTTGCGTTTGTGGAAGTTTGGTAAATCACCAGCACGTCCCTTGAACTGGATTATCATTTCTTGGAAACTTTCTGTAATGAGCATAAAGCATTGTTGGCTCGTTCAAGCTAACACTTGAGTGACCAGAATATATACTTGTAGAACTGAAGTTCTTACAATTTGTTGTTGGTTGTCACCACAGAATGAAGAATTCAAAGCTGGTTGCATTTGCCTAGGTCAATGTTGCGGTTGCCACGATCGACAATCGTTGAGGTTAACAACGCCGGAACTTTGAGAAATCTAGCGCCCGAGCTGAGACTTTAGCCGATGTGCTGCAGATCCTAATGACACAGAGTTGAAGTAGAGTCTAATGTTGTCCTTAAAATTTGGTTTATCAAAAAGTGCAGAATCCATTGCTCCTAAGTCAAAGAAATCCCAGTTCCATTTGTGCGATTATCATTGCTCTTTCTTGCATCCTCAAAGTGGGATGCATATCAGTTGGGACATTTTCGGTCCAGTTGGTCAAGATAATTAATCTCTGATAGACCAATCCTGAGTTTGTACATTAAGAAAAACAGCCAATTACAAATTCGGTCTTTAGTAATATTCCAGGTTGACAAAACATCAGCACAACTTGAATTACTTTATTCAGATTCTGAAGGAGCAATTTTGGCTTTCAAATTTGTTATTTCTCTTACTTGTTAGTCATTCACTGTGAATGTAGAGAATCGAAACGATTTTAACTCTATGAAGCTGTTTCATTCAAAATATTGAATAAGGAGTATCAAATTGCTGTTCACATTTGTTGTACCAAGGCATGTTGTTTTGAAGTCACAAAAAAGTTTTTGATATGCTCGTTGACTCTCGCTCTCACAGCCTCGTTTCCAGTGTTAAAATGATTACCACGACAAAAGCTGTTTCTGATTGTTTGTCGCTTTCAACTGAAAACACTCAAACTGGTAATAACCTTTTTCAAAAATCATTGTTTTATGATAAAGTGATCAATAGTGAACAGTATGTACTTTGTCTGCTGACAGCTGGTGAAATGCTTGAGGCACCGATATGACATTAGTGATGGAAATTGAGACAATAGTAATAAACAAAATGATCACTGGATTTGAGGTTCGTGTGACCAATTAAAGGGCTATGTACTCAACTGTCTCTAGCGACTATTTCTCGATGTAAACAAACCATACACAAAAAACGGCTATTCTAACAAAGTTGTTTCTGCATTCAAGTAATTTACGTATTCAGAAAATCTGTTATTGGGCATTGCTACACACTTTAGGGTCATACACAAATGCATTTACATACAGTTTTTGAAGGACAATGAAATTTGCTGTGGGAAATAGCACACCTACTGCCCAAACTCTGTAGAGTAGAGTACTTTACAGTAGAGTTGAGTGCTGCTTGTGTCGAGCACGTTTCCTTTGTGTTTGCATTCGGTTTGATTTGTCTGTTTCTCGATTTTACATTTCTCTTCAGCTCCTCTCGACCTCGTCTTTGATCATCAACATCATGGAAAGGGCCAAACTGCTCGAAGCACTACAATTCGAAGCACAGTTCCAAGAAATCAAGCGAGAATGTAAGCATAATTTGCTTCTAGATGTGTCACTAAAAGAGATGCAAATCCCTGCCAAGTACAAGCCCGCGATACAACATCTGCTCAACGACCAAGAGGCTGCTCTGTGCAGCAGGATGATGTTCTTTTTCAAAAAGACAATTGAAAAGGTGGTGCTATCTTTTGCCATCAACAATCCTGATGTGAATGGTTACGCGCATGATGTTGTCCAAATGTTAAGGCACAATGTTGTGAACAATCCTGAAGGCAATCTCACACATCAACTAGTGGTGCAGTCCAATTTGAATCCACCAATGGACACCTCATCACGTGATCAACTCCACACCCCAACCAACTCTGTCTGTGCTCCATCAGCCAACGAAATAATGCAACTGACCAACAGCTCGGTTACTGAACAAAGTGTTGACCAACAAGTGATGGGTGGAAATGGTGATCAAGTGATCAATCACGAGAATGGATCGGGAGATGAAGATGATGATGAGATGTGCAACAGTGCAAACGACAATCACGATCGTGCTTCCACTGCTCGCAAACTCAACAAACGAAAACAATCTCAACCAAATCGAACTGGCAAGAGATCGAAGAAAAGTGTTGAGGTGAATGATGATGGAGATGATGATGAGTTGTCCAACAGTACAAACGACAATCACGATGGTGCTGTGGTCGCATCGAATGAGCCATCGACCAGTGCTCGAGCACGATCGAATCGAGTCACATCGAAACAGTCAACTGCTTCCACTGCTCGCAAACTCAACAAACGAAAACAATCTCAACCAAATCGAACTGGCAAGAGATCGAAGAAAACTGTTGAGGTGAATGATGGTGGAGAAGATGAAGAAGATGGTGACGAGATTGTCAATGAAAACCGAGAAGAAGCAAAGTTCAAAGTGCTCAATTTGAATTGTACCGTTGAAAATTGCAATGTCAAGTTGGATTCAATGGTCCATTTGCACGGTCACTTGAGCACTGTGCATCAACTTGCTCCACTTCGATGTTTTGCAACCAATTGCAATGCACGATTCGATGAACCGTAAGTGAATACAGAAATTCTACATTAAATTGACCTAGTTTTATTTTCAGAAATCAACTTCGTGATCACATCAAATTAAGCCATTCTCAAAATACTCGATTTCTGTGTGCAGTTTGTCCCAAACAATATGATTCGCAAATTAAAGCTAACAAACATTGGTACCTCAATCATCTGACTGGTCAGTTACAGTGCAATCTCGCGGACGACTGTGTCCATGTGACTGACAGTCGTAACAAGATGATAACTCATCAACTAGCCAAACATTACTCCCAATCGAAGAATTTCCACTGCACCCACCCTGGATGTACTGCTTCATTTTCCTTGAATGGTAACTTGAAGCAACACGAACTGACTCATCTCGACAGTTATCAATTTCATTGCAACTGGCACCAATGCAACCATCGTACTAATCGACGTTCAAATCTGATCACACACATTCGAACCCAACACTTTGGTTTTCCCAAGTCAATGAAAGGACAGAAGGAGAAGAACATTGTGGAGCTGCGAGACCCGAACAAATATGTTCGAGTGGTGGTAGACGAGTGATGATCGAGTTGATTCGACCTTACTTTTTTGTAACGTATGTCAGAGCTTTCCTTTTATTGCATTTTTCCTTTATTCTTTATTATTCATATTTCCCAATTTGTATGTCACAATGTTCAATGTTGGTTTATATTTACATTGTCACTATTCACAAATTGACAATTGTGAATTCTAATCTCCAAATGTATCTTTGTCTGTGAGTTGTCTCTTAATTGTACCTCAATAAACATAATAAATGTTGTTTTGTTGAATCGAAACGAACCTGTACTTATGAGCATATTCATTTGAAATCGTTAATGGTTAATTGGAACATTTTATAATTTCTCAATCATCTTCATAATCGAATCATCATGTTTCATAATTTGTGATCATCAATGTAAATATTCATTCAAACACGATGCACTCGATTGAACACGAGTTGACAATCGCACTCCACTAGTTGACCAAATCGATTGTTCATTGTTTTGCTCAATTACAGGATAATGAGCTATTTGATTTGTTAAAATGTTGTCCATTTGATTTGGTGTCTTTGAGAAACTTTGTATGTTTAAATTATTTGAACACTGATAAAATTAATGATTATTTTTAGATTTAAATCTAAAATACCAAAAGAGTTAAGAGAAAATTGACCAAATGTACACTAACAACAAATTGGGATATTGGAAAATGTATGAACATTGAAAATTATATGTTGGTTAATATTGGAACATGTGAAATGCAATGATTGTAGGCAATTAGGTGTGAAATTGTAGGCACGTATTTCTAAACGATAGATTGGAATATTAGATTTGTATTTTGTGATTTTTTTTGTTCGTTTCAATATGTTTGACAAAGTCAAAAACCTTAACAGTCATGCAGTAAGATAATTGAATGCCTACTTAGACCATTCAACAATTGTGTGTAGCACTTATTTGTCATTTCACTTTAATTAATTTCAATACTAAAATATATTTGTGTTAAATGAACGTCTTTTACATTAAAATTTGATATGTTTCAATGTTTGTTGTTGAATTTGAACGAAAGTGAGAGAAACGAGCACCGTGTGAATTAGGTTTCTACCAATGCGGCAAACACAAACACACTAGCCTGCTAGTAGAAATTGTTTTGTTTTGCCCTTCTGTCTCGTGTGATCTGCTTTCGTAACGCAAACCAACCCAACTCGATTCCCTCACCTCGTGTTTGTCATCATCATCATCTCAATGGACCGTACCGCAATGCAACGAGCCATGTGGGATCGACTCGAAGCAGAGAAGAATGAACTCAAAGCTGAGTTCGGTGGAAGGCTCGATCGTCTGTACGACAAAATGAAGCTCGAAGTCGAACAAGTGTATGGTAATGTTCAAGAAGATATTGTACCTATTGTACCTAGTTCATCTTCAACTCTCACCACTCCGAATGAGTCTCGCCTCAATTCTATTCAGCAGCAGGACAATGTTGACAACAACATCATCACTCCTCCACCAGCAGCCAACTTGCACTCAACAGATCACATCACTCACCACACCACCGAACACAACTCCACTCGTACTGAACTGTTGACTGTCAATCTGATTGAAGGAGGACAGAATGTTGATGAACAGTCTTCATCACCACTAGCCGTTACATCTCAACCGAGTTCTATTCATCATCATCACGACATTAGTGTCATTCAAACCGAAACTGTGCCTTTTGATTCATCATCGACTATGTCTAACTCTAGTGATCATCATCATCAACCAGTCAATTCACAACAACCCAACTCGGTATCAATTTCCTCGTTGACCGATCAGAATGGTACTACCGAAATGCAACGACAACAAATCAAACAAGAATTGCCCGATGAAGCTACAACAAACGATCGAAACGAGCAATCAAATGATGATGATGGTGACATTGTGAAGGACGAGTACTTTAGTGAGTGTGAAGATGATTCTGATTGGGTCGTACCGGAAATCAAGGGCGAATTCGACTATGGACAGGAGGTTGTGATTGAACAAGAAGAAGATGAGGAAGAGGGCGACACTACCGACAATGAAGAAATGGTGGACATTAAGGAAAAAGAGGAGGAGGATGGTGAGACTCAGGTTGGTGACATCGAGGGTTTGGCTCAACATAATCAAGATGGTGGTGACGATAATGAATCTCGATCGGTGGACAACACACAAATGGACACAACTGTAGCTCGTCCAATTGGTCAATCTCATAACGTTCAAAATGCTTCGAATGAGAATGAATCTATCGAGGAAGGTGGCGCTAGTTCGGAAAGTGAACAACTGCCCAACATTGCAAATCTGTCCGATGACCAAACATTGACTCAATCAGGTGGTGATCTATTGTCACCTTCGACCAGCACAGGACGAAGATCGAATCGAGCTGCACTCAACCAACAGGCAACTGCTTCCACGGGTCAAAATGCTACTAAACGAAAACAACCAACATCGAATCGATCTACGAAAAGATCGAAGCAAACAATCGAGGAAGAAGATGATAGTGAAGATGATGAAGACATTGCCAATGATGGTCGAGAAGAAGCAAATGTCAAAATGATCTATTTGAATTGTACCGTTGAAAATTGCAATGTCAAGTTGGATTCATTGGTCCATTTGCACGATCACTTGAGCACTGTGCATCAACTTGCTCATCTTCAATGTTTTGCCACCAATTGCAATGCACGATTCGACAATCGGTAAGTGAATATTATAATGTCACATTAAATTGACCTAGTTTTATTTTTATAGATTTCAAATTCGTGAGCACATCAAACTAAGCCATTCTCAAGATACTCGATTCCTGTGTACAGTTTGTCCCAAAGAATTTGATTCGCAAATTAAAGCTTACCTTCACTGGTACAATAATCATCTGACTGGCCAGTTCAAGTGCAATTTTGTGAGCGACTGTGCCCAAGTGACTGACACACGTAATAAGATGAGAACTCATCTCCAAACCAAACATCTCTCCCAATCGAAGCACTTGCACTGCACTCACCCTGGATGTACTGCTTCATTTACCTTTAAAACTCAACTGAAACGACACGAACTGACTCATCTCGACACTAATCAATTTCACTGCAATTGGCCTCACTGCAGCAAGAAATACCAGCGACGTTCAACTCTGGTCATGCACATTCGAATGCAGCATTTTTGTCTGCCCCAGTCAATGAAAGAACAGAAGGCCAAGAACATTGTGGACCTGCGAGACCCGAACGAATATGTTCGAGTGGTGGTGGACGAGTGATGGCAGAGTTGAGTCGACTTTATTTGTAATGTCTGCCATTGCAATCTTTTGTTTATTTCACTTTACACTTTTCATTTTACTTTTTCTGATTTTTCACTTGTTCACATTTCCCAATTCGTTTCTCACAATGTTCAAAGTTAGTTTATATTTATATTGTTCATTGTTTCACTTGATTGATATCTAACCTTCAAATGTATCTCTGTCTCTGAGTATTACCACAATAAATGTTCTTTTGTTGAATCGAAACGAGCGAGTACTTATGAGTCTAATAATTTGTAATTGGTCAATAAGGACATGTGAAATGCAACAAATTGCAAAATTTTGACAATTTGAATTTGGCTAATAATCTGGGAAATCAAAACCATAAAACAAAACAATAAAACAAAGACCATAAACTGATGATAAACAAGAGAAGTACCAAAAATAATTGTTGATTAACCTGTTTAATCCACATACCATTAGCAAATCCAGTAAACGAGTAAGTGTAGTAGTGATCTTGTCAATGTGTATCATCTTACATTTATTTCTTTCATAAAACCGCATTCAGGGAGATATGTTGTCTATGCACAGTGTAGATGAGGTGCATTGTGAGGAAAAGAAAACAATGGAGAATTCTTTGTTTCGTGAAGGGATTTGTCAATGGCTTAGATTGCGGTTGCCCTGATTTGAGAGAAACAACAAATAAAATAATTATAAATAAACCTCTTAATTAATCTTAAGATTTTTTACTTTTTCACCTTTGTGAGATCAAATGTGAAATAGATGACAAACAAAAAAATATTGATAATAACCTATTTTAAAACAAGACAAAAATTTGATCATCAATCAAATCACTGTTATAAAATTGATTCATCAAATCACTAATGGTAAGTGCAAGCTTTTTCAAAGCTAAATGTTGATTTAAAAATCCAAAGTTATATATGGTGAAATTAGTTGTAAGAACAGGCTGTGTGTGTGAGTATCCTGAAAGATTGTGTTGATAAAAATATAGATCAAGCGTCAAGTAAGATTGTATATTGTGAAATGTATTGTTCTGTATTGTAAATGAATCGATAAGTCACAATACGCTCCCACTCAGACAAGACACCCAGTGCTACTAACGAAAGTGAATTTTTGATTAAGGAAAATGCTTTAATAATTTAAATAAACAATTTATTTACAAAGTTAAATTTAAAAATTTAAAAAAACAAAAATAATAATTTTAAAACCTTTCTTGAAGCGGACTCAGCAAAAAAAATTAATGCTTAAATCTTCAATTAATCCTTAACTTTTACTTTTTGAGATAAAACATTTTAACAAACCAAACCAAACAAATTAAAAACAAAAGATGAACCAAAAACAATAGTTGATATACCTTTTAAAATACTTGTGACGATTATTAAATTATTTTAAAACCTACCAAAGACACGTGTAATCATTACAAAACTAAATTTAATAAAAATGCAAAATTTAGTGCCTATAAATTTGTTGTCGAAACGATCAGTGAGATCATTAAAAAAAATTCTGAGAAGTCGTATTGAGCAATAAGGAATTTGGTCTTCAATGACTGTGGCTTCACTTCTTTTATGGAGAGGTAACAATAAGATCACGAATATTTATAAATAAAAAGAGAAATAATTTTAAACCATTTAAAAAGTGCAGAGCAGCGTTACCTAACTAATTCAAATTTTAGTAATTCAAGATGTTAATGAGGGTTAGAGAATTAAATAATTTGTTAGACATTTTAATCAAATAACCTTTTTAAAAAAATATGAAAGTAATTTGAAAACATTTTTTAAAAATACGATAACAAAAATTTTAAAGATTAGAAAATTAGCAAATGTCCTTCTCCTAGGCTTGTCATGTCAAACTACGTTACGTGATGTGCTGGCTCGTGATGTAGGGGGGTTCGTTGCAACGTACTTGCAGGTGACGAGTGACATAGTTGCGACTCATTTCATCAATCACGGGGTTCATCGTTTGTAGTGACTGTACAGTTGAAATTGAGAAAAATCACAAACAACAACGAACTTACCTCGAGAGATTTTTTACGAGCAGATGTTCATTCTTCCAGGGAATAGTAGTTTACGCTCTTAGGGCTTCAAGATTTTGCATTGAGTATTGGACCAGTAGACAATTGAGCTAATGACGAAATAAGAAATGTATTATTTCTTCGGTCACATAATACAACCGAGGAAAAAATGAATTTCGAAATAAACATTGGGTTTTAAAGAATCTCAGAAGATGAGAGCAGTCAATCGATTCAATGTGATTAGCAATTGTGCTGACACAATAAATTTAATATTCAAAAAATAATTATCTATCACGGAGTCATTCAAAATAACTTAAAATTTCAATGGAAATTCTTGTAAACACTTCTGATAAACAAGTGTCAACTAAAAACAATTTCTCAATTTTCAATTGTTCTTTAACTTTACTTTTGTGTGATCTATGATGAAAGATTAAATTTTGTTTATATGGAAGCTAAATAAGATAAAAACAAAAAATATCTTAACTTTTTGTAAACAGGTATTTTGGTTTGAAAATAATTAAAAAAATATTTAATGAATATTAAACCATGATAAATCGTCTTGAGAAAAATAGATAACGAGAAATGTTTTAAAACCGATTAACTGAATAATGGGCTAGAGAATTTACAAAATTGAGACGAAAAGTTAAAAGCAAGGAGAGTTACAGATAGACCAAATCTTCTTTGAGATTAGGTAATTTGATAATGAATGTTGTTTCACTCCTTCGATAGATAACTATCACAGTCTCAACGTTTGTTTAAAAATTTATATTTAAAAAATATTTATAAACAAAAAGAAAATTATGCTTGACCATTTAAAAGAAACGAAAGAATTGTAATTAGTTTAGGAATAATAATAAAAATATCAATTAATAATTATAAATAAAACAATAAAATATATATTTAAAAGATTAAAACTTTTACAAACAGCAGAATGGTTTGTTATTAACTGCTGGAATATGAATAATTAAAATAAAAAACCTTGACAAACTAGCCAAGAAAAAGTAAATTAACAAATTTGCCAATCTCCTTCATCAGCTTCAGATTGAGAACTATCCACAGTTAACTAGTTGTGATGAACAGTAGACAATTGTGAAGAAACAGAACTCCATCAGTGGAAAATTGGACAAACAGAATTATGCTTTTCTGAAAGGATTATAAAAGAAGACATGTATAATTGCAAATGTGGATAAAACACAAACCACAACGAACTTGTCTTGAGAGAATTTTACGGGCTCATTCAACAAAAGAAAATCGTAATTTTTGCTGTTGGGGCTCCAAGATTTTGCATTGAGTAGGACCAGTAAGAAATTGACCTAATTACTCTTTAATCTCTTTCGAGACAAGAATAAACAAATTATATGTGAAGGATCTCATAAGATGAGTGCAGTCACTCATAAAAATATTTTTAAACCATTTTAAAACCACAAAACGAATTATCCAAGCTAAATCATGGACAAAGATAATTAAAACTAATTTGAAGATTAACCTTTTCTAAAGTGTTGTTATATGAAGCTAACAGCTTCAAATAAACTAAAATAAATATTTAAAATAAAAGCCTGGCCAAGGAATATGAAGATATTTTACACAATCGAATAACCTGTAATTAAGAGAAAGTGCATCGCTACGTAAAAGAAGAAACCTGGATAAATTGTAATGGTTAAAATGTCAATGCGAAATGTTTTAAACCGGGATAAATTAGTTAGATGGTTTGAGAATTTCATAAAGTGAAAGTAAAAACAAACGTTATTAATGTCATTAAACAATCAAATATTAAACCATTTCCTCAGTGAGATTGTTTTTTGGGGATATTCTAAAAAGTCGTAAAAAACAGAGAATGGTTCAATGGTTCACAATCAGTCGACGTTAATAGGTCTATAAAATAAAATTTAAATAATATTTATAGATAAAGAGAAAAATAAATTTAAACCATTTAAGAACATTGGAACAAACTACACCACACTATTGTAATAAACTCTTTGCATGCCAACTCACACCTAGAGAACGAACGGCAAGGTCTAGAAACTTGAAATTGATCAATTGAAGGCGATCAGTGTCAGTCTAACAATTCGATTCGAATGAATATTGATTAACAAAATAAAAATAATTTTTAACCATTTAAAAATGAAAAGGAATCTTGTAAATAGTTCACGATCAATGAAATGTAAAATAATAAAAACAGATTTTAAGATAAACCGTTTCTAAATTGCAATCAGAGTCTCTCGTAACTTAAAACTAACTACAAACAAAGATTTAAAATGAAAACTTTAGCTTTGTTTCTATGAACAATTTCAAGATCAGTGTTGACTTGTTTACATTGTACACTTTGGGATCATCAGCAATATTGATGACATTTATGAACAATAAACGATGGGAAAGGAGAGAAGAGAACACGACTAATCGAGTGAACAATCGAACCATCAGAATAAGGTTGCTCTGGAATGGTAATAAAAGAGAATTTGTAGTGATGACAATTAGAAGAGTGGAAATCTCACAAACTATTTGTCAAACAGCAAAAAAATACCTCGAGATATTTACGAACAAGTGCTCATTCAACAAGTGAAAGTACTGTTTTCGCTGTTAGGACTTCAAGTTTGTGTATTGAGTTGGAAAACCAGTTGAAAATAAACCTAAAGAGAAAAGAAGAAGCACGTCATGACTTGAGTTTCAAATTACATAACTTCAATCTGATTACTATTTAAAATGAAACTTTGATGAGTCTGGAAAGAAAAAAGTAAATAAGAAATGTTGTAAAACGGATAAACTGGATAAAGGGCTTAGTGAAACAATGTGAAACAAAAGTATAAAAACTAAAGGATAAAAGTTATGCAACTTTTTCAATGAGATCATTTTGAAAAATAAACAGGAAAGTCTTATTGTAATGCCGAGAATTTGTTTTTCAATGGCTTCTTCTCCATCCATGGACAGCTCACTATAATGATGAAAATTTGCTTAAATAATAAATTTAATAAAGACATATTTTAAGTGTAAATTTTTCTGAAATCCAGTTCAGAGAGAAAGATAACTTGAAACAAACTAATGAAACCAAAGAGAAGAGAATCATCAACAACTAAATGTATTTTAGTAAAGCAATATATGAAAGAGAGTCACACTCTGTTAGACATTTTTAAAATAAAGCATTTTTAAAACAACAATTAAAATCCAAGAGAATATACTAATTTAAATAAAAATTTATAACTAAAAAATTTATAACTAGAAGAATTAGAATTTCAAACAAATTTTTATTAAAAAATTAGGGAAAACGCAAGTTTCGTTTTTTAGCGAGACTCTTTTAGAGTCGTAAGCTTACACAGAGCTAAAAGTTCGCCCATAATATTGGACTCGGGAAGTGTTTGTCCAATAAAATGGACAAGCCCATCTGTCCAAGCTAGTGGACAGTAAGTGCAATGCAGCGAAGTATGATCAGGGTCTATGTGTCTTCAATGCATGTCCAAATTAATGGACACGGAGGGAAAGTTTCTAGCATTCATTGCTTTCTTTAGAAACTTTCCAGGAATTATATTTTTACATTGCTACTCAAAAATGTTTTTATTATTAATGATAATTAATCAAATGAATTACAAAAATCAGTAAAATACAAAAATAAATTGTTGTTTTCTTTAGATCTGCTTTTTCGATGATTTCTTACCTCGAGACCGCTTTTGAGATGGCTTAACGGATTCATCTTCATCATCAGTCTTGCATTGTATTGACTTTCTTTTTATTCGGTCACTTTGCCTTGTAGAATTCTCAATTGGGCTAATAGGAATTGAGCACAAAACACCACGTTTGGGTAATTTTCTGGAAGCAATAGTTGGAGTTGAGATTAAATCATCACATTGAGGCGATTTAAATGAAGCAATAGTAGGAGTTGAGATTAAATCATCACATTGAGGCGATTTGAATGAAGAAATAGTTGGAGTTGAGCTCAAAACATCACGTTTGGGCGATTTCAATGAAGAACTTGAAGACAGGTCGTCATCATCATCACTTGACGGATAGTTTACAATCGTAGAACTTGTAGTAGTACGAGAATGAGATGTGGATGGAGATGATCGGTCCAAAGATACTTCTAGATGTAAATCATGAGATGAAGCTAGATCAATAGTAGTGGTTAATGGTTTGTTTTGCGCCATAGTTGAAGCCATTGTGGTCAATGAAGATTTAACCAATGCACTGGTTTGGCATAAAGTTTCAATGTCCATATCGTGGGTTTGCATCTGTTTTGGGGATTCAAACATGTGCTCCCCGTCAATTTGAGTTGCATCCAACGAATCGTGTGAATAATCGTCAGCATTTTCGTTACATATATCAACACATTCGGCAGTTTGTTCACTTGTTGGCAGTGGAAGTGGCAGTGGTGAGCATTGAACATTATTCTTGTCATTCGAGACACTTTTGATTTTTTTTCGTTCGGCATTTTTCCTCTTCACTCCATAATTGATCGTTGGTTGTTTAGAGTTGTTCTTAAATTGAGTACTCAGTCTCGTAACCACGAATTCCTATAATAGTAAATATAAAATTAGACTAGATATACCTTTGAGAATGAATTAGAATACATACCACTGGACATTGTTTGGAGAAAGTGGATGGAGTGATTCCTTTGTCCTCGTCTATCGTAACATTTGCATAGATGTTGCGCAGCTGAATATATCGTTTTCCAATGCTCGGAAATGTTTTGCAAATATCGGCAGCAAGAGATCTTTTCAGGTACAATGGAAGACCATATGGATAATTGGCAATCAAAACAAGTCGGTATTTCACTATTAGAATAGTAATTGCATCCGAAAAATCAGGCCAATCGTAGGTTTCAGCTGTGGCAGGAATGGTTCGTTTGTTTGTTTCTCCGTCAATACCTCGCTGAAACACTTCGACACATTCTGGAGTTGCATAAAACAATACATCAAAATCAGCATTAATGAAAGTATAATCGTTGGTTCTAATGTCATGTTCAAAGTAAATAGGCATTGGGTTTGTTGTTTTCACTTTATTCCGAGTTTGCTTGCTTACAGCTTGCATTTCCAAGTCCTTTTTTCTAATTTCGAATTTGTTCAAAGGGCGAGAATCTAGAGTAAATAAACAAATTACAAATGTGATTATTAACAATTAAAAATAAATCAATCTTACCAATTGGTTCATCTTGAGGTGCAGTTGTTGTAGTAGAAGTAGTAGCAGTGCTATTGTTCACACAATAAGCCCCACTTTGCAAGTCTGATGATAAACAAAATAATTAAAAATCGTTTAAAATAAATGTGTACACATACCATTTTGAGACACCATAACATAAGAAGATTTCATCTTCATTGCTAGTTGTGATTTGAGGTTAGTACCACACGGATTAGCTTTGTTGACAACAACCTTTGGGACCTGATCTTCTTTACTCAGACCATTTAATAAATACACTAAAATAATAATAACATAAAATAAATAATAGTCAACTATAATTAAATTTCCTTACTATTTGACGGCAAATCAAGAGGTAGCCCATCCATATTCTTATCAATAAATGAATCTTGAGATTAATGAAATATCATAAACATAAAGTGCAAATCACCGACGATTTGATCAAACAGAGACAAGAAATCACAAAGTACAACGATCGTTGAGGAGTAAGGCATAGGCAGGGAAAAAATGTCTGACTGTTATGAGGCTGTAAGCTGAGCTCAGGCACACAGGGAACGACAAACAAACGTTACTACAGGAATGTCACGGTTATATCTCAGTCACATTACGATCACAAAATTTTAGGTTTTTAGTTTTATTTATTATGAAAACAATTTTTGCTAACACTTTAAAATAATTTCCAATTTATGTATAAATGTTATCAAAATTTGAATGATATAATTGTCAAATTTCGATTTAATTTAATCTAGACCTTTCTGTATCCAGAGAGAAGGGTTATTCCACAGATGGGGTTACACGCTTTTGGCAGTGTTTACATTCTGACAGCATGATGATTGGAATTTTGATTTGAATTTATTATTATTATGATTAATTTCTGAACATTCAAAATGAATTCTCGATCGACATACAGAAACACCCCTTACTGTCAACTTGTTACCAGATTGGGTCGTTTAGAAAAATTATCAAAACAACGTAGCAAATTTGGAGAAAAACCTTTCGAAACTTGCCCTCGATGTAAAGCAAAACTATTTAACATAAAGAATTTTTATAAACATATTGAATCTGTTCACCCCGAAGACAAAGTACATGAAGGGTATATTTTATAGTGATTTTGTCATTTTACTAAATTATTAATTTCGCATAGTGTTTATGTTTAGCAACGAGGTTCTATACCTGTACCTAAAAAGTCGAAACCTATTTTGCCTAATGAAAATATTGTGATTGACAATATGCTTCCCGATTTTCATATTGACGAGTTTGATCAAATGAGTAAAAGTCACTCCGATGGCGACAATAATGAGGTGGAGGAGGAGGAAGAAGATGACGAAGATTTTGAAGATAATGTCCAAGTAGTTGATTTAATTGATCTCGAAGCACTAAACTTTGAACGCCACGATGATTCCGACCAAAATTCTTGTAACTTAAGTAGATGCGACTTAATCGATAGTTTAAAATATGATGAAAGATTCAAGGTATATTTTCATGTCCTTTCCTGTACGTAAATTTGAATTCTTTTTTTTCTTTCTTTAGAGATTCATGAATAAGCTTCTGGAACATAAAATGAATGGCATCGCATCCAGTCATGTCAACAAAATGTGGTCCGATTTTTTTGAATTGGAACCAGTAGACAAAAAATACGAAATCTACAAATCTGTGGCTTTAAGTGATCATTATCAACATCAATATATTCTCCGTAATAACGATTATTATATTAATCCGAAAATTCTCGAAATTCATACGCCTGGATTCGATAAGCCTTACAAATATTCATGTTTGCCACTCATTCCTCTTTGTAAGAAAATATTCAAAAACGAATCACTTGTCGAAAAAATTCTTAAAGAACAAAATCTTGAACTTGCTGATTTGGATGACCCAAATCTCGTCATTCGTTCGGTGATGGATGCCTTAATATTTCCCCGAATCAAAGGGAAAGGGAAAATGGAAATGTTTATTGACGATTGTGTGATTGCACCTTCTTGTGGACTGAGTAACAGTTACCAAAAGTTCACTTTCATTTATGCCACATTTGCCGACATTCCAATTCGTCATCGATCTCATTGTGAAGATATGGAACTCATTCTTATGGCAAACAGGAGTGAAATGAAACGTCGAAAGTTAGACATTTTGGATGTTTTGAAACATTCTCCACTGAGAAGTGAAGCGCAATACCTTGCCACAACAGGAATTACAGTACCGTTCAAAGGTAAATCTGTGAATATTAAAGTGACTATCAGTGGTTTGTTGGGCGATAACCTTGGAATGTACGAATCGATGGGATTTAAAAGATGCTTTCACAAAAAAGCTTTTATTTGTCGTGATTGTGGCATTAGAGGCGTCTCCGCTGACGGCAACGACATTCAAAATCTACATGTGCACCCTCGTCCACTGATCAATCCCAACAAGCCTACTCAAAATGATTTAGCCAAATTTGGTGTCCTACGTTATTTTTTGTTTGACGGAATTGATTTGATCACTAGATTCAATATCTCACCGCCGGATTTGATGCACGATCTATGTGAGGGCGTTCTATTGGACGCCCTGGAACTTATTTTGACCTCACTTGTCTCCACAAAGAAAAATGGCAACAATATAGTCGCTGCTTAGTTTGATAAAGCTACCATTGAGAAGCGCTTTGCCGAATTTGACTTTTACTATGGCAAGCCTAGGCTTACATGGGTGAGTGGAAAAGGATACAAAATAAAACAAAATTCAAACAAAACAGCAGATGTGTCTGAACAACCTTTTACTTTAGGTAAAAACGTTCTTCGTAAGGTGTCAAATTCTCAAGACAATAGCGAAATTTGGATTCACACAAAAGAGTTTTATCAAGAAGGCGGTGAAAATGGACGAATTTGCTGCAAAGGAGACTTATTTAAAATACGTCAAGAGGGAACTAATTGCTTTCTTCGGTATAATTCTTTGAAACTCATTGAATGCGTTGATACAGACAAGTTTGTTTGGTTAGACGATTTAAATTACTTAAATGACTTCATGTACAATGATAGTGACGATATTTTTGCTTATAGAATTTGTTTGTTAATTTACTTAATGATGCATCCATGTAATAGAATAAGAATTATATTTGCATTGAAAACAATTTAATACTAAAACTTTATTTTTAATCAAATTAAACTCGTAAATTGTTGAAAATAGCATTTTTTAAATTATTGACTTTGTAGTCTCTCTAATACATTAATGTATGTAATTAAAATTATATGATTGTAATATATTAGTAATTTGAGTACCAGCTGGCAAATTTGTGTCATGAGTCACTTTTCGACATGTCCAATATGATGGACATACCAAATGAGAATTGTGAAACCTAAATATCCACTTTCCTGAATAACAGAAAATGTCCATTTTATTTAACAACCCTTTAGACATCTTTCCCGTAAAGCACTGCATGTCCATAAAATTGGACAAACCTATAGTCCGCTTTTCCTGAATGCACACATTGTCCATTATAATGGACATATGAAGGCTCTGTCCAATATTATGGCCAGGTTTTTAGCTCTGTGTATGCTATAGCCATCGTGTCCGTCTGTCTGACCGTCCGTCTGTTAACCTTTGACCATATTCTGAGAGAACCATAAACCCTAGAAATTCCAAACTTGGCATATATGATCTCTGAGGTGAACCTAATTGAAATGTCGAAAAAAACTGGGCGCCATGGATCATGACGCCCATTCTGGTGACAAATGTATTCTGAGAGAACCGTAGACCCTAAAATTACCAAATTTGGCATACATACACTAGGGAGTATATGTAATCGACCAGTCAAACCAAAACTGGGCGCCATGGATCATGACGCCCATTCTGGTGACAAATGTATTCTGAGAGAACCGTAGACCCTAAAATTATCAAATTTGGCATACATACACTTGGGCCTATATGTAATCGACCAGTCAAACCAAAACTGGGCGCCATGGGTCATGACGCCCATTTCTGGTATCACCACGTAAAAAAACATTTTTTATTAGTACGTTGTTGAACAAATACATTGTACTTTTTAAACAAAAATATTGGACCCAATACACTACTTTAGAGTTCCAAATGGACCAAATAAGGTAGTCTCATATATTTCTCAACACTAATTTCCAATTGTCATAGAATTATGTACTATGACAGTTGATGGCACTATTGTAAGTAATCCAAATGAATCAGCAAACGACATATTTTTTCAAGAGTCTCGCACTTTGCCTGGCTTGCCAGACAATCTTATTAAATTTTCATTGACCTTTCACAAACCAGCGTCTCTCAGAAGTTAAAATATCTTAAAATTTACTAACAATAAATAAACCCTTGTTAATTCTTCAGGGGGGAAAAGTCAATAAAAAATTACAAAAAACTAAATATAAAGTGAGTTGCAAATTCAATTAATTTGTTAGAAAATTTAAACCTTTTTTAAACTAGTAAAAATTAAAAAAAAATTAATTAATAAAAATATGAAAACAAGAATTTATTGACGAAGAATTTGAAGGAAAATATTCATGTTTTACAAAGACAAGTTCAAGATTGACAGATGTTGTCAAAGATAATAAATGACGGAACCAGCAGCGTTGACCGAAGTAGCAAATATCCTCCTCTCAAGCTTGACATGCCACACTACGAGATGTGTTGATTTGTTGCGTACAGGTTCAGTTCGTCTCGTGATCAAACAAAATTGTTCACAAACTTGTCGAATTCTGGTATCGGTTCTGGTTCGATCTGTTCAGGTTCAGTTTGTCACGCAGATATGAATATAGAAGTTGAACAGAAAGTTAATCATTAGAAAAGCATTGTGCGGTAAAAAACATGAAGAAGCCTTTGTTTTGAAAATAGATTTGTTCAAAGCACTTACAAAAATAATAGTTTCAATTATATTATATTGAATAGACAGTTTCAGTAGACCTGACGTAAAGACTATAGCAATTCATAATCGGAATTATTTGGGAAAATTCTGGGAAATTGTAAAAAGCAGAGAATTTGGTCTTCAATGGTTGTGGTTTTACTTTCTTCAAAGTACAGATTACGATCATTGAGTGCAGATTTGTTCACTTTGCACATTTTAGAAATTTCAACATAGGTGATGAATTATATTGTTGAGGTGAGAAGAAAACTTGATCGCTGGAAAATTGCAGAAATCAGTATGAGGTTGCTCTAAAGATATAATAAAAGGGGATTTGGAAAACAATTGGAAGCTTGCAAACTGCACAGACCGCAATATTGATTTGGTTTAACCGAGCAAATAACTGAGAAAATGGTAGTTTAGGGTAAAGTGTTGCTACTTGAGAAATTGGTACTGATTTAGAGCCAGTAAGAAATAGACCTAAAGATGAGAGAAGAAATGTATCGTGGATGTCATAATACAACCGGGGAAAACTAAATGCAAAGACACAAACAGACAAATTAGACGTAGAAAGACTCTCGATAGATGAAACCAGTGAAATTAGGTTCAGAAGCGCAAAGATCAGACAAGAAATCCAACTTATGATGAAACAAATATAATTGAGTATTTGTTTATCTTTTTAAATTTCACAGGCAGAAGCAACTCATAAAATGTTAATGTTGTTTAACAAATGTTTTTTAATAAAACTCAAATAATAAAAATTTGAAACCTTTCAAGAACCTGAAGATCAAAAAAATCAATTCAACGAAATAAATGAATTAAAATAAATAAAAGTTAATTTTAAATAAAAAAATATAAACCGAGACACGTTAATGCTAACCAAAAAATTTAATAGCATTATTAAGGGAACCCTTTTGAATCTTCTGGGGCAAACAAACAAGAATTTTTTTAAAAGTCTAACATAATAGTGTGCTTGAGAGTTGAACAAAATGAAACGATTAATGGACAAAAAGATTAGACCATGCAGTTTTTTTGTGGAATTTTGAAGATAGGGAATTTGATCTTCTATGATTGTGGTTATACTCCTTTGATGAATAAACCACCATTGCTCACATTAACGGTAAACTTCGTACACTTTGAGAAAGTCAACATTTTTTTTAATAATAATATTTTATTGACCGCTGTCACATTATGTATGAAAGGTTGATCAAATTATATTTTGATGCCTTTGCTGATTTATTGGAATTTCAGAAATTAAAAAAAAAACTTTACAAAATGATAATAATAAAAATAAAGAAATTGTGTTGACGGGATTGAGTGAGATTCGGGCGTGGAGTTGACCAATAAAACCAGGAAGAAAAAATGGGAGAGAGAGAGAGAGAGAGAGAGAGAGAGAAATTGAGATTTCCGGTGCTGTCTTCTTTCGAGTACGTTCGCTGGATTCTTCAACAAAAAGGTCACAGGTCGAATATGTCGGACGCCCAAAGGAGAGAGGCAGAGTGGCGATCAAGGTAAATTGTCCAGTTTACGTTGGAGAAAGATAGACGAGGATTCTTGACTAGGATCCAAGAACAGTTGCACTTGACTAGGCAGACCGATCAGCACGAGGAGTCGAGACACAATGTAAGGAAGAGGAAGATGATTTCTCAGTGTAGTTGTTTTGAGTTTCTAAAGTGCAATGCAAGTACCGTACTTGTAGTCACATTTTTATAACTTAAAACTTACTAAAAACAAAATAAAAAGCTTAATTGACTGGCAGTGAAATAAAGAAAACCAAGAACAGTTTTTTTAATTTAAAGAAAACCTTTTATAAACTACAACTACAAAAATGAACGGGAAAATATTTATTAATAAAAAAAGTATAAAACAAGAATGGGAGGGTCCAGAAATTACGTTATCATGATGGCGAGAGTTTGGGTACTGATGATGCTATGATAATGAGAGATTAGGAGGAGGTTGGAAATCTGATATGAAGTTACTTTTGTAAATTGATTTATTTGCCCAATATTAAAAAAAGTTATAAAAGAAGTTCATTAAACCAGTTATGTCTAGTATTATAGATACATTACAATTATATTTGAGACATTCTTTCCACATTAATTGAAAACTTGCATGAAAGTACATCGCAGTACCTCTAGTTGAAAATAAATTTAAAAATTGAAAGAATTGATTTTTATTACCTTTTGATATTAGCAAAAGCGGCACACATGACAAAAAAATAAGTTAATCAGAATATAATTAATGTCTAAACTAAATATCGTTTATTATGTAATAACCATATGAGTTGTGTGTAAACGAAATTTTACATTGAGAGGGAATATAGTCAAAGTCAAAGTGTTACTGCACTGTTGAGCACCGTCGACAGGATCTAAATATCCAATTGCGGCCGATTGATAAAACCTTGTAAATATTTTCATAGAATATTGGATCAACGAAAATGGCTGTTGCTTCACTACTTTCTTGGACAGATCACTATCACGGTGTAAACATTTGTTTAGAAGTTAAAATTTAAAATATATTTATAAACAAAAGCAAATTATGTTTAACCATTTAAAATGGTCGAAAGAAGATTGGCAATTAGTTTAAGAAGAATAATAAAAATATCAACTGATAATTATAAAGAAAACAATAATAAATATAAAAGATTAAACCTTTTACAAACAGCAGCACCGATTATTAATTAAATGCTGGAATATGAATATTTAAAATAAAAACCATGACAAACTAGCCAAGAAAAAGTAAATTAACAAATTAGCAAATGTCTTTCATCAGCTTCAGCTTGAGATGTCACACTTTAGTTGATTTTAATGTGCTGATTATACTTGTGACAGGTGACAGGGCCAATACTCGTTGTGACCAATTCGAACAATCTTGAGATTCGTGAAAAGATAGTAAAGAGAGGGAATAAAAGAGTTGAGGGGGAAGTTAATTAGAAAAGGTATTTTTTATGGACATATCACGATAATTCAGTTTACGGAAAATTTTACGGATTTATTCAACCAGGAAATCGTAATTTTCACTGTTGGGGCTCCAAGATTTTTCATTGAGTACCAGTAAGAAATGAACATTATGAAAAGAGAAGAATAAACAAATTATATGAGATGAGTGCAGTCACTCATAAAAATGTTTTTAAACCATTTTAAAACCACAAAACGACTTTTCCAAGTTAAATCATGAACAATGATGAAATAGAAATAATACGTATAATAAAAATTTATTTTAAGATTAACCTTTTCTAAAGTTCTGTTACGTCTTGCTAACAGCTTCAAATAAACTAATATAAATATTTCAAATAAAAACCTTGACAAGTGGCTAAGGAAAAGAGAATAAACAAGGACAAAAAGTATTTTAGTACAGCAAAATGTTATACAATCAAATATCCTGTTATACATTTTAAAATAAAACTTTTTTAAATTAAATAAATATTAAAATTTAAAAAATGTAAGCAAGAATTTTTTGAATTAAAAGGCGAATGAGAAGAGAAGATTAAGAATTTAAACAAATTTTCATAAAATAAGATAAAACAGCAATTTTCCACAATTAAAAAAGTAAATTATTTAAAAAGAACCTTTTTACAAAAGAAAACAAAAGTATCCAATAGCTGTCAGTCCTGTAACAATATAATAGTTGTTCAAACTCTTGTCCATACCCTCATAGAATCTTGGATCAAAAAACATTTCCTCAAAATTGTCCACAAACTTGTCAGCCGGACTCTTCTAGTTGGGCAATTGGTGAAAGTGATCTGCAAAGTGATAAATGTCCTCCTTCCAAGGTTTGAAGTGCCAAACTTCTGTAAATGTGCTGACTTGTAGGGTTCGTTCGCGAATGAGCGTACTTGCAGGTGACGGGGCCAATTCGAACAATATTGTGATACATCGTAAAGAGAGGAAGTGAAAGAGTTGAACGGGAAGTTAGTCCGAGGAAATGCATTGTTACGTAAAAGAAGAAACCTTGATAAACCGTAATGGTTAAAATGTCAATGCAAAATGTTTTAAAACGGGATAAACCAGATAGAGGGCTTGAGAATTTACAAAAGTAAAACTAAAAATAAATGTAAGAATGTAAAATGTAAATATTAGATCATTTTGTGAAAATTCTCAAAAGTCGGATAACACCGAGAATCTTTGCCTTCAATAGTTTGTCGCTTCACTTTTCCAATGGACAGGCCAAAATCATTCGACGTTAATAGGTCTATAAAATGATATAATTTAGATAATTTTAATAAACAAAGAGAAAAATAATTTAAAATAACCTTTTACAATCTAAAGTTGTTTCATACATACATTGTCATAAAAACTATTTATGATTGTCATAACTTAAAGCTAACTAACAATAAATGTTTTAAATAAAAAAGCTGCGAACTTACCTCGAGATTTCTACGAACGATCAGTCAGTCGAACAACAATTTGAGTAAATGGGATTAGTGATTGATTAAATAAAAATAAATTTAAACCATTAAAAAGGAGTTCACGAATACGCATTAATGAAATATTGAATAATATAAATAATAAAAACATATTTTAGTAGATTTACCATTTAAAAACTCTGCCAGTTCCATTTACCTAAAGTCCTATCTCATAAGACTAACTATTAACTAAAACTTAACTATACTCATTCGACAAACGAACGTACTTTTTGCTGTTGGAACTTCAAGATTTTGTATTGAACCCAGTTAAAAATGAACCCAAAAAGAGAAGAAGCACTTCGTGACTTGTGTGTCAAATTTAAAATGAAACCTTGAAAAAAATGTCAATTAGAAATGTTATAAAACAGATAAACAGAATGGAAGACTTACTGAAACAATGTGAAGCAAAAGTCTAAGAACTAAGGAGTGAAAGCTAGACAATTTTTTAAATTAAATAATTTTAAAAAATAACTAGAATGTCATATTGAAATGTCGGGAAAGTGCTTTTCAATGGCTGCCGCTTCTTCTCCATCCATGGACATACGTATTACTGTTTGTACAACTCACTGTCTTTCATATTAAAATTTGTTTAGAATTTTGAGAATATTTCTAAACAAAAACAAAATATTTTAAACCATTTTAAAAATGGGAAAAAATCCATTCAACGGAATTCATTCAACCGAATCCATGAATAACAATTAAATGATAAATTTAATAAAAACATAATTTAAGAGTAACTTTTCTAAAATCCGGCTCAGAGAAAACTTCAAACAAACTAAAGAAGCCAAGGAGGAGAGAATCGTCAACAACAAAACGTATTATAGAAAATAATATAGTTACAATCTGCTAAACTTTTTTAAATAAAACCGTTTTAACCACTTCATACGATATTATTACTTTGCACCACGTAGTGCAAAAGCAACGAGAGAGGGGTAAGCAAAAAGCTGAAGATCCAAATCGTTCTTAAACGAGATTCTCTTCGCTAAACCAGGACTAATTAATGTCATGAAACGGACATATGCCTATTTGACTGTAGTTGGCTCAGCGGTCACAAAGATACCCAAATGTTCTTCCTGTAATGGAGGTTCGCGATAATTATCCCCACAAGTGACCAAATTAGAAAATATTTTCAACCAACCAATTTTATGATAAGTTTCACTAATTTGGAAATTAAAGAAAATGTACAAGGGTACCCTTTGCCAAAAAAATTGAAGACGAAAAAAATCAATGGTGGACTATCAAGGGCATGGAGATCCAATCGAGTGGAACTCGGTCCGAAAAGTTTCCTCGTCCCTGCTTTGCACTAACCAAAGACAAATATTTTAACCAGCAACATTGACGTTTCTAGAGTAAATAAAATCTGTGAAAAAATCTTTGAAAAATTAAACACCAAAGAAGGTTACAGAATAGCAGAATCGGTTAAATATTTAAACGTAAAAACCTTTTTATTGATCGGCAGAAACGAAATTGGAAACAACACATACAGCAACAGACTTATTTCAAGGTTTAACGAAAAATAAGCAAGAAATTATAATAGACAAAAGTTATTATAAAATTGAAAACTTTTTACAAAATAAATCGCTTAATTCAAAAAATGAACATTTAAGATTGAAACCTTTATAAATAAACAACTGAGTGAATATCTGCCAAATGTGAGAAATGTTTTAATAGAAAAGCTAAACGAGATGGAGGGCTAAAGAATTAGAAAAGTGAAAAAGACCTGACAAGACCAGATGTTCAGTGAGATCATATCAAATTATTTGGAGTACTATAGTGCATTGGACTAGTTGTCAGAATAAGCTGTATGTACATGGACAAGGAACAAAAGAATGATAATTTTTAACCTTTCAAAACAAAACCTGATTTGCAAAATCAACTCTTTACAATTTAAAACTCGTTAACGTAGAAACTTTCCAAATGAAATGCTAAGGGACAAAGATAGACTACTTCTTCAATGAAACTTTTTGATAAAATTCAGGACAGTCGTACAGTAATTCCTTGACTTAGCGTGACACGCATTTGCGCATAAAGGGATGCATAATTAAGATAATATCAACCATCATCATGGAATTTATACGCATTCGAGTAAAAAGCATCTAAGTTATGCTTTAAAAAGGGTCGTTGGAGCATTCGCATTGCTTATAAATCTGATGTGCATTTTATTTTACCTCAACTAAGCGCAAAAATTTCTTGGTGGATTTTGCAGGACTAACTGTACATAGTAGTAAAAAATTTGTTCTTCAATGGCTAAGGTTTCTTCTTCATTGGACAGATCACGTTCACGATGTTAATGTTATGTCAATAAAATAAGATTTAGAAAATATTATACATTAAATACAAAACTAAAAATAAAATAAAACCATTTAAAAACTGGAAAGAGTTTCGCCAAATTTGATCACGAATAATAATAAAAAATATATATTTTGTAGTTAATCATTTATAAAATCCAGTCTTTATGACTTTCAATAACTTAAAGCTAACAAATAGTAAAAGTACCAACAAATTGTAGATAGAAATTAACAAAAGCCCAAACTAAATATCGTTTATTATGTAGTCAGGTTGATTCTTCTGATTGGGCAATTGGTGACGGAACCAGCAGTACTGTCCAAAGTAGCAAATGTTCCTTCCATGCTTGACATGCTCGCACTACAGCACGGGATGTACTTGTTCGTGATGTAGAGAATCAGTTAGGTTCGCGTATGAGCATTCTCGCGAGTGATGGAGACGAATCTCTTTGTGACCCATCCGAACAATCTTGGAATTCGTCGTCAAGAAAGGGAATATAGAAGTTGAGCGCGAAGTTATTCTGAGGAGGTGCTTGGATTTGCTATTATGGACAAAATTACTCCGTGCTAACTTGTACACTTTGTATGCTTTAGTAATGTCAACATTGATTATCAACAGTAAACGAACGGGGAGAAAAAAAACAACACTCGAAGTGTGACAAATAGGTCAAACAAAATTAGGTTGCTCTGAAAGGATATTAAAAGAGGATTTTTAGTGACGACAATTGGAAGTGTTGAAAAAAACACAAACAAGAACGAAAATTGCCTCGAGATATTTTTACATGCAAATACTCATTTATTTAGCTTGGGAATCGTGGTTTTCCTTGTTGGGACTACAAGATTTTAAATTATTATATTATATTTTTAATATTGTATTGAGTAGGACTAGTAAAAAATAGTTTTAAAGAGAGTAATAAAATTAGCACATCACAGCTCGTGTGTCACATTACAAAACTTCAAATTTATTTTTAAAAATATTTAAACACAAATAAATCTTCTGTGAAAGAAAGTCAATGAAAAAATGTATTAAAACGGACAAGCAGGATATAGAGCTTAACTTAAGCCTTAAGAATGGAAGTTCAATTATGGAAAAATGTGAAACTAGAGACTAAAGTTTATGGGGTTAAAAACTAGACAATTTCTTCAAATAGATCATTCTTTTAAAGTCTAAAAGCTCGTATTGAGAAGCAGGGAATTTGTTTTTTTTTTCAATTGCTGCGGTTTCTTCTTCCGTGGACAATGTCACTGAATAAATCCACTGAACATATCACCAATAAAATTTGTTTATGAATAAAGTAAAAATCATTATAATAATTGAAAACTCTATGACTTAGATCCAAACTAATTTATAATAATAATATAATAAACATATTTTGAAAGTAACCTTTTCCAAACTGCAGCGAAACTGTGATATCAAACAAAATAAAGAAGCCAGGGAGAAGAGAAGTAACAACAAATAAAAATATTTGAGAATATCAAAATATGAAAGATAGTTACACATTCGAATAATGTGTTAAACATTTTAAAATAAAACCTTTTGTTTAAGACAGCATTTACTTATAAACTAATGAGAATGCATTTAATTTGTATAAAAACATGTAAACAGAGATTTTTAGATTAGAGGGGAAAAAATTAGAATTTGAAACATATTTTTATAAAATAAGAAAAAACCTCAGTCAAAAAAAGAAAATTATTTAAAGTAATAACCGTTGTCGGGAACAAATGATAAAAATAGCTATAATCTAAATCTAAAGACTTGTTACAACAGATTAGTTGTGCTAAATTGGTGTTAAATTCTGTTTTTGTGTGTTGATAATTGACTAAGAATGTCGTCAAATTCTATTGCCCAACCTGAACACCATCGAGATGACCTAAATATCCAAAAGCGGTTTAATAGTCAGTCAAACTCTTGGCCATAGAATCTTGGATCAATGAACAATTCGATAAAACTTTTTACAAACTTGAATTTTGTTATTCAATGGTTGTGGCTTCACTCACTGGACAGATCATGATCGCGATGTTAATATCTATAAAATAAAATATTTATAAGCAAAAATTAATAAATTTAACCATTTAAAAACTGCACACTAAATTTATCCTAGTTCTTGTAAAATGTTGAAATGTAATATACTATTAATAATAATGACAAAACATATTTTGTGATTAACCTTTAACAAACTCGGGTTTTGGGATTTCCATAACTTTACTATGCCTTTGTGAGATCGAACACGAAACCCAACAGAAAATGAACAATAGATAATCAAAAAATAATAATAATTGATTATTTACTTTTAAATGAAAATTTTCAAATCAAAAGTTAATTAAACAAAAACGAAGTTAATTAAACTATTCTTTAAATTACCTGTTCTAAAAGTTAAATTTTTACTGAATTTATTCAGAAAGAAAAGTTTTATATTCAGAAATTAAATGCTATAACAAGTTGTGCGTGTGCGTGTCATGATAGATTATTTCATTAACTAGTCCGCGAATAACCTCGAAAAATTATCGAGAATCGTTTAGAAAATTTGCAATTTGGTCTTCAATGGTTGTGGCTTCACTCTTTTAACATAGACAGACCACAATTATTCACATTTTCGATCGAGACTTGTTCATTTCGTACACTTTGTAAATCTTAACATTGGCGATGAATCGATAGAAAACAATTGGGAAGAGTGAAGAACAGGAATTCATATATATGATGAAAATAAATTTGAAAATTGAAAGAATTTGTATTTTTATTGCCTTTTGATATCTGCAAAGCGTACTCACAGAATATAATAAATGTCTAAACTAAATATAGTTTATTATGCAATAACAATATGAGTTGTGTGGAAAAACAATAATAATAAAGTCATGATTGACATTACTTTAATGGTATTTTATGGTAATTTATTTGATATTTAGAGGAGAAATATTCAAAGTCTGTTGCTGCACTGTTGAGCACCGTGGACAAGATCTAAATATCCAATTGCGGTTGATTAACCCTTGTCAATGTTTTCATAGAATATTGGATCAAAGAAAATTGTCTACAAACTTTTTATTGGCTCTTCTGGTTAGACATTTGGAAACGGAACTAAAGGCGCAGTCCAAAATAGCAAATGTTCTATTCTTTGGCCTGTCACATTGTTGTATGGTTTGTTGTGGTTCAAAGTGTTCTGTTTCAGTTTCGTCAAGCTAAAAGCCTAAGCAAAAAATAATAATAATAAACAATTAGTTATCTTAAAATTGTAAACTTATTACAAAACAAAACGCTTAATTTATTACATAAATGAACATTTAAGATTAAAACCTTTAAAAAAGAGATAGAACTCTATGAAAAATGATTTTATTTAAAAAAGCTTAGAGAATTGAAAAAGTGAAACATAGATCGCGCATGAAGATTAGACCAGTAGTTCAGTGGGATCATTTCAAATTCTGAAGAGTAATATAGATTGGATTTGGCCTTCAATGGTTGTGGCTTTACTCTTTTCTATGGACAGATTACCATCATGGTGGGTGCAGACTCATTCACTTTGTGCATCTCTTGAAAGTTGGCATTAGTGATGAAAAGAAAACTACTATACTGTAAAAGAAAATGAACAATAAAGTTGGAAAACGAGCAAGCAAAATAAAGTTAACTAAAAGGATAATAAAGTAATTTTTAGTGATAACAATTGCAAAAGTGGAAACAAGTGTACAGACAGCAACAAACTTATCTTGAAGTTTCTACGTGCCAATTCCTTCTGAGAATTCTTGTTTTCTGTGTTGGCATTTGAGGGTCTTTTACTGAGTAGGGCCAGTTGGAAATAGATCTAAAAAGAGAAAAAAATCACACAACATATCTTTGGTGTCATTACTGAGATGAATGAAAAACGAATTATTTGTGAAGAAAATAGGGTAATGAGTTTAGCCAGTAGTAAAAATGTAATCTAATTTCCATTTTAAAAAATCATACAAAAACTTTTCTAAATTCAACAAAAAATAATAAAACCTTTAATTAATCTTTTATATTAAAAAGATCACCATGACATGACTGGGGCATTATAAAGCAAAATGTTAATAAAAATGCAAATTTTAGAGTTCATAATTTCGTTGTCAGAATAAGCTGTGGGTACGTGTAAGTACAAATTAAAAACAATAAATATGTTAACCTTTTATAGAATGCCATCGAACACATAATCTCCAAGGCTATGAGCAACAGGTTAGAGTAATTACTAGAGTAAAAGGTAGAGTAAAGACCAATCAGTGTTATCATTTGAATAAATTCTGGAAAATCTTAAATAGAAGTCGGGAATTTGGTCTTCAATCGCTGGGGCTTCTTTTCCTTTCATGGACAGTGTCAAGATCACTATCACGATGTAAATTTGTTTGTATACCTGAAAATGAACGTGTAAAATATTGAAACTGAGGAAAAATAAATATTGAGAGATACACCAAATAACCAATTTAGTTGTGAAGATTCGCTGGAGGTGAGAGCAGTCAGTCATACAAATCTATTCGAATGTATTTAATAATTGAACTAGCTTTAAAATTGATATTCAAACAATAATTATCAATCCTGAAATAATTCTAAATAATTTTGACTAGAAAAAACATATGTAAAAACTTGTGATGAGAGAGAACCAACAAAAAATAATTTTCATTAACCTTAAATTAATCTTTAAGTTTACCTTTGTGAAATGATGATGCTGAATTAAATGTTAATCAGGCGGTGTACGAAAGATGAAGTGTTGTTTGTCGATAAAGTAAATATAATAAAATATTAAATATTTTTAACCTTTTATAAAACAAAGCATTTCAATTAAAAGAATATCTAAAATAAAAACAATTTTAAAACGTCTACAGAAAGAAAGGAAATTAGAAATGTTTTGAAATGTATAAACAGGATAGAAGGCTAGAGAATTGACTAAGATGATACAAAGACCATGAACTACGAGGTTAAGGCTAGACCACTTATTCAATGAAATCACTTGAAAAGATTTTAATTTAAGGATTTAAGATGAAAAAACCTTGGTGTCAAAGAAAATAATATATTTTAGAAAGAAAAACACTGAAGAGTGTAACAAAATCAAATAATTTGTTAAATATTTTAAATAAATAATGAAGAAAAACCTTTTTTATAAAATTGTGGGCACGAGAGCTAATAATATTAATCGTATAAATACTTAAAAAGATTTTCTAAGTTAAGAAGAAGAATTAAAAAAGAGAAAATTAGAATCCAAAACAAATTCTAATATTGGAGGGGAACCCTTTTAAAATGTACAGTACATTTAATCATTTCATCAGATCAATCAGGTGACGGGGCTGAATCTCTTTGCGACCCATTCGACCAATGAAATTTATCGTGAAGAGAGGAAATATAGGAGCTGACAACTTGTGAGCCGGAAGTTAGTCTGAGGAGGTGCTTGGATGTTATGCTTTCTTTGACAGATCAGTGTTGACTTGTTCACTTTAAGAATAAACGAGCAAATGCTCATACAATCAGGAAATCGTAGTTTTAGCTTTTGTAACTCCAAGTTTTTGTAATATATTGTATTTGGTTGTTGACCAGTTGAAAATAGATCAAAAGAGAATTAAAGTACTTCGTGGCTTGTTTGTCACATTAGAGAATTTCAAATTAATTAAAAATATTTAAAATGAAACCGTGATAAATCTTATGAGTAAGAAAGTCATTGAGAAATATTTTACAACGGACAAATAGAACACAGAGCTTAAGAATGAAAGTTCCACTATGGAACAATGTGAAACTAAAAGCTAAGGATTAAAGGGTAAAGGCTATACAACATCTTTAGTTAGATCATTTTTTAAATCTAGAAGTTTGTATAGAGAATCAGAAAATTTGCTTTTCAATTTCTGTAATTTTTTCTCCTTCCATTGCCATATCACTATGAAGATGAAAATATGTTTATACGCAAATTTTAAATAATTTTAAGCCACTTAAAGCGCGCTGTTAGACTTATCCAGGCTAATTAATTAATAATAATGTGTAATATGTAATAAAACATATGTTAAGAGTAACCTTTTCCTGATGCTGAAGCTGATGAACTTGTAAAATAATAACTTTAAACAAACTAAAAAGACCTGGAAGAAGAGAAGCAGCAAAAAGTAAAGTATCTTAGTAAATTAAAATATGAAATAGTGTTACACAATAGAACAATCTGTTAAACATTTTAAAATAAAACCTTTTTAATCTTACCTGACGAAGACACTACTAATGAGAACATAGTTGATTTTAAAAAAATATGTAAACAAAAAATTTTACATAAGAACCAAAAGAAAAGTATTAGAATTTTTGTAAAAAAAGGTAAAACCGCGTGTATCTGGGATTAAAAAGAAGAAAATTAATTATAAAACAACAATTAAATTCAAATCAAATGTTGTTTATTATTTACCGTAAATACCAGAATATAGCCCGCGGGCTATAGACGAAACAATTTTTTTTCGTGGCCTCTTGAGGGCTATATTCGGGTGCGGGCTATACACAGGATATTTTTTGAAAGTTTTAACTTATCCTAGCAAATCCATTCAATTTTTCACATTTTAGGCCCAAATTTGACTTTATTTGGGTATTTTCGGGTAAATAGCATTCAAAATATGACAAATAAAGCAAAATTAGTTTAAAATGGACGCATGAACCAAGATTTTAATGAGCAATTTAGTGGGTTTTCCAAAAGTGCGGGCTATACATGGGTGCGGGCTATACACGGGATTATTTACCGAAGCAAATTTTTCTATGGACTATACACGGGTGCGGGCTATACACGGGGTGCGGGCTATATTCGGGTATTTACGGTAATAACCGTTTTGAATTATCTGGCCATTTCCAAAAAAGCAAAAATGATGATATTCTAAAAACTTGTAACTAAATTAAAGTAAAATTTAAATGTAAAATATCTGATTGGCAAATAGAAGGAAATAGAATGTCATTACTTTAATGGTAAAATTCGTGTTGTTTCGTGTTGATAATTTACTTGGAATGTCGTCAGAGTCTATCGCAATACTTGAGAAGTATCGACAGAACCAAAATATCCAATAGAGGTCAAACAGTCGGTCAAACTACTGTCCATGTCCTTGTAGAATCGTGGATCAAAGAATATTTTGACAAAATTGTGCACAAACTTGTCAGCCTCGCCTGGTCTTGGGCGATTGGTCTTCTTCAGTGAATTCGCTTTGGAAAATTCTGAAGAATCTAACGTATACGTATTGAGAAGCGGGGATTTTGTGTTCTTTAATGGTTGGGGCTTCACATTCCGGTCAGATCACAATCATTCTATGTTAAAATATTTATTAAATAAAATTTAGATAACATTTACAGACAGAAATAAAAGGAAATTTAAACCATTTACAAATTCTTCAAGTAAATCACGCACTAGTTCACGAATAATACTGAAATGTAAAATATTGATAATAATAAAATTTACAAAACATATTTTGTGAATAACCTGTATTACAAACTAAAGTTGCACATGACTATCGTAACTATCAATAAATATTATAAATCCTTATTAATTCTTTAGGGGAAAGAAAATCATCAAACAATAGTTATTTTAGAGACCCTAAATATGAATCTGAGTCATCGAATTGGATAATTAGAGTTAATTGTTTTAAACCTTTTAAAGCACGAAAAAACTAGTAAAAATATCTTTTGATTTAAAAAAGAATTTTAAAATTTCAAAATGAACTTTCGGGGAAGGAGAGACTAACAGTTCTTGTGTCGGTGGCTAATTGGGAAATCCAAATAAAGTTGCTCTGAAAGAATAATAAAAGAGGATTTCTGCTGTGATGACAAGTGAACAAGCAGCAACGAACTTATCTCGAGTTTTATACGAACGAATACCTTCAATTGAAGGTATTCTTTAAAGAATTTAAAGAATTGTAGCTTTTCAGTGTTGTACTTTAGGATTTTATGGCTTATTAGGCTTGTAGGTTTCACAGTACACCAAAGTTGTTGTGAAGACATTTGGGAGATGAGGCAATCAGTTACAATTAGACTCAAATGTGATTAGTAATTGACTAACAAAATATAAAAAATTTATACCATTAATATAAAAGGAGATCAGAAATACATAATTTATCTACGAAATGGTTCCAAAATAATAGTAAAATATATATAGAATGATAAAAACGTATTTGTAGATTAATCATTTAATTAATTCCTTCAAATCTAACCTCATAACTTAAAACTAAGTAAAAGCAAACATTTTAAAACAAAAATTTTGGTTAACCAGACAGAAGGAAAAAGATAACCAAACAATAAATGTCATGGAAAAGGAAATTATGAAGAAATTTTTGCAGAATCAAAAGTTTGTTTTAAATTTTCAATAAACTGACAAAAAAATTGTGAAATATAATTTTGAAATTTTTTAAGAACCTACTTGGGACAAAATGAGCAAGCTACTGAAACAAAAATAAATAAAAGTTAAAGTTTTGAATTATATTATTTTTATAAACAGCTGCTCGTTATTACTAACTAAAAATTTAATAACATTTATTATAAAATCAAATATAAATCTTCAGGAAAAGAAAGTCAACTACAACATTTTATAAAGGGCTAGATAGTTGACTTGAGAGTTGAACAAAGTGAAACGACCAACGGACAAAAAAAAGCTAACAAGTTGTAAGTCATACAGTTCTATAGTGAAATTTGAGAAAATTCTTAAAGTTGTGCATATTTCTGTAGATTAACCTTTTCTAAACTTCACTTCGACTAAAATTAAACATTTTAAATGGAAACAGCAATTAACTGAACAGGAAAAAACCAACAAAAAAATATTTTATTAAAGCAAAACACGGAATTGGATTATAGAATCGAATGATTTATTTAATACATTTAATACCTTTTTACAAACTCTCCTTTTTGCTGAAACCTAATGAATAGAAAGTCATTAAGAAACGTTTTAAAATGAACCAACCATGATAGAGAACTTGAGAATTGTCTAAAGTAAAAAACAAACTTAAAGCCTAAACAATTTATTCGTTGATATCATTTTGAAAAATTTAAAACTTTGTATAGCGCAGTGAATTTGGTCTTCAATGGTTGTTGTTTTATTTCCCTTCAAATGACAGATCACGATCATTCCGTACAGACTTGTTCACTTCCCACATTTTAGGAATGTCAACATTGGTAATGAACGATTGAAGGTAGGAGAGAGATGACAAACATGACAGGTGGTAAATTGAGGAATGAGATTGATGAGACTGAAATTATAATAAAAGACGATTTGTAGCGATGAAAATTGGAAATGTGAAACCAACTGCACAAACATCAATAAACTTACCTTGTGATTTCTATGAACGAATCGTAGTTTTTGGTATGGTGTTGGTACTTGAAAATTTGGTGCTGAGTAGAAACAGTAGGAAATGGATCTTAAGAAAAGAGATGAAATGCATCGTGGTTTGGTGTCACAATACGGGGAAAATTAATTAAAGTAATAAAATTAATTAAATTAAAGACACAAACTGTCAGATTGGATGTTGACTCTTGAAAGATGAGACAAGTCTGTCGTACAATTTGTTTCAAATGCACAAAGATCAGACACGAAATCCAACATACGATGTAATGGGAATATATTCACCTTTTTAAATCCCATATAGTAGATATTCAAATAAAATGTGAATTTTTAAATGTTTAAAGAAAGAATATTTTTTTAAACCCAAAGAATAATAATTTTGAAACCTTTTAAGAACCTACGGTGGGAAAAGAAATCAGCTAAAGCCTGAATAATATAATGAAACATTCAACTAAAATAAACAAAAGTAAATTTTAGATTAATTTTTTTATAAACTAATACTAACCAAAAATTTAAGAACATTTATAAGGAATCCTTTTTGAATCTTCGGAAAAAGAAAAGAGACGAGAATTTATTAAAGAGCTAACACGATAGCGTGCTTGATCAAGAGAGTTGAGTAAAATGGAACGACCAACGGACAAAAAGACTAGAACACAGAGTTTTTAGTGAGATAATTTGAGAAATTCTGAAAAATTGTATAAAACAGCGAATTTGGTCTTCACCTCCTTCACTCCTTAGAATGACAAAATAAAAATTTGAAAAAATTGAACTATTTAAAATAATAACATGTTTTAATAGATTAACCTTTTCTAAACAGCAATTTTCTTGTCTGATTTTCACAACTTAAATTTGTCTTTAAAAATTTGAAATCAAATGAAAGCTTTAATTATCAAACCTGAGAAAATAAAAAATATTTTAGAAAATCAATACCCGGAATAGGGTAACAGAATCGAAAAGTTTATTCAACATTTTAAATGAGACCTCTTTTAAAAACTTAAATCTTGTCGAGATGCAATGGGAAGAAAGTAAATGAAAAACGTTTTAAAATGAGTTAAACATGATAAAAAGGACTTGAGAATTGTTTAAAATGAAACGAAAAACAATCGTAAAGCGGCTTTTACTAAAGCATAGGCCATTTCTTCATTGATATCATTTTGGAATATTCTGCGAAGTCTCATAGAGCGGGGATTTTGGTCTTCAATGGTTGTAGATTTACTCCATTCAAAATACAGAACACTCATTGCAAACTTGCAGACTTCGCACACTTTAGGAATCATAGCAATGGTGATGATCAATCGGGGACAGAAAAGAGAGCAGTTGACTTGGCTTATGGAAATTTTGGATATCAGAATGATTGAAAGAATTATGACAAAGAGAATTATTTTAGAGGTAAGTAGATTTTGCTGTGATGACAACAGAACAAACAACAACGTACTTACCTTAAAGTTTATACTTGCGAATTTCGATGGATTTCAGTGTTGGCACTCCAAGATTTTATGACTTGATTAGGATTAGATGTTACATTACACAGCAGAGTTGTTGTAAAGACACTCGAGAGATGAAATCAGTCAGTCGAACTATTAGGATTAGGGACTCTAGGGAATTAGTGGTATACTAAATTGGATTTAGAAAATAAAAATAAATTTAAACTGCCTAATAAAGAAAAAGAGAACTTCCAACTTTCATACAAATAATAATGAGATATAAAATAATAAATATATATATTAACAGATTAACCTTTTCCAAAGTCGTCGGATAGTAGAGTTGTCTCACTTTTATAACTTTTAAAACTAACTAAAAACCAAGTTTTAAAATTAAAACCTTAATTGACTGGCAAATAAAAAGGAAAACCAATAACAGATGTTTTAAAAATTCAATAAAACCTTTTTTTTTATTTCAAGTGTTTTCAAACTTAATATAAATAAATTAAAAAACTACAAAAAAAAAGTTCAAATCAAATATCGTTTATTGTGTATTAACCATTTTGTGTTGTCGCATACAAACGAATTTGGCAAAAAAATAATGAAAATGTAAAAACAAAAACTTGTCACAAAAGATTATTTGTCGTTTAAAATGTATAAATAATCGGGTATGGACAAAGTGGAAAAGTCAGGATGGAGGATAAAATTAATGTGTTGTTTCGTGTCGATAATGAGCGAGAATAATGCCTTCATGATCAGAGTCTATTTCTGTGTCTGCTCTCTGACGTAGTGACCCTGCCTGGACCCTGGCTGAAAAAACGACGAAAAAACAATAATCAGAAACATTGTAGAATCGTTGATTAAAGAACATTTCCACAAAGAGTGATGCCCAAAAGTGCCTGACTTTTTGGAAAATCTTACGCACGTGCCCCATGGACGAGTAAGGTATCAAATTAAAGGTAATCACTTGTAGAATCGATTACAAAAAGTTTCAGGTTGATCCGAGCTCGCTATCTCATCTATTTCAATGTATTACATGGCTCATTCACATATGACGTTACTATACTGAATTATGTTAAATTTCTCTTGATGATATTTCTACCAAATTATCTCGGATCAGTCTGAAACCTGGACCAAATGATTCTACAAGGCATAACCTTTAATTTGGTACCTCACTTGTCAATGGGGCACGTGCGTAAGATTTTCCAGAAAGTCAGGCACTTTTTTGTATGTAAGTGGGCATCACTCTTTGTCCACAAACTTCACGGCCTAATTATAGACAAAAGGAAAATAAATTAAACTCATTTAAAATCGGGAAAATATTGCTTTTATTATGCTTCTGAATAACATTGAAATGTAAAATGATGACAATAATATCTTTTGACTTTGTTTGTACAATCTTGTTTTAAAAAATTCGAAAGTAAATGCTGAAACTTTCTTGCATTCCTGGTAATATTAACATTTTTTGTTATTAACCTTTTACAAACTGCGGTCTATTGGTCTATTTACAAACACTAACAATTAATATTTTAAATAGAAACCTTATTAAGTCTTCATGAGAAATAAAACCAAGAATAATTGATTTTAGAATAAAAAACGGATATAAAAGTGACTTATAAAGTGAAATATTTTGTTAAGTATTTGAGTCCTTTATAAAACCCAGATATTAATGTCAAGAATATTGAAGGAGGCATACGAAGGAGGTGCATTGAAAGATAAAAGAAAACCAAGAGAAGCGTTTGTTTTGAGAAGAATTTTGTTCAGAACATTCAAAAAAGTCGTAGTTAATTTGATATATAAAATAGACAGTTTCAGTTGAGCGGACTTAAAGACTAAAAAGACAGTTCATCATTTAGATTATTTAAAAAAATTCTGGGATGGTATAGAGTGCAGTGAATTTGGTCTTGAATGATTGGTGGATTTATTCCCTTCAAAAGATCACGATTAATCAGTGGAGACTTGTTCAAGATTTAAGTGCTAATGTTTGTCGAAAACCCGTTATTTTTTCGTGGACATAAACTTGTCTGTAAACCTTAGGCTGTTAAGAAAAATACAAGACTAAGTCAGTCGGACTAGTAAGAAGAAAGTTTTAATACGTTTAGGCCAATCGAATTTAATTGAAACATATGAAAATACAGATGCCCAATGACAGAAATGACGGCATTCTATTAGTCTCAAACTAATGTAATATGCGATAGAATCGTGACAGAAATATGAAATAATACAAATAATAATAAAACATATTTCAAGAGAAACCTTTTAATACGTGACGTAACTACCAAGTCCCAACAAACTAAAGGGGCCTAGGAGAATTCTTAAGAGAGTCAACAACCACAAAGAGTATTTTGGTAAAACAAAATATGAAATAAAGTTACTCAATCCAACAATCTGTTGGACATTTTAAAATAAAACCTTTTTAATCCTGTTTGTTGAGACGATTACAAATGAAAATATATTTGATTTAATTTAAATAAAAATATATGTAAACAAAAATTTTAAATCAGTGGAAAAACTAAAAAGAGAAGAATTAAAGTTTAAAACAAATTTTTATAAAATAAGAAAAAACCTTAAGTTTCTGCGATCAAAAAGAAGAAAATTAATTTAAAAACATAATAATTAAATTTAAAACTAGAAGACGTTTATTATGCAATAACCATTTATCAAGCAGAAGCTATGCAGTTTCAAAAGATTAATCGAGTGAAATTGCAATGTAAAATACCTGATTGACAAATACGAGAAGAAGGTCATGATTACTTTAATGGTAAAATTCGTGTTGTTTTGTTTTGATAATGGACTAGGTATGCCGTAAAAGTCTATTGCAATACTTGTCTTCTTGTCAACAAAAACCTTTAAAATGAAGAAATTGCAATGAATTAAACCTAGCTAACGATAAATAATATTTTCAATTAAAACCTTGTTACAGTCTAAAGGAAAACAAACGCATTAAAAATAGATTATAGAAAATCCAATTATGAAAGTTAGTTACAGAATTGAATAATTTGCTGAACATTTTAAACCTTTTTATAAACAAGAGTGTTACAAAACCTAAACATATTCACGTATACAAATATGACTACGTAAAGAATAGAGCAGTTTATCATTTAGATTTTAGGAAAACAAATTCTGGTATATAGAGCAGGGAATTTGGTATTCAATGGTTGATGGGTTTTCTCCCTTCAAAAGACAGATCACGTTCATTCCGTTCATATTTGTTCACTTCGCACACTTTAGGAATGTCAACATTGGCGATGAAAAATTTATGAGGAAATAAGAAAACTTTTAGCAGAAATCCGAATGTGGTTGCTCTGAAAGGATAATAAAAGATGATTTGTATAGTGATGACAATTGGAAGTATGGAAACAACAACGCACAACGTAATAAGCTTACCTTGATACATTTCTACATGCAAATCTTAGTTTTGGTATAATGTTTGGTACTTGGCGCTGAGAAGGGACAGGCGGAAATAGACCATAGTGGTTTGAGTGTGAGAATATAGCAGAGGGAAGCTAAATGTAGAGACACAAACAGACAAATTAGATGAAAATACTTTCGAAAGACCTGTCTGTCGCACAATTCGATTCAAAAGTACAAAGATCTGTCACGAAACCTAACTTATAATTTGGACACACAAATAATTTAGAATATATTTACCTTTTAAAATCCCACAAACCATAATCATTTTAATAAAATAAGAATTCTGTTTAAGAAAGATTTTTTATAAAATATAAAGAATAATAATATTGAAACCTTTTAAGAACATACCGTGAAAAAGCAAAGAGCTAGTGCACGAATAATATAATAAAACATTAAACTAAAATGAACAAAAGTTAATTTTAAACCATAAATATTTTTAAACTGAGACACGTTAATACTAATCAAAAATTTGAGAACATTTATAATTAAACTTTTCTAAAAAAAGAAAACAAACGTGAATTTTTTAATGGGCTAGTGTGCTTGAAAGTTGAATAAAATGAAAAGACGAATTGACAGAAAGACTAGGCCATACAGATCTGAGTGAGATAATTTGAGAAATCCTGAAAAAGTTGTATTGAACCGGGACATTTGTTTTTCACCTACTCATTCGACTAACAAAATAAAAAGATGAAAATAAATTTAAACAAAGAAAAGACAAAGAAATCTTTTAACTAGCTTACTTGTAGATAATAAAACATCGAAACATATTTTAGTTGATTAACCTTTTCAAAACTGCGATTCCAGTTATTTGTCTAACTTAAAATACTTAAAAACTTAACTAAAAATATATATTTGAAATTAAATGAAAACCTTAATTAACAGGACATGGAAAATAAAAACAAAACACGGAATAGTGTTACAGAATCTAAACGTTTTGTTTAACATTTTTAATAAAACCTTTTTAGAACTCACTTTTGATTGGAATACAATGTATAGAAAGTCAAAGAAAAGTCAAACTACCCAATAAAGAAAAGGAGATCTTCCAACTTGAATACGAATAATAATTAAATTTAAAATTATATAAATAATAAAGACATATTTTAGTAGATTAACCTTTGCTAAAGTGCTCACCAAATAGTACTTTTAACTCTTATAAATCTGATTTTTATAACTTAAAACTAACTAAAAGCAAAAATTTAAAATGAAAACCTTACTAATTGACTGGCAAGGAAAAAAAAAAGAAAACCAACAAAAATGTTTTTATAATTCAGAGAAAACCCTTTTAAATATTCAATAAAACCTTTTATAAGCTACAATAATTAAATTGAAAACTATTTATCAATAAATAAAAAAATATGAAATGGAATAATTAAAATTAAGTTGGGCCAGGACGTTGCCGTGATATGTGGACGACCCTCGATATATGATGGGAAAAAGTGCTCTCCGAAGGGTACAGTTTTTAACCGATAACATATAAACATATAAACCTATTTTGGCTTTCAATATATCAAATTAAAGGTAATGACACGAACTTTAACGACGATTGGACGTTTGGGATTTATTTTTAAACAATTTGTATATTTTTTAGTAAATAATGAAAAGAGACTAAGATCTAAGACTCTTTTAAATTGTATCTCTTTTTGAGATTAAATTTACAGATTAAAAGTCGTAGTTAATTTGATATATAAAATAGACAGTTTCAGCAGGACGGACTTAAAGACTAGAGCAGTTCATCATTTAAATTATTTGAAAAAAATTCTGGGATGATATATAGAGCAGTTTAACTGCTGCTGCTGCTGCTAAAAAACCATAATAAAAATCCAAGCTAAATTACGTTTATTATGTAATAGCCATTTTGAATTGTCGAATTGACGAATTGTTGAATTCTAGAACTAGAAGAGTACAAATGATATCTAATCTAAAAGCTTTTTACAAAAGATTAGTAGGGTAAAATTTGAATGTAAAAATACCTTATTGACAAATTGAAGGTAATGATTACTTTAAGGGTAAAATTCGTGTTGTTTTGTGTTGATAATGGAAAATGGAAAATGGCACAAACAGAACGAGGCCAGTAAAATAAAATTTATAAAATATTAATAGACGAAAGAAATAAATTTAAACCATTTAAAATATAAACAACATTTTAGCTCACTCACAGTTTATTAATCTACAAATAATTAACTTAATAATGAATTATGAAATTAAATAAATAATAAAAACATATATTTTAAGGGAATTTTAACCTTTACCAATGTTCATTCCTAGCATACTGTACTCGTAGTCTGATATTTATAACTTAAAACTAACTAAAAACAAAGATTTAAAATGAAAACCAAGGACAAATATTTTAAAAGGGGAAAAACATGTTTTTAAATTCAATAAAACCTATTATAAGTAGCAGATATTTACTGGGAAAATATTCATCAATAAATGAAAACAAGAATCTATCTAGGATTAGAAAAGGAATAATTAAAATTAAACAAATTATTATACGAGAAAGCTACAAGTTTAAATGATAATAATAAAAATAAAATTTAAACAAAATTAATTATTTTAACCTTTTACCAAAAATGCAGATACCAACGAGAACCAATTCAAATAAATGAATAAATCGAGAAAAACCCACCTAAATATCGTTTATTATGTAATAATCATTTTGAGTTGCCGTATGCAAACGAAATTGGTAAAAATAAAAGGAATGTAAAAACAGAAACTTGTGTTCTAAAGATTATTAGTCGTGTATAAAAATTGAAATGTAAAAATAATCGTGTTTTGGACAAAGACGAAAGATCGAGGTCATTAACCTTCCGATGCCCACGTGAAAAAAATTACATAGATGCCCATGTGGGGGTCAAAGCGACCCCACAATGCATTCTCTATGGGCGGACTTAGAATTTTCCGAAAAACGTAAAAAACAAGTTGGGTTCAGATTAAAGTAAACATTCTAAAAGTCAGCTAGAAAAAAATCCAAAATTTTTGGTTGAGTAGTTTTCGAGAAAACGAGCTAAATGTGGCCTTTGGGGTCACTTTGACCCCACGCGGGCATCGGAAGGTTAAGAGCTAAAATTCGTGTTTCGTGTTGATAATGAGCGGGGAAATGTCTTGAAAGTCTATTTCTGCATCGGGTTACTCATGTAGATGCCCAGTCTGGACCGACTGTACGTATTCTCCACAGGACCCAAATAGCCAATAGCGTTCAAATAGTTGGTCAAAATCCGGTCAGAATTGGTGTAGTATCCTGGATCAAAGAACATTTCCACAAAATTGTCCACCAACTTCATAGCGGAACTCTTCTGGCTGGGCGATTCGTGACGGAACCAACAGCGCGGTCCAAAGTAGCAGACGTCCTCCTCCCAGGCCTGACACACCAAACTTCGGTACGGAATGTGCTGGTTCTTGTGATAGTGGATCAGTTCGTCAGGGGAGTGAGCGTACTTGCAGGCGATGCCGTAGGGACACTGACCCTGTTGCACCATGTAGAAACACATTCGACTATTCTTGGTGGTCATCGTTGAAAGGGCGAGAGGGATGAGAAGAGTGAAGAAAGTGGTGTTGAGAGCGGCAGAGGTTAGGTCAGTTGAGGTGCGAGGTAAAAAGTGTAAAAGAAGATAAAGTAAACAAGAAAAAAACAGTAAAAGTTAAACAAACATGACTAAGCCATGATAGGTCAAATGATAAGAGTCAACTGTTTGATTAGACAAAGTCGAGAGTGGCGCTGCAATCGCATTTCTTATAAGACTTAACCCATTAACGCTCTATTTGGACATTTATGACCCAAGATATTTAGATAAAAAGTTAAAGATAAGACAAAGTCGAAAGTGATGAGGCTATCGTTTTTCTGATAAATTAACCCTTTGCTTCTTTTTGTGACATTTATGACCAAAGATATTTATAGAAATGATTGGATAAGAAATTCAAAAGACTTTGGAAAAAAGAAAGTGGTGCTGCAATCGTCTTTATATGTGTAAGACTTATATATGTACTGATATATGTAAGACTTATAAGACTTAACCCTTTGCTTCCCCAGCGGGACATTTAAGACTCAAGATATTTGGAAAAAAAAATTAGAAAAAACAATCAAAAGTAGCGCTGCAATCTATATTACAAGACTTAACTTTTTGAATCCCAAAGGGAAATTTATGACCCAACATATTTGAAATAAAAATTAAGATAAGACAATAAAAAGGCGCACTGAAATCGATTTTTTTATAAGAGTTAACCCTTTGAAATCAGGACAATCAAGAACCAAAATAATTAGAGAAAAGATTAAGACAAAATTACGTTCTGTTATTATATCAAAAAGTATCACAAGTCGGAGCGAGAGAGTAAAATGAAGGGCGAAAAAGTTCATTACTCAATATATGCAACCATGATGCGCAAGCGCTCATGGCTGCTCCGACAAATATCACATGCAATTTATTAATATTATTATCATCATCATTACATAATTAATATACAATCAATATGGAATTATAGGTAACAATATACAGCAATAACAATAATAATAATAATAATGCTAATAACAATTAAAGTATGTGTAAAGTAAAGTAATAAAAAGAAGAAATAAAAACGCTTTGTGGTAAAGTCTTGGTTAGGAAAATTGAGGGAAATTGAGGGAATATATCACAAAATTGAAAGAGATCACATGATTCGGTGGGTGACATGTAACATTACATTACATTAAGCAAATAAGTATAATAACCGGTTTGTTTGGGTTCAAGAGTTGTGCGAGAAAAAAGACGACGGAAAAGGCTTGTCCTCCGTGACCGTATCCGCCCAAATAGACCTCAAATCAGGGTTCACATCCGCGGGCGCCAACAGTCCGTACTTGCGCAGAAACTTGCTCAAACACTTGTCCATCACGTCGTAGAAGCGTGGATCGAAAAACATGTCCACAAAGTTTTCGGCCAACTCCTCCACGGGATCCTTCGTGTCGGGTGACTTGTGAATGAACCAGCATCGCTTGCCATAGTAGCAAATGTCCTCCTCGTACACGGTGCACGGCTGTGTCTTGTACTTGACGTGCTTGTGCTCGTTATAGTGACGCACCTCCTCCTCCGAGTGGGCAAAGCGGCAATTCTCACCAAACTGACAGACACCAAACTCGGTCACGTTGCGACACATCTCAGTCTTGTAGAGTTGATCCTTGAATTTGGAGATTGAGTGGCCAGACTGGTCCAACAGGAGGCCAACCTCAGAGCAGGAGGAGGCACGGGAACGGGAGGCGGTCGAACTTGCGGGTGAAATGCCCAAAAGAGCAGCAAAAGGCTTTGGTTGAAGTTGAATCATATCAATCGATCCACGATGGGAAGATCGACGAAAGGTAGTGGGCGGGGCAATCGGTGGAAATAGAGCCACAGTTGAGGGTGCAGGTGAAACGGTGGTCGAGTAGGTTGGTGGAGGAGGAGGAATCGAGGATTCGAAACGTCCAAAGAGTTCAAACATACTTTCAGTGGATGGAACCTCAGAATTGGGAACATCAAAACTGGTAACATCAAAATTGGAAACATCAAAACTGGGAACAGAATCAAAAGCTGAGGACAAGATTCGAGATGGATGACAAAAGATTGAAGCCACCTGAGCGTCTGCAAGTAGAATCTCATCAGGATCCTCACCCGCTGGACCATCATCATCCTCATCCAAATCATCAAATTCTTCAATAAACGAACCAGAAGAATCCAGCAACAGTGCTTCAATGTTTCCATTGACAAAGTCCTCAAAAGTGTCATTCTTGGAATCATCGCTCAGTGATGTAGATTCAGGTTTCTTCTTTTCTTCCTCCTCAATCTTCTTCTTCTGAATTGGAAGTTCAACAATTTTCCTGATTTTGGCCTGAGATTCGAGAGCTTCATTCTTCTGTTCGTTATTGAAAGCAGAGAATACTTTGAACAGCTCCTGGCGTTTTGATGCTTTCGACGGTTGGACAGAGGCGGGATTCGGCTCTTCGAAAGAATCATCATCAAGTTCAACAGCTTCCGAGAAGGCAGAAGACATCACTGGGTCACGCTTGCCAAATGAGATCGAACGACGCGGTGCCTCGGATTCTTCAATCTCGCGTACTTTGTTCCTCTGGGCACGTGGCTGGAAAGTCGGAGCAGTTGGATTGAGACTCGACACTTCAGCCACTGGAAGGAGAGATCGGGAAATATACGATTGAGAATTCGGGCTAGCATTGGCAGCAGTAGGATACGGCTGCACTTGATAGGCGGAAGGATACGGATTCGGTAGATAGGGCTGGGGTGCACCATTCTGTTGAGAGTGGAGAAATCCGGGGGGTGGACGAATCGATGCTTCGAGTCGAAGCGATGGTTCAACTCGACTCTGAGGAGGAGTTGCAGGATTGAACTTTTGAATTGAAGTCGAATTGCCGTGATGGTGATAGGACAGGTTCGCTGGAGGAGGTGGAGGAGCCAACATGGGCACTTGACGCGGTCCCAGAATGGCACCAGAATCGAGTCGATGATGCATCAGCTGGGGCTGTTGGTTGGCATACGAATTGTAGCCATAGTTTGCCTATAAAGTAACAAAACTTTAGTTCCAAAACCCAAAAACAACCCAAACAAATACCTGTTGATACTGAAAGTTAATATTCGAGGATACCACCGATGAGGACGATCGAGAAGGACCAGCCATGCTACTATGACCTTGACCTCCAGCACCGTTCTTCATTTGACCATAGTACGGCTCCACCTGTCCACAACCACCTTGTTTCGTAATGGAACGATACTGATTACCACCACCACCAGACTGGTTACGTTGATGCAACAACTGGCGATACTGAGCCTGTTGTGGATAGATCGATGATGATGATGATCCATTGATGTTGTAACGGTAATTCGCGTTAGCTAGAACTTGTTGTTGTTGCGGGTAGAGTTGATGATGATGATCCAACGACTGTTGGTAGTGCTGTTGGTACTGCTGCTGTTGTTGATGTTGTTGATTGTTGTGCAGATTAATCGAGATTAGTGACGTTCCAGTAGTTCCAGAACGACCAGAGGAACGACTCGTAGACCGACGGACTGGTGAACCCCTTTTGGCGGGTGACAGCAACTTGCTCGAGTGAGCTCGACGGAGTGGAGACATGATGGGTGTGCGAGTTGAAAGAGATCAAAGTTGAGATTATCTAAAATAAAAATAAAAATATTAAATAAATTCAAATTCAAATAAAAATGTAAACAAACCTGTGCAAGTACGAGGACTTGTTGCTACTGCGACTTCTGTTGAACGACTGAAGTCTAAATTAACCAAAAACCGTAAAGTCCGGTCAAAGGTGTAGTAGAGATGAAAGGTCAAACGGCCTGTTTGAGGGTGAAAATAGCTGAAACGAGAAGAAAATAAATAAATAAAATATTAAAATCATAACTTTAAAAAATTAAAATAAAAACAACAAACATTACTCAAAATAACTTTAAATTAAAACATAACCGAAAGAAAGTAAAATTTAAATAATAAAAAAGTTTAGTCTAGTCTTTTAAAATAAAAATAAAAATAAAAAATAAATTAATAAAATCCTTTTAAACTCCTGAAAAACGTTTTGCGCACGAAAATCAAAACAAAACATATTGCATCATATGACGCAATACTGAACACATGTCAATATGTCAACAAACAACAACGCAACTCTGCTACTTTCACTTACTTTACTCTGGTTAACTCTAAACTCTACATACTCTACCATACTAAACCGAGTAATACTAGTAAATAAGGTAAATACTATATTGTATAGTAAACAGAGTAAACATTACCGAAAAAATAAACAGAGTACAGATTTCAAAGTACAAAGGTAAACTTACTTGTAAAAACGATAGCCATTCGGGCCGTGATACACCAGAAAAGGAGGTACCCGAGTAGACCTTAGGAAGGTAACCTGATTATGGTTGACTGATGGGTTGAGACATTTTGAGGTGAGCTGAGAGATCACAGAGGATGACTAGAAGAAGAAGGTTCGTGCGTGCAGGTTCGAGTGGCGAGTGTAGAGTGCGAGGACGGAAGGCAATCAGGTTGATGATCAGTTAGATCAAGTGGCACACACAGACACAACTGCCATCGGAGAAGACAGTCCACGACATTTGAGAGCGCGGGGACAGGAGCGAACACAGACACACGAAAGTAAAAGCAAACGCGCCAACAACCGTACAACACAATCGTACAGTCGTCGTTCGTGTGTTGTTGTCTCGATGACAACTAAAGTGACAGTGAACAGTCGACACGAGAAGATGCAAATAGTTAAAGGGCTATGTCGACTATGATGATGAAGGCTACTTTCATAGGTACGGTTACGTTGGGCAGTAGCGCCCCGTATTGCCATCAAGGCGCCCTACACTTTAACGCTTACGATGTAAAGTTCGTGCTTCTTAGTGGCCCCTAAGAAAGAACATCATTTGACAACTAACTAGGGATGCAACCTAGGGATCTAAATCACTTTGGGTTGGTTGATTGTGGCGCCATCTATTGAATTGAGATCAAACTTGGTTTGATTTTGGCATTTCATCATCACCACTTGTTGATTTGTTGTCGTTGTTTATTGTCTATGTTTTTGTGTACTTTCGTGAAACCTGATTTCTTTATTTTTTCTTAATGAAACTATTTTGATATTGGCGCCGCGGGATTTTGTAACGAGGATTCTTCTTTGCTGATTTACGAGGATACAATGAAGAGTATTCGAGGAATCTACACAATATTTTCTGGTTAGTATCATTTTACTATTTTTTATGTGATTTCTAAAATATTTTTATTTTATTTCAGGAATAACGCAACATTTTCCCAAATATTCCAATTAATGGGAATGCATTTTGGAGGTCACACACCTCGATTTGACCCATCATAATGGAACGTCTTCTAATTGAGGTAGGTGTTTTTACCTTTTTGTGCATTCTCCATTCTTTCTGGAAATGCCTTTGAGATATCCGTTAGAATCGACTTTTATTTTCATATATGCTTAGTATTTGTGCTTACTTATTGTGTTACACTACTAACACTAGTGTACTCTAAGGATACTTATGAATGGAATGTGCGTCTGCTTTCGTATCTTTTGAGGTATCCTCTTTGATGTCTTAGTCTTATATAGATTACAATCCCAATCTTACCCAAATTATATGAATGAATGACCATATCTCTGAATATAATACAACTTACTATTACAATTTTTTCTATTCACCCAATCTCGAACACAACACGCACACTTTTAGTTCGTAATCTTCGATTACTTAACCGATCTTGTTTCGTACACACACAATCTCTTGAAGACACGCAAAAACCCACACGTGATATCGTAAGAGAGGAAAATTCCATTGACCCTGTACGAGTGTGTACACACCTAACAGATTAGGTAAACACAAAAGTTGTCCCATCAAAAGAATACATAATTTGATTGCGGAGTATTTCAGAGACTTTCGTATTTACACAATAATCATGTTTTTGTCGGTCTTAATCAAAAGATCCGATTTATCTTGACAGCTTCTTTCATCAATATGATTGTGTTGTTACCCCTTGTTGTTTACTCGTGTATGACTCAATCTATGAAATGTTTCACAAGTTGCAACATTCTTATTATTAGGTAATGACATTAGTTTTCTTTTATACTGTTGAGACTGTTTTAGTTCATCAACTTTTGTGATAAGCTAAATAGATTTTCTAACATTACTCGGAGGGGTAACTCACATAAGATTGGATTGTATTACACTGTTGCACTTGACAACTCGATTGATCTCGTATTTTCGGTTTCACGAGTTGAGAAACTTTTGGAACCACCCTCAAATACAGTTATCATCACATTTGTCTAGTCAGAAGATGTGTTTGTGTGCATACGATTGCATGTTTGTGAGTGTACGTCTGATGATGCACCGACACAAACCTATGAATGTGTCCACCCCCACTAATGATGATTGATGGCTTTATCTATTAGCTAATTGGTTATCTATTGACACTCTTAACGAGAGCATCCGCATCTTGCAGTATTGTAACGCTTGTGTGTGATTTTAGTTGGTGTTGTTAGTGTTGTGGGTAAAATACCCAATCACAAATAGTCGATTTGAGATAGCTCAGTTAACGCTCACTTTCGCGACACGCACTCAAATGTTTGAAACCAGACAGAGAGCACGAGCCATACGAGTCGCGGTTGTCAAGATTCTTGTTATGCCCCTGTTTGCACCTTTGGAGCGTTAATCTACTTATTTGTTGATGTGCAATTGTCAATTGTCTTGTGATGACATTTGTGTTTTGTGGTTCATCATCAAATGTCTAATGTCGAAATCGAAATCAAAATTGTCGAAATCATTTTGTAACTAAACCCTCTACAATCATGACATCCTCACGCTTCTTGACCATTCCCGTACCCGACGAAACCGCCTCATCTGACCTCAACAACCAACTTTCCATCCGGTCCCTATCCGAACTTTACCTCTCGAATCCATCCCATTCCTCATCTCTCAATCCACTGCTCAATCGAAACATCAATCCTCTACTATCGAATGCACTGTTGAATAATCTTCGTAATCGATTGAATGAACAGATTGCTAAATCATCATCATCAACTTATTACGACAACAGCAAAGAAGAAGAATTACTACCAACCTCACCAACTTCATCATCATCTACCCAATCGGCCTCAAGTGAAACAAACTCCAAATCGAGTCCTCTCTCAACACTTTTCCATCCTCCAGGTCATTTTCTATCGAAAAGTTCAGTTTCAAATGATCGCGATCCTGAAAATCCCAAACCTAAAACTGAACAACGACGCAACAGTGAGGAGAGTTACCATCCAACCCGTGCGAGACGAATCCAACGATTGATATACGAATTTCTCAACCATCCCAACACTCCCATCGCCATAATCTATCATTTGATCTTGTCGCTGCTTTTCCTGATTTACGTCTTCTTGGTAATCTTTACGGATCGAACCACCTGGCATCAGTACTGTAAGCCTTTTAACATCGTCGAGAAGGAGGCCAATTCCACAGCTGGGTCCATTGACCTTGTCCCTAGCATCAAGTCCATCTATGAGCGCTGTCTGTTGGCTCATTTTGTCCTTTTCGGTTATTGCATTCGACTGTTTGCTTCAAGGTCACAGCCTTCCTATGAACCTTTACCCAAATGGAAATGGATTCTCCGCTATCACTATCGATTGTCCCATCTATTTGACCTTACAATCGTGGTTGCTGGTGTTATCGCATCATCCTGTCAAATTCACCTCACACTCGACTTTACCCAGGATGTGTACGCACTGATTGTGCTACGAGGACTACATCGACTGTTTAATGTTGCTCAGTGGAGTTCAGTGCGGGCTCGTCACAGTCCCTGGACACTGATGGCAGAGGTGTTCCAGGAACAGGGTTCGATGTTGTTTGGCATTTTCTATTTGGAATCGTTGTTGGTCTTTGTGATGGCCTATTTTGTGTATCTTGCGGAGAATCATACCAAGGAGGAGAAGGACAATGTGACGATTGAGAATATGGTGGATGCACTGTACTGGAGTTCGGTGACGCTGGTTACGGTTGGATATGGTGATAATACACCGGTAAGTGTCTATTAGCGATTAGGATAAGATGTTAGATTAAGACTTTGGTTTAAGATGTTAGATTAAGACTTTAGCTTAAGACGTTAGCTTAAGATGTTAGTTGGATCTAATCGATTTAATCCTCTAGGTAACCTATCTCGGCAAGGCGATCACCTCAATTGGTCTCGTAATTGGTCTCGGTCTGTTTGCACTCCCCTCAGGCATCATCGCCACCTCGCTCGCAATCAAACTCAACGAACAAGACGAAATTCGATCTCGATCTGAACGTCGAAATCTTGCAGCAACCCTCATTCAACGAGTTTGGCGATTTCAACGCAGGAAAAAGCGATTTGAACTCGCGAATATTATCCTCGAAACTCGCGCTGCAGCACCCGTGAATCAAGAAGCCAAGATGAACACAGCGCCATCTAGTGTCACACAACAGGTTTACAGTCCAAACATTCGAATTGGCCCACGACTGTACGATAAACTTCTTCATCTTGTTACACGCAAAATTGAATTTCATCAAACTCAGTTTATTGATTTGATTCGAATTCAACAGTCGAGGAGGAAGTTTGTGGAAATGATCAAGAGGGCGAATGCGATTCCGTCCAACACGAATCGTCACTTGATCAAACAACACTGGATTGAACACAAAAACTTGACAGAACTGCTCGAGTCGATGCACAATAAGCTGGACGAGTACATTAGTGTGGACAGTGGACAGAGTGAATATGATAAAAGTTTAGAGATGGTGGAGAATAGGTTGAAGAGGATTCATTTGAGGATGGAGAATCAGAGGAAGTTGCTTGAGTCGTTGAATGTTAAAGTGAATTAATAAAGGATTTATATGTAAATAAACATTGGAAAGTTGATTATCTTTTGTCTTTTGACTTTTTGCATTCGGCTTTTGGTTTCGGTCTTTTGACCGTTGACCTTTGCATTCATTTGCATTTTGTCATTTGACTTTTTACCTTTGACCTCTTTATTCTGCCTTTTGACTTTTGCATTCTACATTTTGTAATTATGGCATTTTGTAATTTGACTTTTGACCTTTGCATTCAGCATTATGGCATTTTGTCAGTTGTAATTTGCAATTTGCAATTCGCATTCTGCCATCTAACATCTATCTTTTCCATTCTACATTTTGATTTCTTCCTTTTCCGAGAGAATGTAGAAACCCAAAATGTAAATTGAACTTAAACTTTTGATTATTTGATCAATATTTTTGCAACCAACACCCAAAATATTTCCCCAAAATAAATAATTCGGTAAAGATCAAAGAAGCTTAATTAAAAAATCAAAACAACAAATCAATTAGTGCTTTAATTAATGAATTTATTTGTGTGTGTGTAAATGTAATTACAATTGTATCAAGTGCATCATTGCATTTTATCATCGTTAGGTGCAAATCGATTAGTTGTTTATTAATTAATTAATTAATTGTTACGATCGTTGACATCATCATCATCCGTATATGAGATTACTATGTATGATAAGATGAGCTTTGTTATTTTTATTATTGTTTGTTAAATTATTTATTTTTTGCTGGAATATTCATCCATTCCTGCTACATTGATGATCGTCGTTGGTGTTGATGATTCTTATGGCTATGATGTCCCCTTCTATGAATCATTGGGCCGTGATGACCCTGGGCACTGGTACCACCCATACTCGTATTTTCCGATGGAGTGGGTGGAATAGGAAATTGGGGTGACAGTTCAATCAATGCCTGACTTGCTAACAGTTGCTTGTGACAAGTCTCGAGCAGATGTTTGATTCCCTCCATTCGACTTTCGAATGTGGTCTGTCGGGTTTCGAGTCTCATTGAGAGGGATGACACTCGGTTCTCGCCCAACTCTACCCTCCGACTCAACTCTTCAATGCTCTGTTGGACCAGTTTACTTCTCAACAGCACTTCCGTCTGTCCGTCCCGATAACTCTGCAGCACTGTCTTCATGTCCAGTGGACGCATCAGTTCACGGAATTTATTCTTGGCAATAGTAAACTGCGCAAGCGCAATAAACTTTTGCTGCATATTGCGATAGTCGTGACCCTTGTAGATGGCCATTCCACGCTCACGGAAGAATCGATTCACCATTTCGTAGGTGACATTCGCCTTCCAACAGCGCCAGGCTCGTTGAATCAGAATTGCGGCTGCCACTTTTTTACGGTTCCGAATTTGATTTCGTTCTTCTTCTTCGATTTTGAGCGCCAACCCGGTACCGATGATACCCGCGGGTAGGGCAAAGATGGCCACGCCCAGGATGGTAAACATGGTCGAGATGATTTTACCGATCCATGTTACCTAAAAGAGAAGAAAATAGTGAATCAGTAATTTTGATTTGAATCACAAGATGGCGTTATGTTGTAAAGGAAAATGTTTTATTAGAGCAATCAATATAGCTAACATGGTGCAACATCTAACATCTAATAGCCAAAGTCATGCATCTAATATCCAACATACCACATACAACACCCAATATCTAATAGCTAATCTCTAATATCCAATAGTAAAACTGTCGCATAAAATATCAAATATACCACATCTAACATTCAATATCTACGTAATAGTAAAACTAATAGCTAACATCTAATAGCCAAACTCGTGCATCTAATATCCAATCTACTACATCTAATAGCCAATAACCAATAACCCCTAACCAAAATCATACATTTGCAATACATTAAATTTCCATTATTGAATCACAACATTTCGAGTAGCTTTCCTAAAATGTTCCCAACTTTCCATAACGCACTTTTTGTCAACTGCCCTTTGTCCAATAGAATTTCCATGTTTTCCAAAACTGAAAACCTAAAACACAATGTTTCCATGTTCTACTGGATTTGCGTTCGTTTGAGTTTGATTTTGGATGTTTGACAGACAGACAGGCAAATGCTTATCAACAACTACTGACGGTTGCTGAAATGCAACCAAAGCTGCTGCTGAGGAAAATATTTTCGTTTTGATAAGAAACGCATATGAAAGGCATCCTGAAACCTAAGATATCATAGCGAATGAATGAAGTCTATTGATAAATTGTGCTGTTCGAACGCATCTTCATCTTATCAAGGAGAGAGGTGGCTATATCGTACATCGCAAAAGCACAGACACACTCACAAATTGACGTAAATAGTAATCGATGTTGATTTTCTCTGTAATTTTGGCATATGAAGTGTGTGGAAATGTATGTTTGATGATCGTACAGACAAAATCAACATTCGAGACTCAAAAGAGGCACTCGAATGATGGAGGCTTAATGTGGCTACTGAATTTACTCAACTTCTAAAGCGTGTGCGTTTGGTGAATGAAGCAATTTGGGGTTATAAAATCGTATATACTAAAGTGCCTATTATCTTAAAAAGACTCGCAATTTGGTTAGATCTGGTTTGCGTGTGCTTTAGCACTGATAGGGGTTGATTAGCTTTAGGTCGCTTTGACCTGAATACAGACTCATTGTGCACTCGAGTTGAATGATAACTTTCTATACAGTCAATTTATAACATATTGCTAATATGAATCAATGACATTACTTTAATGAACACGTTATATTATCTCGGGAAAGTTGTTCTTGTTTGGTCGATTGACTATTTGGCTGACTGCAATGTTGTGTTTGTGACATGTTCAATGTTATTGCATATGTCGTGCAATCTACACAACCAATCAATATGAGAAATGTGTGCCCAGTTTTGCGTCAATCAAACCCACAGTAGTAGAACACATAAAGCGAAAACATATGTGCAAACAACAACATGTGTTTATGACAATTTAGGTTCTTCGACTAACGTGACTAAATGACACACAAACTGACAATGGAAATGTTTTGGTATGTTACCCAACATAACTTACAATGTCGAACCTATTACGAGATTTACCTTAAGAAAGATATTTGGGTCTCGTAACCAGAAAATAGGCTTCCAAGTCCTTGATCAGATCGTGATGCATATGAGTAGGACAAATCTAAATAGCACAACATCCTAAATGATCACGTGATTTCAGAATGCCCCTCATTCGAATCAAACCATTTACGCATTTTCAACAAATATTTTCTAAGCCGATCAATTTCGTTAGCTTCGCATAATTCAAATCACTTGTCATGATTAATTTCGCGCTCGATTACGATATTTTACGTATATCAAAGTCATTTTCGACCAAAAACCGAATCAAATCAAACATAAAAAAGTTCAAACAGATCGAAATCGAATAGGATTGTCACATGATTTACATTGGAATGTTCAAATAAATCAATCTTATCAATAACTTTGAGAGTAGGCAAAAATGTTGTGAAATCTGTTTGGTTGTCTGTAGGCGGTTTGTTTGATTTGAATTGGTTTTACATTTTTGGGGTTTTCCTGACTAAAAAATAGTTTTATCTCGAAAACATTGAACCATAGAGTTTATATCTAAAAATGAATGTCAAAAATGTTTACTCACCGGAACACGATCACCATAACCAACAGTTGAAAGGGTCACAACCTAAAAATGGAACAAAATTCAAATTCATTTTGACTCAATTTTTTAAACTCCTTACCGCCCACCACATCGAATCTGCAATTGAATTAAAATTCTCATTTTGATCTCTCTCCACCAAAAAGGCGACATACGACAGGGCACAGAGTACAATGAATTCCGTGTACAGAATAATGAACAACTGTTCGCGTTGATCGTAGATCACAGAGGCGAGCACCTTCCAGGGCTTGAGCGGTCGATTGAGTGTCAGAACTTGAGCGATTTGAAAGAAACGATGAAATCCACGAAAAGCTGAGACAACAAATATTTCGTGACCAGTTTTGCTTGGGTTTACCACCAATACCGCAGTCGTAAGTATGAGTACAAGAAGATCTATAATTCGAGCTGGTGCAGCAAGGTACCTTGCTTTACCCCTCAACCCACGGTACTCCTTCTTACAACTACAACACCAAAGTCTAGCCAAAAACTCAATCGAAAACCAAGTGATCACAATTTTTTCCAACAAATAGACCGCCGCAATCGCCCTCTGCTGTACGGCCAACTTTGGTATCGTAGCACAAATGGTCAGTGCCAAACAGATGAAAACAATGAGAAACACAGCAATGTGATAGGTGATGGCCCAGGGCGCACCCGAGGGGTGATTCAAAAATTGGTACAACTTTTTCCTCCTTCTGTACGGATTGGCACTCGTAGCGAAGCCTTCATCATCATTAAAAATGAGGTCATCCAAATAGTAGGTGACATTCATGTCGGACTTTCGTCGATCACGCAGTTCGCGCTTCTTTCGCACCTCGTCCAACATTGTCAGTATTCGCTTACGGTTTCCCTGGCCGAAAGAGAGGATCGAACTCGACCGTTTGGGCCGATTGATGTAGATGCCCTCGGGTATGTGAGTTGGGGAGGGAAATGGGATCACTTCCGGTGGTTCCACATCTTTTGGTGATTCGGGGATGGGTAGAAAGAGTGATCCACGACGGGCGTGATTGTTGGACAGGGCTGGGGTGTGATTGAGTTGGGTGAGCAGCTGACGAACTGGATGTTGGTTGAGACGGGTGAGCTCGATGGTGGGATTGTGGATTTGAGTTTCCACTGAGGAGTGATTCGATGCGGTTGAGTTTGATTGACCTCCATTTGGTAAGGAGGCTGACATGCGACGGTCCATGTTCGAGTGCGGTTGGATGGGCTTCTTGGGTGGTATTTTTAAACTCATTTGTAAATCAATTTTCTTGATTCGGAAAAAAGTGGCGCGAAATTTCCAGGGAAAATATTACAAAATATTTACAAATCCGAATTTAAAATCAAAGTCACCTCGTTTGAGAATCGTCTATTTGAGTGGATGATTGAATTGGATCCATGGAACGACTATTTCAAATTACCGAACGGATCTTAATTACAAGTCAAAACCAACAATGACAACACTTGTTTCTTAAATCACATTGAGAGATTAACACTTAAACATTAGAGTGTCCAAAGAGTGCAAAGTTGTTGGTTATACAGAAGCAACTGCAGCAGCACAGGAACAGATCAGACAAAGTTGTTTTAAGTGTGAGTGTTTGTCTTGTGTTGTATGCGAAGTAGTCAACTGGTGGTCGAAGTGTCGCGATGTCAATCAAATTTTGTGTTGCTCAAGAAGTGAAGAGAGTGACACGTCGAATGGCACATATGAAAAGATTGTGTCGATGATGAGGATTTTGCTTGGTGTAATCGAGAAAAAGTAGAAGTCTGCACAAGCCAACACAACCACACAATCTACATTTGTTGAAGACGATCAGTTGAGACAACACAGACACACATCTTACCACAGACATATTTTATCATCATCAACTGCCCCCCATGAGACAAAAAAGGAAGGACTCAGGGGGAAAAAAGGGATAGAGAGGGTGGATGGGTGGGTTACATATTATACCGTGAATTTGCGTATTAGGTTTAAACAAATACAGACATTTTTTGTTTATTCAATTTGTACGTATCTTCCGGTGTGTCGAATTTTAAAGTCAATAATGTGTTCAAGGTGTTTCTGGTGCTTTTTTAAGAAATAAAAATTATTGGATAGTTTTCTGTGATTTTAAAATTATTACTGACGATTGACTGTATATTTGATTTGGTACCACTGATAGTGATGGTATTGGCATATGTGTAATGGTAATGATGTATTGATAATATAATATGATTGACTTATAACATGCAAATAATTTATGACGGGGGATTATCAAGCAGGAGGAGGGCTTATCGGTAACTTATTGGCTTATCAACTGTTGAGGAATTGATTTGGGTTGTGATTTTGGTGTGTGTGGATGCGGACAGAGGATGGAGTGATGGTACTGACTGGAATGTTGGTTGGTTGGCTTTTGAGTGCAAATTTGATAGGTCAAGTTAAAAGTTTGTGATTTTTAGGAACTGTCCATTTAATTTGAACACATTTTATGACGCAAACGTTTGAATAAACCTATTGAGAAAATGAATGCGGTTGGGGGTTCGATCATACTTTTGATGAGAGGGAGACCTGTTGTTGTGTGCTGTCTGGTTTGTGTATAAGTTATCTTTTGACTGATTTGATGATGATGATATCGCACATAATAAATACAGACAGTTTTGTTGTTGTTGTTTTGATTTGACAGATTCGATTTGGTCACACGATAATCAACAACTCAACAGTAAAGCATTGGTGCTTTTCAAATTTTGTTTATTTTGCTTGTTCAATTTTGTACTTGAGCACGATTTTTGTGGCAATATTCAAATGAAATAAAAAGAGCAAGTGTTGGGTAAAGTTTGGGGATATGCGTTCAATGATTGTGTCAATCAAAATAAAAATAAAGTGCAGCAGGTCGTTTTAGTTTAGTTTATTAATTGGTTAATTAGCCTTGAATAATAATACAAATCGGAAGTCCAATTAAGCTGTTTTATAAATCACAAAATGACTTTCTGGTTTTCATCAACAGATGGCAGCATGCGTCTTTGTCATATCAAATTAACAATTTAATAAATTAACCTTTTACAAATTAAACGTGTTGAAACATTAATATCCCTTAGCATTGAAGTATAACTATGTGATTTTTAGCGATTTCTAGATATTTGGATAACTAAAAATTCCGGCAAGCCGGAAAAATAGCGAGACGAAGTTTTAATATGATAAAATAATGTTGAGTGTTATTTCGATACAAAAACCAGAGAACAAACTTAGAAATAACTTTATTTACACAGTCCCATACTTGTAGGATAGGATTCGATGGCTCATTTATGAAATCCTTCTGGTACACCAATTGCCAATTGGGGACTGTGAAAGTGCCCATGTGTGTTTGGTAACATGCACATGTTCGTTTCCGAATCAAAGTCAAATATCATATGAATATAATTGAAATATCTGCGTGCAACAAGCTTTAGACAAAAAAGAGAGTTTCAACATGAAGTGTACGATGCTGCAAGGACACAGAATAGCAACTTTGTTGTAAGAATTGGGCGTCATGCTAGATTTGGTCATGTGGGTTATCAAATTACTCGTAATGCCTTCTGTATCAAAGTGAAACACACACAAAAATAATTCATTCTATGGAATTTGTAAATTCTGGTAATCAGTAATCTGTAAATCGATTAAGAAATGAAGGAGGAGTTCACTGGAAACCAAATCGGATTTCTTGTCACTAAAAGTCTTCGCTCACGCTCGACAAATATCATGATGTAAACACGGATTAAGACAGTTGTCTTTAATTATTTTTATTAAACTTAAATATTCTTTAATATTTTGAGAAAATTTATTATTTGACTGGGAAATATTTCTCAATTAAATCTTTACTATCATTTGGAAGGTCAAATAATTTTCCAGAATATCTCTTCATAATTCCTTTTTTCGTTTTAATGACTTTTCTGATCAAAAACATTTAAATCAAAAACATTTTGTTACATTATTACCTTGTAGTACAGTTAGTACAAGGCTTGTACTAATTTGAATGAGTTGCATCAAAAAGTCAAAATAATCAACTGTGAGTTAGTTCACGTTGTTTCCGCTCATTAAATAGTCAAACTTACACGTACAGTAATCTAATTTAATTAGTACATATTAAGTTCTTTCCAACGTTCCATTTTTGTCTATGCATAAATACTTTTGTTTGATTAAGCACTAAGCTCAACATTTGAATTCAATGTGGATTTGTGCCCTAATTAAAACTTAATTAAAAGCTGATTAGCTGATAAATTAAAAATTGATTGTGCTTGGCAAACAAAGCACTTGACAATTATACTATTAAAAATGAAATTTATGCAAAGATATTTGGCATTTCATCAAAGCTAAAATACAGTAATGTCATCATGTACTTTACAATTTTTTATTATTTCATTCAATGTGCTGTATTTTTAACTGCAACAGCCCAGAGCAACAAAAGCAGTATCATTCCTGTGGAATTACTAACCGAATATCTTCACTATCCGCTCACACTTGAGACAGCCACTCCAAGATTTAGCTGGAAGCTTATTGCTAGAAGTGATTCTTCACAAAATCTTACTCAATCCGCATATCAAATATTGGTTTCTTCGGTTACTTCTGGAAACAGTTCGTCTGAGTATGATTTATGGGACAGTGGTGTGGTGCAAAATAGCAATACTGTGCACATTCCTTATGGTGGAAAGCCATTACGCTCACGGCAGTTGGCAATTTGGAAGGTAAAAGTTTGGGATCAGAAAGAAGAGATTTCAGAAAGTGAGACCCGTGGACAATTTGCAATTGGATTGCTTCACAAAAGTGATTGGAAAGCAAAGTGGATTCATGCAGGGGATGGAGTGCACAATGATGGGGCGCATGCGCTGCAACATGATGACCAAACGGTATAGTATACGATATATTTTTAAATATATAAAACTCACAATAGTGTTTCATTAATTCAAATGTTCTAATTCAAAGTTGATTGCAAAACTTCCTGGTTTAGTCCCGCCATTGTACTTTCGAAAATCATTTCACCTTAAAAATATTCAAGGTGCACGATTATTCTCAACTGCTAAAGGTATATACGAGTTATACCTGAACGGAAAGAAATTGTATGTATTTTGACTTGAATATATTATAAAGTTACTATAAGTTTCAATTTTCATAGACATAAATCTCACTTTGCCCCTGGCTATACGGATTATAGCAAATCATTTCGTTATCAAAGTTATGAGCACATAGAAGAATATTTGAAAATTGGTGAAAATGTTCTTGGTATTGTGGTTTCGCCAGGCTGGTATGCTGGTTATCTGGGTTATTCGGGCTGGATTCACCGGGATCGTGGCTTCGGTTTCTTTGGAACTGATTTAGGTGTGCTGGTTCAGTTGGATATTAACGACACTACTGTAGTAGCGACGGACACAACTTGGAAGGTAGCTACTGGCCCGATTGTATACTCGGATTTTCTGATGGGTGAAACATATTATGTGGATAAAGAAATCAGTGGGTGGAATGATGTTGCGTTTAATGATTCTCGCTGGAAGGGAATTACTGTTGAAAATATAAGTGAAAAGATTTTACTAGTTGGTGATGTTTCAGAGCCAGTGCAAACTGTGATGACACTGAACCCTAAATCGATGCATGAGCCCAAACCTGGTGTTTTCATATTTGATTTTGGACAAAATTTTGCAGGTGTTTGTTCATTAACGATTCATGAGGGCCAGGGACCGGCCCGAATTAAACTAAGGCACGGAGAAGTGTTGGAAAATCCATTCATGAGCGGAACACTCTATACTGCAAATCTTCGTTCCGCAAGGGCCATTGACACTCTGGTTATCAATGACAGGATAAATCAGTCCTTCACCTATACACCATCGTTCACTTTTCATGGATTTCGTTTTGTGGAACTCACAGGCTATGGAGTGACGCCCAAATTGAGTGACATTGTTGCACATGTTATGCATTCGGACATTTCGTTCAAATCTCACATGGAAACATCAAACAGTTTGGTCAATCGTCTGCTGCTGAACATTCAATGGGGCCTGCGCAGTAATTCCCTATCTGTGCCCACGGATTGCCCTCAACGCGATGAAAGACTCGGCTATACTGGGGATACCTTTGCGTTTGCTCATACCGCAGTTTACAACGCTGACATGGCAGCATTTTACACTAAATGGTTGCGTGATGTTCGTGAATCTCAAATGGTGAACGGGGCCCTGGGTGACACTGCACCAGTATACGATCGCAGTGAAGGATCACCCGGTTGGCAGGATGCCATTATCTTGGTACCATGGCTCATGTATCACACATACGGAGACGAACAAATAATTCGAGACAACTATGAGGCCATGGTCAAATTTGTGGATTTCATCCGGGCAGGCAACCCAGAGAACATTTGGAAGAATAGGACTGATCACCTTAATGGCGATTGGTTGGAAGTGAACGCACAGACGGATCACTATCTTATGTCAACAGCATTCTATGCTCAGGATGCATTGCTTATGTCTAAAATGGCGGCTGTGATTGACAAGACACAAGATTCTCAAATGTATGGCGAACTGTTTCGCAATATTTCAGAATCGTTCAATAGACATTACGTGAAACCAGATGGGACTGTTCAAAGTGATACTCAAGCGGTAAGTGGATTCAATTTGTCAACTTGCTTACTTATATTACCTTTTAGGCATACGCCTTGGCATTGGAATACTCTTTGTTGCCTGAAAAGATTCGTCCGCTTGCTGCTGCAAAACTCGCCCAAAATGTCCAAAAACATAAAATGCATCTCACCACTGGATTTTTGGGCGTTGGTTTCCTCAATCCAGCCCTGACTGATAATGGTCACAATGATGTAGCTTATGAGTTGTTGTTGCAGGATGGGTATCCATCTTGGTTGTATCCAGTAGCACACGCCAATGCAACCACAATCTGGGAACGATGGGATGGATGGACTGAAGAGAAGGGATTTCAAGATGCGGCAATGAATTCCTTCAATCATTACTCTCTTGGATCTGTGGGCGTGTGGCTGTATCAACAGGTTGCGGGAATTGATAGTGATGGAGCCGGCTTCAAGCATATTCTCATAAAACCAAACCCAGGCCCCGGACTTACAAGTGTGAGCGCTACCTATGATTCAATTCGTGGGCCGATAGCCAGTAGTTGGATAGTAACTGGAGACAGTGTCCAATACAAGGTAAAAATTCCTGTAAACACCAAAGCGACAATTATTCTGCCGGGAGAGAATATTATACATCAAGTTGGTTCTGGTACATGGATATTTAATGGAACAATAAAATTGTAATTTAAAAAATATAATATTTGGCTTGACACGAGACACAACATAGCTCGGTAGGATACGAAAGCAGACATAATAACCAAAGTCGTTGCATTCAAGGTCGCGGAGGGCCAAAGTGATAATAGCGAAATTGTTGATACAATTCCATAGGCCATTTGCTGATCCGAAAGATTCTCTATTAAGCTTCTATTGTTGGACGAATCATTTACATAAATTTTTAATATTTGAACCAATTATTGGACAGTGAATTTATTGGACATTTCAATTTGTTCATCAATCATCATTAATTCTAAAAATTCTAGCAAACCAGGAAAAAAGCGAAAAGAAAGTCAGATTGAACGATTTCCATACCAAAGCCATGTTAGTAGAAATAGTCGCATTTGTTTACATACATCAAAATTGTGATCTTTTTTGGCTCATATCTCCGAAAACTGATAATCTAAATTGATGATTTTTGGAATCCTACGGTTTCAGATGGTGTGGAAATTGTGTGCCAAGTTTGGTTGTTGGGGTGCAATAGTTTCTTCTCCCAAGCCTGCAACAGACAGACAGACAGGGTGAAACTATAAGACTTCGACTTCGTCTCGCTAAAAATGTTCATCATGGTTTAGACCTGTTTGAATGCAAAAGAAATTCTAACGAAAATTGGATAAAATTTGATAAAATCGAGCTAATTTGCGATAAAAACGACATATTTTTCAAAATCAAATATTTTATTTATTTATTGTTTATTTATAATATTGTACAAATAAATTGATTAATAAAAAAGTATAATAAAATAAAAATATATATTTTGGTGACAATCCATGAACCTGTAGAGAGTTATTCCAATAGATATTATTACAAAATGATACGATATTTACGAATTATTATTATAAATCACAAAATTATTATTACAAAATTACAATTAAAATTATTCATAAGAAGGATAAGACGATAAAATAAGTCAAATACATTAAAATTAATCTGTAGAATTGAAAAACAATGTTTCAACACAAAATATATATTGCAAACGTGTCCCGGGCAACTTTGAACTTTGAAGAAATGTGAATAAGAATTAAAATGTGAAAAATATTTTTTTGTACAAAATTTAGATTATAAATTTTTGATTATGAATTTAATAATATTAATTAATTATATTTGATAACTATATTAACTAATCAAAGATGCTTTTTGATAATATTTAAATATTTGAATGTTGAATTTTCTGTATTTCTAAATCTAAAATGTTGTCACCAAAATTATAAAAGCAAAATGGAGCACTTGAAAGATAGTAATAGATGATATGACTACTCAATGATGAAGTTGATGATGATGATTATGATGGAAGGGAGGGGTGGAGGGGAAGGGGCGTGTCTTGAGGGATGCTTTGGCCTCAGTTGGGTTTGGTGGTGCAAAGAAGAAGAAAGTTTGGGGAAGGGGCGAGCGATGTTGAGGTGCGCGTGTTGATGTGAAGAGATGTGTTGGGTTTGTGACTTGAGTTTCCAATTCCAATTGGAATTGTTTTATTAATATTCAAAAATATTTAAAAGGAGAAAAAATTGAGGCAAATTAAGCAATTTCCGCTATGTCGGACAGTGACTTTCGTTTGGGTCGCTCTTGTGGCTGTTTCTTGGCGAAACTGAGGAAGATCTGCTCGAGCGTGGTGTCGCCCACCTGATAGTCCTCCAGCTGGAGATGCGCCTTGGCGTCCTCCATCACGGAGAACAGTGAGGCCCAGGTGACGTCCGACTCGGGTGGAATGTGATAGAACAGTAGAGTCTGGTGGATGTCTCGCAGGATTGCAGAGGGCAGACGCTCCTCGATGTAGTGCTGCACCTTGTCCAGATAGTTGGCCTCCTCGGCCACAATGTCCGGGTTGAGTTTGATGATCAGGGAATAGCCCTGACCGAATTTGGTACGGAGATATTGGGTTGAGCCGATGCATTCAAAGTGACCAGCGGCCATGATCGCTATTCGGTCACACAGTGCTTCGCACTCGTCCATCGAGTGAGAACTGAGTATGATGGACGAGCCTGAGCCGTACTGAATGTCTGATATTGCTACCCACATTTTGCGTCTCGCAACCGGATCCACACCTGAGGTAGGTTCGTCGAGCAGTACGACAGGTGGCGCACCAATCAGTGCCATCGCTAGGGACAGTTTGCGTTTGTTACCGCCCGAATAGTTTCGACACATTCGTGCGGCGTGCATCTGTAGATCCACTTTCTTGATCAGTCGGTTCACTTCGAGTTTGATTTCGTGGTCGGGTATGCCTCGAAGTCTTCCATAAAGTTGGAGAGTTTCGAAACTGTTGAGTCGATCAAGCAGAGCGTCAAACTGAGGACAGTAACCGATCTGTGACTGGTACTCTTCCATCGAACCAAACAGATCGAAACCACCAGCGTGGGCATTTCCTCTGGTCGTTGACAGATCACCAGTCAACATTCTGAATGTGGTAGTCTTGCCAGCACCGTTGATACCGAGCAGTCCAAAGAACTGTTCCTTGGACACGGCAAAACTCAACTGATCCACTGCACGGAAATTTCCATTTGGATAAATTTTCGACAGATTGTGAACCACAATCGCTTCCTGATTGGTCAAGTTTGAAGCGAGGATCTTTTCCGTTCGTGCACGTTCCTCCAGCACGTCTTTATCCACAAAATTACTTCCACCCATTTGTTGGAGTTTGAAAGACTTGGACGATCTCGAACGGACTGCGTCACGAGTTCGACGTGAGAATTTTTGCATTTGTTTAGACACTGCTTCACGGATTTTTTTGTTGTCCAACAGGGCGAGTAGAGACCAGTACAGGACTGCGTCAAAAAGGAGCATAAAGATTTCGTCATTTACGCCCAACCAATTGAACCAGAAAAATGGGTGCTGGAAGATGCATTCGTTGCCGCATACCTCTGAAATAAGGGAAAAAGAGGTCAGAAAATAGGTAAAATCAAATAAAATCTCCAAACTAACCATCACAACATCTTTCTGGCTTCAGAATCTTCAATTCCTCCAACTCAGGATTTGTCCTCTGTGAAGCCGCATAAATACCACACAAAATGGCACGAAGTGATTGTTGAAATTGAGCACAGATCAATCGAGTCGAATCCAAGGTAAACAGTTTCTGTGTACCCAAAATGAGTGACACTACTGGGGACAGTCGTGTGAACCACATTCCCATGTAAAACAGGGCTCGAGCTTCTTGTGAAAGTTTTTCTTCTAACATCGTCTCGAAGAAGGTTGCTATTACACCCATTCCTATACCCGTTATTACGGACACTAGACACAGGATTCCGAATGCTGTTGAGGGTTTTTTGAATATTAGTGAAGCGACATAGGCGAACGGGATGGCTGCTAGACCGAACGATAAGAATAAAGATACGAATGCAACTGTATAAAGGATAAAATGATGAGTTAATAAATCTAATCACGTGATTAATCAAATTGTAATTACCAGTTGACAATGGATTGGAGAAGTAGAGTTGATAACCGAAACTGCGGTCCCAAATGAGGATCAGCGTGAACATGGACACAAAGTAACAAAAGTAGATGGTGTAGTCGAAGATGAAGTTGGACAACCAGTACAGACGGGTGCTCAGACCGGTCATCAGTTGGAGCAGTTTGGCCTGAAGATTGAAATCAAAGATTAATAATGAATTTGGAATGGAAAATGGTAATCGGAAATAAGGTAATTTGGGATATGAAAAATGTTAAATGAGAATTGGAAGTTGAGGATATGGAAAATGGAAATTGGGAGTTGAGAATTCGGATTTGGGAAATTGCAAAATAGTAATTTGGAATATGGAAAATGATTATTGGAAATTGAGTAAACTCACCTTTGAAACTCTCTCATGTGTCGGGAACAACACATAAAATGCAGCAATAAACGAAACCGAAAACGGGAAAAAGATTCCATTGTAAACACGTCCAAAGAAGGGCAAAAAGGCAGAATGAGGATTGAAATGTTCAAAAGTAGTCTGTGACACAGAAATGCTGAAATTGTCCGGATGTAGAGCATTACCAGTGCCTCCAATTGTTACAGTCTGGTTCGATTGAGCAATCAACTTTTTGAGTAGAGCATTGTAGAGATAGTTGACTGAGAGGGGCAGGGAGTGATGTGCCTCACCGTTGTACCATGCAAGGTACAGTGTTCGTGAACGGTACTTTTCGATGGATGCTCCAACTAGCCACTTTTCTCGGTAGGCTCGAAGATCTTTGAGTGAAATGTCCAAGAGGCGATCGTTTGCTTGAGTTGAGTTACGTGCAGGGATGGTCGCGGATGCGGAAAATTGTGACGCAAAAGCTGCGTTCAACGCTGCTCCACCACTCCATTTTGACTTTACGGTAGAAGAAATACCGAGAATCTTAGCCAACTGTCTCGTATCGTCCAACATGAAGGTTCTAAAATGATCCGAAGAAGCTTCTTTTACGTAATAATTCCTGAACGATTCAGTAGCATTCTTTTCATAATCAAAATAAATCGAACGGAGTGCATCAGGACCATAACCAGCAGTCATTGCGTCCAAATCCATGTTCCAATTGGGTAGCCGATCCGTTGAGTTTACGGTCGTTTCAATAAGTCCCAAAATGGCAAAGATACAGCCGATTGCGATACCCAAAATGGGCACAACAGTTTTGGTGTTTCGCTTGATATCGTGAACTCGTTTTGCGAGCAGAGCTTTCAATTTGAGCATTGTCAACTCCTTTCCTGGTGGCAACTTTTTGGCACTGTGAATCGGAAATTCCTTTTCACCAACATTGTTGTTGTAGTACGAGTTGTTGTACGAATTTCCGTTTGCACCATTACCATTGTTGTTGTACATGTCGAGATGGTTTGGCGGCTTGAGATGAGTGTCTCCGTTTGCGCGTTTTGGTGTTGGTGTTCCATTTTTGGATCCTTCTTTGTAAATCGATGCGACGGAGTTGGCTCGAGATGTTCGTACAATTGCGAGGGTGTGCATGTCTGCATTCATGGACGCTTCCGCTTGTTCGAGTGATTTAGCTTTCGTATTCTCGAGTTCGATAACCCGTAGGAACACATCGTCCATTGAGGCTACATTCACACCACACGAATAGACGCCCAACTGTTCCTTGTTGGTTTCGAGTCGTTCAAAGAATTTAGGCAAGTTCGCTGTGTCCTCAGCCGCGATTGTGAATTTGATTTCGTTTGCAGTTTCATTCTCCAATTTGGATTCAGGCAGATGATCTCGTACAATGTTGCAGAAGTTTTTCGAGTCAAAGATTTCTGCCTTTTTGGCTATGCGCAGATGATAACCACCGGCATAGACTCGTTTCAAGAAAACTGAAGATCCACAACAGATGACACGACCTCGAGACATGATTGCGATACGATCACCTAAAAAGATTTGTAAGAAATGGATACTAAAAATGTCGTAAATAACTTACCAAGCACATCAGCCTCTTCCATCCAATGAGTGGACAACATAATCAAACGTTCTTTACGAATGGACAGCAGAAAATCCCAGACACCTCTTCTCGCTTCAGGATCCAAACCAGAAGTTGGTTCATCCAAAATCAAAATCTTAGTATTATTGATCATGGCCATTCCGAGGGATAATCTTCGTTTCATTCCACCTGACAAATCTTTACTCAGCACACATCTTTTGAAACTGAGTCCCAATTGATCGAGCACGTGAGTCACTTCTGAGTTGACTCGAGCCGGGGGACAATTCTTGACTACAGCGAAAAGGCGAAGATGTTCCTCACAGGTGAGCTCTTCGTAGAGTACGTCATACTGAGGACATAGACCCATACGTTTTCGTGCCAATTCAGGTGATTTGGAAACATCGACTCCATCGACTTTAAGTTGACCAGAAGTCGCTTGATACAGACCGGTGAGCATGGACGCAAATGTGGTTTTTCCTAGCACCGTTATGTCCTAACAAACACGTGATCTGTCCGTGGTACACATTGAGAGAGACGTCCTTAACTGCGATTTTCTCGGCAAATTCTTTTCTCAAATTCTGTGTCTGAATGCCCACACGAAGTTTCTTTGGTTCGGCTTCGAAATACTTTTGACGGTTAGCCTCTTCCTGTTCTGGATCATCGAATGCGGGATTATCGTGAGCCTCGTCTTCACCGCCTTGATATCTTTCGTTTGATTGTGATTTGTACACTCGGTACACGTCCACATACCACACGATAACACCGTAGAAAAAGCAGGAGAAGAGAAGAGCACCAGCAACTCGAAGTATACTCAACCATCGGTAGAGTGGTAAAACATTGAGAAGATTACCCCAATGAGCCGAATAGACACCGTATTGTTTGACAAAAGTACCGTAAGCCGCATAGACCTCCGATTCGACCAACATTTCATTCGACACTTTGAGAGCATAATTTGGCACCAGTGCACAAAAGATCAAATGCCACCATTCGTGCACATTGATCAGACCGGAAGTCTCCGTCAGTCCGGCACGTTTCTCGAACAACATTCCGAGAACTTCCTGCAGTGACAGCCACAGAATGAAGCCAATGATCATGGCGTTGGTTGGCTTCTTGAAGAACACTGCTATTGTCATTGCAAACATGATCGAGGCGGCCGAGTAGAGGGTGAGCAGAGTGAAGACTATTGTGGGTGAGGCACCTTTGAGTTGAGCTTCCGGTCCGGCACAGAACAGAAGGGTTAGAAGACCCGCCTGGACGATCATGACGATGAAAGTGTTGGCGAAACAGGAACTGTAGTAGATGAAGTCGGACAGACCCATCAGACGAATCATTTGACGGGCTCGATTCACTTTCTCATCGACGATTCCTAAAATGAAATTCAAAATTAACCAAAAATCTTCAAAAACCCTAACAAACCTTTAATCAACAGCACAATCATCACAACATAGCCCAACACTGTACAGTACTCCATCGTCAACTGCAGTGTATTCAACTTTCCAGTACCGGCGAAAAATCTCGAAATAATCGAAACCTTAAAACGCGGATGTTTGATGTACTTTGGATAGGGAAAACGCTGTGCCCTCAGATCTCTCAACTCGGGAATCGCAAAGGGCACCGTCTCTGGATCGGGATACAACTTTTCACTGAGCATTTGAAGGTACGCAAAGTTGACCAACGATTGGATGGCGACAAAATTCTTTTTGATGTAGTGGTCAGCATTTGGAAATGGACCAAAATCCTGTTTCTTGGGATAGGGATCCGATTGGAGCTCAAAGTCCCGTACCCTGAGAGTGTAACGTAGATTGTGAGGCAGATAGGTGTCATTGCCGAGATCAATACCAATGCCGCCGTAATCACCGTCATTTTCGGGTAAATGAAAGATCACGCCCGCGATTGTCTCATTCTCCTGTAGACCGAGAAGCAACTTTTCCACAGAATCAGATATCGTGAAGGGAATTTCCGCTTTGATCAGTGCGTCCAACTCTTCGGGCGATTCCACTCCTCTTGTGTCCACTTTTTCCGATATCCTCGACATCAGATTCATTGTGAATTCATTGACGGGCGTGTAGAGTAGGGTATAGTAAGATCGTAGTGACTTTCCGACTGGGATTGGCCTGTACCGAATGGGATCCTCGATTGTGGTGCCCGCTTTTCCGCCCGAATTTGCTATGATGGACAGGGAGGCGATAAAGATGGGAAGTATGAGCTCGAGGAAGGTCCACAGATAGTGGCGCTTGCGTATAATGTACGACTTCCATAGCAGTATGCCAAACTGCCGTAAAGGCAGGGAATTGGCCATAGCGGCTGGCACGTGGGTGTCGAGGGGGTCGAGGGGGTTAACCTGAGGTTAGGTGCGTAGTTGATATCCTGTTGCGTTGGTGTAAGTGGATTAACTGGATTAGATGAATTGGAAATTGATTGATGAGGTTGAGTTGAGAAGGAGAATATATTGAGTAATTATGCCGGCTTAGTTATGCACAGGGTAGTCATTCTCGGAGGGGGTTTCGAGAGAAAGTTGAGATTTTGATTGAAAAGTTGCGAATTGAAGGTGCAACGAAGAGAGATTGATTTGAAGTTATCTGTGAGGAAGATAAAATGAAAGTTATGAATTAATTATCCAACAATTTTGATTGATATTTAAATAACAACAATAAAAAATGAATCTAGAAAAATCAAGACAGATCAAGATAAATTGGAAAAATAACTAAAATAAATCATGCAAAAAATAACGAAAGCAAAAATTCCAACAAACTCGTAAAATTTTAGATAGTTTGTGTTCAAGTTTGTGTCCATCATCTCGTGATTCAATTATCTGATGAACGAGATGTTTAATTGAGAACGTTTTGATATATATTTTAAGGTATGCGTAAAGTCGTTAAAATCTTTAAACATTTTGACGGACATTTGAGTGCACGGAAATTTTGTTTATTATTCGACAAATTAAAAAAATAATATATAACTTTGATTGGTCTCTTGATAGTCTGAGAGTCTCAAATGTGTTCGAACGTACAAAAACAATTCAAATGTGCAATGACGCAAGCAAGCTATTTTAATTGATAGAGTCGAAACATTTAATTATGAATTAGCTGTGCGATTCAAAAAAATTAAAATTAACTCTTTCAGTACCATCTTTCAATAATTTTATAAATTGTTTAATGAATTTTTAAAGGGGCGACATTTTGCAATTTACTTTTAACCTTTTCTATTGACTTTAGCATCTGAAATTGCAATTTTAATCAAACTTTTGACATTTAAAAAGCATTGAAAAAGCTAAAAATTATTAATTAATGTCGTAATTGAAACAATTAATTACATATTAATATAAAATATATAAAAATATAAAAATCTGAATAAAAATTGTTTAGAAAATTCTTTTTTAGCCCAACAAAAAGGTCTGCAAAAAAATAACGGGTTTACCTATAAAACAATTGGTAAATCATTACTATAAAATTAAGAATTTACAATAATCTATTAACGGTAAAAATATATGATAATAATCAAATAAAAATAAAAATTTAATTAATAGAAAAATAAACCAATAATGTACTCTGATAGGGCAACTAAATATGTCACGTGATCAATACACACACAAAATATCGACGAATCATCAATCAATCGATCAAGTCCATTACAACTTGTCCATGGACACCCAAACACAAATACAACAACCAAAAACAAACATACGAATGTGACTGAAAATGAAATAAAAGTGCCAACCTCGAGTCTCGCAATTCATACAACAAGACAATAAAATTTTATTGGACATCTGATCAAAAGAGAGAAATAAGAAGATGAGAGGTACACTCACACTTGATAATAAAAGTAATAATTGGCCGGACAGCACATCACATTCTTGAGCATACAATCACAATTTTTAAATCAAATAATTGTTGAGACGACTGATGGAAACAAAAAAATTAAAAAGCTGCAAACAATGATGAGCTTCTTCTTCAATCAATTTGAATTGCGGAAAGATCGAAGTGAAGAAGATAAGGTGGGAAGTAAAAGAAGTGATGATGGACTTGAACTTTTGAAATTATTTAAAATTTCATTTTTTCATTTCACTTGAATCTCCACATCTCTCAAAACATAGTGAGAGTGTATGTCAAAAAGAAGCAATCAAACACTAAAACACAAACATTTCAATCAACATTGAACAAATCGCAATAAGCAACAATTCATTTTAATGTTCAACTATGAATGCTCAAACTGTCCGCGGGGTTCGAGTGGTTTTATAAGTGTTCTCAGTTCAGTGTTCAGGACTGATGAATTGGATGTTTTGGGATGCATCATGATTGGAAGTGTAGTAGTGGTACTTTGCTTTTCGAATAGTCGCGGCAGTGAATTCATAGTTGATGTTCATACATAGTGCAGTCAGGGTTGTACGAACGCTCAAGTGAACACATAACTAACTAGTCTGGCAACAACATGCGACCGCCACTACCTTTCATGAACGACCTATCCATGCACCTCTGACAGTGCCTCAACAAGTTGTACCCCGAGGAAGTGTGTGTGCATCATCACACTAATAGTGAACCTCCTGGTCGGTCGCGTTCGGTCGTTCGTCGCGACAAACTCTCCATCCAAACCAACCAACCAACCATCCATCCTCATCTCATCCAATTCACTCTCACCAATGTGCACTTGCACTGCACATGTACATACATTGCTTCCCTGACGAGATAACAGTCGATAGACAGACACAGTCCACAACCACCAGCAAGCGGAGACCGTCAAATGGCTAAATAGCTAATTAGATGGCTTTGTGCGATAAGAGATCGATTCAATTCGAGAGCATACGAGAACACACAGCTGCAGTACTAATCATGGATAATGATGCTTTGAGGATGGCACACTAAAAGTCAGTCTGTTTGGGTTTGCCAAAACTAGTACTCTGTCCTTACAAACCACACACACAGGTTCAGGACTTGAGATTTCGAGGATGATTGTGATGATTTAAAAAAAATAAATCGAGACTTGTTTCGAGACTGACATTCGAAACAACTTTCAGTTTTAAAGCGTTAACTTACTTTTGTGTTTGACTTACTAAACTGACTTGAATTGCGCTAAAGGCCTTTTGATGAACTTGATTTGTATGGTTCTCGTATTGAATGACGCGATGATGATGATCGCGAATGATGGAAGTTGTTGTTGTCTTATTTGTCTTACGGAATAGTTTTAAAATAGCTTTTGTAGTATTTCCCAGACGTTTTTCAAGTGTTTGTTGCAATTTTACAAATTTTGCATTTCTTAAAATTTAATTGATGAAATATTTTGAAATTAATTTATTTGTCCGATTTTATTTTAATTTAAATAAGAAGATCAAAGTTATCTTATCTTAAAGAGTCTCCAACAAATTTCAATTTTGAAAATTTTGAAACTGTGAAAGTATAAGATTGAGAAATTGGTAAAAAATCAAACACATTTTATCCTTTTACAATTCCAAAAATTATTTTTCTGGTTTTTATTTTGTTTGCAAAATATATTTCAAGTTTATTATACAAATGCAAAACAAACAATCCATAAAAAAACACCAACAATTTTACCTTTTATCCAATTCTCAAGTATTTAAATTTACGCTTTTAAATGAAATCTCAACAAGTTACAATCTAAAAATCCTGAATCAAATCATGAATATATTTCCCACTTTGTTGTCCCTCAAAACCAGGATCAAACCTTATGCAATCGCAAGATTTGATAAAGCACAAATGGATTTACACAATCACAGGAAAAAAGGTGCAAAAGTACCTAACCCCATCAGTACCCTCATTTACAACTGAAAACTGTAACTTCCAACTTCCCCAATTTTGTCACTTGTAATGATAACATCAGATACATTATGTTCCCCATAAATCATTGTGTGTATGGCTGTAGGAAATATGTCCTAAAGAAAGAAGTTGATACGATTATCAAGATTAAAAGTGCTTTTCTTAGTCAAATCATGTGTGTGCTATAAATAGTTTATATTTAGAAAGTCTAAGTGTTAAGAAGAGTTTTTGAACTTGAAATGTTCGAGTTCGAGTTTCAAGTTTGTTTCTCTCTCAATTTTTTTCACTTTTACCTTCTGGAAAAGTCTTTACAAACGTATAGATTTACGTAGTTTTAACCTCCAATCTCAACTTTTACTTAATCAATCAGATATTTGATATAAACCAAGAGAAAAGTACGAACACTATAAGTCCAAGTTCGATATAACAATTTAGGTCAACTCAAAAATTTTTGTACTTCGGGGGCTATTCAGGATAGGTGGCTTTAATCTTGATACTAATTTTACTACGTGACACAATTTCAAGGGTCAAGTGGGCGGCAAATTGATTTACGATTAATTATTAATCTTATTATGCATATATTTGTTTGTGCTTAATTAATTTAGCACACACGTGATTTTGTGTTTGTAAATGTGAATATTTAAAAATAAGATTTTTCAAGATTTTTACAAAATATTTTCAAATTTTAAACAAACATGCAAAAATATTATAAAGAATTTATCATTTTATAAATACTTGAACCTCTTAAGACAATACCTGGGAAACAAGTGGAATTTTCAATTTTCGAAATATAAAAATCGATTGGAGTAGCTAAAACAGGCGCAGTAAGCTGCTCAATCAATCAGATCCAATCAATGTTTAAAGGTTCAACAGTTGATTGAAGTTGTCTTAAACTGAACAATTGTGAATGCAACATTGACTTACTCACATCTACTACCACTCTCTGTCCGTAAATTGTCTTGATTTATTCCGTGCAACTAATTATCAACACAAGTCACATCCACAGACACATTCTTAGTACCTGTACACAGTTAATAGTGATAATTGCAGTTGGGACTAGTGAAGCAGTGACGATTAGATTCGAATTATGATTCACAAAGTTGATGATGATGATGAAAAGTGTGTTTGGCTTGAAGCTTGAACTAACTTAAGTTAGCTAACTTTTTTCTGATGATGAATTTCGCAAAGCATTTCTTATTTTATTTTTTCATCATCTTTCATCATCATCATCACATACCGAGACTTTAAATTCAAATTAGCAAATACACTTTTGAATTTGTCTGTGACATTCAACATTGAGCAATTGCTCAAGTTTGAATTTGAATATATTGCACAAACATATTTGCATTTTCAATTAACTCATCAGCAAGAGAACTCATTGGACGTTTGATATTTGTTTTGAATATTTGTTTAATTTCGACAAAATTAACCCTTTCAGTCTTATTTATGATATATTTGGAGTGCTTGAAACAGAGTAGACAGTGTTTAACTATGAGAGTAATTGTTCTTAGTATAAGACTGAAAGTGTTAAATCATCACCACAACTTCCTAAAACAATCAATACAAATAAATAAGACTCAAGGGTTGATTGATTTGCTATTCATTGAGCATTTCAAATTGTTGCATAATAACATTGTTGCACTAAAATAGCCTTGTGTAGCAATGTGTATCAATATATACGAGTATTTACAGCAATTTGACCGTCAAATTGTCCCCAATTTGTTTGACCCAGTCAAAATATTGCTGCATGTACCCAATGTAGTTGAATTGGACACACAAACTATATGTACCCAAACCCTAAAAATAATCCAATTAATTTGACAATTTCATCCCTTTTTACTCGAATGAAATTGTCAAATTTTCCAGTTCAAAAAGACAAAACCAAACGAGTTTACTTCACGTTAAACTTGAAAACAAGCAAAATTATTGATAAATGTTGCAATTTCAAACGTCAAACTACACAGTCAAAATTAATTAGTACGGAAGCGTTTGGAGTCAGCACCCAAACATCGAACAACAACAAAATCATGCAATAAATTCCGCTTTTGTGTCCAACGAAAAAGGGCTGGATTTGGTAAAGCATAAAGCATCAATAAAAATAATAAATTGCCCAATAAAAACGGCTTGATTTAATCATAAACGAGTTAATTAACTCAATTAATTTCAATTTGAAAACTAGTTTTTTTTTGGTGCAGCCAAACTCGAACCAAAAACATAGACCAGCTAAATTGGTCAATTTATCAATTAGTCAGACTTACTTTTTATCTAGATTAAATTGAGGAAGGTTATGTCATGGAGCATGTGTTTATCACGTGATTGTCTATGCATTTGTGCATACGTGACTTGAGCTTCAAACTTTAAATCTAATTATGCAATTGATCAAAAAGAATATTCAAATATTGAAAAGATAAGATAAATCACTCTCGAGTAAAGGATGGAAAATTCCATCTCAGCCTAAACCTCCTTCATTAATGAATTTTCCGACACTTAATTTACTAAACCACTCTCACACAGGACATTTGATTAATAATCTTAATATGATAAAGATATAATATTTTAATTAATTAATATAGCATTTCTGTTGAAATGTGATCGCTTTTGGCTCGCCTCAACAGATTTTTGATTGATAATATTTGTTGCATGAAATGAAATATCCTAACTTGTGCTTAACTTGTTCACTTTTAGTTGAGTCAACCTTGAGCAACCTTGAATCGTGATGTATTAATTTTCACATTTTTTTGCAATGTTACAAAAGTATAACTCAACTCATTACACAACACAAAGTTCTTTTTGGCAGATTTAGACAAATGTTATTTACGATTTTTGGTTGATTTTAGTTGGACAAATGGACACAAAAAAATGTTCAGAGAGAATTGTCCAAGTCTTATTGAGAAACTTGTTCTTTAGTATCTTTTGGAAAGTATAATTTAGTTATACAACAATTTCTCCACTTGTATGATTTAGTATTTTCGTTAGTTACACAAGCGTAGCAACAACACAAACACAAGTTAGTTATTTCACTTTGGGCATATCCAATTGCAGGTCTTTGCTTAATCAATATTTATGAGAGTACATTTTGAGTTGATAATAATTTGTTGATAATTTCAAACGAAAATAAGTTTGATCAGGAACTAGACAATTTCAAATTGTTAAACAACAAAAACAACAAACTTGGCATTGACAATAACTTTCTTCCTTATTTTCATGTTTGTTTAAACAAATCATAATCACTTTTTAACACCTTGAACCAACACTGGTAGCCCACGTGGCTGAACCCTAATATACATGTTGATTTATGTTGAAAATGAGAAGGGTTATTGCTTTATTCACAAATTTGGTTTCCTTATTGCTTTTGCTAAATAAACAAATAATATTAAAATTATTATTAGCTTTTTAACGAGTTACATCACATTATTAGCTAACGGTTATGACATGTGAAAATTGGTAAATAGACAAAAGATTTTTATGACTAACAAAATTTGTCAAATTGTGTAATTGACGTCAATGTCAAAAGAATCTATTGTGTAATGATATAGCTTTGGATACACATTGTCTGGGTAACGGTATATTATTATCCTGTGCAAACTTGTTGTTGGTATCCTAAACAAATAGTCTGGAATTCCAACTTTGGTTAACAAACATTTCTAACATGCCAAAACAAACGCTTTCAGATTATAAATTTTTGTAATACAAGTTTGTCCGAACCTGTAAAAACTTATTGGAAATTTGAAATTTTGGAAAATGTTAATTCAAGTGCCAAATTAATTAAAATGCAAATGAAAAAAAAATTCTTGGCATTGGCAAGTTGGCAGAAAAGCTCAAGTTTAACCAAACTTGCAATAACGTAATCCATCAAATACCGAGAAAATAAAAATTTGGCTACTTGCCTAGACGAACATTAGACAAACAAACATTTGATACAACTCTTCAAAATGAAAATTTCCATTCAAACATATTAACTTACAGTTAAGATATTCGCGGAAAATTCTGCATAATTTACTAAAGAGTCAACAACAGAAAAAATCGTCAAAATTACTGTTCAAACTCGAATTTATTGAGCAATTTTATGCCAATCTTATCGGGCCAATCAACAATTTGGATCACTTGCACCGAGAAATAAATAGTTGAATGAATACAAATTATTTGACCAATTTGATCAAGTCCGACAAATTGCCTTAATGATCCAAATCCAAATATTTGTGAATCAATTTGCAATTTGTCTTGAGCACTTTCTCTGTACAAATGTGGACCAATTTGTTTTAATTTCATATACTTTTTTGTATGTATAATTTGCAAATCACAACAACACAGACACATACATAAATGTCCAAAATTACCGGTCCGTTATCGATCCGTCTATACTCAAACTATATCCGAGTTGTAAGTATTACTTTGTATATGATCCTCTCATACTACTATTTGAGTGTAATTGGCTAAATTATTCGAATCACAAGTGGAAAGTGCTGGTGGGGGGAAGTGTGTGTGTGTGTGTGTGTGTGTGTGTGTGTGTGTGTGTGTGTGTGTGTGTGTGTGTGTGTGTGTGTGTGTGTGTGTGTGTGTGTGTGTGTGTGTGTGTAGTACTGTGTATTGTACACTTTCCTCTCAGTGCCGGACAAGTTCAATAGCTTTAATGATGATCGATTGACGATGTGTTGGCAATGTGTGTCTGTGTGTGCTCAGTTGGCTACATTGAGCCTACCGCGATCATCAAGATTAGTTCTCAGGGAGAGAGAGTCACAGTGCGATTGCGATCACTTCTGTTAGATATATCGAACTGATGGGGAAAGCGAATAAAAGTGAAAGTGAAAGATAGGCGAAAGTGAAAATGAACATTTTCTCTTCTAATGTAATGTTTGGAATGTGAACACAAGTGCAATGCAAACCTACAAACGTGTCTCCAATTAATAAAAATAATGTTTAAACAATTAAGAGATGATTTACACAGACACATACAGCAAAGGTGATGCACGAGACTGGACTCGTGTGGTAATGAACAAATTAGATAAAAATGTCTGTTTAATCATTAGGCTCTAATGGGTTAATTGTCTAAAATAAAAATTTTTGTCACTTTATGTGTTATGCGATCAATTTGATTGAATTTGGTTAATTTTCTTATAAAAACATCGATTGTAAGTTATTTTTATTTACCCATTAAGTCTCATCCTCAAAAGGACTCATATTTAACTTTGTCAATTATTCTGTTACATAATTTAATGTAATAGAAATTTAATTTAATAGATTTCTACTGTAAAATAAACGCTCTATTTTACTGTAAATATTGAATTAAATTTCTGTAAATAAATAAATAAACAAATTTAATAAAATTGTCTTACAGATATAAATCATTATTCACTAAATACCAAACAGAATTGACGGGAACATGTCGTGTTTGTCTATTTACGTGAGAAATTGTAAATTAATTTTACAGTCGTACTTTGGTTGTACTTTTTTTGTTGCCAAATCTAAACGAAGCTTACGATGTGATGAAAGGCCACGTGTCGCAATCACACACAACCATTGACTGATTAAAATTCAATTTGTTTAACAATACAACTTACAATATTGCATAATTCGATTAGTTTTAAGATGAGAAATATAACCAATTGAATCAGCAACAAGTAAACGAATGTCTTTTTGTAGACATTATTATTATTGTAGTATTTAATAGAAAAATTCAGTTTTCCGCTTTCTACTTTTAATCTTTACTTTATATTCAACATAACAACCAGCCAGTAATTATGCACATACAGAGACTGATGATTACTACTCAGTTTGGTTGGTTCATCATTAGTCGGCATTTGCAATTTCTCAATCAATTGTGTTTCTTGTGAACATTAACAAACAAAAAACCGAACACACACAATTGATAATTGATGAACACATCGAAGTCTATCGATTGGTTGGCCACAAACGTTGTGCACAGCACGCGATTTGCATTGTTGATTTTATAAACTTGTAGACTTTATAGACTTCGAGATGTGCTCGAGTACGTACTGCGTTCCGACTTAGTATGTTCCGATTATTAGAAAGCAATTAAAATACGAGTAATAGCGAATGAAAACTAAATAAGCGTCACATTGCTTTTGAACAGCTCAATCTCTGTCTACTTTGTCTGGAGACGCATCAAAGCGTCCGATTGCAATAGCTGAAAATGACAATCCAATCCAATATGTTGATTGTCACACGCGCCCTATGCAAAGTCGACTGTTGCACTTTTGTTTCGTCTTCTTCTCCTTTCTCACTTGATTGAACACACTTAAAGCTTTGCATACTTCTCTCGAGAATCCGGAAGAGCTGTTTTCGGTTTTTACACAAACTTGCAACAACTTCCCCTCTCCTTCTCCTCCTTCCTCTCAACCATCGCACTGTTTCATCTCAATGTTTAGCACAACATTTCATGCACATCATCACATTTTACTAAAAGTTAAGGCTAAAACTTTCAGACGGGCTTTTCTCAACCTTTAAGTTTTGTTTTTGTTTTGGCTACTTCTTCCGAGAAATCGTCCAATTTTATTATTGTTATTATTATTAAATTAAGTAAAACAAAGCTTAACGATGTGAAAGGGGGAAGAAATGGGGAAGAAGAAAAACAAAATAAAAAGGTCGAGAAAAGCCCGTCTCAAAGTAAGGAAATCTGATCTCAATTTCTGTCAAAGTAATTGCAACATTATCGATCGAGTTAACAGTTATAAACTAATTCATATAATTGCGCAAGCGCAGTAACAAATAAATAATAAATAAATAAACTGAAAATGTATCGATAAATTAGCTAAATCAGTAATCAATCAGTAATACATTAAACCAGACCGGATTTCCCGCCTTCATAGCAATCATCACAGTCACACACCTAAATGACCTCGCTTTATGATTACGTACACTATGAATAATTCCACTTACCTAATCAGTTCAAACATATGTTTGCGCATACTCAGAAGAGCTTGCGTAACAATAAATAACTATAATTTGATAATAAAGTTCCATATAATTAGAAATGCTATATCATTCGCGACTGACCTTCAATTCAAAGTAGCACTCTCTTTTTGTGCTGTGACGTTCCGGGTTAATTGACATCGAGAGATTGAATTTTATTGAGATTTAATCACGCATGCGCATTTGATTAATATGTGAATGCTGTTCATAAATAACGTTACAGATAATGAATGATCTAATTTGAATAATTGATATTTTAAAAAATAAATAAATAAATATCAATTTGCATAATTTTGATTTGCTAATTTATTAAATTGGTTTATCATTATTAACCTTGATTGATAAGGAGTTATCAGATAAATTGATAAGGATATTTATGCAATTAATTGAGGTCAATTATTATTATTTATTTTTGAGTATCCACTTGTGAGCAAACATTTTGGCATGCATGAATGAACAGTTACTCACTTGACTGGGCGCCACATGGCGCCCAATGACTTTCACTCAATACTGGTTATGTCTGGTGAACTTCTTCTGTATGGCGCCCTGGCGCCCAACATGCAACCACAACAACAATAAATCACACGCAAACTTTATAATAATCAAACTCGATAATTAACTCAAAATCTTTTGTGTGTTGTGTGTTGCGATTGAAATAAATCATTTGAAATACAATAATTTTTTAATTAATAATGCTTTTAATGACCACCACCATTTTAATGATCATTCTAACGAGCGCATGCGCATACTCATATACAATAAACAGGGAATTTTTTATATAAATAAATATCTTTTGATTGATTGATTCTCAAATGTGAGATTGCCATATTAATCATCATCATCATTTGATTATAGAATTATTAATATTATCGATTGATTGACAATTAAGGACAGGAGTGAGGATATTCCGAATTGAAACTGTCTGATTTGATTTGTTGTAGAAAAAAGACTAATAGGATTATTCCTTTACAAGTTAATTAATAATATTATATCTTTAATATTTAATAATTTCCGTATCATATTTTTTATTTGTTCCTGAATCCTCAAACCTCAATCTTTTACAAAAAATAATACGATTCCTAAAAACCTATTAGAGTTAACTAAATTGTGAATTTAATTTGGTCCCTTCAACAAATTTTAGGAAAAAATAAAAATAGGACAAATACTGTCAAAAATGGCGGATGTAAATGATTAAATAGATCAGTTGAAATAGTCGAAATAGCCAATCATGTGGAAATAGATGCAAAATTACGGATATAATCAATGAAATAAATCATTTTAGAATATTCAAAATAACCATTCTAATAGAAGCAGAATTCCAGACATTCTAACTCTGCCAAAAATTTCAAACTTGATTTCAAAATCTAAAAATAGATAAAAAATGTTTTCCAAAATTAAAGTTCAATTTAAAAATTAAAATTAATTACAAGTAACAAACACACACGTGTTGCCAATAATGTTCATCGCAATTAGCATTACTAATAATTCATGGAAACTTTCACTTCGCTTCTTATCATCATCTCAATTAACCCAAAGTGTGTGTCTTGTGAAATATGTTTTTTTCAAAAACTTATATCTATTAACCAATTAACCTTTGGGCAAGGTGAAATCGCTTTGAATATTTTAAACGTTGTAAAGTCAGTAAAGTCTCAAACATTCGATGATCGGTTGTGACAGTTTAGATTGTAATCGTATTGGATATGTTGGATTCAGAGACACTGTCTGTCTCTTATCAATAGTTTCAATGTTAACCACAGCATAGGCATTACTAAATATTTCGTTTCACTTTCACAACACTCGACACACAGCAAAATCGAAAGTGACACACAAAATATCGCAATATCGAATGTGCACAATTATGTGGTAACATATGAGTGAAGCACAACTAATTGGAATATTATTATGAATCTTTCAATCATTCGTTTCAATCATTCCATTCACAAACATCAAATAAACATTACGTAAAACGTTAAGATAAATATGAAAATATATGCTTTGATATGACATTTTGACATTGGTGCGCGCGCTTCAACTTTTCCGGTGAGAGAAACTTGAAATCAAACGTTAAAGTCAAATCAAAGTCTGTTGTGTTTGTGTGTGCAAAGTCAATATTGTTCACACGTCATTGTTTGCTCACATTGCTCATTTCAGTTTATTGTTTGTTCATTTTAGATTGTACTCGTACGTACACACAACACAATTCGTTGTGTCCCCTGCAATATCTATACCTTGCATCATCATCATCTGGGCTCACTCAAGGAAACAAATTGGTAAAATGTCAATCAGCTGATGATGGCGGACACAAAAGAATGATGATGTCTTACAATGTTGTTGACAAATTGCTATTTGACCTTAAACTTTAACTAAATTGTTTTGCTTTACGAGATTCAATAACAACTACAATTTCAACGACCTCAAAGTGATTTTTAATTATCATGAGAATTTTTTTCTTAACTAAATAATAATAAAATATACGATGAGTTGTAATTACCTTTTGTTGATGTTGATGATAATCAAACGAAAATTTGTTTGATGAGAATTTGTAAAGTTTGAGATTTTTCCACAAGATTTTGAAGAAGAACCGGAAAACACTTTTGACACTTGTTGCCACAAAAAAACAGACAAGATGACATTTGACAGATAAAACAAATGAAAAAAAATTGGAGAGAAAAGACAATGATGAAATAAAAAAAATATGAAGAGATCGAACAAATTTTACATAAAAATTGAAGTAAGAGAGATAATGTAGATCAGGTCAAAACAAAAGGAAAACGAAATTTTGAGAACAACTTTTGACTTTTAATAAAAAGTTCAAAAATCATCAAAAAATCAAAGTCGAAAACACACGTGAGTTTGTATTTGACACCACACTTGAAGACACGAAGACTTTGAGGAAAGACAAGAAAATTTCTGAAGTTGTCGCACTTGGTGTTGAACTTCTCCACAGACTGTGTTTGGTTGACACACTAAAAAGGAAGACACACGTGAGAGGGGAAATACAAAACGCAAACACGAAAACTAAAACGAAAGTCAAGATCTTTCTAGAAAGAAGGAGACAAGTCTCAAAAGGTCATGATGAACCAAAAGTGTTATTGCACACACACACACAAATACACAAAGGAAGAAGATTTCCAGGAAATTAAAACACAAACACAGCTGATTTGGAAATTAAATGAAGAAACTTTACTTAAAACTGAACTTCACCTGAAAAGAGGGAAATTAACTGTTTGGTTTATAATACAAAAACCGAGTCGAACAGGTAAGGTAAAGTAAACTCAAGTTGTAATAATGAAAAGACGAGGTACTTGATGATGGCGATGAGGTAAGGAAGACAAAAAGTGCACAATCGAACGTGTGTTGGCTGGTTAAGGCAAACAGATATTTATGGACACAGACTTGAATGAGTTGATCTTAAAGAAGAAGAAGATGAACGAAGAAGGTGGTACAGAGAAGAAGTGTTGATGTAATCACACTCAGGATGAGGTCTTTCCAACACTCTCACTCATACACACTCACACTCACTCCCTTGTCGTCACCTTTTTCTCGACATTCTGTTTCGACATATTTCGATTGATGATTGAGAGATGATGTACTGCATTCAGACCCCGATTAATGCATTTTCAATGTTAAACAAACACAACATTCGATTCGATCAATAGAAGAAGAGAAGTGTGACAACAGCATCGATGTTGAGGATTGCATGTCGAATTAATTATTATATTTCCCAGTACATAAGCGATAAGGGCCTAATGTCCTCTTGTCCAAGGGAATGTAGTTTTCGTTGTCCTGGAACAAAGTTATCTTCTTCTTACAAGTGTCCATTATTGTTATTGCGCCCTAGACTCTAAACAGAAAGTCGAAAAGGTCCATGGACAAAAACAGACAAACAGAGATCGAACGTTCAAACAGAAAGCGAAAACGAAATTTCGATTTCCAGTTTCTCTCTTGAAAATTTCAAATTGACAGTTTTGTCGTCTTTGGACTTTTTTTTTGTTTATATATTTTGATTTTATTGTTGAATAATAATAATCAAAGTAAGACGGCGCCTTTTTCTAAAACGGCGATAATTTGTGTGTGTGTGACGTTCACAGATTTGGATACAAATTTTGAAAATTTTTTCAAGAGTAGAGTAAGCGGTTTTAAGACTTTTTATTGAGATTTAGGGGGCTCATGAACTTATGAAGGTCAGGTCTTGAATTTGAACGATTAAAACAAATTTGTTCGAGAAAAATTGTGAGAGACTTTGTGAGCTAATTGAACTTAAAAGTTTGACTTGAAAAGTTTACGTTCGATGTTTTGATGCTTTGAGTTTTAGGATAAATTTTTTTCCAGGACAGGATCTATCAAATCTGAACACACTTTGTGTCTTATATAACTTCGGAAAACTTAAAGGATTGTGTTTTTTATTATGAAACGAATATGATGAGATGACTTGTAACATTATTTTTGAACTGTCTAATTGAAGTGATGTTCCACTGTTTGGTCACTACATTTTCATAACGTCATCATATGATCAGATAGTAAGGTTCACTTGTTGACTCTATGACGTCATTCAATGTGTCAGTTGTCAGTCAAGTCTAGATTTAGTAACATTTTAGATAAATGGAAGGTTACATAATGAACGAGAGAAGGGTACACGGACGAGGATTGTAACCACTTTTGTTTTTGTTTCGTGTGTGAGTTCGATCGGATCAAAAGTACAAAACAAAAGTGTGCTTTCCCTTGTGTGTGCGTATGCTTTGATTGATGAATTTGACGGGTTATGCACTTGAATCAATCAAATAGGAAAACAACAACAAATCTTTGAAAGGAAGAACGTTGACCAGAAGATTTGGTTATAAAAGTAAAGCAAAACGACAAATTTTAAATTTTAGATTTTAAATTTTGAATTTAGACAAATGTTTGAAATTACAAAATGAATTAATAATGCTATTAAATTTTTCTTTCCGAAATTCACATTTCACGAATCAATTTGATTACTGTTGAATAGAAAGTGAATAAAATTTTCAAGGTTTTGTTTACCAATTTATGCGAATTTATTGTCAAATTGATTGATCAGTTAATTTCAGTGTGTGTACTATGAAATGATGGAAATGTACACACGTGTGTTTACGTTCATGTAATAATTATATTTTACTGTTAATTCATTAGTGATTGCGCATGCGTACAGGTAAGTACAGGTAGTAATAAATTCTTTCAGGTAAAACAGGTTGATTAATTAAAAATTCAAGTTTATTATTACTATTTTCGTTTGAAATTTTGAAATTCAATAAAATAAATTTTAATTGTCTTGGAAATTGTGCTTCTTTGTGATTGTGAAATATTTTGATTTTATTGACCAATTAGATTTTATTGATGCGTTTATTGTCTTTTGTCTGTTGTGTTATTGGCACTTTGAGTTGTTGTTGTTGTTGTTCCTGTCAATGGAAAATTTCTGCTTTTCACCTTTTGATTTTCACTTTCGGTTTTCATATTACGGAAATACATAAAATTTGTGCCTTTTTCTTACAACACACACACGAGCAAATGACACACACAACGGTGATTGGAGGAGGAGGTGGAGGAGGACTGTATCAATAGTACAAATCTAAAGTGCATCCGAGAAAAAATGGAGATTTTCTGGGTTTTGGAGAAAAATAAATAATAATTTGATTTAAATTTTGATTGAAAGTGAAAATAAATATAAATAAGATTAGATTGAAGATTGATGATAATAAATAAATAAATAGGATGATTATGATGGTTTGATGGTTTGACTTAGAAAAAGAAAAATGAAATGCTGAAATTATGAAGATGATGATGATGAAAAAGATCTTTAGTTTCAACAAACAAACAAAAAATTTGTATTTTCCAAACAGATTTAGTTGAAATAGTTGAATACTGTTGAAATAGACGCAAAATAGAGCATATAAATGATGTATAGTAATAGATCAATTAGATAGATATAAGATAGATCAGTTGAAATAGTCGATATATAGCCAATCGTGTTGCAATAGGTTTTGGATTGGCAGATAATAATTGCGCGTTTTCAACAGATTAGAAAATAATTAGGTCGATAACTGTCAAAATAGGCACAAAATTATTTAGATCATTTGATGATAACAGTTGAAACAACAATGTTGTTGAATGTTGAGATTGAAATATTTTGGAAATCAAACAAAACCAATACTGTCGAGATAGTTGAAGATAGATTTAATTAAGATCACTTTCGAAATGTAGTAACAGATTATGTTGAAATAGTCGCAAAATGGCGGATTTAGTTGATTATTTATTTGGCCGATTATTTAATCGATTGCAATTTGTAGTACGACTACTAATCGAATTAGCACACAAAAAGTACACAGAAGTGTGCCGCGGCTTGTTGAGATTTAGATTTGTGATTTAATTTGATCTAGTTGTCGAGTAGTAGTTGAGTTGTAGAGATGTTTAGTAGATAAATAATGCAAACAAATATAAACAAATAGACACGAGAGTGTGTGTATTGAGTTACGTAAGAGCGTGTGCGTGGGAAGGGAACAAACACAGACGGACACCCACGATAACGGGAAATCAAAAATTATCGATCAATCAACACAGTCAAACGTCTTCTTCGTTCTTCGTTTGACTAATTCTTAAATCGATTAATTGCAAAACCAGAAAGTCGACGATGAATCGATTATATCGTTTGATTGACTTGATATAATCGTTTCAAATGTAAATGAATGATAATTGACTCGTAATCGTTAATTTGATCATTCGTTAGACGGTTAGGTGAATTAGTCGAAAATGGCGTTGAGTTGGGTTGTAATGAGATTCATTCATAAATAACGTAACACCAGAAACACACACACACAGCACGATAATGTTGTATATACAGACGGATAAATAGATAGATAGTGTTGAGCACAGTCACACGGTCATAGTTTAGTTAGCACTCATAGGTAAGTAAATGTATGTCTGTTCAGTTCAGTGAAAACAGGTCTGTGACCGCGTTTACGTTTTGTATTGCCGCGCACGTTACCTTTTCGCTAGCACGCGTTTCGTTATTGCGTGCAAACGTGGTTCAGAGTTCTCCTTCTCAGTGTTCAACTCGCGTAACGCGTTGTCGTTTCTCTTCTCTCATTTCACTATGCTCAGTTTGAGTATTCGAGTTAGTTTTCCTCTATTTCATCTTTCTGTCTCTCTTGAACTGCCGAATTCGACAAACAACAAACAGAGACACTCAAATGACACAATCATTGCACTCAATCTATTTTACTATATTACTATACTCAATACGCAAGCTATATTATTTTGTCGAATCTCAGCATACATTCATAGATGACGTGCACTCGATTCGACACCAATTCTCTACTGACTTTTATGATTTGATTTGATCTCAATTTAAGTTAAAGTATGCAAACTAGTACTTGTTTTACAAACATAATCAATCAAGTTCACAGTCAAATTCAAAAGTTTAACCACACATACAAAAAGACGCGACAAATGTTGTCGTCGATTACACACTCGACTAAACATCACCGACAACATCATGACGAGTGCACAAAATTATTTAGGATGAGTACGCGAAATCTCGGTTTCTCTCTCGGACACAGTGACATTTGGTCACTCAGGCAAACGAACAAATACAAAACGAAGAACAAGACGAAGATGAAGGAGAAAGTTGAGAATTAACTCTTGACTCTCTTCTCTTATCTCTTTCTTTACTCTTTACTCTTCTCTCTCCTCTTCTTGTAATGTCACGTCATATGTGTGAGGACACATTATGGTGGTGGTCATTACTATCATATCTGGTATTGGTACTGACGATGTTACTGCTAATAGCGGTCTTCATCTTTCGTGGTCTTCGTGCCATTAATCACATTTGCATCATTTCATGTACAATGTACATTGCATAAGGTCTCGATCGTATACAATCGATTGTTGCTGATAATTAGATGTTTTCATAAGTTTGTTTTATTTTTTTACTAATTTTAAATGCAATAAATAAATAAAATAAATGTTTTCATATGTGAAAGAGAGACTGAGAAAGGTGAAAAGAGAAAACTTGAAACTTTTTCTTTTCTTGATTTATCACATTCAAAACTTCAAATGAGACACACAGAAAACTAGATTTAACATTTAAAGAATTTCAAATTTAAATATTCAAAAATTTTGCCATTGAAAAAAATAACGAGTTTATTTAAAGATGTAATCTCTTCTTTTAATCTCTCTGTTTACAAATTAGTTCACTACTTTGTAGGTCATCAACATTTTTTTTATTTTTAGTTTGACGGGAAATTTGGTTTGATTTTGATTTTGATTGAAGAAGAAAAATTGGTCATCAAATCTGATGATCTGATTTAGGTTTTATGGGTCATGTAGAATTTGGATCACGAGAATTTGGACTAGATTTAGATTTAGCTTTTTTTTAGGTCAGTTTGAACCTCAATGGGAGTGCACGGGTTAATATGCCAAAGGTGACCTTTAAAGACCTTTATAGACATTATACGAATTAGTTCACTACTGTTCATCATCAAGTGCAAAATCATAAATCATATAAATTCTCAGACAATTTCATCAATTGTTTTGATGTTCATGATATATCATTTGCATCATCATCATCATCATCGTTCATCAAACAATTGTTCGAGCTCAATGTCATAACAACATCACTTCTATTTGTTCAACAGCATTCGAGTGAGATCGCATGTGGTCTCGATGATTATCGATTAGCTCGGTTCCACTGTTCGAGACACATCTCACACTTTGTTCAATCACTCAGTGTGCGGTCACTTTGCACTCTTTGGTTTAGTGTATTTCGTTACATCACATCAAATCATCACATAACAACCGTGTTAGTTCTTGTACGCGTTTCTTGACATTTTTCCTCTTATTTATTATGCGTTGTATTTATTTAATATTATTTGTTGTTGTTGTTATCTAATTTTATGTTATGTTAGGTTGGTACAAAAGTTTCTGTATAAGAAATAATGTTCGAGTGTTACATAATACGTGCAAACATTTGTCTTTACCTTTGAAAGCAGATGTATTACGCAATGCATACACATGTGTAAGGATTTATTGCTTTTTGATGCGTGTGTTTACGCAAATTACAAAATAACGCGTGTTAATGTGTCCGAATAGTGCACTTTAGTTGCATATACTTGAATTGATTTGGGATTTTACGTAGATTTTGTGATGTAATTTAGCGATGAAGATTTTGAAACGAATTTGGAACAATTTAAAACCACTTTATTGCTATTTGGAACGTGTTTGAACTGGCTGCAATGTGTTGGAACTTGTTAGATCGGCTTGGGAAGTTTTGGAACCATTTTGGATCTACTTAGAACCCATTCAACCAGAAAGTGTTGAAACGAATCGGAACAATTTGGAAAGATTTTGAAGAGTTTGAAATGGGCGAAACAATTTGAATGATTTGAAACGGGTTGGAACGGTTTTGAAAGATTTGGAACAAATAAGAGTTACTTGAAACCAATATGAATCATTTAGGTCAGAATGCAACGAATCGGAACTATTTTGGAAGATTTTGAACAGTTTGGAACGGGACTGATAAAGTTTGAATGATTAGGAGCGGATTGAAACGGTTTGAAGCGACTTGAAACGACTTTGAGCCAATTTTGACTGGTTGGAACCATTTAAAATCGGTTGGAACGGCTTGGAACAACTTAATACGACTTATGCCCACCAGGAACCACTTGAAACCAGTGAGAACCGCTATGAGCCACTAGGAATTACTTGGAACAATTTGGAGCGTTTTGAAACACAACTCCAAAGTTGGTTCCCAAAATGTACTAAAACACCATTAAGCATACTATTTGTATCATTCATTTGTTCCAAATATAACTCTGAATCATTAATCCAAATGATGTCTGTTTTTTTGTCGTTGTAGTTGTCTAAATCCTTTCCGCTTTCCATTTCACTCTCGACTCACTCCTCCAAACTGGCATGTGTCAATATGAGAGTGCAAATGTGTGTGCTATTAGCCACTTGTTGAGTTCGAACACAGTCAAAGTGGTTATGCGACTTTCTCCATCATTTGTGTTTACGTTTCTCTCTCACTACTTTTGACTTTTGTCATGATCGAACCGAAACTACTAAAACGCATCCAGAAGTGATTGAAATAATAATATTAACAACCGCACGTTGTGTGCAATTTTCACGATGATGATGATGATCTACTAAAACTCAATTTTCGACCGCAAACCAAATTTACAATTCCGTAACTCGAAAATTGATGTGCACAAAATGTAAATAAAAGCATCATTTTATTATTAAAATTAATAAGATCAGGATGATCAATTTGAAAATTCATATACATACGAGTTTACATATATATTAGTAGTGGTAGTTCATATATAATGCGTAATGAAAATAAAGAAGAAAATAGTGAGATAATTTAGATTGATGGAAAGGGGACGAATTAATCGATAGTGGGATAGTGATAGTTGATTAGAATAAATACACTACTCGTCCTTGTAGAAGAGACAGTGCTCGGCCATCTTCCACAGGTGGAGACAGTTGTTCTCGGCCACCGAGCCAACCAACCAGGGCTCAGTGCTACTCCAGGCAAAGTCGGTCACCTTCTCCGTGTGGCCCCCGTGGATGAACATGAGCGACTGTGGAACATTTTCTTCCTTTTCGGCTGGAGTTTGGACTCGAGCGTGGGCACGCAGATCCCAAACGAGCACACGATGATCGGCACCGGCCGAGGCGAAGACAGTCTCGTGGGTGGGTGACCAGTTCACCTGGTAGATCTCGTCACGGTGGCCCTTGAACGAGGTGAGTGCATTCTTGCCCAGGTTACGAATGTCCCACAGAGCGACAGTCTGGTCGGCCGAGGCAGTCAGGAAGGGAAACTCTCCAAAAGGATTGAACGAGATCGAGTTGATGTCACCAGTGTGGGCCTCCTTGACGCGAATCTGTTCGTTTCTCGCCCGCTTGTCCCAAAGAATAATCTGCCGGTCAGCACCAACTGAGCCGAAAATGTCCGGATGAAAGTGATGAAACTGAACATCGCCAACGCTTCCTTCGTGACCAGCAAAAGTGTCCACAGGCTTGATGGTGCGTCCCTTGTCCTGTGCGGCATCCACATTCCACATACACACGAGACCATCATTGGCACAGGTGACCAGGTGGCCAGGCTCACGAGTACTCCACGACAGTCCGTAGCCCTCTTCGGTGTGACCGTCGAGCACCACCTCGGGACGACAGATTCGCGTTCGGCTCGAGTCCGGCTCGGACGAGTGCTTCGAAAAGTCAAACAACAACACCTTGGCAGTGGAGGTCTGGGTGGCAATGAGGAAATTGTTCTCTGGATTGGAACGGGCCCGATTCACGTCGCCCTCGTGAGCAATTTTGATGAAGGACTCCACCTTGGCGGTGTAGCCACCGTGGCCACTCGGCTCAATCGAACTGTTCATCTGGGCCGGGTCGAGTTCGGGCAGTAGAGCACGGAATATGATCAAATAGTTGTCGTGTCCATCCGAGGTTTGAGTGCCCACAATCAGTCGGTGCACGGTGTAGTCTCGATTCGGTGGTCGCACAGCTTCGGGCAAAAATTCCAGCGTAAGTGAAGGCCACTCGAGCACGTGGGTCGCCAGTAGATCGTACAGATAGGGCGCGTTCTTTTTCCATATTTTGTACTCCTCCGACTGGTACATGTCTCGCTCGGGTGCCAGCTCAAAAGTGTTGTCCGCCGAGGAGGGCTCACTGCCCGAAGTCTCAGTAGAAGCAGTGGCAGAAGAAGTAGTGGCCTTGGAAGTAGAACTTCGTGTTTGGAACACCTTTCGGGGAGTATCATCACCAGAGGACATGTCGAGCACACTTTCGTCATCATCATCCTCATCCGACCCACCAGACTGATCGCCATCATCTCCCGAGTCTGAAGTACCCTCTGAATCGGTAGAATTCTCCTCGTCCTCCACCACGGGCGCCTCAGGATCGTAGTCATCGTCCTCCGAGTCAGACGAGAGCATATTATTGGGGTTCAGGTTGAGTGGACTGTTGTTGACCATCGTGACGGTAATGTGGAGGTAGAGTAGTAGAGTAGGAACACGAGGTCGAAAGGGTAATGGTAAGTAGGAATCTCGAAACAAACAATCAAAACGAGGTCGAAAGTCGTGGACAAAACGAAAAAGCAGCAGCCGGCACAGCAGACAGAGGCAGAGGAGGCAGTCACACAGGCACAGACACAACAACAACACTGTTTGAGCGCGTAAAGTGTGCCCGCTGTCTTCTGTTCTTTGTGTCTCGCTCTACTGCTGTACTGTGAGTGGTGTGCTGCTGGTGGTGTTGCTGTCGCATTCAACAGTTGTGAGAGAGACGGACTGTCCACAGATGACGTACCTGTTGAACTTATGATTATTTTGCGCGCGCGTCACTGTTCAATATATTTCTCGATTCTTTTCTATTGGTTTATTATGGAAAATTGTGGAGTTATTTTTTGTATAACCTAATTTCGGTATTTTGATTTGAATTGGAGATTTTTATTTTTTTGGGAAAATTTTAAATTTTCGATTTAGAGTCATAAAGACTCTTTATTGATGACTTATTCAGATAGACAAAAATTATAGGATTTATTAATTTTTTGTTTTTTATTTGTCCTAAATTTTTTATTTTCTTGATTTATTTTTTTGATTTTTTCTTTATTCTACGAGTGACTATGACTTTAGACAGTAGTTTAGTAATTTCACTCAAACCCGTACTATTAATTTTTTATGTTGGTTAATTATAGTGGGCGGTACAACCCCACTTTGGGTGCGTTGCCGCCCCCATTCAGACATAATTACAGTTTTTTTCAAAAGATGAGTCAAAGTCAAAAGATAATTGACCCTTGACTGAACTGACGACCGAAAGTCTGAGAAACATCTGCCGAGTGCAAGTGCAACAAACAAACAAAACAAAGTCAGACCGACCAGTTAGTCATATTCACAGTCGGAAATGTTCAAAGCGTTGCACTCAAGTCTAAAGTCATTGACCAGAATGAACATGTTTATGTTTTATTGCCCCCTTTGTCGTTTCAAATCCGATGAATGTGTTACCCTATTGTGTAGAATTTATTATAAATCGTCTGTTGCACTACTATTAGCAACTCTAAGAGCTAAGAGCTTAAGCGTTAGTCTAAACATGACAGTAACTAAACAGGTAGTGAAAGGGTTAACTCAAGTCAAACCGAACGTCGTCTGGTTATATAATCTCTCATCTTTCATCTACCTACGCATACAACTTTTTTACCAAACTAAACTCGAGCGCACGCTCATCATCCTAATCAAGAATCATCATCACTCTCGCTTCTTAAAAGACAAGAGCTTTCGGTTAGTTAGTTATAGTTTATGAGTAATTCCACAAAGGTTTTTGACTTAATTCTGCTTGTTACACAACACACTCACCTTCACAAGATGTCATTAACATTCAATGGTCAGTTAGTCATCAGCTTTACTGATCACATCTCAACTTTTTAGACATTCTTCGTGTAGAAAAAGAAGAGAAGAAAAAAAGCAAAAGTTTACTGAACTCATTCACACTTTTAGTGATCACTTAAGTCAAGTGCACTTTTGTTGTTTGGTTTTTGTGTTTATTCATGAGGAATTTTTCCTTGTTTTCGTATAAACAGATGTGAAAATTCCAAATAACAAATATTCAGATTTTCAAACTCTCATGAATATCTACGAACTGTTATCATAATTGCATTTTAATTAGTAAAATCAAAGTTCATCGCCATAAAAATTCCAAAAGATAAAGATTAGATTCACTAAATTGTCTGTCTCCCCATTTACACTTTCATTTTCGAAAATGAATTTTGAATATTTTTGATTACAATCAAAAGCGGGTCAAATTATTTAGTTTATAGTTCAAATATTTGAAAAATGTCAAACCAAATTAAGGTCATTGTAACATTAACATTACACATTCTAAATGGACGGGGAATCCCGTCCGTGTACGTATATCAAGATTTGATCGTGCTCCATTAATTGAAAACTTTACTTTGATTGAGTTTTTTTTCATTTTCTTACGTCATCATATAATATAATATAATTTATAGCTAAAAGGCTTTAAAGAGGTTCTCGCAATGTGTTTGATAAGAATCTAATTAACAACAAGAACAAGACAACAACAAACATAGTGAGACATAAACATTGGAGGTCATTTCAGGTTTGACTGAACTTGGGCACTTTACGGGGGTTGACTCAAGATGCATCGAGTGGATAATAAATTAATGGGAGATTCTGTTGGGAGATATGCAAAAGGTGTTATTGATGACCCAACTTTTTTTATGGGTTTATGAGTACTTTTCATGACCGATGTTTTGTTTATGACAGGAAAAGTCTTTTAAACCCGAGACGTTTTGAGTTTCGTCGTACTGTTTGGTTCTAGAGTACGCTGTTTGAATTTATTGGTAAAATCATGTATGTTTACTTGAGAATTAATGTTTGTAGTTCTGTCGTTCATACCTTGAACTATCATTATTCGTATAAAGTTCACTTATTTATTTATTACTCAATTAAGATTTAGATCTTATCTGTACAAAAGTATTTTTTCTTGATAAGTAACGAATGACTTTTAAGATTTATATAAAATACAAAAGTTTACCGTTTTATAAAAATATATTGAGTAATAATTATTCATGATATTAACAACAACAACAACATTTGTGTAAGGTACTTGGAAACTTGTACCTAGGAACAGATGTATACGAGCAAACTTAATCTCATAATTTCAGTAATTTCGTCGAGTTGTCGGATTTTTAGCTTTGTACAAGTGTTAATGAATTACTTGGACATTTGTAATAATAACCAACAGCAGAAGCAGTATCAATTCAAGGTTCGAGCTGTACCTCGTACAGGCATTTTCTTGTGTTATGATATTTATTTTATTTTTACAATATATTCAAGTACACGCGTGATTTTTTTAATGTTCACTTGGCAACAAGAGTTGGCACACTAAATGATCACTTAGTTACTGTCATTAATTAGATTCAATTATTTTTGTATTTTTTATTGATTGAGGATTAATTCATATATGAGGATGATTGCGAAATCGTATTTGAGGATTGAGGAATACAAAAATAACAAAAACATTTATTTTTGTTATTTAAAGAAATGCGCACGTGCGTTTGTGTCCAATTAAAATTAGTAGCGCTTACCCCTTTTTGGTAATATAGCCGTAGGTACAAATCTCTCTTAACCCTTTAACTCGACTAAAAACAAGTTCCTACTCATTTCGTTTTTTCTCCAAGATTAAAGGGTTAAATTAAATCTCATAATTTCAAATTCATATTGACATATACGTATTTTCGTATGTGCAAATCGAGGCTCAATTACTCGTCTTGATATTTGTTTTTAATTTCACCCTTTGAAGGTTGTGCGTGGAAGGTGTACTTTTGGATGATTTTGATTACTAATCTCATCATTAAGATCTCTCTTAATAGATTTAATCAAAATGATTGATCTGGTAGCTCTTTTTTATTTATTATTTAAACTTAAATTTTTTTCCTGGAAATAAATCATGCAGATGAAACTTTTTCCCAATCAATTGGACAGACTTTTACAAATAACTACGAGAGCTCTTTCAATTGGATGGAATTTGATTTTCCACACAAAGTCAGCAAAAATTGGAAGAATTTCTTGACAAATTGTCTGGTTGACAGAATTCATAATTTAAATCCACGTGATTTGTGATACAATTTTAATACAATCTGACAATATGAGTGCACTTACACTCTCTCGTGTTCTCTCTGTATGATAGAATTATCACTTCAATCTCTCATTTAGCTTAAAGTTGGAGGCATCGTGGTCGTGTTCGTCAAATACCGGTTCGACTAATGTGTCAAACATGATTTGTGCTTCTCGTGTTTTTGTAATAATATTGAAAAGTGATCATAGTGGAAGATGATGATGATGATGAGAGTATGTGTGTTTGTATGTCTCTGTGTGTGTTTAATAATATTTTTTGGATTCAGTTCAAGGTCTTGTCACTACTCGAGACTCGATATCAATACAACTTATAACTTGTCGATAACTTGTGCATGTGCTTGTGCTGAGGACAGGACACATGTACATGCATTTCCTTACATTTAGTTACACTAGTGATTCGATTACACCAATGCAGTAACACTTGTGTGCCTTGTGCCAATGGTTTGTTTTTGTTTGAGTCCACATGAATGTTAGTTAGACAGTGTAGAAGTGCTCGAAGCGATTTGAAGAAAAAGCCAAGCTTGTAGGAGAAAAATATTAATACAGAAATTCATTGATTCGTTGATTCGGTCAATTTGGTAAGCCAAGTCTATGTTTTAATAATCCGAGTTGTAGCGTACGCTTTACGTAAAAGTGCAGCCTAGGTATTACTGAACTCAGTGACTTTTGGGTATTAGCCAATTAGGACACGTTTAGGTGTTTTGATTGGAGAATTAGCTAATCAAGAGAGAATTATGTATTCTAAACACGTGTGTTCCAAAGTAAAAATTGTTGATCGTTTAATTTGTCGGGTACAAAGTTCTTCGGGGGGTCCAATTGAATACGTACTTTGTACGTACTTTGTGCAAAAAAGTACAAAGTACGTACAAAGTATATCCAATTGTCAATTGAATTTACATGGCAAAGGTCCAATTCAATTGTCTGGATGCAAAATTGTTGTCTAAAATTGATTAAAGTTCATCCAAATGGTCAAACTTTTAAATGAGTAAAGTCTTCCAAATTGTTTGGATCAAAGTTTATCAAATCGAATGGTTAAAAGCTTTTCCAACTGTCTGGGTACAAAGTTCATCTAATTGGATGACATCAAAGTCCAGTTCCAATAAACCAAAATTCATCCATTTGAAGTAAATCTATTCTCTCAGTAAATTCCAGAAACAATTTATATGATTTATTTATCCAAATCCAAACTTTTGTGATTCGTCTGTAAGCTCCCCCTATCGATTGAAACCATCCAAAATGCACTGTAAATGACATTTCATTTATTGATCAACAAGTTTCGTTTTTACCTCAAATTATCGAGTTTGAATGTTTTCTTTTTTCTTGTCTATCCAAATCACTTAAACACGCTCTTTTTCCGACAATTAGGGTTTGAATGTGTTTGTAAATGTTTATCCTCTTGTGCATCAACTCTCGCACTCACAAACTGCATTGACCTCTAATTTGTTCAATTAGTTCGTATGTTTGACTTTATGGTCGAATGTGTTGTTCGTTGTTTGTTGTACGCCAAGTGCCAAGTTCAGTGCAATGTGTTTAGCCCCAATCGACTCGAATGTTTGTCTACATTACACTCGATGCTTGCCCCCCTTTACGGACTTTCTCTTCTCTTTTACAATATTTGAGCAGATTGATCATATTACAGAGGACGCACACAACCTTGACCTTTTCGTTATTATTATTACCTTTTGGTATTGCCATCTCATTGACATAATAAACATACCACAGACCACATAATGAAGAAGATGAGATGAACACATTTTTGTGGTACACATTCCAATCAATAGTACACGTACCTGAAGGCATGCAATTATGGCAGAGTTTGTGCTCAAAGTTTGTCATAATTGCATAGACGCAAATGTTTGCGTGGATAACACTTTGAGGTGATAGAGAGATGTTGTCATAACATTTAAATTTAATGACTTTTGCAAATCGATTAGAGATTTTGGTTTTGGATATTCATTTGAACATTAGATTGATTAAATAGTAGATTCATAAAGTTCTATTAGATATTAGATTCATTCGATATTAGATTCATAAGATCCATTAGATATTAGATTCATTAGATATTAGATCCATTAGATATTAGATTCATTAGATCCATTAGATATTAGATCCATTAGATCCATTAGATATTAGATTCATTCGATATTAGATTCATTAGATCCATTAGACATTAGATTCCTTAGATATTAGATTCTTTAGATTAGTTATATATTCATTTGATGTTGGATTTATTTGCTATTTGATTCATTAGATTTTAGATTAAGCCTAATGTGTGAGTGTTGAATTGATAGATAGCTTTACTAATCGCATTTCATATAATCCCTTCTCTATTGTCGGTAATTTTCCCTTCATCTCCCATTTCATCAACTATACGATCATAATGATTATTACCTCATCATCTAAATCACTCGAAACACTCTCACTCAATCTTGTTGAACTCTCTTTCATTGCGAGATTGTTGTTAAGATTAAGATTATACCAAATAATTTGAACTCCCGTTTTCGTAACTTCTTGTCTTTCGTATTATGATTAGTGGTTATTACAAGACTATAGTAATACTAGTGGTTGTAGTTTCGACAAGGGGAGAAAGTGTGATAATTACATGCTCATGTACATTTGTTGGTGGCTTTTTGGCCTAACAACCAACTAATTAGCAGACATGTGAGATGTATTTATTATTGACTAGTGTGATGATTTACAAGTAGGTTGTACTGAATTAGAATGAGTCGTACAAAAACCTAGTAGCCTACTAGTGGGTTGGACATGTGTCGGACATGTTTGAATTTTACGTGACTCATTATAATAAACAAACATTAGGTACTTCTTATTAATCAATGCGGTTAATTTCATCATGGAACTAACTAACTAACTAACTCATTCAAGGACACGGCACATTACATCAAACTCGCTAATTGTGACACCTTTATGAAGATAAAAGTTGATCAGTAAAACGTTTCAATTAGTTTAAAATACAATCGGGAAATTGAACATTCAAACGATGAAATCTAATTAAACGAGTTCATGACCTTTTGAGCGCACAATTAAATCTAAACTGCTCATAAGTTGTTTGAAGAACATAAAATAAATATGAATACTATTCATTGAATAGTTCAAAACCAGTTGGATCTAATTGCAATGTTTTAAATGCCAAAACATTTAAGTTAAGCTTAAAATTAACCCTTTCAGCCTCCTTTCTGAACAAACCTTGGAAAATTTGACTTTGACTTTACTTAAGGACTTAAAGTGTTAATTCCGATTTGAACCCCCGGTTCTAGCCTAAGGGACAAAAACTTGACTCGATTTGCATTTTGTTTCATTGTTTTCTTGATAATATGGCGACAATAATTAGCACTCAATTGTGAATTGAACAAAACCCGCACTGAATTTTGATTGGATGAATGCACTTTCAAATCGATTGCGTGTGCTTTATGACAAAGTGCAATTTCATTACACCGCACTGAATATATTTTATATATATATTTGCATGTACCCAACACGTGAGCACAAATAAAGCTCAATAATTTTCACTTTCAGTACCTTCAATATATTAAATTGTAAATAATAATTAAATGTCATCATCAAATTTTAAATTCAAATTTACCAATTAACCTTTACTTTTATCGCTTTCCCTCAAATGAAATCAAACAATAATAATTCACATTTGATTGTCATCATTCAGTCAGTCAATTCAGTCTCGATCGTTAATTTCATTGTCATTGGTGAGCGAAGCGGTTAATTGATTGCAATTGTGATTTTGAAACTAAATTTTCAAAGTCAAGGCAAAGTGGAAGTTTTTTTTCTTTATTTATTCGAATCGATGTGTTAATTAATATGAAATTATAATTATTTATATGTAAATGTAAATATACAGGTACGAATGTTTGTTTTAATGAACTTAAGAACCGGTACGATTTGGGTTTGTCCGAACCTGCGAGCAACAAAACCAATCAACCGGTAAATATAAATGATTGGGTTGATTGGGTTTTGATTTGGTTAGGATTTGCTTCAATGAGTTGCTGTACTGAATGCACTTTTTAAATATTATGTTTGTAAATTATTTAAAATATTTGAGAATTTTAGTTTACCAATTTGACTCAAATTATTTGAGATGAATAACGTGGAAAGTAACGCCATCTGTCGGTGAAAATAATAATAATTCATAAATCATCAATAAAGATGTAATTTTGACATTCTGTTTACATAAAACATTTTTGGTCTCAGATTTCATATTATTAAGATTTTCCCAAAAACAAACAGTCAAAATAGGAAAATAACCAAGATTATATTAATCTATTTTCGCTTTCTGTTTTTTTTCTTTCAAGTGCTGAATGCAACACAACTTCATCAATCTCTCTACTGTTGTACTTTTATCATTATTACATTATTTATTAATAATAAATATTTACTAATTTACTAATAATCAAGAAAGCGTGCTTGTTGTAATCTATCAATGATCAATGATCTTGCTTTCTTAATTGAGCACTCGCTCACTCGCTCTCTCAGGTAAAGATGAATATAAGTGTTGAATGAGAGAAGTGTAAATCAACAGACAGACAACTCACAAGGTCTTCTCTGACGTAGGAAACGAAGCGAGGATTGCACTTGAAACTTGTCGTTTCATCACGTTATTATATTTACAAACTAAGATTTATACTGTGAACAGTAAATAATGTGCTGAATTACCATGATGTAAAAACAGCCGAATTATTCTGAACTTGCGTATGTGTGTAATTCTTTGCATCATTTATCATTTCAGTTAATCCTTTGTTTATCCTAAATTGAATATATTTCATCATTTTGATCATGAAATTTTGTAGATTTCCAAGTGCCACTTGAGCGCTAAGTTTGATTGGACTTGTTGAATTTGGATTTCTATTATTTGTCTGTTTGTCTTTTCACTTTCATCGCCGGTGGTTTGGGCTTAAACAAAGAGACTCATAAATTTAGCATCTTCTTTATGCGAAAAGTGTAATTGTTCCTGTTGATTGTGTGTGTTCGATTGATTGATTGATTGATTGCAGGTCTTGCAATTGCATCTTCTTCTTCTTTTTAGATAGGAAGGAAGAAGGACTTTTCGGCTTTTGAAAAGTCCAAAATTTGTTCATGCAATTTGTTGTTGTCTCAACATTGAGTTTGACAAATGAAATTTTAACATTCACAAATTAACATGAATGAAAATGTTTGAAAAGAATGACCAATTTTTATGTTTTACTGATTGCATCTCAACCCTTTTTTAGATTGTCTTTAAAAGTTTTAAAATTTTGCACAGACAGAATACCGGATTTTTCCTGTTTCAGTGTTAAATCATTTAAATCAGCATTTTCTATTGAATATATTTTAAAGTTTAAATACAGTGCACTGATTGATTGCGCTGGAGTGTGAAATTGTTTTGTTTTCTGGTGAAATTTGCATTAATAAAATTTTGTTTGAGATTTGTTGTTGATTTCAATGACAAGTTCAAGTTTTCACATTTTGTTTCAGGGGCTTTTTACACTTTCTTGTATACAGTCTGATTTCATTTGTTGACTTTAGACAAAGATTTGCTTAAGTTGGGTTTTGATTTAATTAAAAAATTTATTTATTTTAATTTCATTGCATTCGATTTCAATCTTGTGTTTAAAATTAAAGTTACAATGTGAATTTTAGTCGCCATCTGGCGATTGGTAAAGTAACTATAATTGAGAATAAAATTGCTGAACAAGAAATATCTGAAATATCTACTTGGAATTTTTTATGCTAATCTCTTTTATAAGTTCGAAAATAGAATGGAAGAATTTGGATTTAACTTTCATTTGTAATTTGAAGCTCGAGCTTTAACGATCGTAATACTCATTCTGTAATGAGTGAGTCAGAATTTAATGAGTGAGTCATTCTGTAATAAATTTCATTACATTTTAATGTTCACAACACAACTCGTATTTCGATCGTTTAATCTACGTAACTTGGTGAATGACTCACTCAGATAATAAATCTGGAATAAATGGAACATTTGTAGGTACAAAAATTTGGATGTGAAAGATTTGGAAGGCTCACATCTTCAAGTCTTTTAACTACAAATGTTCCATTTATTCCAGATTATCTGAGTGAGTCATTCAGCAAGTTAGATTAAACGATCGAAATACGAGTTGTGTTGTGAGCATTACTCAAATGTGATGAAATTCATTACAGAATGACTTACTCATTACAGAATGAGTATTACGATCGTTAAAGCTCGAGCTTCAAATTACAAATGAAAGTTAAATCCAAATTCTTCCATTCTATTTTTGAACTTATAAAAGAGATTAGCATTTAAAAAAATTCCAAGTAAAAATATAAAGATCACGAACATTTAAAGAAAACTACAAACAGAATTCCAATTCAATTCGATAAACTAACATTTAATAATTGATAAAATAATTTTTTAAAATGCAAAAAAAATAATTAAAATATTGCAAGTAGATTAATTATAAAGGTCAATCTTCATGGACTGTGATTGTAGTGTCTAGAAATGTTGGTCATTGGCCAAATTCTTCTGTGCCTAAAGCCACTTTCCTGCAGTTCCAAACTTTCCAAACCACCAGTCCCAAATTGAGGAAGACATCTAAGGAGGTGTCTGAACATTAGATGTCTCAGGACTGACACTGCCAATCCATTGTAGACGCATATTCACATTGGTGAAGTAACTCGGACTTTGTCCACATGGCTGCTTACTAGCACTAAAGTGGGCACTAATGCCCACCAGTGAGTACTTGCTTGGGTCAGCCAAGTGAGGACACACCAGTGGACCGCCCGAATCGCCCAGACAGATGCCAGGTTGCGCGAGTGGGTCAGCATAGCCAGCACACAGTTGATGGTTCGGATAAAAGTTTTCCTTCTCAAATATCGAACAACTTGTATCGTCTAGAATTGGCAGAAACACTTCCATTATATTGATCGGTCTCTTGTTTTCAGCATCTAAACCCCAGCCCATTGTCATACACACGGTAGTGTTCAGAAGTCCGAGTGGTTCGGGATCGCACACACATTGGGCCTAGTGAAAAGAGTATAAAGAGAGTATTAAGAGAGTGTGAAGAGAGTATTAAGAGAGTGTGAAGAGAGTGTGAAGAGAGTATGAAGAGAGTATGAAGAGAGTATGAAGAGAGTATGAAGAGAGTATAAAGAGAATATATAGAGAATTTGAAACCGAGAATTTGAAACCGAGAATTTGAAAAGAGTATGAAGAGAGTATGAAGAGAATAAAATATGAACTTGAAGAGAATAAAATATGAACTTGAAGAGAATAAAATATGAACTTGAAGAGAATATGAGGGGAGAATGTACCTTTCTGTTGGCATCATCGAAATCGATGCTACGATCAAGAAAAATCAACGCAATGTCATCATTAAAGGGCTGTCCCGGGCCGTATTTCGGATGAATGATTATCTATTTAACATGGAAATGGGTTATCCATAAATATAGTTACGACAAATTTGTTTACCTCTCTCACTTTGAACATGTATTGTTGATCTCTCGGTTCGGTCCAGCTAGTGTAGCCCATATAGACATCGAATAATTCCGGAGGTGCGATAGTACCATCGTCGTTCGAGCTAAAGAGAATGAAGGAAGAGAATGTTATGAATTTACAAATTAATGGCGATAAATAGACACTTACACGCAGTGACCGGATGTGAGCACACTGTCCTTGTCCCATACGACCGCTCCACAATAAGGTTCATTTTGGCGTTGCTTGTTGAATATGCCTGCAAAAAAGGCCCATTTGCCTTGAGCACTTTCGACGCCATCAACAATACGAATCTGGCCCTGAGCACTCGGGCTCCCAGATGAAACGCTCACAAAGGCTAGGAGCAGACCTAGGAGAAGGAGTAAGGAGTTCATGACGAGCCAGGCAATGTCAATGTCAATGTCAATCACACAAATGACAAATCATATCTACGTTCGAGTTTTAAATAGTGCGACAAAACAGGCGCAACGATTCGAAAGTTGGTGATTGCTTTCGTGGAATAACGTTATCTGATCAGTTTTTACTGATTTGTAATTTGAAGCTGGTGATTACTCATTCTGTAATTATTACTCATTCTGTAATCAAGTTAGTCAAACATCATCGTAATCGAGTCCACATCTCCAATTTCGATCGATAAATCTAATAAATTGGTGACTAATAAATAAAGTAATAATGACTAACTCAATCATAAAAATCTCGTTCACGTTCTGAGAAGGGAAGGGCGAAGCCGAGTCAGAGCGAGGACTTCTACCATGACTTTTTGTAAACAAAATTGCGGGAAAACTACTGAATCAAATTGCACCAAATTTTCAGGTTAAGCTCAGGTAACAGTGCGATTGTGCCCAAAAAATAGTAATTTGCACAAAAACGCAAAGATGAGGTAATGCGCGTATCGCAACATGGTGTTGAGACTTCACTCTCACTAAAGTGAGTGCAGCTGCAGCTGCTTTACGCTGTCAAAAAAGACAATTGCAGGGAATATTCACTGAGAATGCGCTTGTCCTGCTTATAACCGTTTCTCAGTGAATATCCTTTGCAATTTTAGTAAATCATAGTGAATATTGATTGCGTTAAGTTATGTGTTCATGCATTACGCGCGTTTGAAATATCCTTTGTGATTTCTCAATAAACGCAGTTGATATTTACTGTGATTCTGCAGTGACTATAATCTCAGTGAATATCCTTTGCAAATTGCAAAAAAGATTTCATAGGAAAACACTTCACCGTGAGGTAGCGGTATAAAGCCCTCACCGCGAAGTAGCAGCCACATTTGTTGGCAGTGCATTGCTGGCGCAATAGGCTTTGCCGCTAGTTTCTCATGTTCATCATTTTACCTTTCACCTATCTCATCCACTACACACATATTGAAATCGAGCGTGGTCACATTTGCCTTCGTGCTCTCTCACCTTTATTTGTTTGTGTATTCTCAAGTTTAGAATCTCAACTCAAATTCAAATCAACTCTCTTTTTCTTCACTCTCGAGAAAATTTAATAATCTACCTAATTAATTGTGTGATAATCTACACCTAGATTAGCCCTTCAGGTGTGTCTATTGTTTATTTTGATTATTTTAAATTAATCTTGTCCAAAGAAGCATTTCCAGACGAGGAAACGAATCGTATTAATGATTGGATTGAATCAGATGGAGAGTCTGCGATTAGCATGAAGTAACAGAAGTTATTGGATTTGAAGATAGCACCATCCGACAAGATGTTTTTGCGGTAATAAAAATATTTTGATAATTTATTTTAACTAAATCATTTTTTATATAGAAACTATTTTGACGAAATTTGCTTGATTGGCTAACTGTAGGGCGAATTTCAATAAATCTGAAGATAGTAAGGAAGATTAAACGACAGAAATCTAAATCAACACCTTTTTCAATTGCAACACCTTTGACCACTGTAATCTATAAGGTCAGAAATTATTTGAAAAATAAATTTTTTACTTCGAGAAACCACCAAACTACAAACACTCTGCTCTCCTGTTCAATCTATAACGAAACCAAAACAACCTACAGCAAATGAATCAGAAATGTCTCAACCATCAACAGTTTTAAATCTGAATTTGGTGAATTTGGTCCAACAAACTGAGCACTTGTATCATTTATATTTCAATTAAATAAATTATTAAATAAAATAATTTGCTCAAAAAACACAATGTATTTTGACTTAGTTTCTTCAAATTTACAGCGAATGTTCATTACGATTTGCACAATTTACAGTGAATATACGCTGAGAACGAATAAGCTCGATTTTTGCTTTGCTAAATCACAGTGGATATACGCTGAGAACTAACAAACGCTAGATCGCTGCCATGCAAAATTACAGGGGATATGCACTGGGACGGGTTGGCAATTACAGCGGATATCGACATAGGTGCAGCCGCAGTGGATATCGTCTGCAATTTTTTGCCTCGCTTTTTTAGTGAGAGTGTTGTAGCTATTGACAACAACAGCTGCTAACTTGTAACTATTTCAATACACACCGTTTGCGTAACTTTGTATCACAGTGTAATCACACATAATGATCGATACTAATCGCCTGTCTGATTTCTCCTTCTGTATACATTTGACAAACACTGTAAACAAACAAACTTTCTAATGAGATTCTCGATATATATTCTCAAATGACATAACAACGACTTGTCTTGTTGTGCTTGTTATCATTTACAGACTTGTGATAAAACTCCACAGAGAGAGGTTTCATTGTTGATAAAATATGTTTTTTTTGTATTTCATGAAGGACAAACTGATTGGAAATTTTTAGGGTTAATACGCACAAGAAATATTGTTCCTTTATGTATGAAACAAATTTATTTGATTTTTTCTCTTTAAATGTTCGCAATGAAGCAGAAATTACTTTTTATGTTCTTGATAAGTTTGATTATTGATTCGAGCATTGAATCGTCGTCAAATGATAAATGTTATTTCATCAATCAGAAAAATAAAGAAACATGGAAGTTGGTGTGGCAAGATAATTTTCAATCTGAGGATTATTTGAAGCAAAATTGGGATATTTATTCTGGAATATGTGAAGGTATGTTGAATGTTCACTGTTGGATTTCATTCTTAAACTAATATTTTTGATATTTCTAGAATGGAATCACAAATTAAGTTGCAGTGTGGCAGAGAATGTTAAACTGCAAGATGGATTCTTGGTTATGAGTGTGAAAGAGGAGAAACATGATGACAAGAATTTTACTGGCGCAATGTTGAACACAAATAGACTGTTTGGTTATGGTCGATTCGAGGCACGAGTTGCACATTCGTTGAACAAGGACATTTGGTCAGTTTTCGATACAATTTCAAACGATTGGGCAAACGATGGATATTTTATTATGCATCAGTTTGATAATGTATCGAAAAGTATTCAAAGTGCTGCATTTCACAACACTGGCTGGGTATCGAAGTACAACAAATTCAAAATGAATTACGACGAATTTCATTTGTACGGAATGGAATGGTCCGAAAAGGAAGTCAAATTTTTCGTAGATGATCATTACAGTGCACCCATTCTGCTCAGTGCAACTCGAATGATCAAACCAGAACAGTACATTCGTTTATGGCTTGGAGTTCAAGACTTTAACGGACCGCATCCCGAGAGTCACAATTGGAAATGTCCTCTGTTCATTGTGGATTATGTTCGAGTTTATGAAAAAGTTTTGAATCCAAATGTTGGTTTGAAAGCGGAAATGTGTGAAAATCAAAACGATGTAGATCAATCGAGTGAGAAGCAGAGAGAATTTGTCAGTTCGATTTGTGCACCTAAAATCACTCTCAAAGCTGAGTCACTTTGGCCAGATTTAAACACAATTGGTAAGTGAAACTTTAAATTCTTTACAATCCTATCCCATCCTAAATTACCATTTTCCCAATTGCATTTTGCTATCTTATTTCCAATTTTTCTTTCCATCCCTACTTTTTAATTTAAATTATTTGTCCCCATTTGTAATTAGAAACATCACCCGCCGACAATTTGGAGGTAACTCCCTGTGGAGACAATTGGGAGCCATACAAAGACGAAAAATGTTTCCAAATACTCGAAATCGAAGCTCAATCATTTGAAAATGCATCCCAGAAATGTGCTTCACTAGAAGACATGTCCACACTCGCGATAATTCAGTCGGATGAAGAGCAAAAGTTTATGTCGAATTTTCTATTTAATGTGAATAAGAAAGTTGATAACTTTTGGATCGGTGCCAAATACTTGAATAATTCGTTCAAGTGGTTAGATGGTGCAGAGTTGAGTTTTACAAATTGGAATTTGAATTATCCAAGTAAAAAAGGACTTGATAATTCGTGTGTAAAGATGCAAGCAGAGGAAGAGGAGCAGAAAGGTTTGGAAGCTGGGAAATGGCAAAACGAACCATGCAAAAATAAAAATGCAGTAGTGTGCCAAAAGATGCAATACTGGTCTATTGAGCAACTGCAAAAATCGTTCCTGAATGCAAGACAACATTTTAGAAGTTTAGAAAACGAAATTAAAACTTTGAAACAGAATCCTGGTAAAACTCTAAAATTCTTAATTTGTAATTATAAATTATCTTTATTTTTAGTTCCAATTGGTTTCATCTATGTTCAACTGTCGAATCAGCCTGAACCCAAAACTCTTTGGCCCTCAGTACAATGGCAAGAGGTCACCTCTGAGTATGCGGGAGAATTGTTCTTGGGCGGTGGTGTCTCTCAATTTGAGACTGTTCAGCATGAACATGCTCCCAAAGTGACCCAAGATGGTGAAACGGAGTCTACAAATGTGACAATCCGTGTCTGGAAACGAATTTGATTCGAAAAATCGATACCAATGATAAATTGGAACTCACATTTGTGAATGAATCATAAAATGAGCTTTTAACAAGATGAGGTACAAAATAATGATAAAATTTTAAATACTCAAAGTAGAATCCAAATTCAATCAACGATTAATAATCAAAAAGAAATTTTATTTTTCCAAAAATATTATTAAACGTGAAAATACAAATTAAAATATAAAGATAGTAAACACAAAAATAATAGGACAAAAATTGTTGCATAACTTGACTGTGATTGACAAAAAATGAAAGTACTGAGTTTATTTACGAATAATTACCTCAGAAATGTTTGATACACGGATCGATAAGTTTCACGATGCAATTTTGCGAGTCAATTTTTTCTTCATCCAAAAGTTTGGTGACAAACTTGACAAAATTCTCAGTGCTTTTCTCGGCTAAACTAAAGAAATTCTTGAACAGAGGATCTTCAACAAGTGAAAAACTTTCTGTTCTTTTATCAAATTTTCGCTTTAAAATGTTGGAATATTCTTCTTTAGTGTAGGATGTTCCATCGTTGGGACAAATCACACGATTGGTGAAGTCAAATTCAGTACAAAACTTGAGAAATTGTACGATCAATTCGGGTGTGGACTGATGATTGGCTTTTGGTTTGGTAGATTTGACATTTTTGTTTTGAATTTGTTTCAAAGGTGGCAGTACAGGTGGGTTGGTTTGCTGGACAAAGTGTAAAATGAACCAAACGAACGTCAGAAATATATTGAACGGACTTTCCTTGACAAAGTCATAAATGTCAGCCCAGTAAGACAGAATCAGAACCAGTTCATCGAAACGTTTGTCGTAATGAGAAAGCAATGATAGAGAAACTCGAGAATACAACTTGAGGGAAGTTGAAATGAGATTAACTTGAAATGTTTTACTTCTGACTGATTTAGTTTTAAGATTAGTGGAAGGCTTAGTTGAACGCAATTTGAAACTGAACGAATGTTTGTTCAATTTAGAGAACTCAAACTCAAAACGAACGTCCAACGACTTCTTGATCACCTGCGTCACCATCACAAAAGTGTGCAGATCCAATTCCTGTTGAATGTTTCCAAATTTGACAACAAAATAAAGCTCATTTGGACAAAGATTGAAGCCACTGAGATAAAATGCATTTTCCAACGAGAGTTTCAGTGGCAAAAGATACTTGTCAGAGGTGATGATGCCATTGATGAAATCACAAAATTGTTTAGATTGATCCTTGTGATAGACTTGATCGAGGAGATGATTGATTTGATCTTGGACCTCAGTTTTGGCTTTGATTTCATCGTGGAGATTTCTGGAAAATTTAAAGTTACAACAATTAAAATCAAAATCAAATCAAAAGTTTTAATAATTCAACTCACTTTCGGTTAACTGGAATGTAAGTGACAAACTTGGAATCCACAATCTTTGGTTTGGTCTGAGGACAACTTTCAATCTTCACGTAGATATCACAAAGTTGTGAACGCAAATTTAGAATATTCTTTGGAAATTTCTCCAAATAACGAAAGATGAGAATCGAGTAATTGCGAAGATGATTCAATGGAAAAAGAATGCACTCGTTCAACCAAATCCAGAATCGTTCACCATAAGCAGCATAATCATCGAACCGGACAACTTCAATCAGCTGATTATAGTTGAGGTTAGTTTTCATTAAACGCGACTGAAGATGACAAAAGTAATTGACAATGTTCGCGTAGTGAAGTTGCATGTGATCACGATTGTAGGTTTCGAGAATTTTGTTGATTGGTTCGGGTGTGAAGATAAAATCTTGTGAAAATTGAAATTCAACAAGTTGAGATGAGCTGGTTTGTCGATTTGCAAATGGATTCGACTTTGGTTGCAATCTTAGATCTGAAACATCTTTAGGATATTGCAATTCTTCCGCTTCATCCAAACTCAACTTGTACGGATTCCTTGGAACCCGATTCATGTAAATAGGATTGCAATTAAAATCGGAATTTGGATCCATAAAGCAATCGGGATTGGTGAGCACAAGTAGATAGTCGTCCGAGTTAATCTCGAAATGGTCCATCAACTTTGAGAAAACCTTCTTCCACCTTTTCACATCTTCTTTACTGAAAATAGTTTTGAACGAATGCGAGAATGGATCCAAAATGCATAGATACGATTGCTCGTCTTGAATCAAGTGATAATCGAAACCAAAACGTTCGAAATGATTTTCTTTTGCATAAGATGTACCATCACACGGGTTCAAGAATGTGCCAAAATCAAATTGACAGAACCAATCGATAAATTGTACCACCAACTCGCCGACAGATTGATGGTTTGAACTGGCAGGAATCGAGTTGAGATCAGTGGAAAAGTGAATCAAATCAGGCTTTCTTTTAGTCAAATTGAGTTCGTTGAGTGTGGGTAAAACTGAAGTGGGTTCGGTTCGTTGAAGAAACCAAATAATCAGCCAAATAAAAGGTTCGTTGATGAAAGCAGAGTTCTTGGACAGTTTCGATTCAGTGATGTAGTACTTGAGCAGCAGAATCATCTGACCAAATCGAGAATCGTATCGAAGATAAAAGTCCACCAACTTGCAGAAAGACTCGGAACTAATCGAGAAGACTAACAACTTTCGATTTGGTGATGATGAAACTTTTTTCTCGTTATCAATTTCAAACTCAACAACAGAATTGACCACTTTACCATTGAAGCCAACTTTCTTCATCACTTGCACAATTGAAGTCATCACCAACGAGATTGTTGATCTGTCGAGAATCTTTGAACCAGCAACGCCAAAGGACAATTGAAATTGTAAAACACGGTAATCAATGTTTGTTGAGCCTCCGATTTGAACAAATTCAAGTTTCAATTCAGGGAAAATTGACTTTCCTATGATTTTGCACAGCAATTCGGTCAATTCGGTTGGTGCAGATGGAACAGCAACAGTTTTGGTGAACAGTTCAATTCTTTCATCTTGACTTAATTCGTTTCGGGAAATTTCTGAGAAAAGTTTACTGGAAATTTATACAAAATAAAAAATTTAAGTATACAAATCAACAATAAAGAAACAAGACTCACCAGTTATCAATCGGCTTTAAGGTTTCATTGATGAGTGATTTGAGTTGGGCAGATTCGACTGATGGATCAATAGAGAGATGCAAACGAGCTTTGACAATCTCTTCACGAATGTGCAAAATCTCTTGATGGTAAAGTTGCAAGTAGCGGTAGATCAACTTGGAGAGTTTACGCAGAATGGCTCGTGAAAATAGTTTACTCTCAGTCAAAACTTTCCAAAATCGAGTTCCAACCGAGGCGTAATCACAAAAAAATTTAGAATTGTACTCGGGATTATCATCATGCAAATTGAGATAGTTCACAGCAGGCTGCTGTAGTCGAGTGAAAAGGTACAGAAAGTATTTCACCAGTTCGTTCTTGAATTCAACTTTGAGACAAAATTGTGTAATTTTGGGTGAAAATGTTTTGCTTGAGAAGTGCTTCGAGAGAAATTCAGCATCATAGTTTGACAGGATTTGGTCAATCGGGTCACCGGTTTCGAGCAGATCGTTCACAATGTCGACATTTCGAGTGATATTGCTCAAATCACCTTCGATTGTGAAATCTTCATCAAAATCTTCGTCCAACTCGAGTGTTTTCAAATCGAAATCCACGTAACCGAGCTTCTGTGCATCACCTTCGGCCAATTCGTACGGATTGGGCACTTCCGGTTTAATCTTCTGTGAGGACATCGTGCATAGGGAAAGGTGCTTACAAAGTTGAGCAGAACTTTAAAGACACAAAATATAAAACAAATCAAAAGTATATTTTGAAAACGAAGAGCAAACAAATCTTTAAAGATGAGAAGTAGAACGAGCCAGACCAACCAAAAGAGAGAAAAAACCTGCAAAATAACAAAACGCTCTCTGGTGTAAAGGCAAACATAAAGTGAACTCGTAGATGTGTCTAATTTTATAGTCACAGAAAGTGAAGGGAAAAAGAGTAAGAACGAACAGATTTGAGTGGACATGAATCATATTGAGAGTTGAGTGAGTCAATGTTGAGGACAAATTGCTCATCACTGACAAGTGATAAGACTCATCTTGGACTATGCGCAATGAGTGGGACATGACCAATACAATGCACTGTACGTTGTTGATGATAAAGTTTGAACTGCTCGATTTGATTGTCATCGAGCAGTTTGTCCTGTAGTAGTAGACCACTAGTCGTTAGTGATTGAGTCATTACTGTTCGTTCTGTTCAATATAAAATGAGGCACATTGTGAGAGGTAGATCACAACGTGTTTGACTTTACTTCTAAGTGGTTCACTTTGTAAGTCTGTCTCTCTCCTCTTTTTTGGTGGTCTCGTCTACATCTCTTTTTTGGCTTTTTCGTGCTCCTTTAAGAAGATTTTTGATTTGTTTTTTTATGTACCCCCAACTACCTCATCTCTACCATCATCACCATCTTCTCTCGGCACGATGTCCTCACCGAAAGCTAAACCCGAAGTACCCAATCCGTACGAACTGGCCGAAGTTGATGCACAGAAGCTCGGTTACGTGGATTTCGATTTGAAAGCTCTCGAGTTGGACAAAGATTTTGTTGTCGATGCAAATTTGAAAATTGAAAGTGATGTGAGCAATGTCACTCGCGATATTGTGAACAGTCTTCTCGAAAGCAGTGACCCGATTGCTCAAATCATGTCGAATTATGATCGTAAACTACTGTCCAAGCACTTCAAGAACCAATTGGTGCGATACTTTCAGTTCATCTTCACTCGACTACAGCAGACTGATGTGAACTATCTCAATTTGCATGATGAAAATCCCGAGTATGATTCTGATCTTTATTGTGATTTTGCTTCGTTTGGTGCACGATTTTGGCAAGTTCTGACCGACTCTAAACTGTTTTCTCGTGACATTCTTCATAAACTTTCCAAGTTGATCTACCGCTATTTGAAGCTTTATCCTCAAGAAATACTGAAAGTTCGTGAAGAGATTGTCAAAGCTCGTCTACAGCTCGCCATCAATCCACCAGCAGAATCTGCTCAACTCAAACTGATCATTGATAAGGCCTTGAAGCAGATTGATAACTGGTGAGTTTTGCTAATTTATACTTTTGTTTTGAATGTTGATTTGTATTCTAAAATGTTTTATTTTTTATTTTTAGTAAACTTTTTGCGGATCTATCCCAAATCAAGTCACGTCATGCAGATCCGTTTGATCACTTTATGAAAACTCTTGATGCTCCATTTGCTCGGATGAAATTGACGGAAGAGCTACGCAAAGTGATCGAGTCTATCTTTTCCGAATTGAAACCTGAACTTGTTCAAGTTGGTGGCAGTGCAAACATCGATTATCGTGCGTTACAATTTCAGTTGTCCTTTGGCATTGCTGGTTCGAAGATTCTCGACAGATCAACTCGATCAATGGTGATGACTCCTATTGTGCAAGTGATGGCCAAAATGGGATTGACTGGTGCACCGTGCAATCGCTCTGTTGTGTTCAATGTTGATGATGCACAATCAGATGAGTACGATCGAAAGTTGGTCATTTCTGTTTGTTCCGACTCGTTGGCATTCTCGAAACTGGTGGACTTTTACCTTCGTTACGATGCTCGATTTGGTCCAATGGTTTTGATGCTCAAGTACTACGTCACCGAGTCCAAACTTAGCAACAACAACCGTGCATTCGGCAATGAGCCCATCATTTGGCTAATCATCTGCTTTCTTCAACAAACCGAACCAGCTGTTTTATTGTCATTCGATGCACTCTGTCCACAGACTGAAGAGAAATCCAAAGATGAATTGGTTCATTTTTGCACCGATCTAGACTCGTTCGACGCGAGTTCCAATGATGATTCAATCGGCGAGTTGGTGGTCAAATTCATCGAGTGGTTCTGCAAGTTTGATTTCGACACATTCTTGAATCCGTGTGATGGCTCATCAAATGCCAAGAACGAACGTTCTTGTTTCGATTACGATCCGATTCGAGATGGGCAATCGTACCGTTCTATCACCAATCCATTCTTCAATTTGTTGCAAACAATTTTGGCAAAGGAAGATGTGAATCAGTGGAAGAAGATGTTCTCAAAGTTGAAGAACCATTTCAAGATTAACTCGAAGAATTATCTGCTTGTCCTCACCAATCCCGAATTCTTTAAGGTTCCTGGTTCCGACGAATTGAGTTACATGAAACGTGAACCTCAGAATCCTTTCCTTCTCAAGTCCGAAGATGCGGATGAATTGGAATATCCCGAAGATGTTGAAAGTTTGATGGTAAAGCCTGTGTTGAATCCATTTGAAAATGAGCACACGCAACTTTACTTACTTTTCGCGTCACCCCCTTGCTTTGATTCGTATCAATTTTTGAATGATTTTATCTTTACGTCCAAATCAATTCACGAAATTCTCAAATCCTACGATAGTGATCATTTGCAATTTCACTACAATGACATTCTCGAATACTTGGTTCATCTTCAGTCACGTTTGCTGAAAACTGATTTAAGCTACGATGCGTTGATTGAAGAGGTCTATTGTGATGAAAATAATACTTCTAGCGATTACGCTTCATTTGGCATACGATTCTGGCAGTGGCTAATCGAGTGCAAGCTTTTTCCTACGAATTATCTGCGTAATTACTCGATTCTCATCTATCGTTATTTGGAAAAGTTTCCTCAGAGTATTCTGAGTTTTCGAACTCTACTTCGTGATGTCTACTTAAAGATGGAAGGAGGTGACTATCAAGAAGCGAAACTTGCTGATTACAAATTGGTGACATTGTCGCAATTTGATCAAGAGTAATTTACATTACTTTTAATTGAAAATATATCATGAGATTAATTATTTATATTTATTTCAGTTCTCTTCACAAAGAAATCACTTGCAAGAACAACTCTCGTGATCAACTCGACTACCTCATCACTCAGTTTTATCAACGAAATCAATCAAAACGGTGCATAGACTTTATCATTGAAATGATCCCTTCTGATGAGAATCTTAAATCACTGAAACTTTCCTTGGAACAAAGCGACGTTTTGCATGGAGGCTTCAATTTGCGTCTTTGGAATGTTGAAGAATTTGGTTTTTATGTCAAGTTCAATGACATTACCGACGAGCTGGATTGGGCAACTTTTGTGATGGCTCTCCATTTGATCGATAAGTCAATCAAGCGTCGTTTCATTATCGGCGATTTTCATTTACTAACAAACTATGAACTTGCTATCACTATGAATTCAACTATTCCTTCAAACAAAGACTTGATGAACGTTATCTTTCGCCTTTATTCATATTTCAGATATGACTATACCGGCAATACACTTGAACTTCTTTCTAGATACGATCAACGATTTGGTGAGATTACGCTACTTATAAAATACTGGGCTTGGTTGAATGACTTAGTCTGTGAGACACCATTCTTTAATCATGCATTTGCCTGGCTGATTGTGCACTTTCTTCAGCAAACCACTCCACCAGTGTTACCACCTCTAAAGCAACTGTTTCAAGATGTCAAGTCGATCGAACCAAGCACCAATCGACATTCTACCACCGAGTTGATTGTGCAATTTTTCAAGTTTTATACTCAATTCGACTTTGCTGATCAAGTGATTTGTCCCCTGGATGGAGTGTCCTGCACTAAAGAAGAATATTGCGAGATGAATGATCGTAAAGCATTGGTCGATTACTGTCATTCACTTTATGAAAATCCGTTGACGAAGAAACTACATTCTTTGTTTGATCAAAGTTCAGACAGATTCGTCAAAGTTGTCACTAAACTTTTGGATGAACACAAGATTGACTCTGAAAATTGCATTGAAATTCTCACTGACCCAAGCATCAATGTTGAAGAATCAATCTGAAGTTGTTGTAAGTCAATTTAGTAATTTAGTAGTATTTTATTAATCACTGTTTAGTTATGCAATATTTTTTGTTAATCATATTTGTTATTCATTTATATCATATTATTTTCTGTTTATCTATATATTTGCTTAATCTTTATATTTTTATGTATTTTCAAGTTAAATATTTTTTAAAACAATAAAATTTCTTTTTGATTATAAATCGTTTGAATTTGATGCTGAGATTATCTCAGGATTTGATCTATTTTCATGACATTTGATTTTTTACGTGAATTTAATTCAATTACTAATTTTTTCACAAAGAATGTAGATTATTTTGAAATCGTCATTTGCACCCCAAGAAATTTGTACCGAGTATCTCAAACTTTATCAACCGGTGCTCAAAGAACAGTGCAATGTTGGTCATAGTTCTAGATGACTTATCTTATCACTTGTTACTAATGAACAATTTGTCAGTCAATGCTGTAAGACATTCCATGTCCACTTGTGGTTATTCAGTTCACTTTGTGTATTGTTTTATTTTAGAGCCTTTTGTAAGATTTCTCTTCGTTTTGGTGGTCTCGCGCGTTCTACTTTTCATATTTTTTAAAGATTTCTTTCTAGTTTGAGAAGATTTTTTTCTTTGATTGTTTTAGTTTGTGTTCAACTCTGCATTTACTTCATGAACATGGTGCACCATGTTACGTCTTCTCGACCTTCCTCGCTATTTTCTAATCGCCTACTTTTGAACAACTTTACCCTACAAAAAGTGATCTCTCTCCGCATTCTATCTCACAAACTTTATGATCTGATCCATTACTGTCTCGCTCGTTGTCAGTCCCTAAAGTTATTCTTCTCCTTTGTCGAACTGAAAGCCTGCACCTACAGTACGAGTACCTAGGTACAGTACGAGCACAATCTTGAGTCTGACAGAGCCTTACGTCTACATTGCCCGAATATCATAAAGATAATGAATTTTTTGAACAAATGGAAAAGCAGTTTCCCTAACGCTCATACTGCGCAATATTGCGCATGTTTGCTCATATATATTGACCAATCACAGTGCGCTTTCAATTTGGAAACCAAACTTAAAGTAAAACTACAGAATTTTTTTGTGTTTATCTTGGATCAAATTGTGAAACTTAAACCAAATCCCAACATTTTGTACCAGTAAAAAACGAATCTAAATTTTATGTTTCTCATTTTCAACTCTACTTTATCAAATTTGACAAAAAATGACAATCAAACTGAACCAAATTCCTGATCTGTGTCTGCTCGCAATCTTCGCACGATTGCCCATGAACGATCAATTACTGACCGTGGAATTTGTGTGCAAACGTTGGAAATCACTACTTCCAATAGTGACAAACAGAATAACTTTGCTCACAATTTTGATTGACGTTTGGGGCTTTGGTTTTCGAACTCGATTTATTCATCCGTACAGTAAATTTCTGAAAACCAATTTAGGCACTCATCATGACCTGATGTACCACGCAGAGCAGTACAACAAATGGAATTCACTTCACTTTTACCACAATTTCACAATGTCCAAGGCCTATCAGATTACTCGAACATTTCCAAATGTAACTTCTCTGGAACTATATAATTTATCCTACAAGCACATCGAGCCAATCAACCATCTTCTTGCTCAGTGGCACTCTCAACTGATTAGCATCAAACTGTTTTGTGCAAACTCAATTTGTTTTCCATTACTTCAAACTATTAATCAAACTCCTTCACCATTACGAATTCTATTGATTGAATTTTTTGATAAGTTCAATTCAAAGACTGTTAACTTAAATCAATTACCGCCACTGTCAATCATCACCCAATTGGAACAATTCTATTTATACTCCAGTACGATAAACTTGTCTACTCTAGATTCAGTTAAACACTTCATCTCGAACGCTCCAAATTTAGGTAAAATTGGTTTAAAATTTATGCATCCAACGGCTCTCCGAATCGTACTTTACTTCCTGTCCAATCGAATCACCCATCTAGTGCACGAATCTCCATTCAAAAATGTCCCTTATGTCAAAGCAGATACATTACCGTTCTTGTGTGACAATTTCACAGCATTGACAAATGTTTCATTCGAATGTGACAAACACGAGTTTCGTCCACTTTTAACGCCACTTTCAAAGCTTCGGAATTTGACTTTTCTTCAAGTGAATATCATTCAAAATGTTCACCTCGAACCAGAAAATTTTCTGATTCCTCAAATTGAGCTGCACTCAGTCAAGTCACTTCAATTGATGGTGAATAAATTGAAGAGTGCAAAAGATTTCATTTCACTCTCCATTCCATATCACTTTACTGGTGTTCAGGTGATTCAAATCGATTTACGTGACTTTAATAGTGTACGTGAAGAATTCAAAATATTCGATCATCTCACGTTGTGTGCACGATTGCATCATTTGATCAATTATGCTCGGGTCGTTTGGTATCGCACAGAATCGTGCTCTACGTTTTGTGCTAAACAGTTTTATCATTCGTGAATGACCCACTGTGGTGCATGTAAAATAGAATTACCCATTTGTCAATGTTGTTTTGGAAAAATTGTTTAATTTTAACAATCAAAATATGAAAAAATTCATTTGAAAATCAAAATTTACATTTCGATAAATTAATTCGATAAAATGTTTTAGATTAAATTGATTTCTAAAAAATTAAAATTTTATTATTTAAAGATAAAATAAACTTTTTTTTAAATTAAACAGTTTTAGTATTGAGTACCGAGACCGAACTCAGTGTATTGATCCTTTAGCGCTAATCCTCTTGCACATAACAGTATGTGATTATGGAGGAACTTGATTTTAATTGTGAATCTAAAAGTATTTATTTGTTGATTTTAATTTTAAATTAATTGTAAAATTCCCCAAAAAAAAGTAGATTAGTCGAGGCGCACAAAAAGAATAAGGTAGTTAGTACATACTGATTATCGCCTAGTACACACACACATTAGACTTTGCTGTATTTGTCAACAAACATCATGTATACATTTGAACACACAATCAGTAGTGATCGAATGTAAACACACACAAAAAACACATGACGCATGAAGCGAGTGTGAACTGACCATCGGTCAGTCATCAAGACGCCAGAGCACGTGAACATCAGAGCAAGTACGAGTGAGCCTAAGCAAATGAGCCGATGGATGCACTACATTGGACAACAATCGAAATGTGCGTATTTTGGCAAAGTTCATCAAACATCATGAGACCAGAACAAACAGCCAGATGACCGGAAAATTTCCAATGACGTTTTTCGTGGAGCTGATTATTTGGGTGAACGCCGAGCAAGTGAATATAAGCAATGAGCAATGATCAATTCAAGATCGATCACTTGGGACTCGATCAGGAGCATCATTTGAAACGATCTCCTCACGAAGCAAGCGAGACTGGTCACTTGTCGAGGCGAGTCACCCAGGACCCAAGAAGTCTCCCCTGGACAAACGGTCCAACATCAGTTCACTGGCAACTAAGGACGATCCGATTTCCCGGCTGATTCATTTGCAGACGATTTGACGAGAGTTTGGGCGCCAAACTCGTTCCTTTCAGTGGATTGTGTTTTCAGTTTGTGTGTTGTGTGTCAAAACTAATAAAAAATTCGCACCTCAACACAGGCCTATGACTTGATCAATCACAGGTCGTCAGGGATCATCAACTTGCGCCCGTCACAACCGCAATTAACCGCGACCCCCGCAATTAACCGCGACCCCCGCAATTAACCGCAACCGCAGGAAGTCACGCAAGATAGCAACCAAACGAAGACGGCATTGAACCACCAGTTTGGGTTTGCGGCTCGAGATAAAATTTCAGGACCATTGCAACGACGGCAACAGTTCCAACAGCGTGGACTCGAGACAGTTCAAGACACGAAAACTAACACGAAAATCAACAAGCAACGGAGACTGAAGGATCACCAGCTTGTCGACTCAAGAAGCTGCAACCAAATTGCTAGCAAAGGGACAGAAGAGTCTCTGTTTGGTCTTGCAACACACGACAACAGCAGCAGGCAACAGCGATTGAGCATCATCAGCCTGTTATCGCAAATCAAACAAGAAATCTTCAGGAGACTACGAATGTGAATCATCACACAGTCTTTGCAGGACACGACTACATAAGACAAGGAAAGTGAGTAAATTTCTTTAACTAATCCTTGGTCTTCTTCAAAGCAAGAACTCAAGCAAAACTATGACCCCCGATCCAATGTCAGCCAAGTTGATTGAGGAGCTCAGGATTCTCCGTGCCCAGCTGACCAGTTTCTATGAGAAACTCAAGGAGAATCCTGAAGGGAGCTATGAGGAGATTGTGCCGAATTATGAAAAGTTCTGTTACATTAAAATCTCTTATGGTCGACTCGTCAACAGGATCGAGACATTCAAGGGAAAATTTCCACGATTGGCAGATGAAGTGCCAATGAATGGCGATGAGGGATATCGTGAGAAAATCGAAGAACTCAACAATTGGTTTGGCAAAAAGTGTCTTCTGGTGTTGCTGCAGCCTAAACCAGAGGAAATAAAGAAGGAAGTTGACGATGACGAAAGCGATGCCGACGATGGTCACAACGAGGAGGACGAGGAGAACGAGGCCGACGATACCATGATCCGTGAGCAGTTGGAAAAGCACGAGGAGACGATCAAGGCGCGGATCAAGGAGGAGATGGACAATCTGCGGAAGGTCTTGAAGCTGAAGGGAACCAGTCGGAAAACGCTGGGTGGAGCGAGTCAACCAAAGAGGTTCGATATTAAGAGGCTTCAGCTCTTGGAGAAGTTCGATGGAAAGTACGAGTCGTTCGGTGGATTCTGGCGAATGTTCGAGGCAGTGGTGGACAACACGGAGGTGACTGATGAGGAGAAGTACGCCACGCTGATCAAATACATGGACGAGGGCCCCAGAAAGCTCATCAAAGGATTGAATCCGTACGCCAAAGCCAAGGCCCGTTTGATCAAGTTCTACACCAACAAGCACGCTATTCGAGAGGATGTCATTGCTCGGATTCGAGCAAGCCAAAAGCTTTCCGAGGACGATGACGTGAAGGCTTTCCGTGAAATGGTCGGGCTGGTCCAGGACACCTATGGGGCATTAAAGGAAATCAAGGCTGACGATCATTTCCTGGACTACATCTACTATCAAGAGATAACTGCGAAGCTGTCGTTCCGGACCGTCCGAGATTTCACCAACCAATTCAAGACCAAGCAACCCGTGGATAAGCTGATCACATTTCTCGAGGACCGAGTGGAACAGCTGGAGTTCGAAGCGGAGATTTGTGGAAATCTGCCTGAGCAAAGAAACTCCCGACAAGGAAGGGAGGAACAGTATGACAATGAAACAATCTAGTCCAAGAACGAGTTCTCCTAATCCTTAATCCACATTGCAGTGTTACTAATAGTCTTTTTGTCATAGAACATTGTCAGCTTGGAATTCACCTGGTCTCTTGGAGAGCTGAGGGTCCCACACCTTACTGCGTGGATGTCTCTCGTCACCTTCTCGATCAATCACAATTCTCAACATCAAGAAGTCATCAGGAGGGGCGGGCAGAGTCATCAATCAAGAAACGGTGTGGACCTACGTTTCTCCCGAGTGGACAGGTGATGACCATGTTGGCACTACGATCGCACAGTAACACCCTAAAATTTGTAAGTTAGATGTACAAATACTTTTAGCTTCACTGTAGTGAGTTGGGGGATGTGATTATGGAGGAACTTGATTTTAATTGTGAATCTAAAAGTATTTAATTGTTGATTTTAATTTTAAATTAATTGTAAAATTCCCCAAAAAAAAGTAGATTAGTCGAGGCGCACAAAAAGAATAAGGTAGTTAGTACATACTGATTATCGCCTAGTACACACACACATTAGACTTTGCTGTATTTGTCAACAAACATCATGTGTACATTTGAACACACAATCAGCAGTGATCGAATGTAAACACACACAAAAAACACATGACGCATGAAGCGAGTGTGAACTGACCATTGGTCAGTCATCAAGACGCCAGAGCACGTGAACATCAGAGCAAGTACGCGTGAGTCTAAGCAAATGAGCCGATGGATGCACTACATTGGACAACAATCGAAATGTGCGTATTTTGGCAAAGTTCGTCAACATCATGAGACCAGAACAAACAGCCAGATGACCGGAAAATTTCCAATGACGTTTTTCGTGGAGCTGATTACTTGGGTGAACGCCGCGCAAGTGAATATAAGCAATGAGCAATGATCAATTCAGGATCGATCACTTGGGACTCGATCAGGAGCATCATTTTAAACGATCTCCTCACGAAGCAAGCGAGGCTGGTCACTTGTCAAGGCGAGTCACCCAGGACCCAAGAAGCCTCCCCTGGACAAACGGTCCAACATCAGTTCACTGGCAACTAAGGACGATCCGATTTCCCGGCTGATTCATTTGCAGACGATTTGACGAGAGTTTGGGCGCCAAACTCGTTCCTTTCAGTGGATTGTGTTTTCAGTTTGTGTGTTGTGTGTCAAAACTAATAAAAATTTCGCACCTCAACACAGGCCTATGACTTGATCAATCACAAGTAGTAAAATATGAAACCAAATGTATATTGAGTACAAAATGTGGGTTTTTGATGTTGTACTGAAAAAAATAGAGAAATGTAACTAACTAATGTAAATAAAAAGAGGAGACATAATTGTCACAAAACAAATTGGTGATTATGCAAATATAAAGAGTTTAGATGGGGGTACAGAGAAGTGTTGGGAGTGAATGGGTTAAGTTGTGAAGAGGAATGTCACCAAAGCATTGAAGACGGCATCAATTTAGACGTAATCGTTGGCATTTCGATCATTTACGATGTTGGAGATTGTTGCCTTTTTTGGTTTTGGGCAAATGGAAATGACAAATCCGAACATGTGTAATAACATGGATACGTTGTGTGGATGAGTATCGGCAATCGGACCAACTGCAACTGAATGGTTTGATGTTGTGATGAATGCTCTCTTGGTGGATTCGAGAGCAATTCAGCATCATAGTTTGACAGTACCATAGTAAATCGTTCACAAAAATCTCGAGTGTTGCTCAAATCACATTCGAATCATCAAAATCTTCGTCAAACTCGAGTGTTTTCAAATTGAAACCCAAGTAAGCGAGCTTCTGTGCATCAACTTCGGTCAATTAATACGGATTGGGTACTTCTGGCTTTTTCTTCTCAGTTGACATCGTGTCGAGAGAGATTAAGTTTAGTTGAACTTTAGAGAGACAAAATATAGCAAAAGTATTTTGAAACAAAAACGAAAGGCAAACAAAAGATGAGAACGAGCTAGATAACAAAAAATGAGAATAAAAAACTTTCAAAATAGCAAAAGACTTTCAAGTAAACCAAAAGACAGAGGGAACTACTACTCGTACGATGTGTTTCATTCTATGGTCACAAACAGTAAAAGAACCATGAGTTGATATGAACTGTCATTCTGAGCGTTGAGTGAGTCAATGTTGAGGATAAAGTGCTCATCAGTGGCAAGTGATAAGCCACATTTTGAACTATCCGCAATGAGTATGATATCACACATATGTGACTAATACATTGCATTGAACGTTGTTGATGAATTCAACTTAAGTTTAAACTACTCGTTTTGATTGTCATCGATGAGTATTATCATGTAGTAGAAAATCACAAGTCGTTAGTGATCGAGTCATTACGGTTCGTTCTGTTCAATATAAAACAAGGCACATCATCAGAGGTAGATCACAACATGTTTGACTTTACTTCTAAGTGGTTCACTTTTTAAGTCTGTTTGTCTCTCTCCTCTTTTTTGGTGGTCTCGTCTACATCTTTTTTGGCGTACCGTTCTCCTTTAAGAAGTTTTTTGATTTGTTTTTTGTCCTTCAACTTTATCTCATCACTACCTTCACCACCCTCTCTCGGCACGATGTCCTCCCCGAAGGCTAAACCCGAAGTACCCAATCCGTACGAACTGGCCGAATGTGATGCTCAGAAGCTCGGTTTCGTGGATTTCGATTTGAAAACACTCGAGTTGGACAAAGATTTCAATATCGATGCAAATTTGAAAACCGAATGTGATGTGAACAATATTACTCGAGATATTGTGAACAGTCTTCTCGAAAGCAGTGACCCGATTGCTCAAATCATGTCGAATTATGATCGTAAACTACTGTCCAAGCACTTCAAGAACCAATTGGTGCGGTACTTTCAGTTCATCTTCACTCGACTACAGCAGCCTGCTGTCAACTATCTCAATTTGCATGATGATAATCCCGAGTACAAATCTGAATTTTATTGTGATTTCGCTTCGTTTGGTGCACGATTTTGGCACGTTCTGACCGACTCTAAACTGTTTTCTGGTGACATTCTTCATAAACTGTCCAAGTTGATCTACCGCTATTTGCAGCTTTATCCTCAAGAGATTTTGAATCTCCGTGAAGGGATTGTCAAAGCTCGTCTACAGCTCGCCATCAATCCACCAGCAGAATCTGCTCAACTCAAGCTGATCATTGATAAGGCCTTGAAGCCGATTGATAACTGGTGAGTTGAGTTAATTTATACTTTTGTTTTGAATGTTGATTTGTATTCTAAAATGTTTTATTTTAATTTTTAGCAAACTTTTTGCTGATTTATCCCAAATCAAGTCACGTCATGCAGAACCGTTTGATCACTTTATGAAAACTCTTGATGCGCCATTTGCTCGGATGAAATTGACGGAAGAGTTACGCAAAGTGATCGAGTCAATCTTTTCCGACTTGAAGCCCGAATTTGTCCAAGTTGGTGGCAGTGCAAACATCGATTATCGTGCGTTGCAATTTCAGTTGTCCTTTGGCATTGCTGGTTCGAAGATTCTCGACAGATCAACTCGATCAATGGTGATGACTCCTATTGTGCAAGTGATGGCCAAAATGGGATTGACTGGTGCACCTTGCAATCGCTCTGTTGTGTTCAACAGTGGTGAGGCAAAACAAGATGAATACGTGAGAAAGGTGTTCATTTCGGTTTGTTCCGACTCGTTGTCATTCTGCAAACTGGTGGACTTTTACCTTCGATACGATGCTCGATTTGGACCAATGGTTTTGATGCTCAAGTACTACGTCACCGAGTCCAAACTCAGCAACAGCAACCGTGCATTCATCAATGAGCCCATCACTTGGCTGATCATCTGCTTTCTTCAACAAACCGAACCAGCTGTTTTATTGTCATTCGATGCACTGTGTCCACAGACTGAAGAGAAATCCAAAGATGAATTGGTTCATTTTTGCACCGATCTAGACTCGTTCGACGCGAGTTCCAATGATGATTCAATCGGCGAGTTGGTGGTCAAATTCATCGATTGGTTTTGCATGTTTAATTTCGACACATTCCTGAATCCTTGTGATGGCTCATCAAATGCAAAGAACGAACGTTTCTGTTTCGATTTCGATCCCATCCAAGATGCGTAATATTCCAGCTCCGTCACCAATCCATTCTTCAATGTGTTGCACACAATTTTGACAAAGGAAGATGTGAATCAGTGCAAGAATAAGTTCTCAAAGTTGAAGGACCATTTCAAGATTAATTCGAAGAATTATCTGCTTGTCCTCACCAATCCCGAATTCTTTAAGGCTTCTGTTTCCGACGAATTGAGTTACATGAATCGTGAACCTCAGAATCCATTCCTTCTCAAGTCTGAAGATGTGGATGAATTGGAATATCCCGAAGACGTTGGCGACTTGATGGTAGAACCAGAGTTGAGACCATTTGCAAATGAACCCACTAACCATGAATCATCTAACTTTGAGTATCAATTTTTGAAAGATTTCATCTTCACTTTCAAATCAATTAACGAAATTCTCGAATCCTACAATCGTGATGACTTGAAAATTCACTGCAGGAATGTTGTCAAATACTTTGTGTATCTTCAATCACGTTTGCTGAAAATTGATTCAAGCTACGATGAGTTGCTTGAAGAGGACATTTGTCTAGATCTTCAGGGAAATGTGTTTTCTCAAGATTACGCTGCGTATTGTGAACGCTTCTGGGAGTGGCTGACCGAGTGCAAGTTTTTTCCAGTGAAATATCTCCGTAATTACTCGATTCTCATCTATCGTTATTTGGAAAAGTTTCCTCAGAGTATTCTGAATTTTCGAACTCTTCTTCGTGATGTTTACTTGAAGATGGAAGGCGCTGACTATCAAGAAGCTAAACTTGCTGATTACAAGTTTGTGACATTATCTCGCTTTGATAAAGAGTAAGTTGGATTACTTTTAATTGAAAATAAATCATGAGATTAATTATTTGCATTTATTTCAGTTGTCTTCACAAAGAAATCACTTGCAAGAATAACTCTCGTGACCAACTCGACTACTTCCTCAACCAGGTTTATCAACCAAATCAATCAAAACGATGTGTAGACTTTATCATTGAGATGGTCACTTCTGACGAGCATCTTGGACCACTCAAACTTTGCTTAACACAAAGCGATGTTCTGCATGAAGACTTCAATTTTCGTGTTGGGTTTGCATTATTTTATTTTTATATCACGTTCAATGACATTACCGACAAGCTGGAATTGGGAACTTTTATGATGGCTTTCCAAGTGATTGAAAAGTCAATCAAGCGTCGTATGAAGGTCGATTCCACTTGGCTACATTGTTCTCAACTGTATATTCAAATGAAGCCAACTATTCCTTCAGACAAAAACTTTGTGAACGTTAGCTTTGTCCTTTATCCATATTACAAACAAAACAAGAGTGGCATTGCACTTAAACTCCTCTCTCAATACGATCAACGATTTGGTGAGATTACTCTACTTCTGAAATACTGGGCTTGGCTGAATGACTTTACCAGGGAGTTACCATTCTTTACTCATAACTTTGCCTGGCTGATTGTGCACTTTCTTCAACAAACCACTCCACCAGTGTTACCACCTCTAAAGCAAATGTTTCAAGATGTCAAGTCGATCGAACCAAGCACCAATCGACATTCTACCACCGAGTTGATTGTGCAATTTTTCAAGTTTTATACTCAATTTGACTTCAACGACCAAGTGATTTGTCCCCTCGATGGAGTATCCTACACTAAAGAAGAATATTGCGAGATGAATGACTGTGAAGAATTTGACGAAGATTGTCATTCACTATATGAAAATCCATTGACGAAGTAGGTATTTAATTTGTTTTGTGATAATGAAGATATTGACAGATTCGTCAAAGTTGTCACTAAACTTTTGGATGAACACAAGATTGACTCTGAAAATTGCATTGAAATTCTCACTGATCCAAGCATCAATGTTGAAGCATCAACCTGAAGTAGTAGTTAGTCAATTTAGTAATTTCATTAATCACTATTATGTTATGCAATAATTTTGTCTTATTATATTCTGTTTATCTTTATATTTGCTTAATCTTTATATTTTGATGTATTTTCAAATTAAATATATTTTTTGAAACAATAAAATTTCTTTTTTTGATTATTAATCATTTGAATTTTTGACTTTGAGATTATTTCGGGATTTGGTCCATTTTCATGACATTTGACTTGAAAAGTTTGAAATTTGATTGTCATTAATGACAATCAATTGATAACTCATCGAAGATCGAAGTCTGTTGGATCTTTCTCAGCAGTAACACGGGACCAATGTACAATTTAACAGATACGGATCAGAACAGTTTAAATCACCGCGAACACCTGCATGTTACCTTTGACCTCTGTTTTTCGAAAATTGTGCGCTATAAAACTCAAATTTTTGCAAAATCAATCATTTCATTTTTTCACTTTAATTCCTCTTCACGATGTTGCGATTTGGATTTGGAAGATGGAACAATTTTAATATAAAAGTTAATTGTTTTGATTTGTTAATCTACTTACCTTTAAATTTTTATTAAAATTTACAATTCAAATAAAATTTACCGATTTAAGCGTTAGCCATTCCTGAAGTTAGTCAATTCAATACTTTCATTAATGACAAATTAATCACAAATTTGTGTCACTTTTTAGATATGAAAACTTCTTATCTTATCTTATCTTTTTTTGTTTTTATATATTTTTTTAAAATCATAATTATTTTTTCTGTTAATGGTCGATCTCTTTTTGATTGTTGAATATTGTCTCTAAACTATTTTTTCTGTCTCAATGTAATATTTTGAATGTCAATTTAAATAATTCACATATAGGAGATTTGTCGAATATGATTCAAAAACAATTCCAGCATTCGATTACATACTGTCCTTGTAAAGCAGCACTTGCACAGTTTGTGACTAATCAAACAAATGTAGTGATTTTATTAAATGTTATTATGTAATCAAAGCACTCTTGCTAACAATAATCAAAGTTAAAAATCATCATTTGATGAAAAAATCAAACAAATTCTGGATTAAAGTCGAATATAAAATAATACTCGTAGAGACGTAGTAATACGAAAAATGAATCAAATAATGAAATAATTTCAAAGTCAAACTCAGACGATTAATAATCATAATAACAATCAAAAAGAAAATTTATTGTTCCAAAAATATTTTAACTTGAAAATACATCAAAATAATATAAAGGTTAAACAAATATAAAGATTAACAGAATATTATAAAACAAAAATTATTGCATAACTAACAGCGGAAGTACTAAATTGGCTTACTACTACTTCAGATTGATTTTTCAACATCGATGCTAGGATCAGTGAGAATTTCGATGCAATTTTCAGAGTCAATCTTTTTTTCACACAAAAGTTTAGTGAGAACTTTGACGAATCTGTCAATACAATACGTACTTTCATAAAAACCAAACAACTTAATTACATCCTTTGTCAATGGATTTTCATATAGTGAAACACAATCTTCGTCCAATTCTGCACGGTTATTCATCTCGCAATATTTTTCTTTTGTGTAGGATACTCCATCCAGGGGACAAATCACTTTGTTGGTCAAGTCAAATTGAGTATAAAACTTGAAATATTGTACAACTAACTCGGTGGTAGAATGTCGATTAGTGCTTGGTTCGATCAACTTGACATCTTCAATCAGTTGCTTTAGAGGTGGTAGAACCGGTGGATTTGTTTGCTGAAGAAAGTGCACAATCAGCCAGGCAAATTCATGATTATTGGATGATCTCCAAAATATAAAGTGCTCATCATACCAGTATTTCAGAAGTAGAGTAATCTCACCAAATCGTTGATCGTATTGAGAGAGGAGTTTAAGTGCAATGCCACTCTTGTTTTGTTTGTAATATGGATAAAGACGAAAGCTAACGTTCACAAAGTTTTTGTCTGAAGGAATAGTTGGCTTCATTATGATATACAGTTCATAGTTTGTACGTAAGGGAAAATCGACCTTCATGAAACGACGCTTGATTGACTTTTCGATCAATTGGAAAGCCATCGCAAAAGTTGCCCAATCCAACTTGTCGGTAATGTCATTGAACTTGACATGAAAATGAAATTCTTCATCCGAAACACGCAAATTGAAGTCTCCATGCAAAACATCACTTTGTTCCAAAGAAAGTTTCAGTGGTTTAAGATGCTCGTCAGAAGTGATCATTTCAATGATAAAGTCTGTACATCGTTTAGATTGATTTCGTTGATAAACCTGAGTGATGAGGTAGTCGAGTTGGTCACGAGAATTGTTCTTGCAAGTGATTTCTTTGTGAAGGGAACTGAAATAAATATAAATAATTAATCTCATGATATATTTTTAATTAAAAGTAATGTAACTTACTCTTTATCAAAGGGCGATAATGTCACCAACTTGTAATCAGGAAGTTTAGCTTCTTGATAGTCACCGTCTTCCATCTTCAAGTAGACATCACGAAGAAGAGTTCGAAAACTCAGAATACTTTGAGGAAATTTTTCCAAATAACGATAGATCAGAATCGAGTAATTGCGGAGATAATTCACGGGAAAAAGCTTACACTCGGTCAGCCACTGCCAGAATCGTTCACCATAAGAAGCGAAATCGTGAGATTGAGAAGTATAATCATCACTTCCATCATAGTCCTCCTCAATCAACTCATCGTAGCTTAAATCAATCTTCAACAAACGTGATTGAAGATGCACAAAGTATTTGAGAACGTCATCACAGTGCAATTGCAAGTCATCACTATCGTAGGATTCGAGAATTTCTTTGATTGATTTGGATGTGAAGATGAAATCTTTCACAAATTGATACGAATCTAAGTAATCTAACATTTCTTTATTTTCAAATGGATTCAACTCAAGTTCTACCATCAAATCGCCAACATCTTCGGGATATTCTAATTCATCAGCATCTTCAGACTTGAGAAGGAACGGATTCTGAGGTTCACGTCTCATGAAACTCAATTCGCTGAAATCAGGAGCCTTAAAGCATTTTGGATTGGTGAGGACAAGCAGATAATTCTTCGAGTTAATCTTGAAATGATTTTTCAACTTTGAGAACTTCTTCTTCCACTGAGTCACATCTTTCTTTGTCAAAATTGTGTGCAACAAATTGAAGAATGGATTGCAATGGTGCGATTGCGCATCTCGGATCGGGTCGTAATCGAAACAAGAACGTTCGTTCTTTGCATTTGATGAGCCATCAGAGGATTCCAGGAATACGTCGAAATCAAACTTGCAAAACCACTCGATGAATTTGACCACCAACTCGCCGATTGAATCATCATTGGAACTCGCGTCGAACAAGCCTAAATCGGTGCAAAAATGAACCAATTCATCTTTGGATTTCTCTTCAGTCTGTGAACACAGAGCATCGAATGATAATAAAACAGCAGGTTCGGTTTGTTGAAGAAAGCAGATGATTAGCCAAATGATGGGTTCATTGATGAATGCACGGTTGCAGTTGCTAAGGTTGGACTCGGTGACGTAGTACTTGAGCATCAAAACAATTGGACCAAATCGAGCATCGTATCGAAGGTAAAAGTCCACCAGTTTGGAGAATGCCAACGAGTCGGAACAAACAGAAATGACCAACTTTCGATCGTACTCATCTGATTGTGCATTATCAACATTGAACACAACAGAGCCATTGCAAGGTGCACCAGTCAATCCCATTTTGGCCATCACTTGCACAATAGGAGTCATCACCATTGATCGAGTTGATCTGTCGAGAATCTTCGAACCAGCAATGCCAAAGGACAATTGAAATTGTAACGCACGATAATCGATGTTTGCACTGCCACCAACTTGAACAAATTGAGGTTTCAATTCGGAAAAGATTGACTCGATCACTTTGCGTAGCTCTTCCGTCAATTTCATCCGAGCAAATGGCGCATCAAGAGTTTTCATAAAGTGATCAAACGGTTCTGCATGACGTGACTTGATTTTGGACAAATCTGCAAAAAGTTTGCTGAAAATTAAAAATAAAACATTTTAGAATACAAATCAACATTCAAAACAAAAGTATAAATTAACTCAACTCACCAGTTATCAATCGGCTTCAAGGCCTTATCAATGATCAGTTTGAGTTGAGCAGATTCTGCTGGTGGATTGATGGCGAGCTGTAGACGAGCTTTGACAATCCCTTCACGGAGTTTCAATATTTCTTGAGGATAAAGCTTCAAATAGCGGTAGATCAACTTGGAAAGTTTATGAAGAATGTCACGAGAAAACAGTTTTGAGTCGGTCAGAACTTGCCAAAATCGTGCACCAAACGAAGCAAAATCACAATAAAATTCAGAGTCGTACTCGGGATATCCTTCGTGCAAATTGAGATAGTTCACATCAGGCTGCTGTAGTCGAGTGAAGATGAACTGAAAGTATCGCACCAATTGGTTCTTGAAGTGCTTGGACAGTAGTTTACGATCATAATTCGACATGATTTGAGCAATCGGGTCACTGCTTTCGAGAAGACTGTTCACAATATCTCGAGTGATATTGCTCACATCACTTTCGGTTTTCAAATTTGCATCGACATTGAAATCTTTGTCCAACTCGAGAGCTTTCAAATCGAAATCCACGTAACCGAGCTTCTGTGCATCATCTTCGGCCAGTTCGTACGGATTGGGCACTTCAGGTTTAGCCTTCGGCGAGGACATCGTGCCGAGAGAGGGTGGTGATGAAGGTAGAGATGAGTTAAAGTTGGGGGACACAAAAACAAACCAAAAATACTTTTAAAGAACAACGCAAAAAATATAAGTAGGCGAAACCACCAACACGAGGAGAGATATTGAGAGATGAACAGACTTGAAAAGTGAATAACTACTTAGAAGTAAAGTCAAACACGTTGTGATCTATCTCTCGACAATGTGCCTCGTTTTATAGTTGACAGGCGATGTAAGGAGAGAGTGAGAACGAGCAGTAATGACTCACATAACGACTAGTGGTCTACTGCAACACGACAATACTCATTGATAACAAACAAATCGAGCAGTTCAAACTTCATCAAAAGTGCATTATTTGTCACATTCTACTCATTGCGCATAGTTCAAGATGAATCTTATCACTTGTCACTTGTCATTGATGAGTAGAGGTGAGGAAGTTGGAAAAACCCTCAACCCTGACCTGGCCTTTACCCGCCGGGATAACAATTGTTAAGGTCAAATGTGTTTTGATGTAAAAGACAACGGAGATTAAGATGCAAACTAGGTTTGTATAAACAAACTGCTTGTGCAAGTGCGCGTGCGTGGTAGTGTGTCGGACATAATTAAAACCATCATCATACCTCCCAATCCTTCAACTCAATGCTCAATCAGAACATCAATCCAATAGAATCGAATGCAATGTTTGAACAGATTGGTAATTTAAAGTCAAATTACGTAATGTATACCAAATATGTGGACAATCTCAACATAAGAGGACAACAACGAAAAGGAGTAGAAGTGAAATATATTTACTTCATTGACGATTCAAAATAGGATTCATATTCTCGTAGCACAGCACAATATAACAATCTTTGCATATGCAAACAAACAAAAAATAATCACATTATGTTTTTAAAAATGTCCTATAAAGATGCGTATTTGTTGAACAACCAAAAAAGCTGTTTTTAACACTTATGATGCTCAATGCTGCGCATGTTTACTTATAAATTTCCAATCGCAGTATATAATTTGCAAATCAAACTCAAAGTAAAATTTCTCAAATTTGTGTGTACTTAGATCAAATCATGAAATCCTAACTAAATCCAACTATTTGTACCAATGTCGACGAATATCAACAGTTAATTTTCACTACTTGAACATGTTAATCAAACTGAACGACATTCCCGATCTGTGTCTTCTCGCAATCTTTTCACGATTGCCTTTGAACGATCAACTACTGACAATTGAATTTGTGTGCAAACGTTGGAAATCACTACTCCCAGTAGTGACGAGCAGAGTAACTTTTCTCACAATTTCAATCGACGATTTGCGCTTTGGTGTTCGTACTCGATTTATCCATCCGTACAGTAAAATACTGAAAAATAATTCTGACCAAGACCTGATGTACCACGCAGCGAAGTACACAAAATGGAATTCACTTCACTTCTACCACAATTTCACAATGTCTACAGCTCGTCAAATAACTCGAGCATTTCAAAATGTAATTTCTCTGGAACTATGCAACGGGTCCTATGATCACGTCGAACCGATCAAGCATCTTCTTGCTCAGTGGCACTCTCAACTGATTAGCATCAAACTGTTTTGTGCAAACTCAATTTGTGCTCCGCTACTTGAAACAATCAATCAAACTCCTTCACCATTACGAATTCTACTGATTGAATTGTTAGATTCGTTCAATTCAATAACTGCCAACTCAAATCAAATACTGCCACTGTCAATTATCACTCAATTGGAACAATTTTATATTTACTCTAGTAATATAAGGTTCTCCACTCTTAATTTAGTTAAACATTTCATCTCGAATGCCCCAAAATTACGTAAAATTGGTTTTAAAATTCTTGATCCATCATATCTTGAAATCATATTTCGCGGCATGTCTAATCGAATCACTCATCTAGTTCATGAACAACCATCTAAAAATGTGTATTATGTAAGATCAAATGATTTAACATTTTTGTGTGACAATTTCACAGCATTGACAAATGTTTCATTCGAGTGTGACAAACACGAGTTTCGTTCACTTTTATCCCCACTTTCAAAGATTCAAAATTTGACTTTTCTTCAACTGAAAATCCAAAACTTCATTGATCAAGTCGATCCAGAAGATGTTCCGATTCTTCAAATATCTTCAGTTAAAACCATCCAACTGAAAGTAAATCAATTGAGAAGATCAACAGAATTTATTTCACTATCAATTCCCTATCACTTTCCCTCGGTTCAGGTTATTGAGCTCGATTTATATAATAATAAATATAGAAGACTAAAGGAAAACCGGAAAATTTTCTATAATCTCAAGTTGTGCGCAGAATTGCATCATTTGATTAATTGTGCAGTGGTCGTTTGGTATCGCACTGAATCTTGCTCTGAGTTTTGTGCTAAACAATATTGTAATTTATAAATGATATTATAATTATATTATAATATCATTATGTAAAATTACTGTTAACTAATCGTTGGTTAATCTAAAAATTTTGTTTTTAAATGTACAAAGAGACAAAACCAATAAATTATAATTATGAGTGTGCATCATTTTATAGACGAACATAGAGTTCGATTGATTATTCGTGTATAAGAGGTACACATCACAGGGCAGTTCAAACTTAATCTTCAATTAATGATCAAATAGAATTTTTAATTATTTAATGATATAAAATTCAAAATATATCAAAATGTAAAGATAAACAGAATACAGTAAGACAAAAATTATTGCATAACCTAACAGCGATTAATGAAAGTACTAAATTGACTTGCTACTACTTCAGGTTGATGTTGGATGAGTGAGAATTTTGATGCAATTTCCAGAGTCAATCTTGTGTTCTTTGAAAAATTTGGTGACAAACGAATTCATCTATATTTTCATCAAACTAAAAGTCTCTTTTGATAGAGGATTTTTTATTTGGGAAAAGGATTTTTGTTGGAATTTTTGTACAATCTTTCATCTTTCAATATTCTTTTTATAGATTTTTTATGAGTTTGGCAGAGTAAGTAACGCTTTTTCAAAGGGTTTCCCCTTTAAAACATTGGAGTGTAATGCAGGCAAGCATTGCCCCCAAAAAATCATACCATTCGGTTTTGTACATCTCAAGGAAGGTTTTTCAAGTGTGCAGTGGAAGTAAGCTTATCAGCACCGTAGCGTTCAGTGTAGAGTGCAACACCGCCCTTTTCAGTGGCGTGCCCCCAACATATGTGTTTTCTGAACACATTGCTAATCTCTCGCTGTACAGTTTGAAAGTCTACTGCCAGCAGTACAAACAGTGCTTTACGTGTGTTGTTGTGATTGAGATCTCGTCTTTTGGGACATTTGTGGATCAATTCGAAGCTATCTCGGAGGCTATGTTGTCCAGAAACGCTTATTCTACTGTTTTGAGCCTTGTTTTTAACATCAACAAATGTGTCTCTCTGTGTGTACGTGTTTGAGTGTTGTTTGTTGTGATTTCACTTTGGTACTGTTTTGAGTTGTATTATTCTCCTATTCAACCGAACCAAGCACATCACGAAACCGTCCATCATCGTTACCTTACGACATTCAACATCTAACCCCAACACACAATCTTAGAATCAACTCAACTCGTGTTACAATCAAAACACCGTCTTTACCTCGATCAGCTGTTTTTGTTTTGGTGTTTGTGTGGTGTGTTGCTTTTGGTAATTGCTCTGATTCAATATACTCTTCATGTAGGTAATATTATTGTGTTGATGACATTAAATATTTAATTCTCTCTAAATTCTATTGTTTTTATATAACCCACAGAGGAATCGAAGTATCTTTTCACGATTTTAATACCAGTCTGTAAGCAATCTGTTTTGATGTTATTCAAACAACAACACATTATCGGAATTGTTTTGGATTATTTTGATTTACACCTTATGTTTTATACGGTATGCTAAATATATTTCACAAATTGAAACTTATTAATTTTATTTTTATACTGTTACAGGAATAAGTGGTATCCGTAATAATTATCTATTGAATGCATGATTATGTGATTTTTGGCAGAAAATTATCATCGCCATTTTATGAAGTTCATACAGAAATATTTCTGGTCAAAGAATTGGAATTATTTTCACTACGATACAACTTTAATTCGTAGTCAATTTAAATTAGATATGAGACTGGATTTGACTAGTGCACCAAACTTCAAAGCTGATTTTGGTAAACGGGGTAAGTCTCAACAAGTGCAAACAAGAATATTAATCGTGACTTGACTTGTTTGTAGACCAAACACGGTTTTTGGATTTCAGCTTTGGAATTTGAGATTTGAGAATTTGAGAAATTATCTGTATGAACTTTGACTGTGTTTGAGTCGTCTTATTTTTTGAAAAACTAATTATATATTTTGTACTGCAAATAATATTTAAATTGAAAATGGTTGAAATATATTTATAAAATCCAAGATTAAAATGATAGATTTTTTATTTGCGCTTGTAAATGATTGAAACAAGGAAATGCGCTTGAGAATGTTGAAAACATGAAAATTACCACTTAGGTAATATGTTTGAGATGTTCTTTAAATAAAAAATCAGGCGGCGAAGAATACCTGATATCTTGAAATTGTGACTTTGTCAAGCAAAAGAACATTATGATAATTTTAGTGAGTTTTGAAATCGCAAAATTATAAAAGCTTATCTACTAATTATATAAAAATTTGAACCCAGAAAGTAGCGTCAAAGAGTAATTCCATTCGGTATACTTACGAGAACCACTTGATCGTGGGGTATTTTATTTTCAAAAAATTCTTCAATGTAGTTAGCAAGTGAGAATATATATCCAAATTCTGAACAGAAACTTCTAATTATAAATTGTAATTCTGCTTAAGTACTTCTGTGCGTTTTCTTAATATAATAATATTCATTTTTGGAATAGAATTTGAACAAATATTAATAAAGAAATTTATGGATCTATATCCTCAATGCGAATGTGTGAATTTATAATTAACTACTTCTAGAAGTATAAGATTAAGAGATATCGATTCGATATTTTAGAATGTATAACTCAAAATTAAGTGAAACAAAGCCTTAATAAGGATGAGGTCAGGTTATATTGGGCAAGTTTAACGACGGAAATGTCAGTTTTTGACAACGAACCACGAAGGGATTGAGGTAGTCCGCCGCCTGATTTTTTATTTAAAGAACATCTCAAACATATTACCTAAGTGGTAATTTTCATGTTTTCAACATTCTCAAGCGCATTTCCTTGTTTCAATCATTTACAAGCGCAAATAAAAAATCTATCATTTTAATCTTGGATTTTATAAATATATGTGTATGATGTTTGATATCACATTTGTCCCTTGGTTTGTGTTTTCAAATTCTCGATTTTTCTATTTGTGTTATCTATCATCATTCTGATGGGTTATATAGGTCAATGTATGAACATCTGCGTCTTTCGAATATCTTTTGACCTTTGCTTCAACTAAAACTAATGCTTTAATGATGATAATCTTGAAATTATATTAGAAAAAAACTTTATATGACGCTTTCCACGGTACACCTGTGCGATCGTTGACCGCTGTATTGCATAGATTTTTCTTTTAAAGCTTTAAGTTTCTCAAGTGTTTTGACCAATCATCGCTTTCAGTTTGCTTGATCATGTTGCACCTTCTCCATCTTCCCCGAGACATTCTCGTTCGCATACTTTTGCACCACTTTACCCTACAAGAAGTGATTCCTATCCGATGCTCGTGTCGCGAACTGTATTGTTTGGTGCATTACTGTCTTGGCCGGCGTCGGACTCTGAAATTGTTTTTCTCTTTTGCCGATGTTAAATCTTACAGCCAGGTACTTTATGAACACAATCTCGAGTCGGACACGCTGTTATGTCTGCATCCACCTGGGCCAAGCAGCGATGAACTCATTCTGGACAAACACCAATTCCTCAATCCTGTGGTGGATTTACTGGTGGACGGACTTTTTCCCAATGTGTCTCACTTGATCATTTACATTGGCTTTAACAATCTTGGGCACAAATCTCGTGACGATAGAGCACGATTAACGCTACTTATCCAGGACAATTTGACATATCTGCTCCAGAGAATGCGAACAAGACTGACTGGACTCTCACTATTTGGCACAAACAGAGGAGACTACTATGGCGAAAGTAATAGTCGCCTTCTGTTGCGTCAGATCAATCAAATGCACAACCTAACACGGCTTGACCTCTGTGTCAAATGTCTGTTTCTATGTAGCAATAATAATTTTGATGCTCATATGGGTAGGTGATCTTTGACTTTATCATTATAATTTCAATTAATATTTACATGATTTACAAGTTTTTTTAATAATTTTTATTTCTTAGATAATGAAGAACAGACTGTCCAACCAGAGCCAATGCAACCTTTTCTTGTTCTTGAACCAAAAATTCTCAACAAATTGGAGCGCATTAATATACTTTTTGATATAGAACAAAATGGTAAGAATTTTTGTAAACATTCATTTTGCCATTTGGGACCAAATTTGACCCGCCTGGGTATGCATCAACTGTATGCCGGTCAATACTACTATGTGCCAGAACCACTGTTGTCTCACTCACTAATTGGTCCAAGAAGCCAATTAGCCGCCTGTTCTATCACTCATCTCAAGGTAACCCAACACTTGCCAACACTGTTACCCAAAATACTGCCTCGATTCGGTGGACTCAAATCGTTGGATCTGGTGAATTTCACATTTTCTCAAAGTGAACGTGCCATGTCCCTGATGGAACTGTTAGGCATAATCGCGCAATGCTCTCCCAAGTTGACAGAAATAAAGTTGTCCAAGTTTACACTAGGCTGGCTTCGAGATGATGCAAACTTGGCCACTGTGCCTCAATTTGAGCTTGTCACAAGGTTGGCTCTCAAATGTGTTCACCAAAACTATGCTGAAATCAAGCAAGAAGACAGCGACATACCGTTTGGCAAGTTTTTCAGTACATTTGCGCATATATTTCCCAACTTGGAGCGATTCGATTTGAAAACTGAACCAAATTACTTTATCTTTAGTGATGGTGACTCCACAGAGACATTTGAAATAATGAAACGACTGCGCATGCTCTCTATTGCATACTACTATGGGACTATTGAAACGAAATTTCCATCACATGCTCAATTTACTTGTCACCATTTGTTGGGTGAACACTATCGCAGTAGATATATTCGCGAATGTGGTGATCGATGGGTAGAGTTGAAAACCCATTGGGTGTTGTATTACAAAGATTTTAGAGGAGTTTGGATGAAGGAGTGCTTTTGAGTGTGCATACCATGGTGAATCATATTTTGTTATTTGATTCGATTTTATGCTTAGTGCAAAGTACAATGTAACAAATAATATATTGAAATAAAAATATAATAAAAATATAATAAAAATACGCAACATAGCAATAACATCACTCAACTAAGAAAGAAGAGTGCGTTTGACCCCAGTGTCCCAGTCAATTTTTTTTGCTCGAATATTCAACTTTCTCAATTTCCAATTTCAAATTATGAAAAAATCTCAAAGTCAAATTCAAATGATTAAAAATAATAATAATCATCAAAATATAAATTTTATTTTTCTAAAAAAAATATTTAATTAGAAAATACATCAAAATATAAAGATTAAGCAAAAATAAAGATAAACAGAATATAATAAGACAGAAATTATTGGATAACTAACAGCGAAAGTACTAAATTGGCTTACTACTACTTCAGGTTGATGCTTTAACATTGATGCTTGGATCAGTGAGAATTTCGATGCAATTTTCAGAGTCAATCTTGTGTTCATCCAAAAGTTTAGCCACAACTTTGACAAATCCATCAAAACTTTCACTAAACAAATTGTATACCTTTTTCGACAATGGATTTTCATATAATGAAAAACAATCTTCGTCAAATTCTTCACGGTCATTCATCTCGCAATATTCTTTCTTAGTGTAGGATACTCCATCGAGGGGACAAATCACTTGGTTGGTGAAGTCAAATTGAGTATAAAACTTGAAAAATTGCACAATCAACTCGGCGGTAGAATGTCGATTGGTGCTTGGTTCGATCGACTTGACATCTTGAAACAGTTGCTTTAGAGGTGGTAACACTGGTGGAGTGGTTTGCTGAAGAAAGTGCACAATCAGCCAGGCAAATTCATGAGTATCGAATGGATCCCGACGAGAAAAGTCATTCAAGAAAGACCAGTATTTTATAAGTAGCGTAATCTCACCAAATCGTTGATCGTATTGAGAAAGAAGTTCAAGTGCATTGCCAGAATAGTCATATCTGAAATATGAATAAAGGCTAAAGCTAACGTTCGTTAAGTCTTTGTTTGAAGGAATAGTCGAATTCATGTAGACAGTCAGACAAGAACATTTTGGCGGAGAAAAATCGATCACGAAACGACGCTTGATTGACTTATCGATCAAATGGAGAGCCATCGCAAAAGTTGCCCAATCCAACTTGTCGGTAATGTCATTGAACTTGACATAAAAATAAAATTCTTCATCCCCAATACGCAAATTGAAGTCTCCATGCAAAACATTGGGTTGTTCCAAGGAAAGTTTGAGTGGTTTAAGATGCTCGTCAGAAGTGATCATTTCAATGATAAAGTCTGTACATCGTTTTGATTGATTTCGTTGATAAACCTGAGTGATGAGGTAGTCGAGTTGGTCACGAGAGTTGTTCTTGCAAGTGATTTCTTTGTGAAGCAAACTGAAATAAATATACATAATTAATCTCATGATATATTTTTATGTAAAAGTAATGTAACTTACTGTTTATCAAAGCGCGAAAATGTCACCAAATTGTAATCAGCACGTTTAGCTTCTTGATAGTCATCGCCTTCCATCTTCAAGTAGACATCACGAAGAAGAGTTCGAAAACTCAGAATACTTTGAGGAAACTTTTCCAAATAACGATAGATGAGAATCGAGTAATTACGGAGATAATTTGCAGGAAAAAGCTTGCACTTAGTCAGCCACTGCCAGAATCTTTCACCATACGAAGCGAAATCGAAAGAAGTATCACTTCCAACATAGTCATCCTCAATCAACTCATCGTAGTTTAAATCAATTTTCAACAAACGTGATTGAAGATGGTCAAAGTATTCGAGAATGTCATTGTAGTAAAATTGCAAGTAATCTCGATCGTAGGATTTGAAAATTTTGTTGATTGATTCGGAAGTGAAGATGAAATCTGTCACAAATTGAAATGAACCTTTAAAAGCAAATAACTTCGTTGACGTTGCTACATTTGCAAATGGTCTCATCTTTGGTTCTACCATCAAACTGCCAACATCTTCGGGATATTCCAATTCATCCGCATCTTCAGACTTGACAAGGAATGGATTCTGAGGTTCACGTTCCATGTAAACAAAACTCAATTCGTCGGAATCTGGAGTCTTAAAGCATTCGGGATTAGTTAGGACAAGCAGATAATTCTTCGAGTTAATTATGAAATCATTTTTCAACTTTGAGAACATATTCTTCCACTGATTCAGATCTTCATTTGCGAAGATAGTTTCCAACAATCTGACGAATGGATCGCCAACCCATCCACACTTTAGCCTCGGATTGTAATAGAAACAAGAAAGTTCGTCCTTTGCACAAAATGGGCCATCACAAAGATCCCCGATTGGGTCGAAATCAAACTTGCAGAACCAATCGATGAATTTCACCACCAACTCGCCGATTGAATCATCATTGGAACTTCCGTTAAATGAGTCTAGATCGGTACAAAAATGAACCAATTCATCTTCGGTCCAACTGCCTTCAGTCCAAAGAGTATCGAATGATGGTAAGACAACTGGTTTTGGTAGTTTGAGAAAGTAGATGATTAGCCAAATGATGGGCTCATTGCCGAATGCTCGGTTGCAGTTGCTGAGTTTGCACTCGGTGATGTAGTACTTTAGCATCAAAACGATTGGACCAAATCGAGCATCGTATCGAAGGTAAAAGTCCACCAATTTGGAGAATGTCAACGAGTCAGAACAAACCGAAATGACCAACATTCTGCCGTATTCCTCTAATTTTTCTTCATCAACATTGAACACAACAGAGCGATTGCACGGTGCACCAGTCAATCTCATTTTGGCCATCACTTGTACAATAGGAGTCATCACCATTGATCGGGTTGATCTGTCGAGAATCTTTGAACCAGCAATTCCAAAGGACAAATGAAATTGTAACGCACGATAATCGATGTTTGCACTGCCACCAAATTGGACAAGTTCAGGTTTCAATTCGGAAAAGATTGACTCAATCACTTTTCGTAGCTCTTCCTTCAATTTCATCCGAGCAAATGGCGCGTCAAGAGTTTTCATAAAGTGATCAAACGGTTCTGCATGACGTGACTTGATTTGCGATAGATCTGCAAAAAGTTTGCTAAAAATAAAAATAAAAATTAAACATTTTAGAATACAAATCAACTTTCAAAACAAAAGTTAAAAAATAATGACTAACAAAACTCACCAGTTATCAATGGGTTTCAATGCCTTATCAATGATCAGTTTGAGTTGAGCAGATTCTGCTGGTGGATTGATGGCCAGCTGTAGACGAGCTTTGACAATCCCTTCACGGAGTTTCAATATTTCTTGAGGGTAAAGTTGCAAATAGCGGTAGATCAACTTGGAAAGTTTATGCAGAATGTCACGAGAAAACAGTTTAGAGTCGGTCAGAACTTGCCAAAATCGTGCACCAAACGAAGCAAAATCACAATAAAATTCAGAATTGTACTCGGGATTTCCATCGTGCAAATTGAGATAGTTCACATCAGTCTGCTGTAGTCGAGTGAAGATGAACTGAAAGTATCGCACCAATTGGTTCTTGAAGTGCTTGGACAGTAGTTTACGATCATAATTCGACATGATTTGAGCAATCGGGTCACTGCTTTCGAGAAGACTGTTCACAATATCGCGAGTGATATTGCTCACATCACCTTCGGTTTTCAAATTTGCATCGACATTGAAATCTTTGTCCAACTCGAGTGTTTTCAAATCGAAATCCACGTAACCGAGCTTCTGTGCATCAACTTCGGCCAGTTCGTACGGATTGGGTACTTCGGGTTTAGCCTTCGGTGAGGACATCGTGCCGAGAGAGGGTGGTGAAAGTAGAGGTGAGATGAACTTGCGAGACACAAATAATAAATCAAAAATCTTCTTGTAGAAGAACGAAAAGCCAAAACGAAGAGAAGTGCGCGAGACCACCAAAAAGAAGAGAGACTTGTAAAGTGAACAAACCACTTTCGAGTAAAGTCAAACACGTTGTGATCTACCTCACGACGATGTGCCTGGTTTTATAGTGAACAGGCAGTGTAGGACGACAGTGAGGGCGAGCAGTAAAGACTCACTGACTCACGACTAGTGAGTGAACTCAACTACACCCGTGACAATACTCATCAATCACAATTTTCACCAACCAGTTCAAACTTCATCAACAACGCACTGTGCAGCATTTGTCACATCCAACTCATTGTGCATACTTCAAGATGAGTCTTATCTTATCACTTGTAACTGATGAGCAAACTGTCCTCAACGCAGAATCACTCAACTCAAAATGTTGTAAACGTTTGTTTTGTTGTATCCGCTTATGGCCCATTCATTGATCTCATACAACCCATCACTAGTAATTTGATTTATCTTTATATTTGTTTAACCTTTAATAATCCTAAATTCTTTAAATTTTGATGCATTTTTGAATTATTTTTTTTGAATACCCAATTTTCTCAATGCTTTTTTATTTTTGATTGCCCCGAATTATGAATCGGTAATTGAAAACGGAACGAGTGTTTGTTCATTTTTGTGTGTTCCTGGAAACAAGTTATTGTAAATTAAAAATCTACCTGTGAACTTGACCCTCATCTGTGTGCGGCGCCATGGCTTAGTTGGTTAAAGCGCCTGTCTAGTAAACAGGAGATCCCGGGTTCGAATCCCGGTGGTGCCTTTTGCATGGCTTTAAATTTTATTTTTTTAAAATGTGTTTGTCGATAAAATGTAAATTACTTAATTTTTCTTAAATAATATTTTGAGTTTCGAACTCAAAATTGAATAATTTGAGTTGAGCTGACCTTTGACTCTGTTGTCCCCTGTGCTATCAACACTTTAAAGCAGCATCTTTAAGATTAGTCACTAACTGCGCGAGTGCTGCTTTATTATGTATAAAATTGGATTACTTTTCATTAATATTTGTCCTAACCTTTTAATATTATCAAATTGTGCTCAAAGTTTTTCCCATAAGTTAATTTCTATATATACAAAATGTCAAATTTTTTTGCTCGAATATTCAACTTCACAAATTTCCACATTTCTCGATCTGCTAAAAGAAACTGTAAACCCATCACAGCACAAAAAGCAGAAATTCTCAAATTACCAAACGAAGTTCTGCTTCTCATCTTGACGCGAGTTCCAATTCGAGATCTACTTGTTCATGTATCCCTAACTTGTAGTCAATTTGAACAATTGAAGACGGTCGCTTGTCAACTACAACGATCACTGACACTTGTGCTGGGTGGAGGGTGCCGATTTCGTTCAATCGGTTCTGATTACATACATCGAGACTCGGTTCAACTCAAAGATCATTTTGCGCGAAACTGTTATTATGACATTTGTTTAAAATATGAATTTTTGCATTTACCTCGCATTTCACAGGTGGAATCGTTAATCAGTACATTTCCCAACATTCATCGACTTCAAATTTCTGCTATTGAAAATGCGAAATGTCCAAATTTATCAAAACTCATTACAAGTTTACTCGCAAATTGGAGTGAACACTTGGCATCACTCCAAATTACCACTCGGTTTAACCATCTGAATATGAATCAGCCATTCAACGAGGCGAGAAATGCCGAGTACATGAATCGAATCTATCAGAATCTGTTCAACATCATCAACAGCATGAACAGCCTTCGAAGTCTAATCTTTTGTCCAGAAAACTGTCTCACAACTCTTCCTTCGCTTGATTTACCAATTCTTCGACAGTTGCACGTGTTCTACTTCTCTTCGGGAATATACTCCAATAAACGGCCAATGATCGATCTGCTGACCAGTTCGTTGCTCAAGTATGGCAACTCGAATGATAATTTGAAAAGAGTGGGTCTCGAGACTGCAATTCCTCTTGGGAACCAATTTTGCCAAGCTCTCAGTGATCGATCAAACCGAACACTACTATCCAAGTGCACTCATATCGCAATTGGAATCGTCAAATCAAGCGAAGGCATGAACGAACATTTTCGAAACGTTTTACTTCCACTGCAACGCACACTATTTTCTCTGACAATCTTTCAACTTGCAGATTTGCCACTCTTTATCGAGATTATCAGCAAATTGCGTCCTTTCATTGAATCACCAAATTCACGGATCGAGTGTCTAAAGATTTGCATGCTCTATCGAATTGGTCAACAGTTCAACGATTCGGCTACTCACGAAGCTATGAACCTGCTCAACCTTTCCGCTGTACGTTTGCCATCGATTCGATATTTTTATTTCAACATTGGTTTAGATCTAATTGCGAATACCGAAGTGGCATATATGGCACAAAAGTGGCGTTTAATGGAAATATTTCCATATTTAAAATTGCTTAGTATTAATAATTGTTTTGGGTTCTAAAAAAATTTGAATATATTTTGAGAATAAATTTTTTAAATCTGTTAAATTCTTAATTACATTTTATATTGCCCTGAGTTTCATTTCAGGACATAAAGCACAAAGTTTTGCGTATTTGAAAGCTTCAAATTAAAACAAAAATATTTACATTTAATAACCGTCCCTAGGACCTTACCCTCAACTGTGTGCGGCGCCATGGCTTAGTTGGTTAAAGCGCCTGTCTAGTAAACAGGAGATCCCGGGTTCGAATCCCGGTGGTGCCTTTTTGTAAATTTTTTGTTTACTTTTTTTATTAATTAAATCTTGTTTAATTTATTTTTTAAATCAATAAAATCATTTTATCCATTAATAAGCAAATTAAAATAAATTAAATCAATCAATCGCAATTTATTTATCATTTTTAGCCACAGTCAAAAAGCCCGTAAAACCATACAAATAGCACTTTTTGAAGCACCTAAACATGGGCAGATTGTCCTCAATCTTGCCAAACCAAGTTTCAGGCAAAAATTTCACATGAATCTCTTCGACTCGTGGAAAGTAATTTTCGAGTATTCGACAAAATTTGTACTCGAGTTTGGTGTTTTGTGCTTTGAGTGACTTCAAAAATTGAGTATTTGAGTCCTGTTTGGGGGTGATCTCACCTTCCTCACAGTCATCAGTTGTACCATTTCCATTAGTAGTCGGAGCGTTACTAGTGATATTCTCCAACAGAACACCGTTTAAGGGAATTTGACAAATTTCGAAATGAATTCCTGATATTTTCAACACTTTGACAGTGACATTCTTGAAGGCGGAAGTTTCCTTTGGGTCAGAGTCCACCTCGAGATCAATTTGAATGTTGTTCAGATGGAGAGTGGTGAGATACTCGAGTTTGCTTAGATCGTAGATTAGGTGGGACAGTTTGACATTGTTCTAGTTTTGAGGAAAAACAAAATGATTAGTCAATTTGAAGCAAAAGTTTTGCAAATCTTACCGATTCAAAGTGGACCGTCAAGCTATCGAGTTTCTCAAAATTGCGCAACAAACAAAAAATGTCCTCATTCTTCACGTTGATCAACTCCAAATTGGTGAGTGAATCCCTCAGGCACGGATTCACCGCAATGCACAGTTTGAGTTCGTCCCGCGTTGGAAAACAATCCCAATCGAGTGTCAGATGGGTCAACCTCGGTCCTAGAAGACCCAAAATTGAGACAACATCCTCCTCATAGTCCACCAGGGAGAAGCGAGACAAACAGTAGAGATTCTTGGGCATAAGTAGGGATAAGTCCGCAGGAATAGACGACGTATCGGGAGTACGGAAAAAGTTTGTTACCAGAAAATCCAATCTTTTCAGATAAGGCAGAGAATTTCGAATCAAACTCAACTTTGGCGGATCGTCCCGAAAATGAATATCACCACAAAAGTGGATTTCCCTCAAATTGAGCAGTTGATTCAACAGGAAGGGTATTTCCCGAAAAGAGGCACGAAGATCGAAACGTACAAAAAGATGTTCAACATTTGGGAAAAGAGTACCGAGTTGATAGCACAATCGGGACCCAAAATATTTGTCCGGAACAATCAAAACTTCCTGAATCTCGTGTTTAAGTAGAAGCAGAGGATCGGACTCCTCATTGAATGCTGCTTCGATCTTGGATTTATATTCCGCCAACTGTTGAACTGAGGAAAAGAGTTTAAGTGTCTTTTGTTTTGAGAAAAAAGATTCGAGTAGAAATTTCCAATGAGATGAGACACGACGAAGGACTATTTGTTCAAGTAGGGGAATTTGAGCAAAGATGAGTGGGTAGCACTTGTGGGGAATTTTATGGAAATAGTGGAATTCCGTGTGCTGGAATGGTGCTGGAACTGGGGTTTCGTTGGCGGTTTTGGGAGATTTTGGATCATTGAGTTCGTTGTTTTGAGCAATTTGGTCCACAGGTTTGACTAGAGTTCTAGAGGAATAGAAAATTAGGATAATGTTTTTGGATCATTTTTGGAACACTTACGTTCTAGTGATTGTTAAATCCATGGATTCAACAACATTATTTTGTTTGGCTTTGGCTTTGTTTTTGGTTGATTTGGTTTGATTGTTAGAGTTGTTGTTGTCCTTTTTGTTGTTGTTTTCGTTACTTTTGTCGTTATTATTATCATTGCCATTACCGTTGGTTTCCTCATCATTTGTATCCTGGATCATGATTTCATCAGGTGTTGAGAGGACCGGCACCGTACGATTTATTACATAGTTTGTGGTGTAATAATAGGGAAGTAGAGGTGGCATGTTCATTTGAGGATTGTATTGAGGATACATTTGATTTTGTTGTTGTGGATGCAGTAGTGGTGGTGGATAGTGGAACTGGTTCATCCCAGGATGCATTTGTGGCGGCATTTGAGGTGGGAAATTCATTGGAGGCATTGGTGGGAGATTCATTTGTGGTGTTCGCAGTAGGCCTGGACGGGCATTGCTATTCGGTCGAATTACGGGGATATTCATGATTATGATGATGATGATGAGTAAAAGTTAGAGTATTAAGAGTTCAACGAAATGAAACGAAACGACCACGATGAGAAAGGATGAATTTTGTTGTGGACTCGAACAATACATTGAACTCAGTGCAATTTTTCAGTCTGCAACGAGTGCAAACATGTTTTGTCCATCAAAACATCAACACATGCTGGCCGGGCCGGTATGTGTGAGTATACTCGTACTGTGCCGCACAGTGCATGCGTGCTAATGTGAGGACATTCCTATGAAGGCTCTCTCTCTCTCTCTCTCTCTCTCTCTCTCTCTCTCTCTCTCTCTCTCTCTCTCTCTCTCTCTCTCGATCGAGGTGAGATTGTGTAGTGGTAGTGGTTTACGCGTAGGAAAAGTAGAGAGATTTAGGATTAAGGAGAGGGTAGTGGTAGAGGGAACTATAGATGGGGTGATCACTGATCAGGTCATAGGTTATATATGTCACACGCATTAGTAGCGAGGAGAAAATGCTATAACAGTCAAACAGAGAAATTGCTTACGGAGAATGGAGACGAACAAATGTTATATCGAACGTGACTTTTCGTTGATGTTTGAAACGAATTCATGCGAAATTGAATGCACAGAGCAATTGTAGTCATTGTGTAAAGTGAAACACAACAACAAATGTAAATACCATGGTACATACAATGTATCTGACTGAGTCATGGAAAATAGTAATTAACCCTATTTATTCTGCAGGGGGACATTTATCGCCCTGATGTTTGATACAGCATAAAATGTGATTTTTCGACATTTTTTACATGTTTAAATAACTCAAAATGTTTATCTTGATAAGATTTATTTGATTGTAAAATTCTATCCAATTTTAAACGGTGATAAATTGCGTAAACCCGTATTTTTTTTAAAATAAGTGTCTGAATTTTTACTATTCGAAATTAATCTTTCCATTGATTCTGTTTATCATTTTGGCGATATGAAAATTTTATCTTTCTGATTTCGAGGAAAATCTGTACCTCACAAAATCTGTATCTCACATCAAAGGTCATTTGTAACCAAAAAGAAAAAACATCTGTCGATTTTTTTCTCTGCTCAAACATCGACTAAAACGACCTCCAAACCATTTCATTTTACAGGTGTTAAAGGGTTAAAGTAATGTTGTGACAACACACAAATTCGTTTGGACATAAAACCATTAAGCGGTCATTGGCAATAGACATAAACATAATTTGTATCCACAAGCACAATGTAAACATCCTACGTTTGTAATCAGTTTTATTACCATGGAAATTACCTCCCCATTGAATTGTACGCAAATTGATTCCAATACAAATTATAATTAGTTAGAACGCAACTCAACAGATGGCAGCACTGTATGCGAAAACTTTTACATTTTTATCATATTGAATCTTTGTTGTTTTGGACTCAATTAGCCGTATAGTTGATAGTTTCTATGGTTCAAGTAATTTGTGTTAATGAATTAGCGTTAAAAACAAAGACTAAATGGCATAAGTCACCATTGACAAATAATCTTACAATCTACGATAAGATAATGCTCATTAAGATCCTTTAGCCACCTGTGTGGTGATCAAGTGGATCATTAATACCTGTGCACAGGTAGTAAGTGATAATCTCACCTGCCAGTCAGGTATATGCCAGTTGTTGTTGTATACGTAAACAGGTTCAATTTGCGTCAATTTTCGATCTACTTACCACACAACTACGCAATAAACAAATTGTAATACTAAATCCAAAATCGAATGGAGAAATTCAAAGAAGCCAATGGTTGTCCATTTCCGGCCCCGATTACCGAGAATCCTGAGCGTGTTCGACGCTGTGAAATTGCGAAGAATGCAGCACGGAATTTGCGAAAGGTGCTCATCATCTACTGTCCCATCATTATGATTGCTTCGAGTGCCTATTTGGGTGGTGCCAAATTTCTGGTTGAGAGTGCTGAGCCCAAGAATCGAGAACTCTACACTGGAAAATGGTGTGATTCGGTTGAGGTAATGTCGACTCTTACGTAATGGAAAATAATTATTATTTTATATAACAGACAGAACGTTACGTAACCATCTTCTTTACCGCAATCATGTCGATGATGTCCCAAGTTGTGGGCGTGTATGGCGCCTGTATGCTGTACCCTAGGGTCCTGTCATGTTATACGGTCCTAACTGGAATCCTCTCAATCTGGTACCTGGTCCTAACACTCGAATTCTCAATGCTCTACATTGTCGGACTGACCTTCTTTGTGGAGGGATTCGTTTTTGGTTACTATCTGCGAAAGACCCTACGGATTGTGTTGAAGAATGCACAAGATGATGAGCGTGATCGGGCAAATACATTGAGTACAGTCTCGGTACTCAATACTAAAACTGTTTAGTTGTAAAAAAGAAAGATTATTTTATTTTTAAATAATAAAATTACGATTTTAATTTTTTGGAAATTAATTTTTAAAATTACAGTGAAAATTGTTCACTGAACAATCTATCAGATAATTAATTTCTTTGATCTAAAACATTTTATCGAATTAATTTCAAAATGTAAATTTGGATTTTTAAATGAATTTTTCATATTTTTGATTGTTTACATTTAAACCATTTTTTTCAAGACAGGAATTTCATTTACATATGGGTAATTTGATTTTACGTATACCTCAGAGGGTCATTCACGAATGATAAAACTGTTTGGCACAAAACGCAAAGCACGATTCTGTCCGATACCAAACGTCCAGAGCATAATCGATCAAATGATGCAATCGTGCACACAACTTGAGATGATCGAAAATTTTGAATTTTTCACGTACTCTATTAAAGTCAGGTAAATCGATTTGAATCACCTCAACACCAGTAAAGTGATATGGAATGGAGAGTGAAATGAAATCTTTTAAACTTTTCAATTTATTCACCTTCAATTGGAGTGTCTTGACTGAGCGTAGTTCAATTTGAAAAATTGGAACATTTTCTGGTTCGAGTTGAACGTTTTGAAGAATTTTCACTTGAAGAAAAGTCAAATTTTAAAACTTTGAAAGTGGGGCTAAAAGTTGACGAAACTCGTGTTTGTCACATTCGAATGAAACATTTATCAATGCTGTGAAATCCGCAATGTTCTGTTTTTAGTGAGACTCAGTTCGAAAAATTCGAACGAGTCAAGAGATAATGAAACCGATTTGGATTCGTTACTAGAACACATAAAAATATTAATGATGCAAAAATTCTCCGTAACATTTTATTAAGATACTAATTAAATAAAGAACCGACCCCTCACTTCGAATCGTTCTCGTCATTATCGTCCTCGTCATCCTCGTATCGGCCTTTGTCCTTAGGATCCTTCTTGATTTCTTTAACTCCTTGGCCGTCTTGTCTCCCTCCTTTAAACTTGGTCACAATCTTCTGGCCATTCTTGGGAACCCGCTCTGAAGTCGACACGTCTCTTGAAGCGTGCTTCTTGAAGTGGCCTTTCCGGTCAGTACGCCCCACCAGTTGTGTATCACTCTTCTTCGCGTCACTTCTATGATTCTTTGCATTCTTTTTCGGTCTATTCGGTTCCAAATTGTTCACTCGACTTTTGACTGTCGTATCTTTGATCTTCTTATTCGACTTGAACAGTCCCGTTTTGACATCAGTAAATTTTTCCACCAGTTTGGACATGTATCGCTTCAGTTTTTTACTGATGGCATCGGTGTTCTGTTTATTCGTCTTCTTGCTACTCTTTTCAACCTTTTCACGCATTTGATGTACCTCGCCTTGGTTTGCTGCAATAGGTGACTTGATACGTTCGGGTAGAGATGGAGACAGGTATATGATCCGTGAGGCGTCAAGGACGTCCTGTGAAGCCTCTACTTGTCCACCTGAATGGAGTCTTCCCCTTTCACGAGTAGATGTTCTTCCACGACTGGAGGTATCGCCTGACGAGCCTCGGCTAACTCGACGAGTTGGTGATGAGTGGCCACGAGATGAGGATTTACTTGATGAGCCTTGGCTCACTTTACGAGTTGGTGAGCGGCCACGAGACGAGGATTTGCTTGACGAGCCTCGGCTAACTCGACGAGTTGGTGAGCGGCCACGAGACGAGGATTTACTTGATGAGCCTTGGCTCACTTGACGAGTTGATGAGCTTCCACGACTGGAGGTATCACTTGAAGAGCCTCGGCTCACTTCACGAGTTGAAGAGGGGTCACGAGTGGAGGTAGGACGGGAAGGGCTTGGAACTTGAGGAGGCGGCTTCTCTCGAGCCTTCTTCTTGCCTAATCCAAGCCCACTCATACAGTCACCCATCACTTACGATAAGATGAATGAAGTGAACAAAATCAAACAACTGAGAAGGAACTTTCGAGTATAAATGATCATTTCAAATGGAACAATTTTCAATGATTAGTTTCGAATCGAAACATTCTTATTTTGTTCAAACACATCACTGGCTTTTTATATGACATTTATTAATTATGATGATCACTCAACAACGTACATACCCAGGATAATCACTTGACTTATTGACAATTAAACAAAATATTTTAAAAGAAGAATTTTAATTGGTCGTATTGAGTAATCGTATACAAAATCTAGACATATCTCTGGAATGATAATTTTACATATATTTATAACCCCATTCACAAATGACGATACCGTTGAGAACAGTACGCAGAGCACGATTCTGTCCGATACCAAACGACATCAGAATAATCGATCAAATGATGCAAACGGCCACACAACTTGAGATTGTCGTAAATGTTCTGTTTTTCCTTTTGTCCACCAAAATCTTTGCATACGATTAAATCGAGTTCAATCACCTGAACACCAGTAAAGTGAACGGGAATGGAGAGTGAAACAAATTCTGCAGAGCTTTTCAGCTGATTTACTTTCAATTGGAGTGTCTTGACTGAGGATAGCTCGATTTGTGGTGGAGCAGTAGAAACGTCACCTTCATTGTATCGAATATTTTGATTTTTGATTTTCAGCTGAAGAAAAGTCAAATTTTGCAACTTTGAAAGTGGCTTTAAAAATGAACGAAACTCATGTTTCTCACATTGGAATGCGATATTTGTTAAAGCTTTGAAATTGTCATACAACAAGGGTAAATCATCTGGACTGACATAAATGGGATTTTCAAATGGAGATTCGTGCACTAGATGAGTGATTCGATTGGTGTCAATACCACGGAATGTGATTTTAAGATGTCGTGTATAATAAAGTTTGAAACCAATTTTGCGTAGATTTGGTGCGTTCGAGATGAAGGCTTTGACAGATTTTAAATCTTTTTCATTAATTGAATATAAATAAAATTGTTCCAATTGGGTGATGATTGACAGTGGCGGAATCTCTTGCTTGTCGAATCCGTTCAGTTCAATCAGTAGAATTCGTAATGGTGATGGGGTTTGGTTGATAGTTTCGAGTAGCGGAGAACAGACTGATTTTTTACAAAACAGTTTGATGCTAATCAGTTGAGAGTGCAACTGAGCAAGAAGATAATTGATTGGTTCGATGTATTCGTAGGATCCGTTGCATAGTTCCAGAGAAGTGACGTTTGGAAATGTTCGAGTAATTTGACGAGCAGTGGACACAGTGAAATTGTGGTAAAAGTGAAGGGAATTCCATTTTGTGTACTTCTTTTCGTGATATTTCAGGTCATGGGATTCCAAATTAGTACTTTTCAGTAGTTGACTGTACGGATGGATAAATCGAGTACGAACACCAAAGCCCCAATCGTCAATCGAAATTGTGAGTTCCGTTATTCGGCTTGTCACAACAGGGAGAAGTGATTTCCAACGTTTGCATACAAATTCCAAGGTCAGTAGTTGATCGTTCAAAGGCAATCGTGCGAAGATTGCGAGTAGACACAGATCGGGAATGTCGTTGATTTTTTTCATTTTGAGGCTTTCGAGTAGTGAAAATTGGATGCGAAAAGTTGAGATTCGTTCTCACTTGGACAAAAAGTTGGGATTTAGTTGGCGTTGCACGATTTGATACAAAAGAAAAAGAAATTTACAGTCTGCAAACAACAAAATGTATATAGCAACATTGAGTGATTTGACTATATGAGTGTTTGAGTAAGCATGCTCAAAATAAGCAGTAAGAGGGAAGAAAACTGCTTTTAGGTTGTTCAAAAAGGACGTATTGACTTATTTACTTTTATATTAAGCGTACGTTTGAACGTTGTCATGAGATTCTGAAACTCATTTTCTACATTAGTCCGGAAATCAATTTAAATATTCCATTTCATTCAATTAATTCTATACAGTTTGGAAAGCTAATTGGACGTTTGCAAGGAGAATATGGTTTGATTTGAAGTACATGGTACGTCTTTAAAATGATTTAGATAAATTGTGGACAGTTTACAAAGCTAATTGGACGTTTGCAAGGAGAATATGGTTTGATTTGAAGTACATGGTACGTCTTTAAAATGATTCAATAAATTCTGCACAGTTTAGAGAGCTAATCGTGTGTTTGCACAATTATACGGCTAAAATGAGTTACTCGGTCTGTCTATCAAAAGGATTCAATAAATTCTGTACAGTTTGGAGAGCTAATCGTGTGTTTGCACAATTATACGGCAAAATGGAGATACTCGGTCTGTCTATCAAAAATGATTTTATAAATTCTGCACAGTTTGGAGAGCTAATCGTGTGTTTGCACAATTACACGGCAAAATGGAGATACTCGGTCTGCTTATCAAAATGATTTTATAAATTCTGTACAGTTTGGAGAGCTAATCGTGTGTTTGCACAATTATACGGCAAAATGGAGATACTCGGTCTGTCTATAAAAATGATTTTATAAATTCTGCACAGTTTGGAGAGCTAATCGTGTGTTTGCACAATTACACGGCAAAAATGAGATACTCGGTCTGCCTATCAAAATGATTCAATAAATTCTGCACAGTTTGGAGAGCTAATCGTGTGTTTGCACAATTACACGGCAAAAATGAGATACTCGGTCTGCCTATCAAAATGATTATTTTTTACAAAATGATTTTCAGTTGAAGAAAAGTTGAATTAAACATAGAAAGTGGGTAATGAAAAATTAGTAAATGCTGTGAAATTGTCACATAAAAAAGGTAATACACTTGCACCGACAAAACGAACATTTTCGAATGGAGATTTATGCACTAGATGGGTGATTCGATTGGACATGAAATAAAGTACGATTCGAAGAGCTGTTGGATGCATAATTTGAAACCAATTTTATGTAAATTTGGAGTTTTCGAGATGAAATTTTTAACTGAATTTAGAGTTTATCTTACTAGAGTATAAATAGAATTGTTCAAATTGGATTATGATTGACAGTGGTGGTATTAGATTTGAGTTAACTGTCTTTGAATTGAACTTATCAAAAAATTGAATCCACAGAATGGTGAAGGAGTTTGATTGATAGTTTGAAGTAATGGAAAACAAAATGAGTTTGCACAAAATAGTTTGATGCTAATCAATTGTGCTAGTTTGATGTTATCCTAGATCCGTTGATTAATTCAAGAGAAGTCACATTTGGAAATGTATGAGTAATCTGATGGGCCTTGGACATTGTGATACACTGACAAAACTTATGAGCGCATGAAAAACTGCTTTTTAAGTTGTTCAAAAGTAGTACATTATCTTTATGATATTTAAATTTTGAGTACGTATTTAGACAAATTCGGAAATGAGCGGTTTGAACAAACTTTGATTTGGCATTTTGAATTTGGCATTTTTTGTATCATTACTGGAATCGTTTAAAAGATATTAATGAAGCAATATTTAAAAAAGAAGAATTTTAATTGGTCGTATTGAGTAATCGTATACAAAATCTAGACATATCTCTAGAATGATAATTTTACATATATTTATAACCCCATTCACAAATGACGATACCGTTGAGCACAATACGCAGAGCACGATTCTGTCCGATACCAAACTACATCAGAATAATCGATCAAATGATGCAAACGGCCACACAACTTGAGATTGTCGTAAATGTTCTGTTTTTCCTTTTGTCCACCAAAATCTTTACATACGATTAAATCGAGTTCAATCACCTGAACACCAGTAAAATGAACGGGAATGGAGAGTGAAACAAATTCTGCAGAGCTTTTCAGCTGATTTACTTTCAATTGGAGTGTCTTGACTGAGGATAGTTCGATTTGTGGTGGAGCAGTAGAAACGTCACCTTCATTGTAACGAATATTTTGATTTTTGATTTTCAGCTGAAGAAAAGTCAAATTTTGCAACTTTGAAAGTGGCTTTAAAAATGAACGAAACTCGTGTTTCTCACATTGGAATGCGATATTTGTTAAAGCTTTGAAATTGTCATACAACAAGGGCAAATCATCTGGACTGACATAAATGGGATTTTCAAATGGAGATTCATGCACTAGATGAGTGATTCGATTGGTGTCAATACCACGGAATGTGATTTTAAGATGTCGTGTATAATAAAGTTTGAAACCAATTTTGCGTAGATTTGGTGCGTTCGAGATGAAGGATTTGACAGATTTTAAATCTTTTTCATTAATTGAATATAAATAAAATTGTTCCAATTGGGTGATGATTGACAGTGTCGGAATCTCTTGCTTGTCGAATCCGTTCAGTTCAATCAGTAGAATTCGTAATGGTGATGGGGTTTGGTTGATAGTTTCGAGTAGCGGAGAACAGATTGATTTCTTACAAAACAGTTTGATGCTAATCAGTTGAGAGTGCAACTGAGCAAGAAGATAATTGATTGGTTCGATGTATTCGTAGGATCCGTTGCATAGTTCCAGTGAAGTGACGTTTGGAAATGTTCGAGTAATTTGACGAGCAGTGGACACAGTGAAATTGTGGTAAAAGTGAAGTGAATTCCATTTTGTGTACTTCTTTTCGTGATATTTCAGGTCATGGGATTCCAAATTAGTACTTTTCAGTAGTTGACTGTACGGATGGATAAATCGAGTACGAACACCAAAGCCCCAATCGTCAATCGAAATTGTGAGTACCGTTACTCGGCTTGTCACTATCGGGAGTAGTGATTTCCAACGTTTGCATACAAATTCAACAGTCAGCAGTTGATCGTTCAAAGGCAATCGTGCGAAGATTGCGAGCAGACACAGATCGGGAATGTCGTTGAGTTTTTTCATTTTGAGGCTTTCGAGTAGTGAAAATTGGATGCGAAAAGTTGAGATTCGTTCTCACTAAGACAAAAAGTTGTGATTTAGTTGGCGTTGCACGATTTGATGTAAAAGAAAATGTATATAGCAACATTGAGTGATGCGACTATATGACTATGCGTAAGCATGCTCAACAAAAGCAGTAAGAGGGGAGAAAACTGCTTTTTGGTTGTTCAAAAAGGACGTATTGACTTATTTACATTTATATCAAGCGTAGAGCGTCTTTTGAACGTTGTCACGAGATTCTAAAACTCATTTTCTACATTAGTCCGGAAATCAATTTAAATATTCCATTTCATTCAATTAATTCTATACAGTTTACAAAGCTAATTAGACGTTTGCTAGGACTAGAAGTTTTGATTTGAAGTACATGGTACGTCTTTAAAATGATTTAGATAAATTGTGGACAGTTTACAAAGCTAATTGGACGTTTGCAAGGAGAATATGGTTTGATTTGAAGTACATGGTACGTCTTTAAAATGATTTAGATAAATTGTGGACAGTTTACAAAGCTAATTGGACGTTTGTAAGGAGAATATGGTTTGATTTGAAGTACATGGTACGTCTTTAAAATGATTTAGATAAATTATGGACAGTTTACAAAGCTAATTGGACGTTTGCAAGGAGAATATGGTTTGATTTGAAGTACATGGTACGTCTTTAAAATGATTTAGATAAATTGTGGACAGTTTACAAAGCTAATTGGACGTTTGCTAGGACTAGAAGTTTTGATTTGAAGTACATGGTACGTCTTTAAAATGATTTAGATAAATTGTGGACAGTTTACGACGCAAACTAAAATTCTTCAAATTTTAGGTAGTCTTGAAAATATCTTTGATTTTTCAGTTCAAAACAATTGTTTGGTCTAAATTTGTAGAAAACTCGTGATATCCTATTGCGATGATAATAGTCATAGATGGTGACCGGTACTGGCTTGATGTTCTCCACTCGATATCTCCGATGAGCTGTCACTTTGAGGTAATTCTCTTTATGTGAAAACTTTCAGGGGAATATTCAAATTTAAATTCAAGTTTCAAATATTTCAAAGATAAATTCAATGACAATGACTTACATGACTAAAGTAGACAAACAGGGTTCTTTCGTTGTTGCCCAATTCCACTCGATTGATTCCACCTTTATTTTCAGTTTTGAATGCTTCCAAGTCGGCTGCGTAACCAGACGGTAGTTCCACTTCCAGTACGGTCATATTTGTGAAAATTTCAGTTTCGTTTCTTTAGTTATAAAAAATGTTATTAAATCAAATTAATGTTTCAATTTAAAGTTACTTACATTGTAAAAATTTTCAAAATCAAACAATTTTCAGTAGAACTTTCATGAACGTGAGGGAATAAAAAGAATATCGACCGCTGGTTTGAAGTAATGTTGTACTGATAAGACACTTGAACCAGTGCTGTTCCGAAATCTGTAGCTTCAAACTCGACCCATTGAGAATCTGGTTCAAGTTCCAATTGTTGCAAAGCCAGCGAATTGTCTGCGTCAAAATTGAGCACTTGTTTTTGCTCTTGTTTCATTTTTCCATTCTGTTTGCCATATTTTACCGAAACAGACGTTTGCTTTGGTTCTTGTGTGAATATCTTCTCCGCAGCTGCACCCAACGCCTCAAGACCAATCACAGTGTCCTGTGTTGAGGCAAAGCCTCCATTGGAATTTTGTTTCGAAATCAACCAACGTGCCGCACGGATTGCATTGTCCGTGTCGGATCGGGCCACTAGAGTCAACAATGCATAGGCAGTTGACTCGATTTCAATAAAGTTTGGTATCGATTCGTCAAATGTAATTTCTATTCTCGGCCGTTTCAGAACTGATTCTCGTTTTTCTGTGGGTTTTGTACTTTTGACATTATTTGTCCAGTACAGCAAACCATCTTTGGTGCATTCGGCTAGTTCAATTAACTTTTCATAGGCCACATCTTTGTACTCTGAATCGGCTAAATGAAGCGCATATGCACACAGGGACACTTCATATACATTGTATGAAATTAAAATTCGTCTATTTTGAAAATGAGATTTAAATTTAAATTTAAAACTAAATTTAAAATTAACTTATTTTTCTAAATATCTACCTGTAGATGTAATTTTCAGATTTCTTGATTTTTTCTTCATAGCTTCGTCTTTTAGACTTGTCTTGATGCAAAATTGCAATCAGCACAAATGCGGCCAAAGCTGCAGAGTCCTCGAATGTTTCCACTTGTTCCACAGAAGCATTTCTCTTTCTATAACTAGACACTTCAGTTCCACCTTGAAGTTGCTGGCGCTGTACACCGTACTCTCTGAAATTTCCATTTTCAATCTGCTGTCTAAACAACCATTTGATTGCCTTGTTAATCACAGACTGGTCAATGTCGAGATAAGGACTCGCTTGAATGAACCATTTCACCACATAGGCAGTCAACCAGGTGGAACCCGCACGATCCGTATTTCCAAATGCCGAAAAAGAGCCATCACAGCCATGTCTGTAGGTGAGTTCACGTTGATATGCTGTGAAGAGGCTTGCTAGGGCTTTGGTTTTGATTGCGTCTGTTAAACGATTTGTTTGGGTAAGATACTTGAGAATCACAATGTTTGGCACAAAATTTCTATGAACAGAAAACAACAGTTTAACGTTTTACTATTTCAACCTACAAATCTACTCACATCATATTCTGCTCACCACAACCAAGCGGCAATCTCAGTAAATCATCAATATGATGCAAAGTTGAGCCTAAAATGTCCGCAGTTCCAGAAACCTTGACTTGAGCCGATCCAGGAACTGCATTTGGTGGTATCTCAATAGTAAATTTTTGTTTGACTTTTTTATTACTAGATTTTTTATCCAGTTTAACGAACAAGGTAGCCTTATTAAAGTACTGTGTTTGACCTTCGGGCCTGACCAGTAACTTCTTCACTAGCGAATCTCCAGCCTTGTGACATGTAGCATTAACTCGAATGTCGATATAACCAATTTTGATTGGATAAATCATGAAGCAAACTGAACTTGAATCAAATGGACCAATTAAAACCCGTCGTTTGTTGCTTGCGTCAATTTTTTGCTGTATTTCATTTTCATAGACAAATTCAAATTCATATTTATCCTTCACCAACACCACCTCTGCCTGTACAGGCTCCTTCTGATAGTTGAACACCCGAATCTGAATTTCCACTGATTCACCACGAATAATCGAATTTGGCATTGAAAGTTGTGCGAAAAATGGTCGAAAAACTTGATGTAATTCAAGATTCTTTTCTGCAACGCCAAGTCCCGTGGTGGAATCCATTGCAAAGGCTGATACAATCCATGAAGTTACGGTTTTGGGAATTTTGTCTGAAAATTTCGCAAATCCATCCACTCCTGCACAAACATTTTTCCAAATCCAAGTTTCAGGAAATTTTTGACGTAACTTTATAGGTTTTGGGCCTTTGAGCTCATGGCACCAACAATAGAGCACATTGAAACATTCACAATCCTTTGATGATGATGAAGATGAAATTGTTGCAACTAGATATGAAATAGAAATAAGTTAACGAATCTAATAAATCTTTTACCAGAATCATTACACTCACTTTGAGGTCTATCAATCCTGTTAAGTAGCTGATTGGTTAGTATCACCAAACCAGCTTGATTGAACACATCTCCTGCTGTTGAAGCTTCTTCCAAGTTTCTTTTCCCACTGTCGTACAATTTCAAGTCTTGGAGAACATCTTGTAAAAGATCGTTTCCTTTTTTAAGTTGTAAAATAGACTGATCCATACCGAGTAGAGCAACATAGGCAGAGGGTTGAGTCTGTACGGTAATGTCTACCTGTCTACCGTTCGGTTCTATTTCACTGATATTTGATGACAATTTCACAGGAGTATTACTGAAGAGTCCGTTGACTTTAAAGTTGAGCAAATCTGCGACAATTTCTTGATTCTCTGGTCGAACATAGTAAACTAAAAGTCGAGCTGTTGGTGCCATTTGTTTTGTGATTGGAATGGTAATGGCAACGGATTTGGTTTGATTAGCTTTGATTGTACGCGCCAATACAATGTCACCTTTGCTCATGATTTTGTACACGACTTCGGTGAGGGGCTCAACTGCGTTCACCTGAAAAGTGACTTGTTCCCCGACTGATTTTGTATCGAACAAATTCTCGAGTGTCGATTGATGATCATTTTTGGCTTGAACAACTTGAATAAATGAATTTGAAGGTGATTTGGCACATTTGATCGATTTAAAGTGGCTTGTTGTACCACGATACTCTGCTCGCCATTGAATGATCGTGAAATCTGATATTTGATCACATCTCGGTGGATTCAATTCCATGCGGACAATTCCCTTCACTGGTACGACTGATTGAGTCATTTCTGTACGATCTGGTCCACTGTATGAGAAGTTGTACTTAAGCACCACTGGTGGACCGTTGTCCTCGACCGGTTTATCGTCCTGGTAGGCCACTTTCAGAAAAGCTGTATATTTCAAACCTGGTTTGAAGGCTTTCGCCGCTTTTACCAATTCCACTTTTGTTTCTTGTGTATAAATTGTCAAAACAGAGGAGGAATCATTCCGTTTTCCGGTGAGATCTTCTGTAACCGTAGCGTGAAATTCAATTTCCTGTTTCACATTGTACGTGTGTGTCAAATTTAAATCTTTTGTCAAATTAATCGGAACCGTAACTTCGCCATCAATTTTGACTTTTGTTTGAAATTTTATTAGACCAATACGAGAATCTGGTGTTTGTACGGTTAGGATGCATTCGCCTTTGACCGGTTTTCCGTAGTTTGTATAGATTGCCTTGACAGTTGCAATCACTTCCGACTGGGCGTAGGTTACATAAGTTGGAATTGCGACATCAACTGAAAATGTTGGTAAAACAAACTCGGCAACAGTGAAATCTTTCGAATATTGCTGTCCGCGAGTTTGCACCGTTATGGACCAATCTCCCAGTGGCGGTTGATCCGAGAGTTGAATTTCTTCGGAGAAAATGCCCATTTGTGGGAATATGCGTTTCCATTGTTTGATCACAGTTCTTTTGGGGTCCTAATAGTTAAATTAGATATTTTTATATTATTTTTTACCAATGTGCTCACCTTTACAAAAACATCCAAAGCACTCGTGACATTAGGGACCAAACTCGAGTCGACAACGATCGCTCTAAACTTTACCAGTTGACCAGGCTGGTAAATTGTCTGATCTGTTTGTACAAAAATTGAACAAATTTTACGAACAAATTCAAGTTTGATTTCCTTTGAAAATTGTAATTCTTCCGATTTTCCCTTGACAATCAATTTGTAGTTTCCGTCTTGCCAGTCACCAATGCTCAAGTTCAGTAAACTGCTCGTGTCAGAAGGTTGAATACAAATTGTGTTTGAAACATGATTTTCTACTTGACTGGATGTTGTTTGACCAGTGATTTGAATTTCAACATTGATTGGTTTGGTTGTGTTGACAAGGTCGAGACTGACATGATACTCGGAATTGGGACGTATTCTCGATGGAGCAATGATGGCATAAGTTGGTTTTGTTGCAATCATTTTGAAAGTTGATTGGAAAAATCCAAAAAGGAGGAGGAAAACTAGTTATCGGATTGGTTATTTATAGATGAAAGCGTTTGATATGAATTTTTGAATGTGATAAATTATCAACAGATGCACAAGATTGTCAAAATGAAATGTTGAAATTAGTTTATGAAATACTGAAATGTAGGCTTGCCTGCGCCTTTACAGCAATGTAGACAAAGAAAACATTACTGAGACTGAGTATTAAAAAAGTCAGCTGTTGGTGAGTCAATGTTTGGGTAATTGGTTTGGTTGTTGCTCTACCCTATATAGTAAACGGTGGGTGAATGAGAGAGAACTAAAAATTTCAATCAATGTAAGCATTACGAGCATGTGCATACTTCTAGCATCGGTGACCACCATGATGGAACCTGGTTTCTATATAGCACTTTTCGTATGGGGGTTTTTCAATTTGGAAAGCAGAAGGCGCCAGTGTTTCATGAAATTTTATTACATTTCGATTAAATTTATTTTTCAAAATTTTAGTGGATCTTTCTTGTAGAATTCTAAAATGGTTATGCGCCTAAAACAAAATCACCATTGCAGCCTTTGAAAAACTATTTTTTAATTTGTAATTTCGTTTAAAGTGGATTGGGGATTGCTTTGATTTTCAATAATTTTATTAAACACCAAAATTATTACTTGGTTGAATGGTCATATCTTTCAATACATGAACTTGAGCAAGCCTTTGCATCATAAAATTTCACCTTTTCGACCCAATTAAAAATATGATGCAACCGTGGACACATTTTTAAGTGATCACAAACTTTCTGTCTCTCCACTCGACTTGTCTCATAAGCAGGAAATCCAAAACGAAAGTAAAGTTGAATCACCTGCACAGAGGGAAAGTGATAGGGGAAGTTTAAGTTTGTGAAATTGACCGCCAATTTCAGGTCACGTAAAACTAAAATTAATATTTTGACGGATGGTAATTGAACCAGTAAGGGCACTACTTCTTTTTCATTTTCTTCCTGTTTTTCTTCATCCTTAATTCCTTCTACGAAACAAATTTCCAAATTTAAAAAGTCAAGTTTTCTAGCTTTGAAATTGAACTTAAGATGCCTTTGAACTTGTTTATGAATAACTCCAAGAACAGACTTGTCAGAGAGCTGAATTTGACCCAAAAACTAGGTATATCGGATAAACTTAGGCGATAAGAAGGGATTCTGTTATAAAAATCAGGATTATACGGATTGACGAATTCAGTGATGCGATTTGAAATTGATGCGAAATTGGATTATCTTCCGAAAGATATTCATAATCATAAAGTGAACCAATTTGATTTTTGATTTTTGAATTTGAATTTTGGATTGCCCAAGATGTAGTCCTTTATTGAATTGAAATCAAATTTTTTGTGAATGTCGTAGAAGTAGAACTGTTCCAATTGGGAAACAATTGAAAATGGCTTTTCATAACAAGTTTCAGTGTGACAACGTATTTCAATCAGTAAACGACGCAGTGGGGAAGGCATTCGATTTATGATGCGATAGATGGGGGACAAATCAATCTTTGTCTCACCTTTCAAACGAGCATAAAAAATCAATTTGATGTTTATCAGTTGAGAGTGCAATTGGCTAAGCAGTTGGTAGATTGATTCAATTGACTTAGCGGAGATTGGGTCGCCGCATACGGTCAGACACGTAATGTTGTCAAATGTGCTCAAAATCTGTTTGGAAAAGGATTGGTCATTTTTAAATTGCAGTAAATTCCATTCGGTGTACTGCAAGTCATTGTGCATTGGAGATCGTGCGCCATCGTCGTTTCGAAGTAATTCAGAGAATTCAGGAATAAATTGAGATAGTGGATACCAGAAACGATAAGGAATAAAAATTGTTAACGAACTAATTTTGTTTGTCACTGTGGGCAGAAGTGATTTCCAACGAGTGCACACCAGTCCAATTGTGAGTAGATCGATTGTGGGTAATCGAGTGAAGATGGCCAGCAGACACAGATCGGGCAGTTGGTTCAGTTCCATTGTGAGTTCGAGAATATGAAGCATAGAAAAGAACCGTGGTGAAAGTGGTAAATCATATTTTTATTTAAAAATTTTAATTTGATATTTTCATGTAAGCCTTTTCAAACAAAACGAACACTAGTAGCATACTAAAACAATCAATTTTTAATATATAAGGATTGTCTAAAATAATTTTCAATCCCATATGGTCAACAAATGATTTACCACGCAACATGTTAAAATGTTTCCTTTGAATTCCAGATTTTCTCTCTTTCTAAAACGAATCCCATTAAGGAAATCCAAAAATAGATTTTCCTCGAAATCATCACATAAACATAAACATGAATTAACCAAAGTCAGACATTCTAACGTTCGTAGCTCGTGTTCAGTTTGTTTATATCGAAAGTATAGCATGCGGTTTTGAACCCCATTTTCATTGCTTTGTATCAAATTAATTTAAAAAAAACCTTTTTATTTTACAACATTTAAAATTCAATTATGATTATAATATTTAATTACTCAATAACACAAAGCCATACTAATACTTTACAAAACAACTTCTCACATAGCTGTGGATAAATTGATATTGTGATATAGATGTAAACAAATTCGACTTTGAGTACGTACTTTGATGTTTGTATAAAGTAAATTAGGTCATACAAATTTTATTTAACATTTTAAATTGGTTTGTGAATGTACTTTTTTCTTGCATAACTTTGAACAAGCATCACCATCGTGCCACTTTACCTCTTCTTCCCAGTTAAAAAGGTGATGCAACCGTGGACACGTTCGTAGGTGGTCACGAACTTTCTGTCTCTCTTCTCGATTTGTCTTATGATCTGGCGCACTAAAACAAAAGTAAAGTTGAATCACCTGCACAGAGGGAAAGTGATAGGGGATGTTTAGAGCAATGAAATCGACTGCAAATTTTAGGTCATCAAGTCGAATAATTAATATTTTGACGGATGGTAATTGAAGTAACACGTTTGACATTTGTACTTTTATTTCTGTGTCGTTTTCTGTTTATTTTTGAATTCCTCCAACGAAACGAATTTTTAATTTTAAAAAAGTCAAGTTTTCTAGCTTTGAAACTGAAGTCAAGATGTCTTTGAATTCGTATCTGTATAATTCCAAATGTAGTAGACTTGTCAACGAACTGAATTTGACACAAAAACTAGGTATTTCATATAAACTCAGGAGATAAGGAGGAATTTTGCGAAAATGATGCTCGCTAGACAAATAAACAAATTCTGTGATGCGATTATTAATTTGTTCATTTCTATTACGATAATAAGGTAGACCAATTTGGCGCAATTGTGGATTGGCCAAAATGTAGTCTTTAATTGAATTGCGAACACAAATACCGTCCTCGTCGAAGAAGTAGAACTGCTCCAATTGGGAAACAATTGAAAACGGTTCTTCGTAACGTAAACAAGTGTCGGTTTCACAACGTATTTCAATCAATAAATGACGCAGTGGGGAAGGCATTTGATTAATGATGCGATAGATTGGAGACAAATCAATCATTATATTTGTCTCACCATCCAAATTATCAATAATGAAATTGATTGTAATCAGTTGAGAGTGCCATTGGCTTATTAGCTGGTGAAATGGTTCGATTGATTTGGCTGAGATTGTGTCTCCGCTTACTGTGAGACAAGTAATGGCACCAAATGTGTTCACAATCCGATTGGAAACTGACAAATCAAATTGGTCACTTTTAAAATGCAGCGAATTCCATTCGGTGTACCACAAGTCTGGGTGCATTGGAGTGCGTGCGTCGTCATCGTTTCGAAGTAATTCCGAGAATAAAGGCGTAAATCGAGACACTGGATTCCAACATTCAGGAATAAAAATCGCCAACGAACTAATTTTGTTTGTCACTGTGGGCAGAAGTGATTTCCAACGAGTGCACACCAGTCCAATAGTGAGTAGATCGATTGCGGGTAGTCGGGAGAAAATGGCGAGCAGACACAGATCGGGCAGTTGGTTCAGTTCCATCGTGAGTTTGTTCATGGAGTGGCTGTCGAACATAAGAAAAACATGATTTCAAAATTGAATTCTGATTTAAATTTTAATTTGGCAAATTCTTATGAACTTTTTCGCTCAAGACAGAAAGAGCAACATAAATTACTCAAGTGCAGACTGCAAGCACAAATTCGCAGAAAGAATTCGTAATTTTCTCTTTTTTCTAAAAGGAATGCAATTTGAGACAACCAAAAATAGCTTTCCCCTGAAATTACGCAAACATAAACATTTGCACAAGGGCACACATTCAAAATTCAAGTTCGAAAGGCAAGAAAAGTTAATTTGTTTATATGTAAAGTTGGGCATGGTATTTTGAACACCATTTTCTTTAAATTTTCTTTCTTTTGTATTTCAACCGATTAAAATTTGGAATTATTTGGATAACAAAAATATCTAAAAAAATCACAAACTTCATTAGATTCAAGTGAATGAATGAACTTTGAAAAAAGCCTTTTTTATTTAGTAACATTTAAAATTTGTCATACAATTGCGTTGTGCATCTTTAAATATGAATAAACCGTGGAATAATTCCGAAGTATATCATCAAACAAATTGTGACAAATTTGGTGCTAATTATTGTCACATATTAATGCATAATTTGATGGTAAATTAATACCAGAAACCTGACTCTCGAAATAACCACTTTGAAACAACATGTTGTTTATATTGCACGCTAAAGCACATTTGACTTTCGATAATTTTATTACAAGAGACTTACAATCAGACTCATTAAGATTTGATAACAAACACATCCAAAAATACTACAAAATTCATTAGTTTCAACTGAATGTATGAACTTTGGCCAAAAGCCTTGTTTATTTCGTAACTTGTAACATTGTAATTTGTTTTTCCATTAAAGAAAAACAAGTAAACAAGGTCATGGTGTTATCACACATATCAATGCTGTTCATTCAATCATGATGGTGATATAACTCAATGACACAATGTGCTACTGCAACATTGTTTAGCCTTTGGACGATTTTCGCTTCGATTAAAATAGCAACAAGGAAAACAAAATACAATCATGATTATGTGATTATCATCATCATGATTGTAAAGATGTATAATGTTTGACAAAGCGTGTCAATTCAGGCATGGTTTCTACACGTGTATTTCATGGTGTACGGTATATCATTATTTGTTGGGTATATATTTAATTTCAATGTCACTTTAGTTTGTCTCAAATTTTGTTTGTGCATCTTCAATTGAACATTAACTGTCTGGAAAAAATCCCGAAATAAATCATCCAACAACGTTTGTCCACCATTTGGTGACGATCATTGGTAAATTGTGCAATCTTAACAATATTATGTGATATTAAATTGATACAACCACTTTGTATCAAGAGTTCAATGTTGAAATAATTTTTAATCGAACGATAATTTGTATTCACTTTGCATCGATTACACTTCACATTCGTTTTAATCATTCAATCGATTGACTTTTGGTCGCGGACATTTTTTTTATCATCATTAGAAAGTGAGTGAAGCAACCAAACGTGGCTACTGTCAATGATTGATTGCTCTCGTATGTGTGTGCAAAAAACTTTCGTTGTTTCACTAATCGTTTATCAAGGTAAGTTCAAAAAGTTTCTCAACTATCAGACAATTCGCGTATTTAGTTAGTTATAATTGCAGAAATTTATTGAGTCGAATGAATGATTTTAGTTTTCTTAACACCTTTTTGATTATGATGGACTTTGAAAGTCCTTGATTCTAAATCTTTTTTTCTGCGTAGGACGTTCGAGAAGGTTTCTTACTCCTTCACATTTAGATTTAAGACGGTTCGGACGTTGGATTTTGGATTTTGATTTTAGACTTTGCCGAATTGGAAAGTACATGAACGATTATTTGAATATTTTGAAAAATTGTTTGATTCAATCGAAATAGAAAATGAAGAAGAAGAGCAAGAATAAGAACGACTATCAAGTGATCAATGGATTTTCGGATTCTCTGAAAGACAATTTTGGATATGAATCGAAATTTAGTAGAGCTTCCACTTATGATAGTTCAAATTGGTTTTCGAAATTTTTGCTGGGGTAAGTTTTGTATTTGTAGTTTGTATTTTAATTGATGATTTAAGTAATAATTATTTAATTTAAATTTATTTATTTGTAGATTCGTTTATCCAATTTTCTTTAAAGGTTATAGACAAAATGGACTTGAATTCGATGATCTTCAGAGATGTTCGGTGGATGATGAAGCTGCGGTTGTTGGTAAACAATTGATTAAGTAAGTTTTGAATTTTGAATTTTAAATTTTGAATTTTGAATTTGACATTTGATTATTATTTTTCTAAGAAATTGGAACGAAGCTAGAAAGCAAAACTCCAAACCAAACTTTGCGTCCATTTTGATCAAAACCAACCTAAGGTTTTATATTTTTCCAATTACAGTCCAGATTTTAAGTGTAAGTTTTTGTTTGTTATTTTTTTTATATCTTTTTGATCTTAAACCAATCGATTTCATAGGAATGTGTATTGAAAATATCAATCCCACTAATGTTGGATCAATTGATTCGTTACTTCAATCACGAACCCACAATCTCAAGCCAAACTGCCTGGCTCCACGCTATGGGAATCAATCTCTGCATGTTGTTGGGCATCTTTGTGGACCATCCACTCAAGCAGTACTACTATCGACTGGGCATGCGTCAACGATGTTCCACCAGTTCGTTGATCTATCAAAAGTCTCTACTTCTACGAAGTTCTGCACTTCAAGGTCAAGGTCAAGCTTCACTCGGTCAACTGATCAACATTCTGTCGAACGATGTCAATCGATTTGATGACATTGGAGTGTACCTACCTTATCTGTTGATTGCACCACTTCAGTCTGCTCTTATAATCTACATTGTCTGGGGCTATCTAGGACCGTCCACTTTGATAGGAATTGTAATTCTACTTTTGTTTATACCGTTTCAAGCTATTATGGGAAAGTTGTTTTCGGGTCAAAGGTTTGAGGGCAAAGTTGAAAGACTTCAATTTAAAGTATATTATGTTTTAATTAGATCCAAAATTGCAAAATTCACGGATACACGATTGAGATTTATGAATGAAATCATCAGTGGAATTCGACTGATCAAGATGTACTGCTGGGAAGGACCTTTTACTGAACGAGTTGCGCAAGCTAGAAGGTATTTTAAATTACTTATGTATTCTTGTTTTAAATCTGTTTTAAATTGTTTTATACTCACTTAGCTCTGAACTATCCCAAATTCGTAAAACCAACCATCTCCAATCTCTAAACGAGTCAATCTTCTTTGTCTCTTCCCGTCTGATCCAATTTGCCTGTTTTGTCTGTTTCATTCTTCTGGGAAATGTTCTCACACCCACCGCCGTATTTGTAACTGCCTCACTCTTCAACACAATTCGAGTCAACATGACTCACATGTTTCCACAGGCTGTTGCGATTGGTGCAGAACTGTTGGTCATCTGTAAAAGAATTGAGAACTTTTTGGTGCTGAATGAAATTCAAGAAGACTTGAATGAAAATGGAAATATTGAAAACAACAATTTTGAGCCACTGGTTAAGGTCGAGAATATTTGTGCTAAATGGAGTGAGAAGCAGAATCTAAACACTTTAGAGAACATTTCCGTTGATTTAAATCCAGGAGATCTTTTAGTTGTTATCGGACCAGTCGGTTCGGGTAAAAGTTCCTTCCTCCAAAGTCTTCTACGGGAACTGCCTCTAACCTCAGGTTCAATCAATCTCAATGGCTCTCTGTCCTATGCAAGTCAAGACGCCTGGATTTTCCCGGATTCTATACGTGAGAATATTCTTTTTGGCTTAGATTTCGATGAGAAGAAATATCGAAAAGTGATACAAGTTTGCGCTCTGGAACGGGATTTACGTTTGCTACCTTATGGAGATCATACGCTGGTGGGTGAGAAGGGGGCCACACTGAGTGGAGGTCAAAAGGCGAGGGTCAATTTGGCGAGGGCCATTTACCGGGATGCGGATATTGTGCTGATGGATGATCCACTTTCGGCAGTGGATGCGCCTGTAGCAAAGCATATTTTTGAAAGGTATAATTTTTAAAAAATTTAAAAGGGAAATCTTTTTTAACTTTATATTTTTACAGATGCATTCTCGATCATCTTAAACCCAAAATCCGAATTCTCGTCACACATCAAATCCAGTACGTTGAGAAAGCGACCAGAATTTTGGTTCTCAGAGATGGTAAATCCTGGGCCTATGAATCTTATGCGGAATTAAGAGAAAAATTGCGTGAAGATTTCATTGGGTTGGGACTTGAATATGATTATTCTGGTAACTCAAAGATTATTGATTCTGAAGACTTGTTGGATGTTCCTGAAAAGGTATTCCTTAAAGAAAAACCTATGATTAAAGAAGAGAAGCTGCAACATGGTTCCATTAGTCGTCAAGTCTACTTGAAATACCTCAAAGCTGGTTCCAATTTGGTCTTGTTGCTTACCATGATACTGTTCACCATAATATCCCAAACCCTATTCCATGGTTCGGACTATTTTCTCTCCGAATGGACAAATCGAAATATGAATGAAACTCAACGCTTCTCAACTACAAATCAAAACCAGAACCAGGACATAATCGTTTACTCAGTATTAATTCTGGGCCTCTTCATAACTACAGTAATACGAGCGAGCACCTTTTTCGCATTCTGTCTTAGTGCTGCACGTAATTTGCATAATTCAATTTTCAAAAGATTGTTGAATGCACCAGTCAAGTTTTTCGATTTGAATCCATCAGGCCGAATTTTGAATCGATTTTCACCAGATTTAAGAATCATTGATGATAAACTCCCGTTTATTGGATTTGACTTGAATGTTGTAAGTTTTAATTTTTTTATGTGAATCATAAAATTTAGGATCCAAATTCGATTTATGAATTTGATTTTCTTAAATAGAGATTTGGTCAACTATTTGGAGTGATCATCCTGGTGAGTCTAATCAACTGGTACTTGATCATACCTGCGCTGGTTTTGATTCAAATCTCCTGGTACATTCGAAATATTTACATTAAATCTTCGATTGATATTAAACGTTTTGAAGCTTCTGGTAAATATCTAACATCTAATAGCAAATGTCTAACGTCTAATCCATAAAAGCCCGAAGTCCCATCTACTCTCATGTTAGTACAACAATCAACGGTCTAGCTAGTATCCGAGCATTCAAAGCTCAATCTCGTTTGGAACGACAATTCCATGGTTACCTGAACGATCACACTTCGATTCACTATCTCAACATGTGCACAGCTCGAGTACTGGGAATGGTCATAGAGTTTGTGACGGTTTTGTACATTTTGATTATTACACTTTCGATTATGTTCACTCCTGGTTAGTTTGAATTTTACAATAATTTAAAATAATCTTAATTCAGATCATTCATGTACAGGAATCGAAGGAGGCACCGTCGGTCTAGTCCTATCCTCTGCCTTAATGTTAGCCCAAATCACCCAATTCGGTGTTCGTCAAACGGCAGAATTGGAGAATCTGCTCACATCAGTTGAACGCATTGTCGAGTATCAGGAATTGAATCAAGAGATCTCACAAAAACACCAAGAAAATTTAGATTTACAAAAATCCTGGCCAATTAATGGAGAAATTGAATTTCAGAATCTAAACTTGTCTTATCAGAAAGATAAACCCGTTTTGAGTAATTTGAGTTTCAAGATCAGTGGTGGAGAAAAGATTGGAATTGTTGGTCGGACTGGTGCTGGGAAAAGTTCTTTGATTGGAGCGTTATTTCGACTTACGGAGCCTGATGATGATGGTTTGATTAAAATAGACGATCGGGATATTTGTGCAATTCCGTTGGATCGTTTGAGACGGTCAATTTCGATTATTCCTCAAGACCCTGTGATATTCACTGGATCTGTTCGATACAATTTGGATCCATTTTCACAATTACAAGATGCACTTCTGTGGAATGTACTGGAACAGGTTCAATTAAAAGATCAAGTAAAGAATTTTACCTTGAAACTTGAAGAGATTCTTACCGACAATGGATCCAATCTCTCGGTCGGACAACGTCAACTGATCTGTCTAGCCCGGGCCATGTTACGTCAAAACAAAATTCTAGTTCTAGACGAAGCGACAGCAAATGTGGATCATCAACTCGATCAGTTGATCCAACAGACATTACGGACACGATTCTCGGATTGCACTGTACTGACAGTGGCACATAGACTCAATACGATCATTGACTGTGATAGAGTTCTTGTGATGGACGCTGGACGAGTTCTAGAATTTGATCATCCACATAGGTTGTTACAGAAAAATGGGGTATTCGCAGAAATGTGTCAAAAATCTGGAAATTCTCAACAGTTAACCCTAGCTGCTAAAAATGCATATGAAAAATATCAGAAATGATTTTATTTTTTAAATAGATTTATTTATTGCATGTAAAATTTGTAAAAAATAAAACAAACTTCTCATGCGGGTTGTCGTTTATAAATTTGTTTTAAATAGATAGATATAATTTTTATAGAAATTTTAAATAATTTTAATAAAAATCAATTTTAGTCTTTTCATCCACTTTTGGATCGTTATTAACCATAATCTTGTAGAGGTCTCGTTGAAAGGAATACGAAAGTACCAACATGAAGAGCGAAAAGGCCACACTAAGCAGATTGATATAACTGAGTGCAATAGTTTGATAAATGCACAAAACAGTTTGGATGATGCAAAAAATGATGAAAAGGGTCATCAAAAAATAGTTTTCGTACCAAGCGCCAAAGAGACCTAAAAGTTGCATTAAAGTTGTGAATATTACAGCAATAAAGAAAGCATTTGAGAAGCTCTTCACGTGCTCATCCACGTGTTGATCTTCAATCCGCTCCTTAGCAATGTCGACCGTGTACCAAATCAATGTCACAATAGAGAGTGTGCACAAAGACATGAGCAATAGCTTCTTAGTGCGAAAACGAAGTGGCATTTGCTGTTTGACTGTTGAATTCATTTTAGGTTTAGTTGTTTTGATGCGTTTCAGTTGTGTTTTTGGTTAATGCTAGACTACTGCAGTTGTTGGTTTGATGTGCAAAACAGGACACAAACACTTAAAGTGTCAATGATAATAAAAAATTACCTTTACCTTAATTGGGTTATAATCACCAAAAATGCTTGATGCGATACATTTCCTCTCAGCTCATCAGGTGTAACTATCGCTCCAACGTTGACATTTCTATTTTTAATCACCGGTGATTGTTGGCATGGAGAATTTGATATTTCAAGTACAGGTATTTTTAGTAGAAAATATTTGGACATTTTTTATATAAACTTTATATCTATTTTAGAATCAAACGATTTTATTTGATGAATATAAAATTAAAATAAAAATAAAATTCTCATGCAGGTTTTAAATCTGTGTTTGGAATTGAAAATTTTCGCCAGTTTATTATTTAAAAGCATTTAAAGTTAAATATAAAATTTATACAATTATTGTTTAATTCAATATTGATTAGACTGATTTAAAACAATTCAGTTGTGCTTAAGGTTATTCATTTGATTCTGTGAGCACAAATTAAACAATATTTTACCTTTTACTTGACGATCGACACAAGAACAAGAAACAAAATCGAATTCATAGCTAGAAAAAAGCTTGCAAACAAAAATTTATATACGAAGAGTTACAAGAGATAACAGAAATAAGAAAGCAAAGCTTTAAATGATCGACACCATTTTGAAAGTTTTCGGTAGAATTCGTTCAACAAAAAAACAAAGGACCTGTTTTCATTAAAATTTGATTTAGAATCTAAAAGTGAGCGTGAGTGAAATTTAGTTTCAACCGATGAACATTATTATGCAAATATATTTATCGTCTTTAAGCAATACAAATATTTTAATACGAATAATAAAATTTTTAATATCATCAATTTTAAATTATAAATCATTCTTTTTTTACTATTAAGCCGAGCGTTAAAGCTGGAATCAAGATGAATCAAACCCGAAGTAAAAGTACCAAAACGGAGCGGATGTTTTGCAAGGGAGTGAAGCCAGGCTTTTGCCGCTTCACGCATTGCGGGGTTTCTTGTAAAAATATTTATTAGCATTTTAAGTTAAAAAATTTAAAAGTTAAAAAAAATAGACAATTAATGTTTTTTAAAATATTAAATAGACTAATTTAAAACAATTCAGTTGTGTTTAAGGTTATTCAGGTTAATTGTGTATACACAAATTAAACAATATTTCACCTTTTACTTGACCATATAAAGAAAGAAACAAACAAAACCGGTGCCATTGCCTGAAAAGGCTCTCAAACAAAACCGTGTTCGATAGAGTTACAAGATATCACAGAAATAAGAAAGCGAAGCTATTAATGATCGACACCATTTTTTGAACGTTTTTGGACGTATGCGTTCTAAGATAAACAAAGGATATGTTTTCATTAAAATTCGTTTTGAAATCTAAAAGTGAGTCTGAGTGAGTTTCAACCTAAAGTACATTATTATGCAAGTGTATTTATCATATTTAATATCATGCAAATATTTTAACACGAATAAAAAAGTTATATTATAGATTAAAACAAAAATCATTTTATTAACAATAAACTTTGAGATTTGAAATAAAACTATGAGTTGGAAAAATAGGGTGAAAAGAAATGACATTTTTACCTTTAAGAATGAAATTGTCTTCCGAAAAGATTAAAATGTCAATTAAAATTTGTATTTGTCTTTAATAACTTTAAATTGTTGGGCTAGTTGTTAACAATTGTCGTGTTTATATAGTAAAATAAAAATAAAAATAAAATAATTTTAGCCAAATTAATAAAAGTTTTAAATTAAAGTAAAATCAAGAGTTGAAGACGCTAACAGTTAAAATACAAGAGAAAGAAAAATATTTTTAAACGTAAAATTAAATAAAGTTATGAGTTGATTCAATGAAATGTTGTACGAGTTAGTAAACAAAAGTATGTTTCTAGAATTAGTTACCTTTTTCAAAGAATGGTGCAGAATCAAGAACAACAACATTCCCTTCTTCGAGACAAGTTCCATGGAGGCAATCAGGGAGGATATGGCACTTCAGACGGTGGCCAAGAATGGACTCGCCCGGATGAACGTTTTATGTTAAAAAAAAAGAATAAAAAATCAAAAAGTCAAAAATAAAGGTTTTAAGCATTTTAACATGCATACTGCATGACAAGTATTCAAATTTTAAATTAAAAATTAACAATCAAAGTTTTATTTAATTTTAATTAGACTAATTTGAAAGAATTCAGTCGTGCTTAAAGGTTTAAATGTAATTCTGTGAGTATAAATTAAACGATATTTGAGATGCAGATGTAGTGCAATAGCCAGAAGAAGGCTTGTAAACAAAAATGTATTTGTAGAGTACTAAGACATCACAGAAAGAGAAAGCATAGCTTTAAATGATCTACACCATTTTGAATCATCCAACACTGCTCACTTGCGAAGAAGCACTCTCCAAACTGGCAGCACTGTTCGGTAGTCTTTCTGAAGCAGCCTTATGACCTTCCGAAGGTCGTGTCTTCAAAGGGATGCGTCCTTTAAGTTTGTGGACTCGCTTGACAGAAGCCTTTGCGATCTTCTTTCCTGCGACTTGACGATCGCGTTTGTGCGACTTTTTACGCAGCATTCGTTCTTGAGCCAGCTGAGCTCTGGTTGAAGCCAACACCTCAAGTACGGCTTGCATCTGTCGGGCTTGTTTGCTGTCTTTGCGCTTGCCATCGACGCTCTTTTTGACGGGTATACGACCCTTCAGCTTGTGGAGTCGCTTACCGGACAACTTGCGACGGTTCTTGGTGTTCTTGAACTTTGGGACAGGCTTCTGTCTCTGTTTGGCACGCTCATCTTCCAGTTGAGCCTTGGTGGTGACCAGTTCGTCCAGAGCCGCAACAAGCTGTTTCTTCTGTCTCCGGGCCTTTCGCATCCGTCGGCAAACTCTTTTCTTCTCCGTTCGTCGCTTCTTCTTATTCTTCTCTATCTTGTGAGCCTCCCTTCGAGCTCTGTCGTCGCAGATCCTCATCTTCTGTCGCCATCATCACTCGCCTTCTTACGTTTAGGCCAACAAGGGCAAATTCCCATCGATAGACAGATAAGATAGTGACGACTCAAGACCGAACTTGCAACGTAACTTGAACTTGAACTTAACACAGAAATAATAGAAAACGAATGTTGTTCGATTGAATTCATCTTAAATATAAAATTTCAGAAAAACATTTTATTAATTAATTTGGAACAGAAAATTTTTAGATTTCGATTGAAATTTCCAGTTGTAGATAACATAACATTATTATTACAATTATGATGACTTTACATCTCACCCATCTACAAATATCCAATCACGAGTCCACAAGCAAATACATTGAGTTTTACTATAACATCTTATCATTGACAAATCAATTTGGACACATTCCTGAATGCAAATTCTAAATATGTTCCTTAGTCAATTCAGGATAACAAATTCACAAACGACCATATTGAGTTCTAATTCGATCAATCAATTCGAACACATTGTCTTGCTCGTAACAATCAACTTAATAGGTATTGCAAAAAGAGAAATACTCAACTCTCCCAAAAGATGAATACCGTATTTCCCCGAATGTAGCGGAATGTTTTGTTTAATTGTTTAATTTAAATTAAGAAATTTAATATTATCTATTTAAGTATCAATCGATTTTATTTAATGAATACAAAATTAATAAAAAATAATTCTCTTTTAGGTTGCAAATTTGTGATTTATTAATTGAAAAGTTTTGCCTGTTAATTAACGACTAGAGCTGGTTAACTATCAAAGGAGATGATTGTCGACGGTCCGCTCGTTTACATGCAGACCTGGGAAACTGCTGGTCAGGATCGCTTCAAGTCCCTTTTTCCAAACTGTAGACCAATTTTGGCATAGTAAACGATGAATAACCGTGGTCCTCAAATAAACCTTGTGTATTTGCAAACACATAAGTTGATTTCGAAACTGTAGACCAATTTTGGCATAATAAACGATGAATAACCGTGGTCCTCAAATAAACCTTGTGTATTTGCAAACACATAAGTTGATTTCGAAACTGTAGACCAATTCATTGAACACATTTTGTGGAACAGACGGGCACAAATAAAACTTGAAACTACCCAAACACACGATTCATCTTCCAAACTGTGGACCAAATTCATTGAAAATTCCACAGATCGATGAAATTATCCTAATTCAATTAAAGTCTAAACAGAAATTAGAAGAAGAGAACTGTGGAGATCAAGAAATTGTTTGAGGTTGACTTTGATGGAGATTATGATTAAATTCAAGATTGCGATTTCAACGTTGAACTGAAGTCTGATGAAGAAAAATTCTATTCAGCAATGGTCCAAACAAATAATTGAATTCTGCATCGTACCCACTAAGTTTGAGTTTTAAGTTTAAAAATCCTTATTTTACTATTTCTTCATTAATTTCATCATTAATCAATGCTAACGATTCGTTAGGAACGAACGTTTCGAATAATGCATCGTCTCAATAATCACGCGCAATCGAGTGCATACCAAACGGAGATAATTCAAATTGTTTCACTTTGATATGTGACAAAATTGCAATACTTCGTTTGGCAATTGATTGAGCATGTCTTCGGTCGATGGATTAATGCTCGACTTGAAAATCCATTTTTGTTTTGAGTTATGAGTTGAAATAAGATTGTCTGGCAAGCCAGGCAAAGTGCGAGACTCTTAAAAAATAGTAACTTGAACTATCAACTTAGAAACTTTTAAAACGACTTTATTTGATCCATTTGGATCACTAAAGAGGTGTATGGGGACCAATATTTTTTATTTAAAATGTGCAACACATTTACTCATCATTTTCAACGTAGTGGCCACAAAAAATCTTTTTTAAAACTTGGCGCTACTAAAATTGGGCGTCATGATCCATGGCGCCTAGTTTTGGTCTGACTATTCGATTACATATACTCCCTAGTGTATGTATGCCAAATTTGGTAATTTTAGGGTCTACGGTTCTCTCAGAATATGGACAAAGGTTTACAGACGGACAGACAGACACGATGGCAATAGCATAAGCTTACGACTCTAAAAGAGTCTCGCTAAAAATTGTTTAATTTAAGCTAACGAAATTAATACTATCGATATAAGCATCAATCTATTTTAATGGATAAATACAAAATTAATAAAAAATAATTCTCTTTTAAGTTGTAAATTTGTGATTTATTAATATAAAAGTTTTACCTGTTAATCAACGAGTAAAGATGGTTACCTTTTTAAAGAGATGGATTGTCGACGGTCGGTTCACCTACGTTTGTTTTCTGAAAAAAGTTCGTCGCCGTTAGTTCGCGACCTTAATTCGTGTCCGTCAGTTCGTTTGCCTCGAGTTCGCTGGACACAAGTTCGCAGACACTAGTCCGTCCCAGTACTAGTTCGACATAACAAGTTCGCCTCAAATTAATCTACAGTTAATTTATTAAAACAAAATATAACAAATCACATTTTGATATGTTGAGTCGATGATATTGATATACACAAAATTCAAAGTAGATCACGACATTACTCTAGAATAGACCTGAAGGGACCACATCAAAAGTTCCATCAACGAACCTAAATGAATAGATAAATTTGAGTTATTTTTACCAATTTAACAATACGCACCATTGCTCAGATTTCCGAAGAGAAACTGTTCGGTGAGCAAATTGAACTGATGCTTTTGAATGAATTTCTTTTTTGCCCATTCAGATCCAGATGCTGATCCAACATCTGTTCCAAATTTTCTATTGGCATCGCATTTAGTTTTCGGTTTCGTGTTGGTTTCGGTTGTTGCTGTTTAGGTTCGTTCGAGTTGTCGTTATTGGAATTCGACACAAGTTGAGTTTGAGAATAAACTTGAGATTCTGTTTCTGTTCTTGGGACAAACATTATTTGATCATCAGTTGGTTTCTGTAGTGTTTGATGTTCAGGAGAACTCGACACAGAAGGGTCGGGTGGAGTTGAGGTTGAGGTGGCTTTATGTTTAGGTGAAAACTTGTTTGTATTTTCGTTTCGGTTGATTTGGATTAGTTAATTTTATTTCAATAGGAATTTTAATGAACTAACATGAGTGGACATGTGTACGTGACATGTTTAAATACAGTAACGCGAACTGTTACACACGAACTGAGGTTAATGGGAACTGTTGTCCGCGAACTCGTGTACAAGAGAACAAATGTACTCTCGAACTAAGATCCTGCGAACTGGTGTCCTCGAACTGACTAACTCGAAATAACGCCGGCGAACTAATGGGGACGAACTAAATGTTGGGAACAAACGTAGGTGAACCTCGACGGTCAACTTTTAATTTTATTATTTCAATAAATGAAATTAAAAACTAAAGAAGCAAGCTAAAACTGAATTTTGTTTCTAAATTTAGTTACCTTTATAAGTATAGACCGGTAGATATAACATTATAAAATGTATTGAATGAGTGAGTTCAATATGCCACCATGACAATCAATACCGGAAATAGTATAACATCATAATTGCGAAAAACACGTTACCTAATTAGCTTCTAATGTTTTTCATAGAATTTTATAATCCAATTAAAAAAATTATTAAATCAAATTTACCTGTTAATGAAGATACTACCGGAGAGAATTACAATAGTCCATGGATGTTGCCTTCTACTTCAAATTTTAATAAAATAATTTATAACAGATATCAGAAGCAATTGTTTATTTAGAATGAAATTCTTCAATATTTTTAAAATACACACTTTACATTTTATATCTCTTTTGAAATATTTTTTAAAACATGTATTAAAATTAGAATTAGTGCAAGAGATGAAAAAAAAATCAATTTAATGCTTCAAAAACAAATTTTATTCTAGATATAGGAGTTTAAATATTCAACTTGGTGAGAAAATGATATAAAATTATGTATAACATGTTAACTTACGCTTTTTCTTGCATTTAATTACATAGATAGCAAATAAAGTAAAGTCATTCTGATCATTCGCTTGATCTGAAATTTACCGTTTTAACCTTTTTTTCGATCGATGGTTGACAAAATATGCAAATTTATTTTGAGATTGTGTCAATTGAATTGAAGTACACGGTTGTCAATTAAAGCCGACTCTGAAGCCATAACATTCAAAAATAGTAGTGACATCGTGTGATTGTTTTGGTTGATATTGTCAACTTGAACCCATTAAAAACGCAAAATCGACCAGAAAAACTCGTACAATAAGACACACATATTAGGTTATGTCAAAAAATAGTTTTTACCTGTTGAATTTTGAAGGAGACAAAAAGTAATTGTTCGATCTCACTACTTTACAATGACAGAATTGTCAACTTTTAAACAACTTACTTCAAAATCATCAGTCAATAACAGAAAAAATTGAACGGGGAACCTTTTTATATTTCATTTAAAATAGAATAATTTTTTATAAACCTGTATTGCACTCAGAATTTGTGTTTGAGATAAGAAGAAAAACTGAATTGAATGCTTCAAAAACAAATTTAATTTTAGATATTTAAAATAATAAAAAACGCAACTTGACAAGAACATGATATAAAATTAAAGATAACATGTTTACTAACGTTTTTTTAAATTTACTTACATCGAAAACAATTAAAAGTAAAGTTATTTGAAAATTACTGTTTTAACCTTTTTCAGGATGCTGACCCACAAAGAAGAAACAGTCGAGTGGTGATGAGAACTACAAAGATGAGAATAGGTCCGACAAAAGGAAACAGAACAGGACGATCAGACAACCACCAAAGATGATTTTCAAGTTTGAGTTTGTGAACATGAGTCAAGTGGTGCCCATGACGACCATGACCCATTACTTTGGCACATTTCACAAGCTCACGAGTTTTAGCTTCCAACTTGTCGACCTCACATTTGCACCGTGTCTTAGATATCCGGATGAATCTTCCTGGAACAATGTATTTACTCTTCTCCATCATAAACAAGTGAACTCAGAATGTCGATAACAAACTAGAAGCAAATTGGCATGCTGCGCTGTCTGTGAGCACGTGGGAAAAGCTGAACGAGGAGAAATCCACAAAAACTCAACAAAATCAAAACAACACAGAATATAGGGAAATCTCCAAACATTGGTGGAAAACTTTCTGGAAATTTTTACCATTTTACCATGATTTTGAAAAATGGTAAATGTTCCATTTTTTACCGGTAATTTTTTTTACCAATTGCAGTCTCTCTACCTGCGATGTGTCAAAAGATGTAGCATGTGAAAGTTCATTTGTTTTGGGAAATTTATTCAAAATGTTCCAAATGGAACAAAATTTATATCGAAATGATTTTCATATATAATGAGCGTGCAACGTCAACGAGACAATTGATATTTGTTAGTTTGAAATTTTGTTCGTTTCTGCTTGTGCTTTTGATTCAAGTTCATGCCCCGGCAAGCCAAAGAAGTCCGATGACGACAAGCAATCCTCTAAAGAAGCTATTCGTGATGGTACTCAAGAGGGAACTACTGGACAAGACACTCGAGTTGCCTCACAAGACCGTAAAAGTACTCGAAAGCGTGAACGGAGACACCAAAGTGAACCAAAGACAGTCAAACGGGGACGCAAGCGTACTCCTAAAAAGAGCAATATCCTTACGGCTTCTGGCATCAGTGGATTTGTCAAAGTATGCAATGCTCTAGGTATTGGTGGTAAACGTGAATGATCCCGAAAGAAAGATCGTTCTCGTTCTCGTTCTCGATCGAGAAAGAACAAGAAACGACCACCGCGCAAGGCTGAAAAAAAGTGCGTCAAAAAGGTACGCGACAAGTCAAGTGATTTAGGTCTAGAGAGCAGTGCTCTTGGTACTGATGGCGAAGAAGAGTCGATCGAAGATGAGCGCCCACAAGTGCCCAAGGACGATGACCAAAGTGAGAGTGATTCTGCGAAGAAGGCTACAGTGAAGAAGAAGCGGAAGGAACGTAATCGACGACATCAGGAGCAGAAAAAGAGGAAACAAGTGCGAAACAGGAAGACGAAGCGCATTCAAGTCGAAGTTCAAGTCAAAGTTGACAAACCAAAGGAGGAGGACAAGAAAGCTTCCCCTTCTATGATCAGTGCGATTTGGCGTGCAATCAAATCGAGATTCAAGTCCGGTGCCAAGAAGGGTAAGCAATCGACCGGCACTACTACTGGTGGCGGCACTAATGGTGGCGGCACTACCCTTCCTGGAACTATTTCCACTGCTGGCTCCAGATCACCTCGCAGTACTCCTACTCCTACTCCTACTCCTACCAACACCGCTGATGGCACCACCTCGGCAGGTGGATCCAATCACAGTCTCAATGGAGGCTCTTCGATCTTACCCACCTCAGAAACGTCGCACATCTTTGGAGTACCGTCTGGTTCAGTTGCCATCAGCTCGATCGAATCAGATACTATTCGATCTAAAGCTGCAAGTTCTGCTGCATCAAGCGCTGCTGGATCAAATGCGTCATCGAATCCAAAATCAAGGGCCACTACTAAACCGCGATCCGTTCAAAAGGGCAGTGCAAGCTCAAAGGCGTCATCGAATCCAAAATCAAGTGCCACTACTAAACCGCGATCCGTTCAAAAGGGCAGTGCAAGCTCAAAGGCGACTTCCATGGCAGGTTCCCAGTCTACAGCAAGCTCGAGTACTGACAAACCGGCGTCATCAAAGGCTGCCAGCTCATCGAAAGCGGGATGGTCGAAAGCGGGACCGTCATCAAAAGCAGGACTGTCATCCAAAGGCCGAAGTAGTGCTGCTGGCTCGAGTGCAGCAGACTCCACTCAAAAGAAGTCAGAAGATGACTCAGAAGAGTCCGAAGAGTCCGATGAGGATTAGAGTGGTTAAATGGGCACTGACGTGCTGTAATCTTCAACAGAGCCCATTTGCACTATTTCGCATAATGCGTACAATAATAAATTATATTATTCAATGAGTTGTGTAGTTCAATTGATTTATTTGCACAATGACAGACTAATGACACAATCGATCTTATGAATGGTCGATCAATTAAAAATAAATTCTCTAAACATGGCTGTAATGTAGAGAAAAAACGATTAGTTAGATAGATCTGTCATTTGTAAAGGTCATTTACAGTCGCATCACCTGATGCTCCCCTTTTACTCGTTTACGCTGTATATCCTTTCCTCGCTCATGAGTTGCATTGCATGTCTGCTAATGCACCTCCAATGTAACACGTACGTTCTATATCCCTTCTTCACTTTCCGATTAGACTCGATACCGAGCGGTCGACTCTCTTCTGCATTCTTGCCCGACTATCCATCTAATGATGTCGTTGCACCAATTGGATCATCACCCGATGTCCCAATTATGTCTACACATTCATCAATGAATCATTGACATTACCTCACTTGCTCATTTGGACCAGAAATGCTTTGCACATATAATCGGTTGCAAACAGAATGGAATACTCATCCATAAAAATGTGTAATATTTTTAAACTTTACATGTTTTCATATTGATATGTACAATGTACATTGTGCAACAATATTGTGAATTTACTTACATCGAAAGCAAATAAAAGTAAAGTCATTTTGATCATTTTCTTGATCTGAAAATTACAGTTTTAACCTTTTTTCAGGATGCTATCCACCGAAAAAGAAACAGTCGAGTGATGATGAGAACGACAAAGATGAGAATAGGTCCGACAAAAGGCAACCGAACAGGACGATCAGAAGACCACCAAAGATGATGAGAGTTGTTCAAAGGCGAAAAAAACGCAAAGATCGAAATCGTCTGCACAGAGACGCGAAAGGAAAGAAAGACCGTTACAAGAAGGAAGTAAAGAAACACGACTAACAATCACCAAAGGGATGCCATGACTTCACGTTCAATGATAGACTTCATTTGTAATGTGTTTGACCGAATACAGTTGAGATTACAAATTATAAAACTAGCAGTTATATTATTGTACATGAAGTGTTGCAACATTTTGAGTAAACCTTTTCCAAAAAGATTTAGCATGTTTTAGCATTCAGATTGTCAACTCATAAACTTATTTAAAGTAAAATAAATTCTTTTCTTTCATTAATCCTTTTTTAAATTCATCAAAACAAGTAAAGAATTTATTTGTTAAAATTTTGTTTATCATAAAGATAACTTTATTTTCATAGTTGCTAAAATTAGTTTATTTCAAAACCTTTTAAAACTCAAAATTATTCAACACTAGAACATTGAACATTTGGCAACAAAACCGGATAACCACTTCTCAGTAGATTGATGTTTATTACTGAATTTAGTAAATTAAGAATGATCACTTAACGTCATCGCGTTTAAACGCGAGAAGCAAGAAACTTCAAAAGACGACAAAAGTAGTTCCAAGTCGAATCGAACAAAACGTCGTCATTGAAACCGCCAAAAAATGCAAGCGCTCGTCGTATGTGATTAAGCAACTATTTCTAGACAAGTAATTGCAAATCAGTGATATTTAATTTAACAATTAGTAAAACAGCAAGATTATAAGCACAATGGTGCAAAATTCAACTTTCAACAACAGAGCCATACTAAGATCATTCATTTTAAATTTTGTGTAAAAAGTTTATTTTGAATATTAAAAAAATGCAATTGCACAAATGTAGATTAAGTTTTACCATTTTAAAGACATCGCTTATAAAGCAGTTAATTAAAAAATCGAAAATTATTAATTTGGCTGTTTTTTACATTTCGACTGAAATATTATTGTTATCTGCTTCGGTAATGTTTATGTGAAAAAGTCACGAACAGAGCCATGTTGAGTTGTCTCAATGCGACAAGTGAATTGATGCCATTGGCAAGGTCGAGTTGAGCTTTGTGTTCAGTTTCAGACTTTGCAGCAATGCTCCAAATGATTCACTGAATTCTGCATCGTATCCAATTAGTTTGAGTTTGAGACTTACAAAATAACTCAAATCGATTTGTTGAAAAAATCGTTGTTTAACTTGTTCTTCATTAATTGTATCACTAATCAAAGCTAACGCCCGACTAGAAAGATAAATCGTCTCAATAATCTCACGCCTTCGAGTGCATACCAAGCGAAGACAAATCAATTGTTGCATTTTTATATGAGACAAAATCAATTGCAATACTTTGTTGGGTAGTTGATTGAACAAGTCAGAGTGGTAGGTGGATTCGAGTTGAATATTCATTTGTGTGTTGAGTTAAGAGTTGGAATTTTGGAGTTGGAGTTGTGACCAAATCGTGTTTTTGTACACAAAAAGTTATAAATATTTATTTACCAGTAGTTTATGAACTGATTTAACCAAAGTAACCTAATGATAACGATACGATGATAACAGATTAAAGAATACCACAAAAAATCTATATATATTTTATAATAACTGGTTAATGCTTAAATAAGCAAAACTTTTGGTATTTACCTTTGTTATCTTTCAGGCCAAAGTAAAGATTGCAACCATAGTAGCCATTTATTGTCGAAACATTTTATGCTTTGATAAAATGAGGGTGTTTACTAATTGAAATTTATACCGAACCTCGACTTAACAAATATTCCAATTATTGGAACGAGGCTGAAATTTAAAATAAGAAATTAATAAATCAACAATTTTGTTGAATTAGATCATAAATTAATTTTTACCTGTTAATTGCGGCTAGAGACAAATTCTTTGAATTTGACTAGGTACAATAGTGACAATGTTTTTAGAAAATTCAAGATGAGAATAAATATAGATTAATCGTAAATTTTAAGTTTGTGATTAACCTTAAAACAGAATAATTAAGTTTAATTTCAAATTTCAAATAAACTACTTTCACATAGGATCTGTTTGAAGTACAATTGTTATGAAGTCCAATGCGTCAAAAAACAAAATATATTTTTAATTAAATTAAAATTAAAATACTCAACTTGATTAAAAAATTAGAATGATCTCTCTCATGCAAGTAAAATAAAATCTGAAAATCAAAGATATTTTCCAACATAAAAAACTACTCGACATGCTAAAACATTTGTTTAGTTGGAAATAAGAATATAGATTGGTTGTGTTTCACAACAGAATTATGATTTTAACCTTTTTCTAATCACAAGAATATTCGTCAACTAATGTTTTCACGTGGTTGTCACGATAAAGCTAACAAAAAGCGCATGAAAAAAAAAATATAATTTATCTTGTTTATTTTTATGCAATATTAAATTAACCTTTCAGATTATTTCAGATTCAATAATACATATTTTTTTATTATAAATATTAAAAAAATAGATTTCAAGATTATCAAGAACATCATAGAGGCCAAGACCAAGAACGATTGTCACCTTTCCATTGAAGAAAACACCAAAGACTAATCACCAAATTGCCAACTACGTTAAAGTCTACGAAGAATTAGATCCACTCAACGAGAAATTTCCTTCATCTAGTTGCTAGTGAAATTGTTATGAATTTAATAAAATGTTGAATTAAACAGAACAACGCAATTATGTGAAACATTTAATTGGTTCTCAAAATTGACAATAGAATGCAAGTATAATTATAGTGATTCGATTGGTAAGTTGAACTGTGACAATTATCCTTTTAAATTAAAATTATGCTACATAAAATAATAATACCAATATGTATCGTAGAATTGAGATTGTTTGGTTGACCTTTTGACCACTGGAACGACTCCGACTCGTGGTACAACTTAGGTTAAGCAATAATATATTTTATATTCTATAATTTATAAATGTATTCTTGCATAAGACATTTTAAGAAATTAAAATTTATATTTTTAAAACGATTCAAAGTAAAATATTGCTAAGCACGCCAACGTTTTGTAAATGAAAAAATAACTGAAAAATATTACGTGAAAGCGACAAGGTCTATGCAATGTCAGAAAATTGTACAAACAATTTGAAATAAATTATAAATAACAGAACTCTCGTTATATTTTATTTATTTGCAATATTTGTGAATTTAAATATTATGATTAAGCTTTAACAATACCAAATTTAATTAATTAGTCTTTAAAACCAACACATGTAACTTTAGTTTTAGTTAGACGACATAAGTTAAATATATTGACGGTTGAGCAATATCAATTTTCCGTCTAAGTCTGTTGAAGGCTAAAAGAAATAAAAGTCTATTTTCTTAATTTTCTTTGCGAACATTATTTGTCTATAAGTAAACTTGCTTTAAAAGGACACAAGTGGATTTTACTGTTTGTTCGAACTTCGAGTGCTTCGCGTGGTGACTTTCTCTTTGTGCTTGACCTTCTGTCTGTGTACCAAGACTTGTTCCAAAATGGGCTCATGTTTTTGGCCTTGGCGCAAGAAGAAGCGTTCACCCGAGACCGAACAAGATTCAGAGAAAGAGGACACGACTGGAAAAGATTAAGATGGATCGACTGACGACGGCGACCGGCACAAGAACAAGACTCGAGGTGCGAAACAAGATTCTGACGAGCGAGGAAGTTCCGATTCGAAGAGGAAAAAACGTCGACATCGCCGTCACCGGGATCGCAAGAAACGTCATCAACGGAAGAAGAAGGTGCACAAGAATGAGCGACGAAAGGGCGAGAAAGCGAAGGTTTCACGATCGATGGTCGACAAGATATGCACAGTCTTCGGTCGTATCCGTTCGTCATTCGATAAGAAGGCAAGTCCAAGCCAGAAGGTGAAGGCTAGCGTCAAAGAAGGTGGTGGCGCCAAACTGGCCAAGGGCTCGAGTATTCGAGTCACCAATGGAACTTCAACCACTCCCGCTAGTAGTACCACACCCCCTGCTCGAACGACTCCGCCACGTGCCAACTCTCCCACTAGTGGAGCAACTTCGCCTCGCGGTACCACTCCCCCTGCTCGAACCACTCCGCCAAGTGGTACCTCTCACGTGGGTGGATCTACAGTCTCATTACAAGTGTCGACCTCACAAGATTCGACCGCATTCGGCCAACCATCGGGCGCAGTTTGCCTGAACAGTTCGAGTCGGACCATTCGTTCTGGAACGAACACGGAAGAAGTGCCTTCCAAAGCTAATCAAGCCATTGTGAAGGTGATCATTCATGGTGACTCTGGTGTCGGCAAGACATCGCTCATCAATCAGTTAGTTAATGGCAACTTTTCGGACAAATACCATGCCACCAAGCAAGTGGACTCTCACGCAAAGGTGGTGATGGTCGACGGTGGCCTGGTCAAGCTAGAGATACTGGACACCCCTGGTAAGGAGCGCTCTGAGTCTTTAGGTCAAGCCTTCTACAATGGGGTCAACTGTTGTGTGCTAGTGTACCACGTGACTGTGCCCAGTTCGTTCAAATCGCTGGGCTTATGGCGCGACGAGTTCCTCATTCAAGCCTCGCCACACGAACCGGAGAAATTTCCGTTGATCGTAATTGGCAACAAGATCGACAAAGCCAATCGAGCAATTTCATCCAAGCGGGCAGAACAATGGTGCAATAGCCAAAAGAATATTACCTACTTTGAGGCGAGTGCCAAGGAGGCAATCAATGTGGCAGAGGCCTTTCTGGTGGCAGCTCGCTCTGGACTAGCTCGCTCGGACTAGAATTTGGCCAATCGTGCTCATATACATTCACATGCATTAACTTGCATTCAGATGCCCTAATTATTAATAAAGACATATCATATTAATTTAAAAGTGGGTGTGTCCGTTTTGATGGTTTAGTTTGAGTTTACTGCTGAGCGCAAATTTTTAATTAAGAAATCGAAAATTATTAATTTGGCTGTTTTTGACATTTCGAATGGAATATTATTGTTATGTGCTTCCGTAATGTTTACAGCAGTAGATTTGGATAATTTGCTTTGAACTTTAGTTCCATTTGCTCTGCATACTCTTTCTTTTAGTTTCCATCCCCGTGCGGTTGGAGGCGATTCGAATTTTCGACCACTACTTCTTTTCAACAGAACTCTCTAGAGATTTGATTTATGCTTGTAATGTAGTTTAAACAAAGAGAACAATCTATGCAAATTTCTTTATCGTCTTCATTGTCAGTCAAATGCTTTAATGCGTATAATAAAATGCTTAATTTAACAAATATTCCAATTATTGGGACGAGACTGAAATTTAAAATAAGAAATTAATAAATCAATAATTTTGTAGAATTGGATAATAAATTAATTTTTACCTGTTAATTCCGCATGAGACAATTTTCTTAGAATTTGACTAGGTACAATAGTGACAATGTTCTTAGACAATTCAAAATGAGAAAAAATATGAATTATTTGTAAATTTAATGTTTGTGATTAACCTTAAAACAGAATAATTAAGTTTAATTTAAAATGTCAAATAAACTACTTTCACCTAGAATCTGTTTGGAGTTTAATTGACATTTCCAATGTGTCAAAAACAAAATATATTTTTAATTAAAATTAAAATTAAAATACTCAAGTTGATTAAAAAAATAGAATGATCTCTCTCATGCAAGTAAAATAAAATTTTAAAATCAATGATATTTTCCAACAAAAAAACTACACGACATCCTAAAACATTTGTTTACAGTCTGCGACATAATGATAGGTACAACCGAATTTTGTAGATATCTTCCTCAGTTCTTGGACAAATATTCTGGTTATTTTATATGGTATAGCCTATGTATCCCTTATTATTATCCAATAGATATCGGCTTATCTTATCTTTAATCTAACTAGGAAAAAATTATTTTGTCAAAATATCCATTTTTGCTTGGCGACATAATGATAGGTACTAAGGTCAAAACTGCATGGATTTTAGATTTTAACTCTCCCAAACCAATCCTATTAGTTGTTAAATGATTGATTTAAGTAATTTACAAAATTTTACAGCAGGAAAATGGTGTCTGCCTAATATTTTTCGTGATTTTTAAAGTTTGACTTATTTTTGGCTGACTTTGCTTTCAAGAAATTTCTCAAAATGCATTTTAATTAGCTGAGCGAAGTGAACGAACGAACGAACGCACGAGCGATAGCGAGTGCGTGAGTGAGTGAGTGAACGTAGCGAAGCACTTCTGCATCAACTTGAGAAAACCGTTTCGACTTTTCAATGGAGAAGTGCGGAAGCATTGTAACAGAGGGGGAAATGTCCCCCCTATTTTTGTCACGTTGGTTATCTCTAGAACGAGTTCACTAAATTTTACAAATGAGGCCTCTGGAGATTTAGCTACTAATAAATGGGGCCAAGTTCGTTTTGTGAGAAAATCCATGATTGTTTAGGTAACTTCCGGCCAGGTAATGTCGGTTTTTAATGTATTCTCTATGGGAAATAGCTATTTTCACCTTGAATTTGCAGAAGCTGTAGAGAATTGATTTTATTGAGCATTGACATGAGCGACACACCAAATTAATCGATAAAATATGTAGATTATTTCCCGCCATTAAAAATTTGAGAATAACCCTTATCTAACTGGCAATCTACAATCAAACACAAACATTCCAAGTGTGACCTAATGTCGGTAATGCAAAGTTTGTCAACACTATTTCCCAAACAACATACAATTAGGTCCTATTGCAATTGATGGCAATGTAACCAACCCAAATGGATCAAATAAGGTCGTTTCATAAGTTTGTCAACACTATTTCCCAAACAACATACAATTAGGTCCTATTGCTATTGATGGCAATGTAATCGATCCAAATGGATCAAATAAGGTCGTTTCATAAGTTTGTCAACACTATTTCCCAAACAACATACAATTAGGTCCTATTGCAATTGATGGCAATGCAATCAATCCAAATGGATCAAATAAGGTCGTTTCATAAGTTTGTCAACACTATTTCCCAAACAACATACAATTAGGTCCTATTGCTATTGATGGCAATGTAATCGATCCAAATGGATCAAATAAGGTCGTTTCATAAGTTTGTCAACACTATTTCCCAAACAACATACAATTAGGTCCTATTGCTATTGATGGCAATGTAATCGATCCAAATGGATCAAATAAGGTCGTTTCATAAGTTTGTCAACACTATTTCCCCCAAACAACATACAATTAGGTCCTATTGCAATTGATGGCAATGTAATCAATCCAAATGGATCAAATAAGGTCGTTTCATAAGTTTGTCAACACTATTTCCCAAACAACATACAATTAGGTCCTATTGCTATTGATGGCAATGTAATCGATCCAAATGGATCAAATAAGGTCGTTTCATAAGTTTGTCAACACTATTTCCCAAACAACATACAATTAGGTCCTATTGCTATTGATGGCAATGTAATCGATCCAATTGGATCAAATAAGGTCGTTTAAAAAGTTTGTCAACACTATTTCCCAAACAACATACAATTAGGTCCTATTGCTATTGATGGCAATGTAATCAATCCAAATGGATCAAATAAGGTCGTTTCATAAGTTTGTCAACACTATTTCCCAAACATCATACAATTAGGTCCTATTGCTATTGATGGCAATGTAATCAATCCAAATGGATCAAATAAGGTCGTTTCATAAGTTTGTCAACACTATTTCCCAAACAACATACAATTAGGTCCTATTGCTATTGATGGCAATGTAATCAATCCAAATGGATCAAATAAGGTCGTTTCATAAGTTTGTCAACACTATATCCCAAACAACATACAATTAGGTCCTATTGCTATTGATGGCAATGTAATCGATCCAAATGGATCAAATAAGGTCGTTTCATAAGTTTGTCAGCACCATTTCCCAAACAACATACAATTAGGTCCTATTGCTATTGATGGCAATGTAATCGATCCAAATGGATCAAATAAGGTCGTTTCATAAGTTTGTCAACACTATTTCCCAAACAACATACAATTAGGTCCTATTGCTATTGATGGCAATGTAATCGATCCAAATGGATCAAATAAGGTCGTTTCATAAGTTTGTCAACACTATTTCCCAAACAACATACAATTAGGTCCTATTGCTATTGATGGCAATGTAATCGATCCAAATGGATCAAATAAGGTCGTTTCATAAGTTTGTCAACACTATTTCCCAAACAACATACAATTAGGTCCTATTGCTATTGATGGCAATGTAATCGATCCAAATGGATCAAATAAGGTCGTTTCATAAGTTTGTCAACACTATTCCCCAAACATCATACAATTAGGTCCTATTGCTATTGATGGCAATGTAATCAATCCAAATGGATCAAATAAGGTCGTTTCATAAGTTTGTCAACACTATTTCCCAAACAACATACAATTAGGTCCTATTGCTATTGATGGCAATGTAATCAATCCAAATGGATCAAATAAGGTCGTTTCATAAGTTTGTCAACACTATTTCCCAAACAACATACAATTTGGTCCTATTGCTATTGATGGCAATGTAATCGATCCAAATGGATCAAATAAGGTCGTTTCATAAGTTTGTAGACACTATTTCCCAAACAACATACAATTAGGTCCTATTGCTATTGATGGCAATGTAATCGATCTAAATGGATCAAATAAGGTCGTTTCATAAGTTTGTCAACACTATTTCCCAAACAACATACAATTAGGTCCTATTGCTATTGATGGCAATGTAATCGATCCAAATGGATCAAATAAGGTCGTTTCATAAGTTTGTCAACACTATTTCCCAAACAACATACAATTAGGTCCTATTGCTATTGATGGCAATGTAATCGATCTAAATGGATCAAATAAGGTCGTTTCATAAGTTTGTCAACACTATTTCCCAAACAACATACAATTAGGTCCTATTGCTATTGATGGCAATGTAATCGATCTAAATGGATCAAATAAGGTCGTTTCATAAGTTTGTCAACACTATTTCCCAAACAACATACAATTAGGTCCTATTGCTATTGATGGCAATGTAATCAATCCAAATGGATCAAATAAGGTCGTTTCATAAGTTTGTCAACATTTATCTCAAATCGCTCAGCTATACTGCTCGCAGTAAATTCTAGTCTTAAATCGTTGCTTTCACCATTTTACCTGTTAGTAAAATTATTTAATTTGACATAACTAATTATGTAAACTACTTTAAAGGATAAAAATATATGTCGCGGACTGTAGTTGGAAATAAGAATATAGATTGGTTGTGTTTCACAACAGAATTATGATTTTAACCTTTTTCTAATCACAAGAATATTTTTCAACTAATGTTTTCGCGTGGTTGTCACAATAAAGAGGAATATAAAATAAATGTGTTGTTGCCTTGAGGCTAGTCCAAAACAATTTGATGAGAATTTATAATGAATACAACTCAATACAAATACAAACTCGTTCTTATCGATTGATTGTTTATTGAAATGTTGTTTTTACCATTTTTGGGAATAAGAATTGTAAAAGAGAAAATCATATTGAATTAAGAGATGAAATAAATTTTGATTTAAATTTATTATAAAGTGATGTAACCAAATCACTTTTTTGGAGACGAAAAAGTTAAAGATATTTATTTACCTGTAGCTTAGCATGAAACGAAACAAAACAAGCAACCTTATGATAAAGTTACAAAGGTAACAAATAATATGACAGCACAAAAGCCTCTTTTTAGCGAGACTCTTTTAGAGTCGCAAGCTTATGCTATAGTCATCGTGTCTGTCCGTCTGTAAACCTTTGTTCATATTCTGAGAAAACCGTAGACCCTAAAATTACCAAATTTGCCGTACATACACTAGGGAGTATATGTAATCGACTAGTCAGACCAAAAACTGGGCGCCATGGATCATGACGCCAATTCTGGTGACAAATGTATTCTGAGAGAAACGTACAGCCTAGAATTAAAAAAATTATTGATAGATAAACTTGTGAGCATATGTAATCGAATAGTCAAAATTAACTTGGGCGCCATGGAACATTACGCCCAATTTTGGTAGCGTCAAATTTTTAAAAAGATTTTTTGTGGTAACTACGTGGAAAATGATGAACAAATGTGTAGCACATTTTAAATAAAAATATTGGTCCCAATACACCTTTTTAGTGATCCAAATGGATCAAATAAAGTCGTTTAAAAGTTTCCCAGTTGATAGTACAAGTTTCTATTTTATTTTTTAAGAGTCTCGCACTTTGCCTGGCTTGCCAGACAATCTTTTTAGATCTAATAATTCCCGATTAATGTTTAAATAAACAAAACTTTTGGTGTTTACCTTTTCCATCTCGAGGACATTAAAAAGATAGTAACCCGATTAACAAGATTAATTGTAAAATCGAAAAATGTGAGTGTTTACTTTTAATATAAATACAAAAATCCAAATGAATTTTTATTTAACAAATATTTTCCATTTGGGGATTAAAGTTGATTTAAAATTGATTTTTGATTTTTACCTGTTAATCGTAAAGGGCAGTACTCAATGAAGTTATGTATTACACACTGTTTAATTAACAATGGTATTAAAAATATAAATGTCACATATGTGTTCACATGTTTGATCGGATTGGTATATGTCAAATCATTCGATATCTTTATAATGATTTATGCGATGTGCAAGGTAAAATGTATGGAATCAAGAATTGCTAAAAATTACAATGAAAATTGAATTGTAAAATTAATTCTCTTAACGCTAAGAGAATGGATCAATTATCCATTCAGATCAGTTTTGGTATCACAATCTAGTAACTACGCATGTAATCAAATTTATCAAAGCTCCAGTGGCAGCACAAAAAATAAATCTTTTAATTGAAACAATATTGCTAGTTAAATTGAATTTGTGTAAATCACATTAAATTTATAATCTTAACCTGTTGATAGTCTCAATTAATTACAACTCAATTCACTAGGAAAATAGGGTCAGATTGACCGTGAGTTTTGTTTGGTCAGTTGGACATAATCAAAGACGATTTCTTATTATAATCAATCAACTGTGGTTCATTTCTTATAGGTTTGAATTTAATTGCAAATTAAAGAAGAATTTGACAAGAATACTATTTTAAATGTGTTTTGACCTGTTTTAAAGAGAATTATTACATTTATTCAGATTCAGTAATACCTTAATTTTTATTATTATAAATATTGAAAAATCGATTTCTTGTTGGAATATAAATTAAGATTACCTATTAATTTGATGAGACGTGGATTTACCATTAAATATTAATGAATATTGAATTTATTAGATTAGATTATTATGGATTAGATTATAAAAAATTCACAATAAACCGTTTTCTATGATAGATTTACTCAAGTGTGCTAAAATGTAGTGTCAAAATTCAGTAACTAAAACAGTTATAAATCTAAAACAATACTTGTCGAAAAACCTACGTCAAACGAAAAAGCAGTTTCAAATTTTAAAGATAAAGGTTAAAAAATTAAACTTGTACATACTTGTAAGAAAATTATGATTGTAACCTTTTTAAATCGGCAATCCAGTTTTAAAGTTAAATCATTAAAATGAAAATGAAATATTACAGTGAAACAATCTTTTTTTATAAATCTGTCAAAATGTGGATACGAGTTTTTGTGAATCAAAAGTTTTTAATGACATAAATTGCAACAAAATTTGATTAAAAATGAAATATTCAATTTTTTATGTGAAACCTTTTGTTAATCAACCAAGGGCATTTTCTAAAGTGAATGTTGAGGTGCTGTAATACATCAAGCTTGTTGCACTTGCAGAACTGGTTATTTTTGCAGTCAGATTAACATTAGTAAAATCAATAGTAATTAGCAAATTCAATTCCATAGAAGTAAATGTTTCAGGGGTCAAGATATAACAGTTAAAATTTACTAAAATATATTTGCAAAAATTTATTAAAAAATTGTTTTAAAATGATTGTCATCTAGTAGTTACCTTTTCCAAAAGTTATTAAATAACACACATTCAAACGTGCACAAATAATAGATTTTAAAAAGTTAAAATGAGATATCTATTGAAAATAAATGTCATTTTATATGATAAACAAAGGAATCTACCCTAGAATGACTCAGAAAAAGATTGTTTTCTATTTGTTCCAAAAGAAATATCATTTGCACTCTGTTGTGCATAGTGATTAAAAGTGTTTTTAACGACTTGAATTGACTTAATGAAAATTGAATTAAACATAGCAAATCAATTAATTTATATGAAACCTTTAATTAATCTAATTGCAGTGAATGAAGTAAGACTTGAAGCTTGAGAATTGCTTAAATACATCTAACTTGTTGGGTCAATCGAACTTGCTATTAGTGAAATCCAATTAGCATTAGTGATTAGCACATTCGTATCCATAGAAGTGAATGTTTCAGGTGTTAAAATGCAACACTTTGAATTTACCAATTTATTTGCATTCAAAAAAATACAGTTTTTCTAAAAGATTGCAATTGAGACAGACTTGGACACTTCAACTTTACTCTAAAATGATTGTTATGTTAGCATTGAAGTGATCATTTTTAAAACACCACAACAATATAGTTTGTGATTAACCTTTTAAAGAACAATCAGTAAACTGGAGTTAAAAACTTTAAACTTTAAAAATTAACACATTTCTCAAAGAATCTGTTTAGAGCACAATTGTTATTTCCTATGCGTCAAAAGCAGTCTATTTTTAAAATTAAATTTAAATTTCTTGATTAGAAATTTGAATGATCTCTTTCGTGCAAGTAAAATTTTGAAACCATGGTTATTCTTTTTTAGTTCAAGTTTGATTGATTGCATATAAAAATTGAAATGAAAAACGAATGAAAGCATATAATAACCTTTAAGATGAAGAAGCAAAATGAATAAGCAAATTGTTTAAACAATAATATATTTTATAGTTTGTAAATGTATTCGCGCATAAGACATTTTAAGACAATTCAAAGTTAAATGTAACTAAACACAAGAACTTTTTTGTAAACACAAACTGAAAAATATTAAAAGCGTCAAAAGCTATGCAAAGTCTGAAAAGTGTACAAAATTATTTAACAATTATAAAAATAAAATCCTTCTGCTGATTTGCACTATTTGCAAATTTAAATATTATAATTAACCTTTGTTTATACAATTCAATTATTAATTCAAAATACCCCGATAAATATCAATTTGCATGTGTTTGATTAAGTAAAATTTCAACGGCCACTTCAAGACCAATTGCTATTTCCTCGTGGGTAAATTCTCCTCCATCGTCAGGCACATGAATAAAAACTGTTCGGCGTTTGTTCTTTTGAAGCGAACATCTGTAGATGTATTCACAGAGGAATCTTCACATTAAGTAAAAAAGAAATGTCATTAGAATCAGCCTCCTGCGTGAATAGCAGACATATACCTTCCAGCCCAATTGTTCATGCAGGCAGCAATTGGTGATCTACCATCTTCATAAAAACTGTTGATGTCCATGACAACCTTGTTCAGGTCAATTTTAGTATACAGATGTTCAGTCTCAACTTCAGTCGTAAGCTTGCAAGGAGTTATATTACCATAGCAATGTTGAAGTATATAACGCTCCACCTTTTGCACAGCACGCATTTCAAAAGTTAAACAACTGGCAAATTCGGAGACACCACAATGAACTACCAACTAAATAAAGGGTTACAATAGTAGTAGCACTTGTAAATAATAATAAATAAATTGTGGTAATAAAAAAAACTAACCTCAGGTTTGTATTGTGACCAGATTCGGTCCACTTCTTGGTCGGTCACATTATAAATAACAGGAATTTTAATCTTCACCAGCTCCAAGTCTGGACGATTTGTCTTCATTAGTTTGACTGCTTCCCAGGACGGGTTTGAAGTCAAATCATTGAATACACCAAATCCTTGTGAAAACATTTAAAATCATTAAAAAAGACAAGTGCAACAGAAACAACCTGTAACCACAACGGTAGTCTTTGTCTTGGGGTTTTCTACTTCGGTCATCGTGCTGGTAGTGGGCACCTTTGGGTCTGAATTGGAAGAATCGTGATTTTGCCATCGAGCATACGATGTAGGCGATACTTGACCGAGAATGGAACAGATCAAAAGCAAAAATGCAATGTTTGTTTCCATTTTCAGATTAGTGGGAAAAGTGAACTTTTTTGACCAGACTGTTGTGGTATTTACTAACGAGCGTTTGAGACCACTGTTTGACTGATGTTGAATTATATATTTTATATATTAGATGAAAGATCAATGAAGGTGTGTAATGACCCATGGCATTACGATTATTAATGTAACGATGGCGAAGAGTGTAAATGATTTATGATGATTTATGAAATGCGCACTGTGAAATGTTTATCGTTTGCGATTAATCAACTATTTCCTGACAAGTAATTGCAAATCAAGTGACATTTCATTTGACAATTTGTAAAGCAAAAAGATTATAAGCACAATAGTGCAAAATTGTTCCCTTAACGACAAAACTACACAAAAATGTTTCCATTTTACATATTGTATGAAAAATAATTTTTGAATGTAAACAATGGTGCTATGGCACAAATGTAGATTAAATTTTACCTTTTCTGAAAGCCAAAAAGTAGAGAGAGTGAAAATTTGAATTGTAAAATAAATTCAGTTCAAGAAAACAATTCATGAGATTGGATCAATTATTTATTCTGTTCACTCATAGTACCACAGTGACTGTGTAAATCTATTTTTGCTCCAACAAACGAATCACAAAAAATCATGCATTTCAAACATAGTTTTAAAATTTGTTTTTTTGTATGTAATTAAATGTGAAATTGCCCAGTTGTTGTGTTGATCTAGCCTCTAAATTAACAAAATTGTATTGTAAATAATATAAGTTTGTTTTAAAGAAAAAAAATCAATCAATTATTTGAAAAAAAATTTGCTAGAGATATAAAATTTGAGCAAATCATATGAAAATTTTAATCATAACCTGTTTGAAGGCTCAACTGATTCTCACTCAAAGGGAATTGAAAAATAGGGACTGGTCAGTTGGTCAATTACCATTAATACAAGACGAGTTCAAATTATAATCAGTCAATTGATTTATTTCTTATAGATAGGAAGATTATTTCAAATAAAACCAAAATTCTATTCTCAATCTGTTTTAAATGCCTTGTGTTTGTATAATTCTAAATTAAGAATGTATTGATTATTAGATAATTATTTCACTTAATAAAATTTAAACCTGGAAAACATTTTTAACGGTTTTAACATGTTTTTAATCAACGATCCATTAAGTGATAAATTAAGTTATCAAATGAAAGTTATAACCGTTTATATTAAAGTTGATCGGAAACCAAATTTATAAATTTATGTTTTATCAAGATAAATAAACTTCAGCACCTTTGGGATGTGATATTTATTAAAACAATCAATAATGCGACATGTGTCAGTTTTATGTGAGTAAGTCAAATATTGCATTCGAGTTTGAGAACTGAGAACAGCAAAAAAAATGTTGAGAGTTTAATCACTTTCTAATTGATGCTGGTTAATTCGCTCTTTTATCAACGATGGTGCAACGTTAATTTACTTTAGATTACAGATTAAAGAGAATAAAGTTTTGAACTAGATTTATATTTTATATTCATTAAACAACTGTATAAAAAAGCAATCCACAAAAAAGATGAAAAATCTTGTACTTCAACTTGTTAATGCCAAAATATGCAAAACTTTTGGTATAGAAATGGATTAAGATTATGGATTTATTATTAGAGGGATTGGATTGTTGTGAATAAAGTGAGATACAACAATGCTGTTAATCGGTCTCAAATGCTCGGCATTTTGGGTCGTTTGGATCAATTTTCACTTTCGCTTTGTTTCATCGAATCTGCCAACTCTTACCACAACCTCTACCACCATGTCTGCCGACAACCAATCCAACCAACCTTTTGTGTTTAATTATGATGGCGTCGTTTTCATTGATGACGACGAAGACGAATTTGATGATGTGGACATCATCTTTGAAGACGAAGAAGTACAAGATGAAGTAGAAGTAATCGCTCCAAATGTAGCTGAAGCCCCGATGGAAATTCAGCCTCCACTTGACGACTACGATGACGATGTAGTTGAGCCACTCACTGAAGAGGAACTGGCAAGACATCGCCGTCAGCAAGAAGACGCCGAACGAGAGCGAGCTGCATATGAAATTCTACTTGCTCAAGCCAGAGAACGATGGGAAGCTATCCCTGAGCCCGAACACCCTCGAAAAGTCCCGAAAATCAAGTTCTCTGAAAATGTTCAGCGATTTGAATATGACAAAGTAGAATATGTTGAAGAGGACGTCACTGAAGACAACACTGACGAGGATAGTTCTGACGAGGACAGCACTCAAGAAGACAGTGCTCAAGAGGACAACACTCAAGAGGACAACACTGGCGAGGACCGCACTCAAAAGGACAGTGCTCAAGAAGACGCAACGCCAGTGGAATGTACTCAAGTAGCGTACAGTTGCAAGGACGAAAAGGTGACAATCAGATTTGCAGTCACTCCGGAACCACCACCGACCAGTAAGCTGAAAAGAGTCGTTAAAAAGTTGTGGTCTTTCTTTAAAAGATAATTTTAATTTTAATAAATTCTTTATTATTTACTTATTTTTTTTAATTATATTCATAACATTGATTTTAGGCTTGGAAAATTTATAAATGTTATAAAATTAATAAATAAAACTTGTTCCAATTAATCAGAAAATAATTATTGTCACCTTTTTACAAACGTATTCCAGTACACATAATTGTTTCTAGTATTTCAAATCATCTTTTCTTATGTATAATATCAATAAAATTTCAAACAGTAATTAAAAGTTATAATTTCACAAATGTAGCTTGGAATATATATTAAAAAAGAATTTTGGATATACATGGGTATATTGAATATTGAATTGAAAAATGGCACTTATGGACATGAAACTGGATTATTTATTCAACTAGTTTTTGCATCTTTTATATCAAGTTACATTCATGGATACCAATAGAACATAACTTCAGCATATTCTGTTTGACAATAAAACGATTAATTTATAGATAGAATGCAATTTAAACGATTCAAATATTAAAAAAATTTTACCTGTTAAAACGATGTACTCAAATTAGACTCTTTCAACTTCGACATCTAACACAGACGAATTCAAATCAACTTTTATGCATAACAGCAGTATTGTTGGGTCAATGTAAGACGAATTCAAATAATAATCGATTACTATACATAACGCCGAATCATCAAAACGCCGAAACATCAAAACGCCGAATCATCAAAACGCCGAAACATCAAAACGCCGAAACATCAAAACGCCGAATCATCAAAACGCCGAAAATCTTCCTCTGTTCCAGTCTTAAACAAAGTTGTCCAATCGACTTCTAGTCTCCAATTTAGTAAAGGACAACGCTTTCAGAAAGGAAATACATCCACATTATCAATTCCGAAAGGAATATAACATGTTTGCAAACAGCACACTCACTCTGTGCAGACATAAACAAACATCAGCTGTTTTGTGTTTTGTTTCAAATCAGCATTGATTTTGTCACTATCCGGCAAAATATTGGCCTTCTACACAAAAACAAAGTTTTCCAATCGATTCCTCGTGTCCTATTTAGTAAAGGACAACATTTTCCCGAAAGAATTTAACCGCACAATTTCAATTCCGAAAGGTATTTGAGACTTATTGATTCAAATTAAAATTTGAAATTTCATGTTTTCGTCACAGTCTCCCGAAATATTGGACTCGTACACCAAAAGAAAGTTGTCCAATCGACTCAGCGTACTCTAATTGATAAGAATCAACATTTTCGAAAAGAATATAGTTGCATAATTTAAATTACGAGAGGGTAAATGATACTTTTTGATTGGATGGTAAAACAAAATTTCATGTTCTGGTCACTTTTCCACCAAAACTTGAATTCTTAGACACAAACAAAGTTGTCCAATCGATTCAGCGTACTTGAATTGATAAAAATCAACATTTTCCGAAAGATTTTAATCCCACAAATTCCATTCCGAAAAGGTATTAAAAACTTTTTGATTCGATTGTAAATTAAAATTTCGTATTTTGGTCACAGTCTCCCGAAATATTGGACTTTTACACCGAAACAAAGTTGACCAATCGATTCAGCACACTCTAATTGATAAAGATGAACATATTCCGAACAAATTTAATCGTACAATTTCGAATCCGAAAAGGTATTTGAAACTTTTTGATTCAATTGTAAAATAAAATTTCGTGTTTTCGTCACAGTCTCCCCAAATATTGGATTTTTAGACCGAAACAAAGTTGATCAATCGATTCAGAATACTCTAATTGATAAAGATGAACATATTCAGAACAAATTTAATCGTACAGTTTCGAATCCGAAAAGTTTTATAAACTTTTTGATTCGTTCCGAAACTTGGAATTTCATGTTTTGACAAATTTCCCGAAAAATATTGCACATGTACATCAAAACAAAGTAGTCCAATCGATGCAACGTATTTAGTTTAGTAAAGCACCACTATTTCCAAATGAATACAGCTTAAAAACTTCAATTCCGAAAGGTATTAGAAACTTTTTTTCATTCCGAAACTTGAAATTTCAAGTTCACTCGTCATTCCTGCAATATACAAGACATGTATACCAAAACAAAGTTGACCAATCAATTCCTGGTACCTCATTTGGTAAAGAACAACACTTTCCGAAAGGAAATAGATCCACAATCTCTTGTCCGAACGGGTTTCGGCGTTTTGATGATAGAATCGAAAAAATGAATTTTCGTGTTTTCTGCCTCATACTGAACTTTTATCCCAAAACAAAGTAGTCCAATCGATTCAGCGTCACTTTTTTAGTAAAGGACAGCTCTTTTTGAACTGAAATAGTTTCACAATTTCAATTCCGAAAGGAATTTATCACTTTTTTCGGCGTTTTTTTTTGTCGAACACATGTTGCATCGAACATATGTCGTAGGCTGTAAACAAACACACGACTGACGCGTGCCATCAGTGCTTTAACAAAGAGCTCTTTTGTTCTCCGCACCACAGGTGGTCGTGTGCTGTGTCTGTCAGCAGCACACTCACTCACTCGCACAGTCAGTGCTGTACTTGTCACTCTGCGCTGCAGACGTAAACAAACATCAGCTGTTTTTTGTTTTGTTTTGAATCATATTTTTGATTTTGTGCATAATCAACCAAACCGGACACATTTGGCTGGAAATTTGAATATGATGTGTTTAGGGTGAATCTCCACAAACTACTGCAAACAAAGGAACTATGCTATAAGCTCTATTTGGGATACTTGACATCCAAAACCCAGCACCTCCACTAATGAATTCCTTTACGCTGATATATTAGTAGTCACTTTCCTGTAAAATTTTTGTACTCGTAACCCAAAAAATGTTGTCCAATTGATTCATCGTGTCACATTAAGTAAAGGACAACTCTTTTCAAACGAATACAGATTCACAATTTCAATTCCGAAAGGTAATAGTCATTTATTCTGGTTCCGAAACTTGAAGTTACGTGTTTCCATCACTTTCTTGTAAAATTCTGAACTTGTACGCCAAAACAAAGTTCACCAATCGATTCCTCGAGCCTCAAATAGTAAAAGAGGACTCTTTGCGAAAAGAAATAGATCCACAATCTTATTTCCGAACGGTTTCGGCGTTTTGATGATAAAATTATTTTGTCGAAGACATGTTGAGTCGAACATGTGTGGCATAATTATGCATGAACAAATAGCTCTATTGTTGTTCGCTCGCAGTGTGCGAGGGTGTGTTGTGTGTGTCAACAACACACTCATTTTCCTCTACAGAAGAACGAGACCACCTGCTGTGATGAGTGTGCTTTGTTTGAATAAGAACAGTAGAGCTGCACAGCGGGTGACTTTTCGGCGTTTTGACGATTCGGCGTTTTGACGATTCGGCGTTTTGACGATTCGGCGTTTTGTAGGGATACGCCAAAAAATGACCCATCTTTTTGGGTAGGAACTGTTGACCCAAGTCTTTCGGTCAGCGGCCACCCAACTGCATGGGTGGCATTTGACCGAAGTTGTTGGGTGCCTCTGACCGAAAAGCTTGGGTGCTAGGAAAATTCCTGGGAATTATAAAAAGTTTCTAGAAAGTTTCTAGCCACTGAAATTTTTGTTTGAGTTATTTTATTTGTAAAAATTAAAGATTTAAATACAAAACGAACAGTGAAAATACATTAATTTCAAGAGTTACAAACTTGTTTTTTCTTTCTTTGTCAATTGAATCTTTGGCCCAAAAAGTCCTTCGAAATATGTCAATTGCCCGTAAAATTGTTAATGAGCGAAAAGACAAACTCCCTGATACCAACAATGAAAGTCATGTATTTCGGTCATTTAGAGATGCAAAAATATATCGTAGAATCAAAGGCAAATTGAAAATTGAATTATCTATTGATGATGCTAATATAAATCCTTCGGGTTCAAGAGGATAAACTCAAAAATATACTTTTATTTATGCAACCTTTCCAGACATTCCATTGCAAGATCAATGCCAGGGTAAATACATGGAACTACTTTTCATGGCTAACCGAAATAAGATGAAAGATCACAATCTAGATCTACTAGACGTTCTCAGAAAATCTCCGTTAAGAGGAGAACTTCAAAAACTCGCGAGGGAAGGAATTAAAGTCACAATCGACGGTGAATCTATAACTATTCCTGTTACTATCAGTGGAATTATTGGCGACAATCTCGGAATATATGAAGTTCTCGGTTTTCAAAAATGTTTCAATAATAACTCTTTTATTTGTCGAGAGTGTGGAACAAAAGGCACGTCTGTTGATGGAAATGACATTCAAAATTTGAGAATTCATCATCGACCTTTAATCGACCCTGATAATCCATCCCAGGAAGACATTCAAAAATTTAGGAAACTAAATTTTTTCGTTCTCGATGAAATTGATGGAATCACGCGCTGGAATATTTCTGTTCCAGACTTAATGCACGATTTGGCTGAAGGCGTTTGCTTAAAAGTTTTGGAACTCATACTAACATCACTAGTTTCAGTAAGAAAAACTTCTAGTGGCGTAATCCTAAAGCCTGATCTATGTCGGAATATCACAGAACAAAAATTTCGTGATTTTAAATTTTCCGAAGAAAGCCCTCGATTGTATTGGTCTGGAAAAGATGGATACAAACTTAGTGGAAAAGCGATACAGGTTTGTTACATTCTATTAATTCAATTTGGATTATAATAATTTTTTTATAGAAACTTGAAGCTTTTCTCAAGTTGGATGTCATCTTATTTGACGAATTAGATGAAAGTTGGCCAGAATTTAAATTGTTTTTGAGTTTAAAACAATTTACTCTACTCGCATATGCACAATCCATTACTTTAAAAGACATTCGAAAATTAAACAAATTGTCCAAGCAAATCTTGAATTATTACATTATTGTACATCATCAACTTTACGACAAGAAAAAGAAAACAAAAAATAATTCAAAAACTGAAGCAGAAGAATCTGTTGAAGGCGAAGACGACGAAGCAATTGTTTTTTCTAAACTTCATCATCTTACCCATTATGGAGATCTTATTAAAATATATGGACCTTTTTGTCAATATTCAAATTTCAAATATGAAAGAAAACATCAATTTTCAAAAAATGTTGCACGAATTTCTAGAAATTTTATTAATCCAGCGTTGACAATTCCGACTCGACACCAGTTAATGCGCGCTCTAATTGATCAAGAATGCAACTTTTCAGAAATAGATTTTGATTTGAAACCACAAGATCCTCCATACAAAACATGGGAGAGCCATTTTCCTTCTGGATTTCACAAAAAACCAATGCTTGTGGATGATCATCCATTTAAGTTAAAAAAATGCATTTTAAGAAAAATTCACCGTCGAAATTCAAAGTTTGATTTATGGATTCACGTTAAAAAATTTTATCAAGAAATTGATGGCGAAAGAATTTGTTGTTTTGGCGACATAATAGAAGTTGATCAACCATTAATTAATGGAAAAGCCCATGTTTATATGAAAAATGGATCTTTGAAGCAACTCAAAATTCACGAAAAGAATAAATATGTTTTTTATGAAAATTTAAATTATTCTAATGATTTTATGTACACAGATGTAAACAAAAAATCTTGGTTTGTCGAATGGATTAATTAAAAAATTGAGTTTTAAATTAATGTTAATTATTCTCATGATATAATGATATTTTAAAATAATTTATAATAAAAACTCTTTAAACAAATGTTAAATATTAAAAAAATTCAATTCAATATTTCTATGAAAATTAAATTATGGAATAATTCAGTGCAAATCTACTTAAAGTTAGCTTTCCCGAAATACGCCATTACCCATTGGTATCGGTTACCTTCAAAGTTAGTTTCACTGAAAAACACATGTGACCCATCCTAATGGGTGCGATAACATGCGACCCATCAGAATGGGTGAATTTTTAGCTCAGTGTGTTGAAAGAGAAGGTGTCGAATGTTTAATAAATAATTTTTTCTTGTATTTTTCTTGTAAGTCGTATTAAAAAAAACAATAGGTTTCAAATGTGGTTACCAAAATGATAATGAAACAAAATTTAAACTCTATTTAAAAAACTATAACAATTTAAAAAGTAAATAGAGTGAAATTATAATTTTCTCTAAATCGGACAATTTAATATTGAAATTTTATTATACGATTATGATTATAAATAAACTTACATGAAATTTGAATTCTGTTGTCTTTTGTTACCTTTTGGTTAATCCGCAAATACAAGGAATCTACTAATTAGAGACATTTAACTAGGGTCACTTGAATAATTATCGGTTAATGAGCATTTTAAATAAATTAATTTTGTAAAAGCAAATCTAAAGAAGGCTGGAGTTGAATCAGAAATAATTATTTGAAATAAAATAAACTTAAATGACAAAACCTTTTTAATGACTCGACGTTGCAACTGGTTAAGTATTTAAAAGTAAGGAAAAAACTTTTTAGGTTGACAATTGGGTTACACCTGGGCAATAATCATTGGAAGTTGCACTAGAAGAAGCGCAGGATAAACAAAATACGAGTACTGGTATTAGTGTATTATTTGGTGAATTTACTATTGCAAAACCGTTTGAAATTGTTTTTATAAGAAAAACTAGTTGATTTTACTTAAAACCTAAACTTAAAAACTTAATAGTAACAAAAGAAAAGAAAAATTACCCAGATAAAATAAAATAATCAGTTAATAGTTTAATAAGTAAACTAATTATTCAATACTGAAACATTGAGCAACAAAACCGAAATTGCACGCTTCATTAGATTGATGTTGACTTCTGTGTTCATGTTTTCATAAATAGTCATCTTAAATATTTGAACCAAATTCAATTGAACCAAATTGTTTCTCAGGTCAACTTCGGTCCAATCTTCAACTTTGATTGTAATTTCAACAAAGTTCAACTCAATCAAATGAGCCAACGGTTCAAGTTGTCTAAGAATTTGAGGTGTTAGAAGATTCTGTTTTATAAAGATCATTTAAAAATTTAAAATTTAAAAAGTATAAAATTGAACAATTTAAAATTCAAACTCACATTTTCATGAAAAGAACTTATGTGCAAAACTTATAATGAAGTTGTGTAGTTTGAAAATTAAAATAAAGATTTCATCAATTTCATTTTCAATTTCTAACTTGAGATGCGTTACAGAACGTAACCACTGAAGATTCAGTGAATGCCAAAACAGGAATTCTGTATCGTATCCAATTAACTTGAGTTTTAGAAATACGAAATCACACAAATTGATTTGATCAAAAAATCTTGATTTGAAATTTTCTTCATTAATTTCATCGCCAATCAAAGCTAACGAACGGCTCGAATGATGCATTGTCTCAATGATCGCTTGCCATCGAGTGCATACCATGCGAAGCCGAATCAATTGTTGCATTTTTATATGAGACAAAATCAATTGCAACTCTTCGTTGGGTAATTGATTGAACAAGTTTGTGGTCGGTTCGACTTGAGTATCCATTTCTGTGTTGAGTTAAGAGTTCAGGAATTATGGAGTTGGACTTGTAACAAAATTTCGTTTTTGGAACCAAAAAGTTAAAATATTTTTTTACCTGTTGTGTGAAAGCAGAACCAACCCAAAGTAATGATAAAGATACGACGATAACAATTAAAAGATAAAACAAAAAGTTTATTTAAATTTAATAGTTCCTGGTTAAAGTTTTAATAAGCAAAACTTTTTGTATTTACCTTTGCTATCTTTCAAACCAATATAAAGATAGTAACCCGAGTAGCAAAAGTAATTTTATTGTGGAGAGTCTACATTGTAGACATTTCATGTTATGATGCAATGTAGGTGTTTACTAACTGAAATTCATTCTAAACCTCGATTTGACAAATATTTTAATGATTTGATTGAGATTGAAATTAAGATATTTAAAAAATTGATTATTAATCAATCGAATCAATATTTTTGTAAATCTAATTTTAAATTAATTTTTACCTGTTAATTGTCCCAATTGTGTTTAATGAATTTGACTAGCTACAATAATGACAATGTTCTTAGACAATACAAGATGAGTACAAATTAGAAATATTTGTGAATATAAAGTGCGTGATTTACCTTTTGAATCAACCTTTTGTACAATCAATCAAGTGTGCTGTAAAAATTTCAAATTTCCAAAACAAAATCTATTTTTAAATGAATTAAAAAAATTAAAATGCTTAGCTCGACTAAATATTAAAATAAACTCTCTACAGCATTCTAAATCATTTATTAATATATTGGAAATAAGAAAATAGAAGGGCTGTTTTTAATAACAGAATTATGATTTTAACCTTTTTCTAATCACAAGGATATTCGTCAACTAATGTTTTGAGTGGTTGTCACGATAAAGCCAACAAAAAGTATATGAGAGTATGTATCATTTATCTTGATTATATTTGTATTTTTATATTAATAGAGTTGCAAAGTTATTGAACAGTGAAAAATATATTCAAATAAATCTCCAAACCTATCTTTATCTGTGCGGGGACATAAAATAAATTAAAGTAATTGTTTTGAGGATTGCCCAAACAATTTATAAGAATCTACAATGAATAAAGAAAACAATCCCCTTTCGGGACATTGAATTGTTATTTAGAAACCTTGTTGATAAAGAACCGTGGATTATACATGCAATAGGTCAGGGACATAAAGTAGTGAAAAATGTGCATGTGATTGGACCGAATCAAATTTTAATTAAATTAGTGAAAAATTAAATTATTTAACAAATAAAAGAAAATTAAACAACCATTAAGACCAAGTTGACAGAATATGACCCAATTTCATAATTAAAATTAGAAAAAACGCAATAAAACTTATGTAACCACAACTATAAGAATTTTTAAACAATGAACAGATATGTTTTATAATACTTTTCAAAGCTTAGTATAAAAGAAATCAACCTTTTTTAATGCACACTGAGCAGTTTTAATTTAATGGTATAGGAATACGCAATGTCTGAAAATTATGCAAGCGATTCAATCACCACTGACGAAGACCGTCACATTACAAATAACAGGAATTTCAATCTTCATTAGCGCCCAGGACAGGTTATAAGTCAAATTGTCAAATACACCGAATCCTTGTGAAAACATTAAAATCATAAATAAAGAACAATTGTAACTTTAACAACCTGTAACCACGACGGTATTCTTTGTCTTGGGGTTTTAAGTTTCTCGGATTGTCATTGTGCTGGTAGTGTGCAGCTTTGGGTTTGGTTTGGTAGAATCGGGATTTCGCCACCGAGCCTGAGATGCAGGTGATATTTTACCGAGAGAATTGAGCACATAAAAATCAAAAATGCAATATTTGTTTCCATTATTCAAGATTAGTGGGGAACAAGAGTGAACTTTTCGATTAGTACGTTTTGGCGTATGTTCGAGTTCGTGATATATGTTTGACTGATGTTGTTTATATTATTTGAGAGATCAATGTAGGTGTGTAATGACCTATAGCATTACAAATTATTAATGTCACGAGTCACTCGTGACGAGTGTAAATGTTTTATGATGATTTATGAAATGCGCAATGTGAAGTGTTCGTATGCGTATGTGATTAATCAACTATTTCCTGACAAGTAATTGCAAATCAATTGACATTTTATTTGGCAATTTGTAAAGCAAAAAGATTATAAGCCCACCAATTCAAAATTACTCCTTCAACAACAGAATTACACGAAAATGTTTCTATTTTAAATATTGCGTGAAAAATAATTTCTGAATGTAGATTAAATTTTACCTTTTCAGAAAGCCAAAAATATGAAGAGTATCAAAAATTAAATTGTAAAATAAATTCAGTTTAGAAAGCAATTCATGAGATTGGATCAATTATTTATTCAGTTCACTTATAGTACCACAGTGACTATGTAAATCTATTTTTGCTTCAACAAACGAACCACAAAAAATCATGCAATTCAAACATAGTTTTAAAATTTGTTTTTTGTATGTAATTAAATGTGAAATTGCCCAGTTGTTATGTCGATCTAACCTTTAAATTAACAAAATTGAATTGCAAAGAATATAAGTTTGTTTTAAAGAAAAAAATTAATCAATTATTTGAAAAAAAATGCTAGACAAATCCAATTTAATCAAATCATATGGAAATTTTAATGTTTACCTGTTTTATGGCACAACTGCATCTCAATAACTCAATTTAATAAAAAAAATAAGGACTGTTCAGTTGGACAATGACCATTAATTCAAAACGATTTCAAATTATAATTAGTCAATTGGATTATTTCTTATAGATTGGAAGTTTATTGCAAATAAATTTCGTCAATGGGTATAATGAAAACAGAATTTTGTTTCTGGATTTAGTAACCTTAAAAAAGAAGTATGATGAAGAAGGATTCAGTTTAAACAATGTTAAGCAATAAAAAATTTCTTTGAAGAATCTTGGAATTAAGCAGAATTTAAAAAAATGTTGCATTATTGTTAAAATATAGATTAAGGTTACTAATTACTTTAATGGACATTGTAGTAATTGCAAATTATAACTAATATTAGTGAATGTTGAATTTTTCGATGAAAGTAACAACTGAAATTGGGCAATTAATTAATTTATTGTTTAGGTTTCAAAATTCTCTATAAACTGTTTGCTATTGTAGATTTACTCGCGCATGTTAAGTCGCAGTCAAAATTCAGTTACAAAGAAGTGTAAATCAAACAAAATTATTGAAAAAAATTTACTTCAAGCGTAAGCATGTCAAATTCAAATTTTCAGGATAAAGATTAAAAGATTAAACTCGTTTAAACTTATCATGAAATTATTATTGCAACCTTTTTAGTCTGTCATAAGTATAAAGTATTTAAGATTGACTTTTTGTAAAAGCATAAATATCAATAAAATTACAAACACAAATGAAATGTTACTTTTAAAAAAATTTAAAATATTTTAAATTGACTATTTAATTTGACATTAACTAAACCTTTTAAACCATTCAAGTGATAAAACAAGCTCAAAAAGTTAACATTATAATGAATAGAAATCAATAGAAAGCATATAAATGCGATGCAAAATCAGTCAGTCACCATCATTGATAAAAGAGACAGTTGTCGTTGATGAAAGCCAAAAAGTCAGTTTGTTAAAGTGTGCTTAAGCAAAGAATTATAGCAGAAGAATCCATTAAAAGTCAAATAACCTTTGTAAAAAGCAAAATTTGTCTTGAAGGAAAATAAATATTTGCAACTTGACACCACCAATATATCGAGTATTCTAACCTAACTTGAGCACATTCGATGCAACTAATTTTATCTATGTTTTATTGTATTTTAAATTTTGATAATAATACGAGTCATCTCAATTTAATTTAACATTTTACATACCGTACAATTGTAAGTTAACTTTATCAATTCAATTAGATTCAAATATAATTTTTCACCTTTCCTGATTTTTCGATTTGATTTTCACTAATTTATACAAGCAATGGTTCATGGACATACTATTCATGGTTAAGAATGTGCATTTGAGTTGACAGGATCAAATTTCAACTCAAGTTTTAAGTTTTGTCATTAAAGATTGAGTGAGACCGAATTGGATTGTTTGAAAAATGAAGAAACCATTTAAAAATCAAGTAAGAAACATAAAATTAACCTCATTTTGATGAATTGTTTATTAAAATGTTAATTAATCTTTTTAGGTAAAAGATAAAACAACATTGAGTTACGATAATGATTAAATTTGGTATTCAAGTTCATTATAAGTCGATGTAACAAAATCATTTTTTGAGACAAAAAAGTTAAAGATATTTATTACCTGTAGCATAGTTGGATAGAGTTCTGATCAATGTTTAAATAAGCAAAACTTTTAGTGTTCATCTTTGCTATCTTCAGGACAAAAAAGATTGTAACCCGAGTAGAAACAGTAATTGAATTGTCAGATTGAAAAATGTTCACTTCTAATATACATTCTGAAATCCAATGAATGTAACAAATCTACTTTTTACAAAGTTTGAAAAGTTTCTGTTGGCTTCATTTTCATTTACTCTTAAGTGATTGTGCCATCATCTTTTGTTGCCTCAAACAAGAGAAGCATTTACCACGCAATGGAAACATTGTGTTAAAATGTAATTTCTTTATGTTGCTTAGATTGGTTAAAGATTTGAGATTTACTTTGATCAAAACTAGAAACTAAATCCGATTACTGTTTTATGATTATTTTCCTGTTAATGTAGTCAAAAATTATAAGATAATATTTTCAGAAATAAATTGATAAAAAATTTAGAGTGAAAACCTTTAATTAAAAGAGGCAAAGAGTTATCAAAGAATATGTTGAGGGGTTACAATGCATCAAGCTTGCACGGCCAATAAAACTATTCTAGTAATTTGTACAATCAGGTTAACACTAGTGTTTATTTTTATCTTAAAATTGGGTCTTCAACTTGTCGTGGCTATTTGTGTGCGTCCTCCAACACAATCCACATGACATTTGGCACTAATCGTAATGTCTGAGTCACCAGAGTCATATTAGTTATTTGTGTGGCTCGAGTATTGGGGGGAGTTATGATAAAAATAATCGACTCGTCATTGTACACTGGTTTGTTTAGTTCAAAGATTGAGTTCAATGAATTTAAAGTTGCCATTTAAACAAATTTTTGTGATACAAACCTGGAATCCAATAAATGCGAGTATCTCGTTTGACCGGAGTACACAATTGTAAAACAATCCTTTGGTACACTTTTGGATAGATGAAGGAAGAGATACATATAGGAAAAGCCGATACCTTTATGATACAGAACAATAGCTTTCTTTCAGTTTTTTGGTCAGGTTTTCTTTCGTATTTTGTGAAAAAAAATTGTGACAATAATAAGAGAAGATGAGAATGAAGATGATTTGCTAAGTTCTATGAGGGTTGAACACTCGTATGGGCAATCTTTATAAAGTGGAAAACAATGCGGGAGATTGCATAGATTAAAATGATTTGTATTATATTTTTTTAATAAACTGACATAAAACAAACAACATTTATTCGAAATTATAGTCATCGAAATCAACATTGAACTAAAAAAGCTGCTTCGTGTACAGAAAATTTGTGTGTCACTTTATTGTAAGTTTGTTTTTAAGGAAATTATATACAAAATTGAATTTTTAACCTTTATTACAATCACTTGAAACATGAATTTAATAAAATTAAAGAATATATTATTTTTAATATAATAAAATTTTTAAATTTCCCTTATAATGGATTATCTCAATATATAACAAAACATTAGAAAATCTAAATTTCTGAAAAAAATTTGATGTCCAATTCATTCTTACCCTTCGTATTTAAAACATTCAGGACATTGTAATTGTCATTAAACAATTGATCAACATTTATTAGGATTTACCTTTTAAATGAAACCACTAATTAAATAAATAAATTTAGATTTTGATCAGTTTATAAACCGTTAAAACATTCCAAATAAAAAATGTATATATTGTGGATTTAGAAGGAAACACTTGTGTGCAATAAGAACTGAAAATTGTAGACGAAGGTGACCCAAAAGTGTTTGCTCGTATATCTTGAAGCTAAGACCTTTACAAACTAATCTAATCACATATTCAATTATTCATCACATACGTTAACATATCCCTTCTATCCTTACAACTTATTCTCGTATACAATACCGAAAAGCTTTTACTCTTTAATTTTTCGATAACTTTTTGAATAAAATGTACGAACTTGTTTAGAAACTGTTCGTGAAGACATTTATTTTGCTTTCACCATTATTTAAATTACCTACCCCGTTTCAATCGGAACTGATTGCAATATATTTCATGCGATTGTTTGTTAGAGTATTGAGAAGTTTAGATTTGTATAAAATTGAGGAGTTACCTTTTATCCTTGTATCAAATTGTACTATATATATCTTAATATACTTAATATATTACAAGATATATTTACTCTTTATGATATCGAGTATTATCATACCATCTGACAACAAACCGATTAAAAATTTGAAACAATCTTTTGTTTGATTAATTCAATTTTTATGAATCAATTTAAAATTTAAAATTTTACCTGTTGAAATTGCCTTTCCAAAAATGCATTCTAACCATAAGAGGCATAACAATAGTGGCTAGGTTCAATGTTTTAGTGAATTAAATCAATCCAAGTCACATTGAATGATACAATTAAAGCAAAAGAATATTATTTTTAAAGTCAAGCTCTTTCAACATGAACCAGATTTTTAAAAATTTATTTAAAAAAATGAAATAGTAAAAAAATATCACGATGTAGTCTAATAAAAAAATAAAATTGTACTGTACGAGTACAGTTAATAAAATAAAAGTACCAATTAGCAGAGTCGAAAATGGATTTCAAACATTTTAATGGTATAAATTGCAAAAGAAACAAAATGAAATATAAACAAACCAATTTTTTAATGTGAAACCTTTTAATTAAGTTTGATCAATCCAAATGTAGGCTGAAAGTTGCTCACTGCTACTATAGTAGATTGCTGGACTAATCGAACTAGTTAATTGTACAGTCAGATTTATATTTGTAATCAACTCTTTGTATCATTAGATTTAAGAATATATTCACAGAAACACATTAGGTTAAAGTGTAAAATAGTTTTTATAAACGACAAATTGGTTAATAAACAATTTTTTGTCTTAATAAACAAGAAGTAAGCTCTAACAGCGTCTGTCTGTTCGGTGTAAAAAATTGCAACTTTAAAAAAATTGTGACAAAAATTATATTAAATCATAATACAAATAAATAAACCATAAAATTCATTTGACCACTTAAATACAATACACTTCAACAAAGCTAAAGTAAATTCTAATTTAATAAAAAATACACACAGACTGTCAAATGGTCTTTTAATAACCGTTGCTCCACATATGATATTTTAATATAAATTTTTAAATATTATGGTCATCGAAATCAACATTGAACTATAAAAGCTGCTTCGTGTACAGAAGATTTGTGTATCACTTCATTGTAAATTTGTTTAAAAAAAATATATACAAAATTGAATTTTATAACCTTTTGCCAAAGCAATCATCATAAAAACGTTTACCAAATTTACAAAGTCAAAGAAGAAAAAACACGAACAAAGAAAATTGTATCACTCGAAGTGAATTGCATTGAACCTGACAGTAAGATGATTTTGAAAAGTCGTGAAATGTGAATTGTTTATTTGTGGGCTCGTATAAAAACACATAATAGGTTTTTACTCTTTAATTTTTTTGATGACTTTTTGAATATGTGCCAACTTGTTTATTAATAAAAACATTGGAAATTTATATTTTGTTTTGATTTGAGTTACCTTTTAGTGGATGGTCCTTTCTACAATTCCAAGTTATGGTATCTTAGAGTATAAACAAGTCTATAATTGTATAAAATAGAGCAGTCACCTTTTATGTATCCAAAAATCTTTAATTATAATGATTATGATAAAAGTCAATAATAAATAATTCTAAAATTTAGTGATTATAAAAAAAAATTTTATGTTATCAAGTATTATTTACAATTATATACCATCTGAAAACTTGCCTGGGTTTGACATCCCGATTTTCTAAGATAAAAGAAGTAAAGTAAAACAATTCCAAAGTTTTCAAAAAAATTCAAAAATGTAATTTGTTTGTCCTTCTTAGTCAATATCAAGAAAAGCAGTTTTTACCTTTTTAATCTACCATGGAAAATAGAAAGAAAAAAGAATAATAAAGTTGTATAAAACTTATTCACCACATGAACTTTCATCACAATAAATGACTCAAATTGACTCAATTGGCAAATTGGAATTTATTCAATAGACCAGTGATTTAAACATAGTTTTGGAAAAACCCCTAAAGATTTGCTAATTTAAAAGATTCTTAAATTTCAGAAAAATTTGTTAATGAAGCACACATGATGCAAAGCAGAAAAAAAATTTAGGGCGTAGGCGAAAGCGAGGTTCTCATAAAGAATGTGCATATGATTGGTTTGAATTAATTCAACTAAAAAGTTCAGTTTCTCTCAAGACAATCTCAATTCGCTTCTTAAGAGATCGCAATTGAAATATCGTTTTTACATAAAGAAAAATCTGCTCAATCAAATTGGGGTTTAAAATTTTCATTAAAAAATTAAAAAAAATGTTTAACCTTTATTATAATATTGTAAACAACTTCTATGAATAGTAATGGAAATTAAATGAAACATAACAAACCAATTTGTTTATGTGAAACCTTTTATTAATTGATCAAAGTTTTTGACTTCAAGGTTGCATCCGTATACCTAGTTTGTTTAACCAATGAAACTACGGGTTAGTTATTTGTCCAGTCAGATTAACATTAATGATGATCCAATTCGTATACATTGAAGCAAATGTTTCAGGTGTTAAAATACAATATTTCAAATTTACTAATATTTATTTGAATTTTAAAAAATCCAAAAATTTTGATAAAAGATTGAAATTGAGACAGAGTTGAATGTGAATGTGAGTTGAATGACACTTTTCTCTAAAATTATTGTTTTCCAGTTTCCTTTTAAGTTTTCAAAAATTCCGTATTGTCAAATATAAATTCAATTAAAAAGAAACTTATATACTGCGAAATGACCATTTATAAACGTTTATCATGTTGATAATATTTGATTGTCAATTTAAAAAATCGACATGCAGACAAGCAGACAACATTTATTCGAAATTGTTGCAATCAAATTCTTCTGGGAACTAAGCTGCTTCGTGTACATGAATATAGAGTAGCTCTTCATTATATATTTATTTTGAAAGAAATTGCATACAACATTAAATTTTTAACATTTTACACAAAATTTGAACTGGAACAAACGTAAATTCCAAAACATATCCTTCATATATAAACAATACACGACAAAATTTGTGAATCTCATTCAACAATAAAAAGACCTTCATGCGTTTTTACCTTTTAAATGATCAAAGACTCATCTTCGCAAACTTTGTTTGAGAAAACAAGATAAATGAATGATTTTATGTACGAATTAAATAAAACAAAAAAAATTAATTTTATGAATTTAGTCGACCAGTTTATAAACTATAAGAAACGGTCAGAAAATAACCCAAATATATTGTAGATTTAGAAATATTCAGAGACGTCAATTCGCGAACATGTCGCTACCTCTACAATCACTCAGAGAAATGGTAATCAGATAGATATGACCAACTTGAAAAAGCGTCAAATATGTATGACGGCCTAACACATCGCAATTGTAGCATAGCGCCCTCGGTGGCAGCTTTGTGAACCCTACCTTCCACTGTACAACTCGTCATACCCATTTGATGCTTTTTCAAGTTGGTCATATCTATCTGACTACCATTTCTCTGAGTGATTGATTACTCATGGCTGTTTCTTAGTGTATAACATCTAGATTTGTAGATCTGTAATTTAAACCATCATCACCAAAGGAAGCTTAGACAATGCTGACTTTTGACATTTTAGTTTTATCTTTCGAGCTTTCCGTGATAAAGTAAACGATGACGAATTGAAGATTAAACTTAAAGTTTCAACTTGTCTGGCGTAATTGTGGTAAATGGCAATGACTATTTTACATGAGATTATGAACTTGTGTTGACTTATTATCGCTTTCGTTGTAGTTTTCCCCATCATTTACTCAGGGACTATTATTCTGGAACCACAAGAGGGATCCAATTTGAACCTTCACAGAATGATTCTACAATAGGTCACGTCATGCGAAAGTCAAGTCTTTATTTTGCTTAGGTCTGGGTCTAAATCTCTTCTATACCATGCCAAAAGAGAATCCCGCGCAACGGGAAGGTCATAGGTTGCAACAAAACTTTGCACTGATTCGATGAATTTTAAAGGGGAAAAAGATAGGGATTTGGAGTACATTGTGTAAATGTTCATTTTCGAACGATTTGGAGTAGTAAACTCGATGCAAAAATACCACAGGCTTGTTCAGCACAAAATTCTGAATAAAATAGAGCTTTTCCAAATTCTCTCAAGTGGTTCCTGGTGGGCTCTGGGCGTCATGAAAAGTGACCATAATGTGAATCTACTGTTTTTCATTATACACCATTTGCTATCTACTAATTATTTACCCAAACCCATGCATATTCGGTATCAAAATTCTCATAATGTCAAGGAGAATCCGATGACGCAATCGTCATTTGAATCCAAAGTACCAGAATAAATCCCGGATTGGGCGTCATTTTGAATTGGTCTATGTTGGGTGTCTAAATGCTCGTAATAACTTGTATATCAAGGAAAACGTTTAGATATAGTGTCTCGTGATATCTGGAATTATCCAGGTTACCAGAAAAAATCCAGAAATGGGCGTCATTTTGAATTGGGCCATGTTGGGTGTCTAAACGCTCGTAATGGGTTGAATATCATGGAAAAGGCCTAAATATTCTGTTCCTGAATATTTCTAATTGTCCAGAGCACCATAAATTTTGCTATGAGGAATACATTTCTCTAATTAAACATAACAAAATTGGGAAAATTGGGCATGCACGATGGCTAACAACTGCAAGTCGAATTCTTCGACTTTACATTTCTGAAATTGAGCCGGATGTTGTTTTAACTACACTAGTTGAATTTATAATTGCAGTTTATGCAGCAACTTATTTTAAGATTAAGTTGAACTCATACTCTACATCAGCACCAATTTTATTTCATTAAATCATTTTGTTGCCCAAGAAAGTTTTCGATAAATGTCCAGATCAAGACTTTGCGGCTAAAGCGAAACAAAATGTTTTTGATACATTAAATAATAATTCTTATTTGGCTCATCCTGAAAACATATTAACTGCAATGTTGGCGAGCGAAAATTCAAATATAAAAGATAAAGCAATTAAATTCATTCAAATTGCGCGAGACAACAAAAAGAAATATGACAAAGAAAGAGAAAAGATTAGGACCAAAAAAGTTCGCTTGGATCAGACAGTGTGAATTTTTATAAAGCCAACAAGTAAACTTCTTAAAAAGATTGACATCTACCAGCCAATTTTAAACTTTAATGCTAAGCAATATTACGAGATGGTTGATTTAAAAACAAACATTCTTGAACCAACAATGACAATTAACGTTCAAAATCTATTGGATTTTCCAATTCCTAAACTTCCAAACAACACACAAGGTGTTGAATTTTTTATTCAGGAAGTAAATAAAGAAAGCACTAAAGTCAGCAAAGTGCAGGCAAGAAATGCTAATGTAATCATTAAAGATTATATTAGAAAAAATGTCAAAAATAACAATGACAATACTGGAAAAGTTTTTGAACTTCCTCACGATTACAAACAACAAATAGCCAAATATTTTGAAGAATTGTAATTGTGCCACTTAATATGATATATCTTAAATATGTAATGCTGTTATGTATAATAAACGCAAATAAAATCTATAAAATTTAATTAATCTACTTGCCCCTAAAATAATAAATCTGTAATTAAAGTGAACAAATGACAACTTTGAGTTGATTCAAATGGATAATTTTCTACATAGATCCGGCGCCCGGGGAATCGTTTTAATGTATTCTTGTGCCCTGGCTAATTTTAGATATCACAATACAGTGTTTTAGATGTTTTTCTTTATATGCAAGTTATTGTGAGAGTTCAAACACACAATATGGCTAAATTCAATATGACGCCTAATTCTTGGTTGATTCTGGTACCCTGGATAATTCCAGATATCACGAGACAGCATATCTATACGTTTATCTAGATGTCCTAGTTATTACGAGCATTTAGACACCAAACATTGCCAAATTCAAAATGACGCCCAATTCTGGATTTATTCTGGTACTTTGGATTCAAATATCGATTGCGTCATCGGATTCTTCTTGCAATTCTGAAAATTTTGATACCATATATGCCTGGTTCGGGTACATAATTAGGCTTCTATTAGGATATACTAAATTACGTATATTGCAAATCAGTATATTCACACTTTGGTTACTTTTCATGACGCCCTGAGCCCACCAGGAACCACCTGAGAGAATTTGGAATAATCCTATTTTGTTCAGAATTTTGTGCTGAACAAGCCTGTGGTATTTTTGGAGCGAGTTTACTACTCTAAATCGTTCGAAAATGAACATTTACACAATGTACTCCAAATCCCTATCTTTTTCCCCTTTAAAATTCATCGAATCAGTGCAAAGTTTTGTTGCAACCTATGACCTTTCCGTTGCGCGGGATTCTCTTTTGGCATGGTATAGAAGATATTTAGACCCAGACCTAAGCAAAATAAAGACTTGACTTTCGCATGACGTGACCTATTCTACAAGTCATGCCCTTTCTTTTGATACTAATTTTTGTGTGGGTGGCATAGGTGCCAATTTGTTTGTTCCTTCGTGTAAAATGGGCGAAAACCTCTACTGAAATAGGCATCGCTCTTTGATACAATATTTCTTAGTGAATTCAATTTGAAATTTATATTACCAGTTGAAATTAAGTGATCAATTTATTTCTGTGAATTTCTCTTTAATAATTAATTCAATTAAGGACCACAAAACAATACGACACTGGAAGGGTTGAAAAGCGCCAACGGCGCTTTTTTACAAGAAAAACAAACCGGAGCAGAGCGGAGGTTTCGCAAGAGCGTGAAGCTATAGCTATAGGCTTTAGCCGCTTCACGCCTTGCGGTTTTTCTTGTAAAATAAAAGTCAGATTTTTTTAACCTTTTAAACCTTTTAAATGACGTACATTTCAGTTATGATTATCAAATCTTTGCTAATTGTTTCTTATTTGTTTAAAAATATATTATTTTCACGCTGTTGTGCTTCGGCATAATTTACATGTGAATCAAATGTATTTTAATTTAACATAAATTGAAATAAAATTGAATTAAAAACTCAATTTGTTTCTTTGAAACATTTTGTTAGCCAAACAAGGGTTGCTATTAGTTGTGAAAGTAGAGGAGCTGCAATGCATCTAGCTTGTTGGGCTAGTTATTTGTGCAATATGATTAATATAAGCGTTGAGACATTCGAATCAATAGAAGTAAATGTTTCAGGGGTATTACAAGAAAATGCTCGAGGCTCAAGCGACCCCATGCAAAACCGAAGTTTTAGAAAATGCTAAAAGTGATGGCTTTTAAAATAAATGCTACCTTGTAGATATATATAAAGTAATCTAATATTGAATGACTCAGAAAAGGATTTATATGGAAATGGTTAAAGGCACAGGTTAAGCAAAATACCTATTGTTATAATATTGAATTTTTTGATAGAGTTCTAAAATGGACAAAAACAAATGCTTCGTGTGTATAGATTTGTGTGACATTTCATTGTAGATTTGTTTTTAAAGAAAAATATTTAAACAATTGAAATTGTTTGACCTTTCGTGGTCCTGCGACTGCAGGATCGCAGGTCCCCGCCAAGTCGTTCCAAACGGTCACTACACAGACATACCATCCGCATGATGATATGCATCGCGATCATAAGACACACAACACTCATCACATTCCTGCATGCCACAAGAGTTGCTCATCATGACGCTCAACTCGAGCAGATTGAGCTTTCATCAGTCAGTCACCATCCAGCCACAATCACGAACACTCGTTGTACAATCACTCAACCAGATCAATAAAGTTCATTCGCTCGCGCTGTCCTTTGACCTCCTTTCAATTAGTGGTCTGAATCGACCGACCACTAAAGACCTTTTGCACTAGCTATTTATAATTTATATTTGTAAAAATTGAGAATATTGTTTGTATCAACTAGCTACTTCATGAAGATGATGAAATCAATCAAACTAGACACTAACGCTGACTGAAGTTGGCGGGAGAACGGCTCATTGAGATTCTAAAGGCTCATTTGTAGTCATGTGAACAAATACATTATCTAGATAGCTTCACAATGTTATTCATACTAAATAATTACAATATTGATGTAATTTCGATGAAAAAATGACGTAAAAATCTCATGTAAACGGTTTTAAAATCGATTTATCTTGCTCAATAGTTAGTTAAACAACCTTTTAAACTATCAAACCAGCTTCAAGCATTACGAGAATCCGATGACATGTGAATTCCGAAAAATACTCATAAAAAGACACATTCATAATAATAAAAAGAAATTAAAACAATCAAACATATTAAGTTAACATGATAAAAATTGTTGAGGCATAACAATAGCCGCTCGGTTCAATTCTCTTGCAAATTAAATATTTGAATAACATGGAATAATCAATTAAAGTAAATGTCATATTTTTTAAAAGTCAATCACAGTAAAGCATATAATGTACAATTCAAACTTTATTTATTTATTGTTTGAAATCTACACAACTTAAACAAACAAAACTTTCCAAAACGCGAGTACTTAGATCTAACATACTGCTAATACTCATTTGACTCACGTTTGCAAAAGTAAGTAATTGAAAGAGTTAACCTTTATACTCGACGTAGTACACTCAAAAAAACGAAGAAAACAATGCGTGGTACTAGCTGTATAAATGTTCACCAATTCATCCAAACTGGTTTAAACTAATTTTTTAAAAAATGTGTTGTAATGAAATTTGGAAGTACAAATTGAATGGTTTAACCTTTAATAAGATCAACTTTGGTATTACTTCAAGAATTTTCAAGACAAAAGAAGTAAAGCAACATAATTCCTGTTTATTCACAAAATATAGTTTGTTTGTCTTTCTTAATTATATTCGCTGATAATCTAATAAAAGTTTATTAGTATTATTGAAAGCTCATAAATATCTATTTTGCAAAAACTTACAAACCATTTTGCATTCCGAACATTACACCTTATCAACTATACATTGAATGTATATTTTCAAATGCCCCACAAATTGACTTTTATTCATCTTGTCTCACATATTGCTAAATTTAACGGAAATGATTAAATTAATTGAAATTTATAGACTTAAAAATTTATTTTAACCTTTTGTAATACAAAATTTTCCTGGAAGGAATTCAAGAATGAATCAAAACTGGTAATTAACTTAAATTTTTATCAGAAGGTCGTTACTTGAAATGATTTAAAACACAAACAAAAAGTTTTATTTGGATTTATTACATTAAATGTAAAATAGAGGAATTCAAATGAACTTTCTTTCCCCGCTTCAAACAAATCCATTTTACAAATTACTCAACTTTCCAGTGAGAGTGCGGTCATCTCTAGTTGTCTCTTTAATTAAATTGCTATACGCAATGATCGTTATTCATTGTTTTCCAATTCATTACATAATATCACAAAAGTATTTTCAATGTTGAGTAGCAGTGCATATTTAAGGTTAAACCATTTTGCGGATTTGGTGGTAAATGTGTTTTAGCTTTGCAAGGCAAATTTAGTTTTATTTAATTTTGAATTATTAATTCATAACATAAGGATAACCTTTTATTATTACAAGCATGAAGTAACATTTAAAGAAAGCAACTTGCTTGCTATTAAAATAAAGCGGTGCTGCCCACCTAAGATGAGTTGCAATGCATATTTATTTAAACAATTTAATTAAGACAAGCTTTGTTAGTTACAAAAATTTTTAAGTATCAATCAATTCCTTGTTTTGTATATACCGGTGGATCAAAAGTATTTTAATGACATAAATTGTAATAAAAATTGGATGAAATAAAACGAAACCATTTGTTTATGGAAATCTTTTTACGACAAAGTGGTTGATCAATCAAGGATGGTATGTGAAGCTTGATTATTGCATTATGAGCATTAGCTTGTTGAAACAATTGAACTAGTTATTTGTTGAGTCAGATTTACATAAGTGATAATCAAATTGGAATCAATAGAAGCAAATGTTTCAGAAGTAAAAATAACATTTTGAATTTAATAAAATTTATATGCATTTAACAAATCAAAAGATAAAAGATTACAATTGATACAGAATTAGATGCTTCCACTTTGCTCTAAAATGATTGTTATGTTACTTTAAAAAATACCTTTTGTATCACATTCGCACATTCGATATAAGTATAAGATGTAGAGTATTAAATTCTTTTTGTGACTTTCAATTGGGTCTTTGAGGTATCAGAATTAATTGACTATTAAAAATGAAATTAAATAATTTTAATATAAGAAACCATTGACATCAGTTCAAGAAATGTAAGTATTAATTATTTTTTCTGAAAACGATTTCAAGATTGATAAATTAGCCAGAGTTGGATTACACTACTTTACTTTACAGTGATAGATTTGTTTATTTTGCTTTGACCTTTTAAATAATACCATGGTAGCAGAATTTTGGCAAAAATAAAATAAAATCGGATCCAAAATGTTACTTTTTAGATTAACAAAACATATCTTGTTTGCACAACTAATGTTAAAACTATCATAAATACTTTGACAAATCAGTACAGTCAAAATTTTAAATAATTGACAATTATGAAATCTTTAAAAACAGGTAAACAACAAGGCGAAAAACATGAAAAGCGATTTACTAAAAAAAATGTAATGGAGAGGATAATATCAATCAAATTATGAAATTTAGCGGTAGTGACAACTTTCTTACGCCAATGGAAAGTAGTTCAATTAATAATCGACAAATCGCATTTTTTAATTTAAACAATACTATTTGATTGATCTAATTTGAACTATTCAACTAGAAGTTATTAATTCCTTGCCTGTTAAATCACTGTAAAAACAGATACTTTAAGTGTTTGATTCAGAACAGTAATATCCTCTAGCCCAAACACCCTCGAACAACGTCAAAAATCAAGTTCGCTGAAAATGTTTAACTATTTGAATATATCAAAGTAGAATGTGTTGAAGAAAAACGTGCTCAAGTTGGCATTACTGAGGAAGATCTCTCTGAAAAGGGCAGAAGTGAAAAGGGGAAAATTTCAATATAATATGTTAAGAAAACAATGGATCTATAATTTTGAGTGAAACCATTGGTGTGTGTTAATTAAAATAGGCGACAGTTGCGGTAGTGGAATTGTAAGCAATAAATGTTATGAGACCATTTATTGATATTTAAGGATTTCAAGACGACGCAATTCTAATTGGAATGATTTGATTGGCCAGTTTAAAGGTTGAAGTTTTCTTTTTAAAATAGAATTGTTTCTACACTGCATTGCATACGGCTAATAAAATTAGTAATACTTACTATGTAGTATAGAAGTCAGATTATTTGGTTAACCTTTTAAATGACATTTGAAAAAAGTACTTCAGTTATAATTATCAGATCTTTGCTAATTGTTTCCTATTTGTTAAAAAATATATTATTTACACGCATTTGTGCTTCTGTAGAATTCACATGTGAATCAGCTGTATTTTAATTTAACATAAATTGAAATAAAATTGAATTAAAAAACTCAATATGTTTATGTGAAACCTTTTCAAGACATCGCTAATCAATTCACTGGTCAATAGCAACTTCTCGAACCTATACAAAGCCACCAAACAAGCGGACTCTCTCGTATGCTGATCAAAGTTACACAAGATTTTGTCAATACAAATTGAGCAAATTGAGCAATATTACCTTTAATTAATTCGAACTAGCCAAAAAAAATGCAAAAATTAAAAGTCTAAATAAACAAATGATATAACTTCCTTTATGATTATCAATTAAATATTGACAAAACCTGTTGATAAACTGCGGCGGAGCAAACAAGAATGCAAAATATACAATAAAAGTTTCTTTAATAAAGGGTTCATTTTCATTTACTATCAAGTGATTGTACAATCATTTTTTGTTCCCTCAAACAAAAGAATTATATACCACACAATGGAAACATTGTGCACAAATGTAATTTCTGAATACTGCTTAGATTGATTGAAGATTTGAGATTTGCTTTGCCAAATTTGCTTTAATCAAGAGATCAAAACCACAATTAAACCGGATTGCAGTTTTATAACTATTTTTCCAGTTAATGCATGCAAAAAATTACACGATAATATTTTAAGAAATCAATTTATCCAGAAATTTGGGTGAAAACGAAAATTGAAGAATCCAAAGTTAGAAGTTAAAATTGAAATTATAATGAATAAAACAGAACAACTGTTATGTTATGGAGTCTTGGTAACTTCTGCCTATATTTAGGTCTTTTTGTGACTATCAATTGTATCTTTAAGATATCAGAATTAATTGTATATTTAAAATGAAATGATATAAATTTGAAATAAGAAACCTTGCTCATTGTCACTAATTCAATAAATTTAAGTAATAAAAAATTTTACAAATTATTTTAAGATTTGTAATTGAGTCAGAGTTGTATTTCCCTAGTTAACAATAATAGATTTGTTGGTTTTGCTTTGACATTTAAATAACAAGGCAATCATGATTGAAGTAAAATTGGATCCAAAATGTTACTTTTTAGATTAACAAAGTATATTTTTTTGCACAACTAATGTTAATACTATCATAAATACTATCATAAATCAGTACAATCAAAAAATATTTAATAAATATAAAACCTTTAAAAACAGTTAAACAACATGATAAAACATGCAAAGCAATTTTTTTAAATAAGTTTGGGGGAGATTAGATCAACCAAATTATGAAATTTAACGGCAGTCACAGTTTTATTTCACCAATGGAAATGAGTTCAATTTATAATAGACAAATCACATTTTTTTAATTTTAAGCAACATTTAAAGCAATACTATTTGGTGAATCCAATTTGAACTAGTCAATTGGAATTTATTAATTCCATATCTGTTAATTCTCTTGCGTTATAAGCGATACTTTAAGTGATTGATTCAGAACAGTAATATCACCTAGACCAAACACTATCGAACAGCGTCAAAAATCAAGTTCTCTGAAAATGTTCAACGATTTGAATATATCAAAGTAGAATGTGTTGAAAAAGAACATGCTCAAGATGGCATTACTAATATGTTAAGAAAACTATAGATCTATAATTTTGAGTGAAACTTTTGGTGTGTGTTAATTAAAAAAAGGCGACAGTTGCGGTGGTGGAATTGTAATCAACAAATGTTGTGAGACCTTTTATTGATATTTACGGATTTCATTTGCAATTCTAATTGGAATGATTTGATTGGCCAGTTTAAAGGAGCAAGTTTTCCTTTTAAAATAGAATTTAAAATAGAATTGTTCTTATACTGTATTGCATACGGCTACTAAAAATAATAATACTTATTATGTAGCGTAAAAGTCAGATTATTTGGTTAACCTTTTAAATGACATTTGAAAAGTGCACTTCAGTTATGATTATCAGATCTTGGCTAATTGTTTGCTACATTTGTTAAAAAATATATTATTTACACGCTTTTGTGCTTCTGTAGAATTCACATGTGAATCAACTGTATTTTAATTTAACATAAATTGAAATAAAATTGAATTAAAAAACTCTATATGTTTATGTGAAACCTTTTGTTAACCAGACCAAGATTGCTCTTTTTCAAAACTTTGTTAAATTATCTCTTAAACCATCAAACCAGCGTCAAGCATTACGATAATACGATAAAATGTAAATTTAAAAAAATACTCCTAAAAAAGCACACGCATAAGCCTAAAAAGAAGCTGAAAGATACAAACATATTAGTTTATCATGTTAAATATTGTTTTTAACTTTGGAAACAAAAATTGAAATTCACAGATGGAAATTAAAAAACAAATATCTCTTGTTTCGAATTAGAAAATTAGTGATTTCAAATGTTGTGACCACAATGAACCAAAGATTAACATACCGAAAACATGTAGAAAACAAACGTTTTATGTGAAAATAACTAAGTTGCAATTTGAATCAATTAAATAAAACTTATTTAATAATTTATTCGAAACGAAACCTTTTTTAAATCGTTCGATCATGAAGAAATAAATTTATTTTTTGAAATGCTTAATTAAATTGATCTCACACTCACAAAATCTAATTGCATTGTCACGAGTCAAACTCGTAACAGGGAGTTCGAACAGAACGATCGAACTCAGGCCAGCTATTTAATGGCCCAACCATTCGCCCTTTGTGGCACTGCCGTGTTCAGTCTAGATTAGAACCTTTCGGTCGCGCGTGACCTGTGACCTTGCTTAGAGCCAATAAACCTCTACAGCCTTTCGCCCCTTTGTATCGTTCTTTCCCCTGTGAGCAAGCGCGGTTGCCACATGCATGAGCAAATTAAATAACTGAAAATTTGAATTAAGTAAACTCGGTTAGTTAAAATAGTGGACATTTGATTGGGTTCAAATTCTTGATTTGTAATTTTTTATACTATAAATTCACCAATTGTAAGGTTACCTCCTATTAATACACGAATGCATGTTGACCCAGAAATATAATACACAGAATAAGAACAGAATAGTTTAATTGAAATCATATGAGAATTTTTTTCATTTATTCAAATGGAAAATAAAAACAACACTAGTTTGTTTGTGAAAGAGATTACGCCAAAATCTTAAAGAAGTTAAGAGTTAATATTGAAAGCATTTTCATTTGGCCACTCACAACCTAGATCAGTAATTAATAGTCGATTTGTCCGGAACTACCAGAAATGCAAACTAACATTCTTTATTTAAAAAATTCTCAAAATAAATTATCTTTTACTCTTCATACGTTAATTTACATACGTAATTATCAAAATATACAACACGTCCATAATACAAATGACCAGCTATGAAAGTGCGAGTAAAACACATAATAAAAATCTAGTAGACTAATTCTTTGACGCCAAATTTGGACTTAGATTGATAAATCATATAGTTAACTTAAGACAAAGTGAATACTCGTACATTGAAGAAGTCTAATGAGACAAAATGTTTGTTAATTTTACAAACTTTGTAAACTTTAAAATCTTTAAAATTTTCTATGACGAAAACTATACTTACATAAAACTTGCATTCTGATATTCTGTTAACCTTTGTCAAATCAAAAGTAAGATGATGTCATTAACTAAAAAAGAACTCCTAAAGAATACACTCAGAGATTACCACTAGAACAATCAATAATTAATAGACATATTAAATAGATGACCTTTTAATAATCCTATACTTTAAATTGAAAAAATTAAATTGATTGCTAGCAAATCAAGTTTTATTCACGTTTGAATACAAACGTGAAATTATGCAAGTGGTAATAAAACAAAATAAAATATCTAGACTCGCTAGCAGACTTTTTTTTGTAAATGACAAGTTTTCTGTATTGATAAAACATTTAATTAACATAATAAACTTTACACTAAGTAATAGAATCCTTAAATGTTGTTACTCTTACTCTTACTTATATGTTGTCTCTCTGTTATATCTCTATATCTCTCTTTTGCTCCCACCAATCCACATCAACATTAGGACAAATTGATTGACTTTCTGGTTAGGTCTCACAAAAAAATAAGTTCGCAATTTGTTTGTGATAGAATAAACGTTTATTTAAAACGAATTTAAATAAATTTAAAATGAAAAACCTTGTTTATGGACACCAAAGTAACTGCTATAAAAGTATTAGAAATTTGATTAAAAATGGATAAAAGATTGTTGTAAATGAGACAGAGTTGGATCTCCCTTACTTTACAATTATAGAAGTGTTTATCTTTTAAACAATCTTCCTGAAGCGTTTACCATCAACTGATCTAAAAGATAGTGTTCCAAGACATTTTAAAATAGTAATTATTCTTAAATGAAATAAAATTGTATTCAAAAAGTTACCTTTAACAAATCATGGATACTATTAATGTTAATTTAGCATCATCAAAAATTTAAAGTTTTAAATATGAAATCATTAAATATTCTGTTCACAGGAGTATTAAATGTAATTATAAAACAATTTAAGTCATTTAAAATGTCTTTGAAGGTAAGTTTTTCCAAAATTTAAGACCCTAGATTTATATTCGCCAGATTTTGATAAATTTAAAACCAATCAATAATGTTTGAAATAATAATATGTCTAAATATTCACAAATTGTGATAAAAATAAACGCAAAATGTAGATTTTTTACATTGTTTTTGTAAATTAATTTTTTTACCGATTAAGCTGGATTCGAGTAAAAAGCTCAACCACAAAATTTGAAATTAATAATTCAATTCCAACAAAAAAATTTACTTTATTCGATTAGTAAATTAAAAATAAACCATTGAATACAATAGAATGCGACCTTGACTGTGCAAAACGTGACCATAATTAACCGATGCAGTGGCAGGTCATAAGGAGGGTGCCTTGACAGACGCCATCTCTGAATTTGTTCTCCTGACAATGTCGCTTGCACTTGCTTGTGATTGGACAGCCATTGGCCGACCGGACTTTAGCGGACCTGCCATTGGCTGACTGGAGTGATGCAGCATCAACAGCAGGACTTGAAGTGAGCAGCACTGAAAGGGTGAAATTTGGTGAATTAGAGATTGATTCAACATTTTGGAAATTAGAAAGGATTGTAATCCATATTTTTTACATACCGAGCCCAAGAGTGAATAACATCACCACTAAAAAGGACATTTGACCGAACAGCTTCATGATCGTGATCTTGGTCTGGACGAGAGAAAATGCGTGACAACTAAAGCGCAAATAACGATGATTTGCTAAGTGTTGTGTAGTTTGGACAATCTTTTTAAAGTGGAAACAATGCGGGAGATTGTATAGATGCAATGAACGGTAGATTAGAGTTAACAATCTCGTTGATAGGAACGAGTTGGGGTCGGGTGAAGCAGCAACAGATGTTAAACAAGTTGATACGATTAACCACTCAAATGCGTTTTGTTTCATGTAATAATTTATAGAGTAATTAGTACTTGTTTAATTATCAATTGTTGACTCGAGTGGATGCAACACCGAACTGATTACTGCAAAGTTCGATTGCACAATGAAATCACATTTGTGTGTATGTTTTAATTAAGTAATCATATTGAACATATGGCGCCATTCACACTGGATTGTTAGAATGCAGTTGTCTTTGAATTTTGTGTTGACATGTAAAAATAATCAAATTTATTTATTTGTATTAAAAACCTTTATTATATTTGTCAAGGATTCAAGAAATTAGAGAATTTAGAAAGTTTAAATAAAATTTGTTGAAGATGGTTAAAAAATAGTGCTAAATAATTTTTTATAAATAATTAAAACCTTTAACAAATTGCTCCTTTAACAAACTAAACAAAACAAGTGAAGTATTCCATAATAATTTGTTCTTATGAAATCGCTTTGAATGAATGAAATTAACTTTTTAATAAGTTGAGTAGAGAGAAATATGGAAAAATATTAAATTCGATTACCACAAGTTGTTGGTGATTTTTACCAATTGACTGTTGACTCAATAGACGAAAAAAACATCGATATGAGGTGAGGGTTTTGGAAAACAGAGCGATGAATTTTCTCAACTGTTCTCACTGTAGGAGTCCCATGTAAAATATTTCGGATTTATAGTAGCAGTAATTAGATATTTTAGGTTTCCTTTTCGTGAGACATTTGATAGAATTTGATACCAACAAAACATTTGAACAATGTTCCACGATCAATGTTTCAATACACTTTCAAAAACTTTCAAAATTTCCATATTTTCAAGATAAAGAAAAAACTTGACCTTATTAATTTTAAAATAATTAATTAATTATATTAATAATAACCTTTTTAATTGTCCTCCACTTATATGACCTAATACCACAATCGAGTAGTTAAGATTGACCTTTCTTGTGTTCAAACATAAATACAATTAAAATCATAAACATCGACGAAAGTTATAATTCCACAAATGGTACTTGGGTTATTCAGTTTAAAATATATATGTTTATAAAAAATGAAAATTTTACTACCGTTTCAATGGTTGCCAAAAATGACGATCCAATTAAGCAAAACAATTTTATTAAACGTCGTTTCTTATAAAAAAGCTTATGTATTTTTCAATAAGTGTTCTTTCAAAATACTCGTAAACATACAAACAGTTATCGAAAGCTTCTAAGTATACAGAGCAAATCTCAATGATAAGAAACGCTTATTTTCAAAATTTTAATTTTACGAAATATCTCGATATGTGATTTAATACTAATTAACTTTTTTATCGAACCAGAAGGAGAGTGATTTACTGTGTGCTAACTAATTGAACTTACGTACAACTTATTTGTTGTTGTATTGCGAAATAGAATTGATGATTTAAATTTTAAATTTAATAGGGGATAACTCTGAAATGCATGGAGAAAAACACGATTGAGAGAGAAATTAAGGAACACACGAAAAGATAAACTACCCGTACTGGCACGACGATTAAACTAATTTAACCTTTAAAACTAAATCACTAAAAAATGAAAAAATAATATAAATAAGAAGCAAAAGCAACGCAAGAACGAACATAAAGATTGCATCAACGTTTCAAAAGTGTAGATTGAAATGTTTGTGCAAATAAGGTTATGTAAAAAGAAAATTAACTTATTTGTGTGCTAATTTGATCGATTTTAAAATATGTTTATGATTCAATTCAATGTTATGTTTACAAATCAAATATACATAGTAATTAATGATTGGAGGAATTCACTGTTAGGGTAAGTAAGATTTTTTCTATTTATTTTAGAAATAAATCAATGAAAAAAATTAAACAATTAAAAACATTGAAAAACAATGTTGAGAAACATTAAATTTAATTTCAATTACCACCTTTTCAAACGACAATGATTCAATTTTTCCATAGTAATTAATATTTTAATCCTAACGATCGAGTTCGGTATCATCACTGCTAAGATCGGATAGTTAATGCCAAAAGATGAGATATTAAGAAAACCCAAATGTTAAAAAAATATTTAAGTTTTTACCTTTAAAAATATGCTCAGTACTAACCTAAAACGTAATATTTTCGATATTTACAATGTCATATTGATTGATTTATAATTATAAATATAAATAGAGATTCTCTGGTACTTAAATTTTCAAATAGATAACAGTAAAAGCCAAACTTTGCAAATAAGAATTTCACCTTTTAACATAATATGATAGTGTTAGTTTAAACTTAATTAAACCCAATTTGTAAAGCCAAAGTTCGTGTTGAAAATCATGAACTTAATTACTTATCGAAATAAACAAGAAAAATAAAGAACATAAACTGTAAACAATTGTTTCCTTGTTTATAAAACCGTGTTTAAAGTTTATTTTGTCACCGTATTTTTTTGCGTTTCACGATCAAACAAGTCAAGCTATGAAAGATGTAAGATGAAACATATTTTTCGAATAATACAACACACCACTGTAGAGTCCAAGTGACGGTAATAGCTGAAGCCTCAATTAATACTTTAAAATATCTTCACAAAGTTCTTTGGTCAGTATTGCATGATTTGTTGCATTTAGAGCCATGTGAAGGGTTTAAATAAAATTGTTAAAAACCTATTAAGAATAGCTTCGTGTGTCGAGTAGCATAACTAAAACGACAAAGTTTGCATGGATGTGTATTGTTTTATTTGCTTGAATTGAATATTGACAGTTTGCAAAATTGTTGACTGGAAAAATTGATTCCCTGGAAAGTTGTTCATTAAAAATTGGATAATTTGTCGTAAAAACTTCAAGTTGTAATAATTTTCTCGCTTGTAGATATTTTTAAAATTATTCTAATGTGACCTTTTATAAACACATCCATAGTGACTGTAAATTGGCGGACCAAATGGAGAAATACTGTTTCTTTGAATAACTTGGAAATTGGTTAAACACTCTTAAAGTTAAATCCGTGTATGGTTGCACAAATAAGAAAAGCGAAATATATTGAAATAATTTAGTTTAAACTGTCTTATCAAAAGTAGATTCAAGTTATACAGCATATCAAAAGATTATTGAAGCTTAAATGTGTGTCATAATTAATTGCATTTTCAACTAACTAAACAGTCAGTCCAATAATGTATTTATAAATGAAAACCTAAAAAATTGGTGAATGGAAAATGTACAAGTTTACTTATAATTTGTAAAATCTGAGACCAGCCTCACTTAGGCTTCTTTTTCAATTAAATAGATTATGGAAAGCAAACAAAAGTAAACTCATTTCGATCAATCACTTGATCTGAAAATTATTGTTGTAACCTTTTTAAACACTGCTCCGACTGATCTGGAAATGTGTGTTGTTTAAAATGACTTTTCTTAGGTACTTTCAAATGAGTAATCAAAATATTTTCAAATTCTTAAAAACGTTTTTAATAAATTCATCATTCAAAGAACGTGGTACAGTTCTCCGTAATAGTTCACAAGAGAACCCACTGAGCCACTGTCTTAGCTGTTTCGATACCTACACCATTTGGCCGAGCACATTGAGTATAAAAACTTAAACATAAAAATTTTAAATGCGCATTCAGTATAACTATAGATATCGCTTTTGCATTCATATATAGAGATATTCAGAATACCACTTTGATGTTTCTTAAACGATGACTTTCAGTTATCGTTGTCACATTACCGCCAAAAGTTTATTGATCTTGCTTTTACTTATAAACAAGAATTAATTGCTTTAAAATTTAAAATTGAATTCTCATACCCAAGCCATCAAACAATTCAATGTTGTATTTTTTAAAATCTGAAACTCAGTAATCGATGATTGGAGAAGCTGCTTGGGAAAATAATTTTTGTTTTTTAAATTAAATAGAAACCTGTTAAAACTAGAAAATCAACAACAAAAGTATTTAAAAATAATAATGTTAAAAACAGTATAATTTGTTTTAATTTCTACCTTTACAAAAGATACTGTATGATCTATCTTCGTAATAATTAATATTTTTAATCTACCGATCAAGTTCAGTATAATCAATGCTAAGTTCTGAGCGATTATGTTTAAATGTTATGAAAAGCATAAAATAATAGTTTGATTTAATAAAAAACTCAAATTTTATAAGATATCTGATTTAAATTTCTTTTGACCTGTTTTATATTCAAAGAATTTGAACTCAAAATGTTTAAACCGATCCCAAAAATCATCAAGTAATTAGCATTTAAACTTTGAACATATGTGAAACCAATTACTCTTAAAGATATGAATAATATTAAATCAGTTATTCATTCAGTTCAGTTATAGACTATAACTTATAGTTCAACAATTCAGTAACAAAATTCTTTTAAGCTTTAGTGTCAGTGTCACAATCTCTTGTTGCTTCAAATGACAAATCACATTAAATAAACAATGCAATTAAAACAATAAATAATCAAAATAGTTTTTGTAATAAAATGGAATGAAAAATTTCCATTTAGTTAAAAAGCTCAATCAGTCATTTGAAGAATTATTGATAGCTAAATTCAAATTTTTCACAATACTTTTCGAATATCAGCAAAGTTTATTTAAGGAAAAATAAGATATCTGATAACGAATAGAATAACTGAATTGAAGCCATATTGCTTAGTCAGTCCAATATAAACGAAAAAGGTTGAAATTTATTTTTACCTGTTAAGAAGACACACCTTGAAGATTATCCAGAAAAAAATTAATAAAAATATATCTCAACTCACTGTCAGTGTGGCACTATTCATTGAATATAACAGAGTCGAGACAAAACAAATAAATTGTACAGGTATTTAATGTTTAATGTTTAATGTAGATTTGATGTTTAATGTAATCAAAGCCGATATTGGATAGAGCTAGTTTTAAAATAAATTTTAACCTGTTAAGCGTACAAAATCAACTATATTTAGAAAGTTTAGATTATAAGAATTAATAAATTGTTAATTGTATTTGACTTCAAAGATTATTCTTTCACACAATCAGGCACTCTTAGCAAGTTAAAATTTTGTAATGAATATAAATTAAGCAGACTGAATCAGGTAATAATGCACAATGAATCACTTGAATGAATGCAACAATTAAAATTAAATAATAAATTGATTTATGACTGATGATTGCTCAATAATCCTTTTCTGTGACCAACAATATTCTAAGATGGGCTTTTATGTTCCACGATTTTGGTTGAGAAAAATAATGTGCTGCAACATCGGAAATCTTATTTCTTTTATTTCTATGATCCAGACAATGAGCAAGGCAAAGCAGTTCGCAGAAATGCTCAACTGGCCCTCGAAGATCTCTGCGATTGGCTCAAGTAGGGCATGGGAAAAGTGGCTATCTTCGATGCGACCAACACTACCAAGGCACGCAGAGCAATGCTCCATGAAACTGTCGTTAACTAACAGAACCTAAATCTGCTCTTCATCGAGTCAATCTGCAATGACCAGGAGCAGATCATCCGAAACATCATCGAGGCCAAGACAAAGAACGACGACGGCCACCTTTCTAATTAAGAAATTATCAAAGACTTTAATCGTCGAATCTCCAATTATGTCAAAGTCTACCAAAAAATTAAATCCAATAGACAAACACCATCTGTCTTTCATCAAGATAATCAACGGATGGGAACAAGTTGAGACGAACAATGTTGATGGACAACTTCAAGATCGTGCAGTACAGTTCTTGAAATGTACTCACACCACGAAAGGTTCAATTTTCTTGTGTTCTACAGGTGATGAAGAATCGATATCAAGATGATTCTTTGGAAAACAATGTCTTCAAGTTTTCTCCTCAAACGACAAGATCACTAAATTCATCGATTCTCAAGTCATAGTGCTATCATCTCTAGTTGCGTTACAAAAACAAATCACATCAAGATTTGGCAAATCGACTCGATCAACTCATCTTGGCCTTAGAACAATACGACAACGATGTCCTGATCATGGCAGATCCTCAGTTTTAATCGAATATGTCTAATGTTATAGTAAAGATTAAATAATGTTCAAAAATTATATTAGTATGACATTTAACCTCACGTGTTCAGACATCCTAAAATTTGTTGAAATGTTGATATATTTTATGAAATTAATTTTAACTTTGCTTTTTAACCTATTGAAAAATTGTGTATGGTCAATAAAATAACATCAAATAAAAATTTTTATGAATAGTTGACTGTAGTATTGAAATTCTCAAATAGATTATTGAATAAGAAACCATTAATGGTAATTTAAGAAAACCTTTTAAAAACCATCTAGACTCATTGTACAATAGGATATTTCTGTGCATTAGAAAAGGTATAATTGCACAATTTAAGTTTCGTTAAATTTCTTGAAAATGAAACAATATTGGACAGACAAATAACATTTCAACATTAGCCATCTGACATCGAAGCGGTGTAAAATCAATTGACAAAAGTATCGAAGTAAAATTATTTTAACCTGTTAAATTACAAGATCAGAATACCACTCAATGATATTGTCGTTATTTTGCTCTCTTAGGAGTTCAAATTATATTTCATTAAATAGCAATGTATTTTCTAATGATTTGAATTTTAATGTAATCGAAAACAAAAATATAATAGGATTTCTATTTTTAAATTTGCTTTAACCTGTTAACCGTTCTCCAAAATCATCAAGTAATTAGTATTTAAACTTTGAAAATATGTGAAACCAATTGCACTTAGGAAAGTGATTCATATTAAATCAGTTATTCATTTTGTTCATGTATAGTTTTACAATGTAATGCCTGGTTGTTAATTTTGTCAATAACAAAATTGTTCAAAGAATTCGTGTCAGTACCACGATTTCTAGTTTTTCAACTAACGAACCATATTGAAAAAATTATGCAATTCTTGCATAGTAAAAAAATAATTTTGACATATAAGATAATCGAAATCGAACAAATGATAATCACCTCATTACTGTCACGTCCCACGAGCACCCTAGTACTGTCACAGCCATCATTGGTGACCTTAACTCTGAAGTATTGTTGTATTATATGTATAAATCAAAATTTGTTGATTAAAAAAAGAAAAATAATAATTTAACAACGTGTAAACCTTTATTAATATTAAAAGTTCCAAAAATCATGCTGCACATAAAGTAGTTCAAGTTTAATTTTCTTGTGAACTAGCGGAATACTGTTTAATGAATTCAAAATAAACCAATCAATTAGAAATTGACATTTATTTTTTTAAGGTTAGAGAAAGCAGTTGCAACGCTCTGTTTGTTGTTTCCAATAAATTGATTGAAAACTAAAAACATTGCTATTGGTTTTTTAAATAAAAAAATAATGTCACCTTTTATGAGATCGATTTCCGGATTAGTTCACGGTCCAATGAATTACTTTATATCATTTCAACAAGTACATAAAAAATGAAGTTTTGTCCAGAAACAACTACTCAAGGTGTTTAATATTTTTACCATTTGACAGAAATCAGTAAAGACAGGAAGTACAACTAGAATAGGTACAAAATACTAGTTGATTTATTTATAGATTTTTCATAATCAAAATTACCTTTTATAAAGTTAAAAGCAAATTAGCTCTCGTTACAGTTTAACCAGAAATAGATTAGATTATTTGACTATCATTTATCATTCAGGATATGATACCTTATCAACTATACATTGAATACATATTTTCACATGGCCACAACGCGATTTCGCTTCATCTTGTCACACATAGCACAATTGACACAAATCATCATTCTAGATGTTACCGCTAAAATTAGTGATGTTATTTACGAATATTCGAATATTCGAATAGGATTTTCACACAGTATTCGAATACCAAGATATTCGAATAATGGCCAGATTTCAAAATTTGCTATTCGAATATTCGCGAATAATATTCGAATATTCTATAAATATTCGAATACTAAACAATTTTTTTTAATCCGAAGATGCATATTTTCTAGTGGTCCCCACAGTTCATCGATTGGAAAGGCTCATTTGGATATGCAATGTTTATTAGATCAATGGTAAAAAAATGTATTATAAATGTTTCATGAAGCAATACAAAGAATGTTTTATAAGAAATGAATTGATTACAAGATTATCGTAAAAATTAGTAATACAAAGTGATGTCTAAATCAGTTTTGGTTTTTCTGAATATCCTCATAAATTGGAAGGGCGTGGTTTAAAAAAACCAACTCATTCAGCAGATCGTTGCCAGTTCGATTTCGTCTGTCTGATGATATGTATCCGGCAGAAGAAAAAACCCGTTCAGATGGGGCAGACGTAGCGGGAATGCAAAAATATTTTCTTTGCAATCGAACAAAAGCATCATTATACTTGCCCATAGAAATACGTTCAATTTGATCTAGAGCATTTGAGGCTTGGGACAACATAGGGGAAGCCAAATAGTCGTCAAACAGTTTACCACCGTCCTGCTCATCACTGTTCGACAAGTTGTAAAGATCGGAAAAATCAAACAAATCCATTTCTTTGCTCGGCTCATTTTCTTTCTCGGAATATTGTTCTTCAACCACATTCGAGTCAACAATAGAGTTCAATTGATTAATAATATTGAGGCGTGCAAGTTGAGCTTTGTTGGGATCATCAAAAAGTTTCGCTTTGAAGCGAGCATCCATTACAGTGGCTTCTCTCAAGAGTTCATGTCCTTCGACGTCATACTGGATTGGTCGTTTGCTTGGTTTCCAGTCGTTCTTGAATCTATTTTTCAAAATAGAAGCAAGTTCTCGGCTAATTTTTTGGCCATCTTTACTAACAAGTTGATACTTTTCAGGAATATGACTTGTTGGCTCCTTTTCTTGAGGAACAAACTCGTATAAGTTCAACAACTTAACAGCGGAATTGATCAAAGGAATCACCATTGATAGAGTAGGATACTTACTACCGGATAAATCATTTGTGATTTTTTCAATTGCTTCTAAAATTTTGACCAAGTCTTTAATAAGCAAAAAGTCTTCATTGGTCAAAATAGGACTTTTGTCATTGTTAGACCAATAAGCGTTTATCGCAGGCTTCAAACGGGAAATTCTGCGCAACATGAATAGACGAGTGTTCCAACGAACCTCCATCCATCCGAGCAACTCTAGTGGAGTCTCCTGATTCATCACCGTTTTCTGAATTTCATCAAGGGCATGTTTTGAAGGTGCACTGTCACGGAAATACGAAACAACTTTTTGAGCTTTAGCAAAGAGGTCTTTGGCCATCGGAGATTGAAATAAATCGTTCACTGCCAAATTCAGAGTATGTGCAGTGCAAGGAATACGTATCAGTCCCAATTTTTCAATCGCAGCAGGCATTCCACCTCCGTTGTCAGTCACCACACAGATGATTTTCTCTTTGGAGATGTTCCAGTCTCGAAGTATTCCCTCAATCGTAGCGGCAATGCTATCGGCGTCTTCTTTGTTGATTGGTCGGGTTCCAAGACGCGTTTCGTGCAAATTCTTTCCAATCATGTAATGTGCAGTAACCGTCAAATGATGCTGAAGTGCATCGGATTGCCAAGCATCGGCAGTAAGCGACATTTCATCTGCTTGATTAATAAATTCGGCCATTACCGGTTGAACTTTTCATATTTGTCATGAATAAGTTGGGTTGCTCGTTGGCGATTAATATGATGAAACGCTGGATTTAGTGCGCTGCAAAGTTTCCGAAACCCGACATTTTCAACCACCGAAACAGGTTGAAAGTCCACCGCAACCATGTGGACAATGGAGTTTTCAATTTTTTCCAGTTCGGCATGAGTAAGTGCTCGAACTCGTAAATGATCGAGCATAGTTTTCTGTCGTTTGATTGCCGGCTCATCTTCGACATCTGTAAATAATGTAAATATGAGATAAGGTTAGATTATATTTAGTAAAAAACAAACCTTCATTTTCAGTTGGAATTTCTTGACCCTTAATGGCAGCAAATTCTTTTGGGTGAAAGCACTTAAAGTGGTTGAGTAAGTTTGTAGTAGTACACCCGTTGTACTTAAGTTTCTTTTCAACTGGAGGTGTTAAATATTCACATGCCTTACATTTGCCCCATGCTTGACCATCAGCATCTTCAGAAAAATCAAAATACCCAAGAACTGGGGCTCTTCCTTTACCTAATTCAGTAGACTTTCGTTTGCTCATGTTGACAGGTAGATTTGATAATAAAAAAGTGATGTTGAAGTAAATAAGGTCGATATTTTGATGGAATAAATAAAAACAAAACAAATCACAAGATTAAAACAAAACACAAGGCAGGCATGCCATCCAAAGCTGAATTGAAAGCGCAACAAACATGAGCACGTGGTTCTCGAAAAGTGTAAGAAGGGACGATGACTTTCAAGGGAGATCAAGTAAACTAAAGTAGAGAACCTACACGGTGCCTCATTCACCAGTGCTAGTGGTCTTTGCCTAATGTGTCCCCACAAATTCCGAGAAGGCACCCCACTTTCATTTCATTGTCTTACACCACGTCTAATGGGCAAACATTGCTGAGGTGACATACTAACACAACACGAATTACCACTACTACTATTTCTGGCTAGCCACCAGTCTAGACACCAGACAAAACGTTGTCAAGTCAGGCCAACAGGGACAAACAAGTAATCATGCAGTGCTTCAAAACGCAAAACGGGCTTAATTTGATTGAGCTAATATTCGAATATTATTCGAATTATTCGAATACCAATGAAAGCAATATTGAATATTCGAATATTCGAAAATTTTTCCAAACGGCAGTATTCGAATTCGAATATTCGAATATTCGCGAATATTCGAATGCCGTATTCGATTTTAACATCACTAGCTAAAATCGTAAAATCGTATTTTCGGAGAATGTTTGAATATTAGTTGGCCAAAGTTACCGTAGCATTGTTGCTCTTGCTCAAGCGTTACGGCTGCCTGACAGAAATAGGGCAATTTGTCCAAAATATTTCGAGGCCCGATAATTAAATAATGAAGTATTTTTTAAGACTAAATTAAGATTGAAATTTATACCTTTTATTATAACGTAGCGAGTCTTCTTTATTCAAGAGTCTTGACTCCGGTGGTCAATTTGGACTGGACGAATAAACTACCTAACTGAAATCAGGATATTTCGACATTGTTCTAAGACTAACAGTATTTCAAAAATTTCAAATAACCAATTGTTTACAATTAAGCCACATGTCAAGAAGCATTCAAGTTTTTTGTTAATGAACACATTTTAAAAAACAAAACTAGTCATACAATCGATGATCTAGTGAATTCAAACATTAAAAAACCTTATAAAAATAATATTTCAAATTCGTAATTAACAGTTTTAAAATTGAACATGTATGTAAAAATATGTATTTGCATAATTAAATCTTTATTAGATTCTTTGAAACCTTAACAATAAAGGAGGGCCAAACAACAGTTTAACATCAGCCAATATCATCTGACACCGAAACGATGTAAAATCAATTGAAATAATGATGTTGTGGAATACAATTTTAGCAAATTTAATTAAAACTTATTTTTACCTGTTAAATGACACATTGAAAAAACACATCCAAAAAAGATTTTTGTGAATTTTCTCCCTGACGAGTTTAAATTATATTCATTTAATGGCTACGGATTTTTTAATGGTTTGTAGTAATCTAAAACTCAAATTTGATAAGATTTAACCTTTTAAGTTTTAACCTGTTTCACTAACAACCTGTCAACTGAGTGGTTAATCCGTTTCCCAAAATTATCAAGTAATTAGTATTTAAACTTTGAACATATATGAAACTAATTACACCTAAGGATATGAATCATATTAAATAAGTTATTCATTCAGTTCATTTATAGTTTTTCAATTCATCATCATCTCGGTTCACAAATCCAAAACGCCTCCACGTTCAATCATACTCTGGACTGTTTTAAATACATTGAAAAATCAGCAGTTTGGAAGGAATAGGGATTAAGCTTGATCAACCATTTCAACATACCTTGATGCCCAATTCGCGAAAAAACTTCGACGATAAGTGATATAAGATTCAACTCTATTTAAAATAATTAATCTTTAAAACTTGTTATGTATTGAACAAAGATTTTCATAGGCGTAAACTGCCAGCATCACATAGACTCCTCTTGTATTTATTTAGATCATGAAAAGCAAACAAAAGTAAACTCATTCCGATCAATCGCTTGACCTGAAAATTATTATTTTGACCTTTTTAAAACAATCACTTCAAGAAAGCTAATTTGTGTTGATCAAACATTTCTTAGAAACATTTAAACCTTAGTCAAATCGAACCGCGCGTAGATTAGTGCAAATTTTCTTGTAAACATGTAAGCCAACAATTCTTTAAGAAAATAAAACTACTAAGATATTTTAAAAACATTGTGGAGAAGCAGTCAAGTTTATTTTAATTTTTACCTTTACAAAAGACCAAGTTATTCTTCCGATATAACTAGAATCTGCAAACAGAACAGCTGAGCTTCATTATCATAAACTATTTCGTTTGATATTTTTAAAGAAATTTTTGTTTGATAACTTGAAACATAATAGATAGTTTAATTCAGTTGGAATTTATCATTTTGTAATATCATTTTACCTGTATATATTTTCACAGAGGAAAAAAAGTTAATCTTATTAACAAACTAAACCTGAATTACAATTAATTGATCTAAATGCCAATTTGTCAGTTACACGTAATTATACGCAAAACAATCAATATCTGATAATTTAAATACAATAGTCAACTCTTTTTTAAATTGATTGGATTTTAGTAATCAAAAACTACCTTTTATAAAGTTAGGTGCAAATTAGTGCTGTGCAAAGTTTGATCAAAAATAAATTAGATTATTTGACTATCATTTAACATTCAGGACATGGCACCTTATCAACTATGCATTGAATACATATTTTCACATGTCCACAACTTGATCTCGCTTCATCTCGTCTCACATAGCACAATTGACACAAATCATCATTGTAGATGTTACCGTTAAAATCGTGAAATCGTAATTTCGGAGAATGTTTGAATATTAGTTGACCAAAGTTAACGTAGCATTGTTGCTTTTGTTCAAGCGTTACGGCTGCCTGATAGAAATCGGGAAATTTGTCCAAAATATTGTCAGCTCTATTATTCCAAATTTGTTCTCCATTCAAGAAGAATGCAAATTTGTGTTTTTCAACATCTATCAAGCTTCCCAAAACATCGCCAACTTTCCAGTTGCGTTCAAGTTCAAGTGAGTGCTTCACTTGAAAGTACAAAACAGTTTGATCATATCCATTAAATCCAACACAATTATCGATGGTCTCAAGATTATCTTCATACTTTGCACTCCATCCGATTAGCATTGAACCGCTTGTCAGTAGAACGGCTTCGTAATAGTAGACATTTTTATTCAATGTTGAAAATGTTGACTTGACAGACTGAAAGTTTCGATCACAACGGACCGAGAGCAAATCAGGTGAGAACTTTGTGTCATTTGTAGAACAATTAGGATCAAGTGTTGCGACAAATCCTTGTTCAGGCGAAATGATTGGCGAAGTTTGTTTGATCTTTTGCAAAAACCAATTTGCACAAAAGCCTATTTCATAATGCACTAAATCGGCGACATTAAAATTGTATGGATCAAAGGGCTGGACTAATTTAGCCAACTCATACAATCGACCCCATTTCTGTTCACGAATTGGGTTTTCGTTTATGTCCGCACAATAGAAATTTTCAATGCAAATGATTGCATACAGCAATGTGAGGTTGTCGTTACTTGTGGCAATTGTGTTCACAAGGAAATTGAAAGAGATATTGAATAATTCAAATGTGGTCCGTTTTCCCCAATCATGAATTGACGTCAATTGCTCGAGAATCATACAAATGTTGCGACAATAAAGTTGATGATTTGAATCGCAATTTTGCATTATGGAAATTGGATATATCATTTCATGAAGATGAGTCAACGGAAAGCTCACTTCCCTTCGAAGAGACATAAAGTTGTGCATAACACTTGCGAAAATGTGTTCAATAGTAATTTCATCAATTTCCTTTGAAATTCCCAACTTTTCAACGAGAGTTTGAAATAATCTCAATTCTGCTTGGTCATTTTGCATGAGTTCTTTGAAATCATTTTCCAATTTCAAATCTTTTGATGCGTTTTGGACAAAACGATACGATTTTTCAATGATCTTTCTTTCAAGTTCATTAAACCAGCAATAAAATTCATCTTGGGTTTTATCTTGGAAAAACACTTGATCAAGTTCTTGTTCAAACCAAGCCCATAGCTTTAGATAAAATTTTGATTCTTGGAACTGTATTTTTGATTTACGAATTTCTGACAAATATTGGTAATTTGATTTTATTCCATCTGGAGGAAATGAAAAGGGCTCTTTTCCGAAATTAAAGTAACAGTGCTGATGTTGACATATTGATGCAATTGCATAGTAAGGTTGATTGGAAAAATATATTTCGCCTTCAAAGTGAATTTGCATTCCGTTAATAAAAAAGTAAAACTTTTTTGTGTTTGAATCAGCCAAACAGCCAATAACATCTCCAGGCTTTAAACAGACCAAATTTCCTGTCTGCAGACATTTGCTTTGATGTCGAATGGTTTGACAATGATCAATACTGATTGAGTACTTGTCCACACCAGCACCCGCAATCGTCAAATCACATTGTCTGGTGGACCAGCCAAATTGCATATGTCCACTTGTAATTAAAGTCACTTCATAATAGCTTAAGCCCAAAACCGATTCAATTTTGGTTCGAATGATTTTAATTCCATAATTTTCATTTCGAATGCTCATTTCATTTGATGAATATTTGATGTATTTGAATGTCTTTAGATTTTGTTTAATGACATTCTCCAAAGTCCATTGAGCACAAAAGCCAATTTGATAATTGAGAAAATCTGCTGGCTTGCTCTGTTTGGTAAATTGTGACAGAGAACAATTGTCCTTATGAGCACGTTCTTCAAATGCTTCAATTATGAACTCTTTCAATGGTGATTCAGTCAGTAAGTGCGGCTTTGTGACAATGATATATTCTAGCAAAATGACAGACCAAAGGACATGGCCTAATTGTTGACTCTCTTTGATGGTTTTCAATAAACCAATTACTTCGACTTCTCCTTCATCTTGAAGAATATCTATTCCAACGAAGTCAGTTAGTACAATTTTCAAGAAAATGTTTAGTTGTAGTCGGTCTGCATTCGATTCATATTTGGAATATCTCATTGTTTCAAAGAATAAACTGCTCAATTCTTTCATTGGAATAGGTATTTTAGTAGGTTCATGGAACAATTCAATGGACAATTGTCGAAAATGAAAAGGACTAAAATTACTTAAAAGAATGCTGAAATACTCAAGTAGAGTATTGCATCTATAAACTTGAGGACTTGACAGTATTTGAGTCAATATCAAGAAGCCATGTTTGAGGATTATTTTACTGTTGATTTTAAAAAATTCCTTCAATTCATTTTGGTCAATTGTTCTACGTAAAATTTTCATCGCGATTTGTTGAAACTCTTTTTGTTTGTTCGCATCAAATAGAACATTATTTGCCAATGTTGGATCTTCCCAATGATAGCACTTGTTGGCATCTAATATTGGTGCAATAATCCGGTATTTTTCATTATTTCCACTAGTGGATGCGTGAAAACTTTTATATTCGACAGCAGTTGGTGGAAATTCAAATTGACTTTGACCAAAATTAAAATAGCATTGCTGATGCGGAGAAAGGGAAACTGTGGCAAAGTAGGGCAGAGATGAGAAATAGGTTTTCTCATGAAAAGCGACTTCTTCTCCGTTGAGGTAGAAAGCAAATGTTTCCTCGTGCACATTGATCAAACATCCAACTACATCACCTTCGTTCCACTGTGGCACATTTGTCACTTTGTACTCAACTTGATGCCAGACACTCTGTGCATGACCGTCAAAGCCAATTGAAAGTTCATCTTCACCAATTCCAGTCTTTGGTTCCTCCATCAGTTCACTGCCCACAGTGGACCAGCCAATTCTCATTGAACCACCAGAAATAAGGGTAACTTCGTAAAAGTACACACCTGAAGACACTTCAAATAACGATCGAACTGGCACAAAGTGATATTTGTTTAACTTATAGTTGCGAGCAGAAAGTCCATCACTGGATATTTTTGCCATAAAATCGTCGGCAGTAATTGAGGGATTAAGCGCATATTGCAAATAGGCAAACAAATTTAAAGGAGGTTCAAATTGTCTGTAAACAACTCTCAAATCAGGATCAGCAAAATATCGTTCGTCCATCACATTTTTAAGACAATATTGAGCGAAAAAACCAATTTGATATTCAATCAGCTGAAATTCTGGATTGCCAAGCGGACCTTTGACATTATACTTCAGGAGCAAGTTATTTAATTTCGTTTTCAATTTAGTCAACATCTTTTTATCAAATTCATATCTCAAAGCGTTTTTCAATGACACAATATTTGCTTCTAAAAACAGTACAAGTTCTTGTTTTTCAAAATCGGATTTTAACTTATTGATAAGTTCTGTTTGCATTTCAATGATTTGTCGATCTTTTTTATTTTCACGAACATTAAAGTAATGTACGATTGCGAGCTTTTCCAGGGTGATTAGTGCATAAAGCACCGCTTCTTTCAGATAACAATCGACCGAGGAGGCATCTAAAGCAAAGACGTAGTTGAATATTCGAGATAGATATGGAATTAAAGATGCATGCTTTCCGATCTTAAAACTGGATGGCATAGCAAATTTTCCCATCACCAAGGCCAACAGTAGGCAAACGTTTCGCTGTTTGATCCAATCATTCCCGACACTTGCAGTTTGTGGGTTAATCAACGGTTGAACGAGTTGATTTAATCGTTCAAATAAAACATCTTGATATTCCTCTATATTTGTCGGTTGGTAGAATCGTTCAAAAAGTGCTTGAAATTTTTGTAAATCAATTTTGTCAATTGTGACCACTCGAAGCACTGCTTGACAAAGTCGGGGCACTCCCTCCAACTCAACGGTCACATCATCATAAGAAAATTTGTAAATGTTGATGTTGTCAAACAAGCTTTCGTCGGTGGTATGCTGAAATTGTCGGATCACATTTTCGAGTCGATTCTGTTTTGAATCGTGGTAATAGTACTCAATATCGTTAGGGTTAGCCATGTTCAGAAATAGTACTGCAAATGAACTAATTTGACTTTACTTTATAGCTAAAACAAATTGATTGATTTGTCTAAATGTGATTTTGACATATTTGCACTTTGTGACTTATCTACTCAACTATGCGCTGACAGGTTCCCACTCATGTTAATCCAACTGGATACAAAATTATTTGTGTCCTCAATTGTCATGCATTGTTTGTTGTGCAAACACAATCTAAATGTACAAATAAAAGAAAATATTAATAAAATTAAATGGCAATACTTTTGATATATTAGATTTTGATTTAAAAAAGTTATCGCAAACATTTTTCGGTTTGAAAAACCAAGTAAATGTTTACAGAAATATACATTTTTTAAATAATAAACCAGTTTAAAAAGTGAATTTGGACTGATCCAAACAGTACAAGTTGCTACCCAAGAATTGAAAAATAAAAAATAAAAATGATTTGCAAACCAGAAACAGATTAATGAGCAGGAAGAATTGAGATTTTTCATAGAAACCTTTAAAAAATGAAAGCTTACAGTTCCAAAGAATTAAAATTATACAATATAAAACGTTTTTTTTGTTTATACGACATAGAATGCCACATAGAATGCGAAACCATAAGATTAAACGTGTTCTGATTTAATTTCTGAGTAAATTTTAATTTGACCATTTCACAACAAGAATCTTCCATACTTTTCAAAATCAATTTTTAAATGAACATTGTCTACATTTGTAGATAATTTTCAGAATCAATCTATCCCGAGATACTTGGAAATCAATCAAAAAACTTTTGCAAAAATACTCATCTGAAAATTAAAATTTGTCAACCTTGTCAAGTTTAGTGATGTCGACTTATTATCTAAGAAGTTTTAGAATACTACGATTTTAATCTAAAAAAGTATTATAATGTATCGGAAATATTTTCTTGAATTTGAATTTTCGGAACATTTCAAATTGAACCACAGGTAACCTTTGATAAGCTTTGGAAAGGTTTGATCGAAACTCATTGACTGGGTTGCCTCAGCCGTGACCCATTTGGGATTATGCGGTATTTCAATTGTTATATTGATATATTTATAAATACTATTTAAAAATAAAAATATTAAAAGAGATGGCAGTAAAAACCAATTTTGTATAAAATTATTTCACCTTTTAACATCTAAAACGGAAATAATGTTCAAGGTCAACCCCAATTTCCACAGCCAAAGTTTGAGTTTAAAATCATAAAATTTTTATTTGAACCTTTTGGTAAGCCAAGGTAATGATCAGATAATCCAGTGCATAAATAAGTGAAAAGTTTTTAGAACAAACAAACAAACAATTCCTTTCTCAAATTCATCAACACTTCAGTGACAGTACTGTCATCTATGGTTGATTCAAAAAGAAAATCACATCAAAACTAAGCTATTAAAGTGATTTCTGTAAAAAAGAAAAGTGCAACGTCACTTGAAATTATACTTTTCACCTGTTTCAACTCACTACGATCAAACATTTTGAGCAGTCAAATAGTGTTATCGAACAAATAAAATATTAATAATATTAAATGGAAATATTTGTGATGTCGTGTAACGACGTTTGTGAAGATGGACAGGCACGTGAGAACTTAACGAGATATGTGCTGAAGAGAGGAACTTTATTTTTTACAATGAACTTGTGATGTTTCTTTTATCAATGACTAATAGATGACCATTTTCTCTTGAAATAGCGTGAAGGAACAGGTATAAGAGACGAGGTGGACAAGCACACGAGCAACGGAATAAGCACCATCAACAACAACTGAGACGACAGCATTTTGCATGTCGTTCTGTTTGAAGAAAGCTGATATTTTTTAACTTTGTGTACTTGTTTCAGTGAATTGATACTTTAAATCTTGAACTTAGAGGCTAATAAAGTGCTTATTAATTGAACAAGTGAGTACACTCTCTCGTGATCCATTTGGTTGCGTGACATGTGATATATGAGATTTTAATTTTAAAAAAATTATCACAAACATTTGTTGGTTTGAAAAACCAATCAAATGTTTACAGAAATATACATTTTTCAAAATAATTAACCAATTTGCAAAATGAAATTAAAATTAATCCAAACAGTACAAGTGGCTAACCAAGAATTGAAATATAAAAAATGAAAATGATTTGAAAATCATAAGCAAATTAATAAGTAGAAAGCTTTGAGATTTTTTTAAAAATATAAACCGTTAAAAGATCTTAGCTTGCTGTTCCGAGGAATTAAAATTATACAATATAAAACGTTTTTTGTACCACAAAGCAAGAGAAACCATAAGATTAAACGTGTTCTGATCAATCTCTTGAGCCGTAAATTTTAATTTTACCATTTCACAGCAAAAATTTTCGAAACTGTTCAAAATCTCTTTTTAAATGAACATTGTGTACATTTGTAGATAATCTCCAGACGAAATATTTCCCGAGATACTTGGAAGTCAATAAAAAACTTTTGCAAAGATGATCATCTTAAAATTAAAATTTTTTAACCTTGTCAACTAGTGATTAGGGATGTCGACTTATTATCTAAGAAGTTTTAAAATATTACGATTTTAATCGAAAAAAGTATCATCATGTATCGGAAATATTTTTTTGAATTTGAACATTTAAAATTGAACCACAGATATTGATGAGCTTTGGAAAGGTTAGCCTGGAATTCATTGCTGGCCTGCCTTGACCCATTTGGGATTATGCGGTATTTCAATTGTTGATATATTTATAAACACCATATATAAATAAAAATATTAAAAGATATTGCAGTAAAACCCAATTTTGTGTAAAATAATTTTTCCTTTTAACATCTGATGCTAAAATAGTGAGTGAACAAAGTCAATCCCAATTTCCACAGCCAAGGTTTTAGTTTGAAATCCAGAAAATCATTACTTAAACATATATAAAATTTATCATTAAAAATTTTAGTAAATTAAATGAATTGATTTTAATTCAATGTTTAAAATTTAGCTAAGTTATGCACGTGGAAAACCCAGAACATTGAAACCCCCAAAATTTAAGCAATTTATTTTAATTATAAACATTTTTAAATTATTAAATTAAAAGTGATTTTTTTCTATTCATAAAATTTTTATTTAGACCTTTTGGTAAGCAGTTTGATGATCCAGTGCATAAATTAGTGAAAATTTTCTTGAGAACAAGCAAGCAAACAATTCCCTTTTCAAATTCATTAGCGCTTCAGTGACAGTTCTGGTCTCTGGTTGAATCAAAAATAAAATCACATCAAAACTAAACAATTAAAGTGATTTCGGTAGAAAAAAAGTGCAACGTCACTTGAAATTAAACTTTTTACCTGTTCAATAATTGAAAGAAAAACCTACTCAAAGATTGATTAATCGGTGAAGGTAGTATCTCATCTTGACACAAATAAAATTTAAATGAAAAGCATTTTGATGTTTTAACATGTTATGATGTTACCAGATGGTCATGCAACAGTACTGTCATCTCTGGTTGATTAAAAAATCACATCAAAACTAAACAATTAAAGTGATTTCGGCAGAAAAAAAAGTTCAACATCACTTGAAATTAACTTATCAGATATCTACAAGAAAATCCTTCTCAAAGATTGATTAATCAGTAAAGGTAGTATGTTACATTATGATGTTACCAGATTACCAAACATTTTGATAAAGCGCACAAGTTACAATGCAAATGTTAATGAACAAGGACATAAAAGTCCCAGTCTAAATTTTGACCTTGATTCGAATCAGATTAAGTAAAAAATTTGATTTACATAATAACCTCTCAGGAGACCGTCACTTTGTTTGTACCTGGCATAGTTGTGAAGCTCGATTTCGTTTCGAAAACGTTTGTCCCTGACTGGCTCGAACGTTTTCAAAGTGACAATCCACATTCGAACGAAATGGCAGTATACGAGCGGTTCAATTTGTACGAAGATAACAAAAATGAACTTGTCGTAGTCACTACTACCCCCACTATTCACAATTAATCGTTTTGCAATATTAAACAAATTCGAGTTAATAGAAGTGCGGTTTATTAGATCTTAAGATGAGATATAAGAAATGAAATGTTACATTAAATCATTAATCAATACAAACACAAACAAAAATGTTGACTTGTGGGGACAGATACAGAACTACAACTAGATGGAGATGGAAAAACAAAATATGGAATGACAAGACTAATTGTGCTTGTCCTTTTGGTGTCGAAGCAATGCAGCCTTAAGCTTGTAAACTTTAGTGCAGCCACGAACATCACAAACAAATTGTCGCTCATTTGAATGAACATGAGAGTGCTTCTTCAAATTACTTGAGGTAGTAAAAGTTTGACCGCACTCGGGCCAAGTGCACACAAATGGACGGGAACCGGTGTGGCTGCGAAGGTGCACAGTGAGATTGGCTTTGCTTCCAAATCGAGCTTCACATCGAGGCCAGGTACAAACAAAGGGACGGTCCCCTGAGTGGACGTTGAGGTGTTCCTTCAATTGGGCCTTTTGGACAAATGCCCGGTCGCAGCCATTCACAGTACACTTGAAAGGCTTCTCGCCGATGTGGGTTCGAATGTGACTTATCAAGTCGGTTTTTTTCTTCATTCGTTTTCCACATCCACGGTAGTCGCAGCCGAATTTGTTTCCGAGCTCGTCAGCTGGTTCAATTCTTTTGACAAAGTTCTCGGCCAGAACTTGCACTTGCTCATCACCAGCACTCGGATCTTCTCCATTTTCAAACGTCTCGTCATCATCTTGCATATCATCATTCTGATTGTCGTTCACTTCTGTTTCTTCGTCATCTTGGTCAATGTGCGCTGGATTCAATGTTGAGTTGTTGTCATGGTCCATTCGTTGAATCTTGTTCGGTCTCTCGCCCTCCACCTCACCGTCCTCCTCCTCTTCTTCCTTAATGTGCATCATTTCTCCATCCTCCAACTCCTCCTTGATCTCTTGTTTCACACAATCCTCCATCTGTTCCGTCTCACCACTTTCGTCAAATTCCTCCTTAATTTCTCGTTTCACTTTGCATTCTTCACAACCCTCACCTCCACAGTCACAACAGTGAAACAGTTGTTCTTCATAATCATCGTCATATTCTTCTTTCTTGATCCATTTGCAGAGTTGAACTGATTGTCCGTTTGATTCATCTAAGGAACAGAAATACAGACTGTGTGAACATAAAACTACATTTGTTTACCTTCAACTTTGACATTGATGCTTGCGGGAATGGTGGATTGAGTTACTGATTGTGGTGATGGTGGTGACACAGACTGTTCGTTTGAAATAGATCCTGATGCTGCTGTATCAGATGGAAAATAGATTACTATATTGTGGTATTGTAGACTGAAAATACCTTCGCGTTGATGGTCCACCTGTGGATTCGCCGTATTGACATGTTCGCTCACGTCAACTCGAGTGTCATCTACAAATTCACGTGCAACTGGTTCATTTGAGCAGGGCAAAAGGTGATCTTCAGTCGTGTCGGTAGTAGCATCAACGGTGGCAACATTACAACACTCGTTAACTTGGTCCAACACAAAGGCAACCATGTTATCCACAAGATGAGAGTAAAAGGTGGGCAGTTGACCCTTCACCTGCACCTTCTTCTGCTCCACACGAGCGAGCATCGACTCGTAACCAGGATAACGATCCATTTGGTGGTGGAGTAGAGTAACAATACAAATCGAAATTGTCAATCAACAAAAATCTTGGTGAAAGTGAGAAAGACACAGCGTGCTCAAACACAACAAAGCAATAAACAACGTATACAGAAAATTGAATAGATGGGCGCTACCACACATAGGTTGATTATTCATAAACAAAGTTACATAACGAATGAAAGGCTATGATGAAAATTGAAGCCTTGGAGGGTAACGCCCAAAACGCCACTGATGTTTTATTGTTATTTCTATTTTGCCATCCGTGTTGTGTGTTTGTGTTCATTTCTACTGCAGCTCAAGTGGACATTCTGTTTAGTCCCGTTTCTCTCATTTCTCCCAATCTGTGCTCAATTCCGCAACTGTTGCCATGTCCCATAAGACTGTCCTGGCTCGTCTATATGAGAAGAAGGCTTCAGGTCCATCACCAAGTCCACCAGTTCAATCGAGCAGTGGCATTTGCATCAAACAGGAATATTTCGAAGGTATTTACAGTAATATACTCAACATGTGAAGTTTAACTTTGTTTACTTTCCCCCAGACCAACTCCTCATGACTCGAACTATAAAGACCGAATCCGAATCACCACCAAATGAGCACAACATTATGCAATCAATCAAGGTGGAGGTGAAAGAAGAAGAACATTACGATGACCAGGACTGTGTGGTGAAGTGTGAGTTGGACTTTGATGAAGGTGAGCAGATAAACAGAAAGATAAAAGTAAAAGTCGAAGGTAAATGTAAATGTTGTGTTCACGATAACTTACAGTGCATTTCTGTGTTTCTCTTCTTCAGATGTTTCAAGCGGACAACTCGTTCAACACTTTAAATGTGTCAAGAAGGAAGAAGTAGGTGGAGAATACGTGATGGAGTGTGACTGTGAGGAATGTGAAATATGCAAAGTGAAAATGGAAATGAAGGAGGAACTAGACCAAAGTGGATTCGAGACAGAATTGGGCGGAAACAGTGGTCTGACTATTGAAGGTGGCACTCGAGTCAAGAAAGAAGAAGAGGACGGTGAGGTTAAGGGCGAGAGACCCAACAAGATTCAACGAATGGATCGTGTGGTTGGCAATGTTCCAGTTGGATCACTGTCACCATCCTCCAATGTCATGTCCAATGTCGAATATGTCGATGATCAAGTTGCATCAACTTCATCCACCAACCCAAACATCATCGAAGGTAATACATTTGTTGTTTTAACTGACAAGTGATTTATTCATTTCATTTCCCATCAGACCACACCCAACCATCTCAACCTGTCACTTTCCCTCTCCCAACTTCAATCGTCACATCATCATCATCATCGTCATCATCCACTCAACATGTCAATGAGGATGGTGACCAATCATTTGAACAACGACAAGAGTCACAAGACACGAGTGCTGCTGGTGGGCAACAAGTCCAACAAGTTCTGACAACTGAGAACTTTCTAAAACGAATTGAACCTGCTGACGAGCTGGGAAACAGATTCGAGTGTGACTACCGAGGATGTGGAAAACGAATGAAACTCAAATTTAATTTGATTATTCACATTCGAACCCACACCGGAGAGAAGCCTTTCAAGTGTTCAGCTGAAGGTTGCGACCGGGCATTTGTACAAAAATGTGATTTGGATCAACACCTCAACACCCACTCTGGAACACGTCCCTTTGTTTGTACCTGGCCTAGATGTGAAGCTCGATTTACAAAGAAATTCAATCTCACTGCACACCTTCGTTCCCACACTGGTGAGCGTCCTTATCAATGTGACCAGTGTAATGCCACATTTACTCAACATAATAATTTGGTCACTCATCTGCGCACCCACACCGGATCCCGTCCATTTGTGTGCACTTGGCCCGAGTGTGGTCAAGCTTTCTACTCCTCAAGTGATTTGAAGAATCACTCTACAGTCCATTCAAATGAACGCCAATTTGTTTGTGATGCTCGTGGCTGTACCAAAGTTTACAAACGTATGGGTGAATTGCGTCGACACCAAAAGGACAAGCACAATTAGCCTTTGCGCCTAGTCATCACCACTTCTCCCTCCATTCAGTCGCACTTTTGTATCTGTCCTCAAGTCACACAAATCCACTTTTATTTATACATTAGAGTTGTTAATCTCTTATTTCTCATGTAAAGTCTAATAAAACCATATAACAAGTTAATCCAAAATTTGTTCATAGTTTGGTGGGAATCAAGGTTGTAAAAGTAAGACGCCGGTGCAAAAATTTAATAGCCAAAATTTGTCCACAGTTTGGAAGGAATCAAGGTTGTAAAAAGTAAGACGCCGGTGCAAAAAATTTAATAGCCAAAATTTGTTCATAGTTTGGTGGGAATCAAGGTTGTAAAAGTAAGACGCCGGTGCAAAAATTTAATAGCCAAAATTTGTCCACAGTTTGGAAGGAATCAAGGTTGTTTAAGTTTTGAAGTATTTTGATGCCTAGCTGGATGTATAGTTACACATACATTGTACGTATAAAAAGAAAAGTGAGAAATCCGTAAGTGCATTGGAAATGTTTGTGGATGTCAAAGAATTATAGTTAGGTTTATAATCAAGCAAGCTTAACCACGATTATTAGGTATCAAGTACTATGCAGAACATGTTCAGTATGAATTAAAGAATTCTAACATTACAATAACCAGAAATCATTGTTGTACTAATTAGTCAATAAAATGAAATTGTAAAGATAAGTGACTAATTTTATAATAAATTTAAACATAAAAACAGTAAAACTTTAATTAAATTTTTAATGGATTCGACGGAATAAATAACACCAGAAGGATCAGTTTGAAACAATAAATATTGAAAGAGAAAATCCAATAAGCTATTTTAAATCAAATAGAAAATAAGCGTATAAAAATAACTTTTTTGTAACCTACTTTCAAGCTGTTAACCTTGAGAATTCAAATGAAAAATAAAATTATAAATTCTAAAGTGTTACCTTTTATTGTCTTTTTAAAGGAAATCTTTAAATGATACTAAAGACTGTAAAACTTACAAATATATCAATTTAACTGTTAAAACAGGAAAAAAAAACAAGAAAAAGACGAAATTTATGTCTAAAGATTGCTATCATAATTGGATAGTTGAAGGGGTTTCCTTTCTTATCAATGAACACCAATCACTTATGGGGCCATACTTTAATCTCGTGATCAGATGATGGTGGGAGAGAAGGTTTGCTGGTTGATCACACTTTGATCAGGGTTTGGTAAGGGTGAGGTCAAGTTGAAAAAGTTCCCAAGTTTAATCTCCGTTTGTAATATGAAATGAGTTAATTTGTCAAGTTTTCCGATTTTAACGTTTCAAAAATTTGGTGCAAAATTTTATGTTAAGCAGGGTGTCTACAAACTGATCACGACATGATTGATTGCATTATACGTAATATGACAAGACATTCAAATAAGATTTGATTAAAACAGTATGAAGTGCTCAAATATCATGTGGAATATTCTTTTCGGACAGACAGACAAGCACATATTCGGACGTAATTCAATGATAATGAAAATGATAGAATTCAATAAGATATGAATCATTAAATTGTATTTAAACCTTTTGTTAAAACTGTCGACTATCTATCTATTCTAACAAGAGGAATCAATGACTGTATTTGAGAAAATGTTGACAATTAATGGTTTCTTAAGTTAATATTTTTACCTTTTAAAAAGCATGTAGATACAATGCAAATATTTAGCAAGAAAAAACATGCAGTACTGACAATTTACAATTTGAAACAATTTAAATTTGAAAAGAAAAATAAAAACTATTCAAAATTTTCGAAAACCGATTGGAGTGATTATTCCAAAAATAAAATGCCAGAACAATAGTGACTTACTGTGTGCTAACTAATTGAACTTACAATTTACTTGTTAGCGTATTGTGAAACAGAATAGATCAATACCATTTTATATTTGCAAGTGGATAACTTAGCAATGTATGGAGAAAAAACATGATTGAGTAAGAAATTAAGAAACATTACTAAACATTATTAGAATTAGCTATTAGCCTATTAGAAAACATTATTAAGACACAAAAATATAAAGAAACACAAATTATTTTTAACCATTTAAAAAAATAGTTTTGGGAAAATTTCAATAAAGCAGTTATTTTTAAGCTTGACAAGCACATAAAATTTTAAGGGTCGCTTGACTATTGTTGTGAAACATTCATTTAGTTGAAAGCAAAAATGGTGTTATTCATTAATTTACTCAATAATTCTGATTTTCTGATTGTCATTCATTCGGTTCTGTTTAACAAGAGTAGTTAATTGCATTGAAATTGATATTTTTTAGATGGTTTAATCTAATCATTTGAATAGTTTACCTTTAAATATTCTATTAATTTTTTGTACAAAAAGTCATTTATTTTTCCGTTTCACAATTGAATCATGTTTCAAATTTCAATTTATTGCGAACAATTTAAAAGTTCCCTTTCATTTTTGGAACTTTGTAGAATAATCGCTCAGCTTAACAACTCGGAGTCTCATTAGTTATTAAGTTATTACATATGTTATATAAACAAAATTTATGGATAGGAAGATAAATGACATCACTTAACAAAGCGATTAACAGAATTGAAGCTATATTATTTGGTCATTCAGATGGTAAACAAAACAATTTAAAATTAATGTTACCTGTAAAATATACCATCAAATGAAATTATTAAGAAGAAAATTAATAAAGATATATTTTAACTCTTGAAACATAACAATGGGGACATTATTCTTTGAATAGAGCATGTCGAGTTCAAATCATTAAATCGTGAGTTATTTTAGGGTTTGATGTTTAATGTTATAAAAACCGAAATTCTATAAATTTAATTAACTCAAAACTATTAAAATCAATTATAACATTTTTTAGTGTAGGAAATCAGCTGAATTTAGTTTATTAGTTAGAAAAAAGTTTAAATTTTTAAGAAATAATAAATTGTTTATTACATTTTACTTCAATGGTCATTCTTTCACGTAACATCAAGCACTTTAAGACGATTATAACCTTGTAATGATAATAAGAAATTAATGAAAAGCACACAGAATCGGACAATAATGCACAATGAATCACTTGATTAATACAACAATTGAAATTGGACAATAAATCGATTAATGACTCCTAATTGCGCAATAATCCTTTTCTGTGCCCAACAATATTCTGAGATGGCCTTTTATGTTCCACGATCTTGGCTGAACAAGTTAATCTGCTACAACATCGGAAATTTCTTCAAAGTTGTTTCACACCCGCGAATTTCGATTACTGCTTTCACTTTCTTGTCAAATCTCCATTTCATTCATTTCACCAAAATGTCTGACAATCCCTTGACAGTGACTCCCACACCTCTTGTCATTGCTATGGTAGGTTTACCCGCCCGTGGTAAATCATACATATCGAAGAAGTTGGTCCGATATCTCAACTGGTCAGGTATCGGTGCCAAGATTTTCAACGCCGGTGACTATAGGCGTCAAATTACTGATGTTCACGAGTCTGGTAGTGCAGACTTTTACGATCCCAACAACGAGGACGGAAAAGCTGTTCGCGAGAAATGTGCACAACTGGCTCTCGAAGATCTTTCCGATTGGCTCAAGAAGGGCATGGGACAAGTGGCCATATTCGATGCCACCAACACTACCAAAGCACGCCGAGCAATGCTTCAAGAAATTGTCGTTGACAAACAGAAGCTAAACCTGCTCTTCATCGAATCGATCTGCAATGATCAAGAGCAGATCATCAAGAACATCATCGAAGCCAAGACCAAAAACGATGATTACAACGATGGTCACCTTTCAATTGAGCAGATCATTGAAGACTTTAATAATCGCATCGCCAACTATGTCAAAGTCTATCAAGAATTGGATTCGGTAGACGAGCACCATCTATCCTTCATCAAGATCATTGACGGATGGAAACAAGTTGAGACAAACAACGTCGCTGGAACACTTCAAGAACGTGCAGTACAGTTCTTGAAATGTACTCACATTACGAAAGGCTCAATCTTCTTGGGCTCCACTGGTGATGAAGAAGCGATATCAAGAAGATTCTTTGGCAAACAAGGTCTTCAAGTTTACGCCTCAAACGACAAGATCGCTAAATTCATCGATTCTCAAGTCACAGTGGTACCATCACTCGTTGCATCACCAAACGAATCCCACCAAGATCTGGTAAATCGACTCGATCAACTCGTTTTGGTGCTCGAACAACATGACGACGATGTCTTGGTAATTGCGGATCCTCCGGCTATTCAATGCTTGGCAAAATACTTTGTTCAAGTAGTTCCGCAATTGGTTCCAGAAACTTTCCTCAAACTGAGCCCAGAAACATATGGCTACTCTTTGGAGCACATTTCAATGCCTTAATATGTTTTATTTCATATTTTTTTATTATTTGAATAAATCTTGATTTTGTTTTTAAAATATTGCTACAATTAAAGTTATATACAAAAAGTGTTGAACTTAAAATATTATAGTTTAAACCTTTTAAAAAAAAACTCTTGATCTTCGGTAAAATAACAGAATGTGATTTGATATCAAATCTAATAGATATGGATACTCTTTGAAGAACATTTCACTGTCTTCATAGCTTTTATTTGTTTTTTTTATTTCATTTATTTTATTAAATCTTGATTATGTTTATAAATATGAATTTTCAAAATATTAATTGATCATACAATAGATGATATAGACAATTAAATTAAAACCTTGTTAAAATCAAATTATGGAACAACAAAATATCGGTTTTGGCAATACGGGACTACAAAGGTTGTATTGTAAAGAAATTCTACATTCAGCATCATGTGTAAAGCCAAAACTTGTATGCATGGTTGGACTACAGTATTGAAATTCTAAAATAGATTTCAGCATAAGCCGACATTATTAGTTATTTAAACCTTTTAAACCTATCATATGTCAAGTCAATGTCAAGTCAAAATTATTGCATATTCATGATCGAATGCTTGAACACAATTAGAGTACAATTTCTTGAAGTAGCTCCAGAATATGAAAATTTTCTTGAAGCTGTTTAAAAGTGCATATAGTAAAACGTTTGTCTATATATTTCGATAAAAAATCAGATAATTTACTATAATTAGGTAAAATCAGGTAAAACTATAATGTACAAAAGTAAACTAAAAACTTATGAACAAAGGTAGCCCTCTATGAAAAGAAACGAAAACCAAGCTATTACAAAATGTTAATTCTTCTTATTCTAACAAAATAAAATTCAACATTGTTGATTCATTAGTTCGTCCGACAAGTAAACTAGACAATAAACATTTCCAACCAAAAACTAAGCGCAAAGAACATAAAAAATATTAAATTACGTGAGTTATACCAAAATACTATTTCATTTATAAAAACTAATAAAACTTTGGATCATTTATTAAATCTGCTGGAACGCGTCAAAGAGTAGCTTCATATTCAGACACGATAAATACAGAATATAAAAAAAAATTTGTGTTTATAACTATAATTATATTTTTGTAATTCGCCAAATTTTTATAAACTACATTTGATTTTTTTAAATATAAGAATTTGAAAAATAGTTAATACCCGTACCATTTTTGACGTCGTAGTTAAAAGGCTATAAAAAAATATTCATAAGTTTGTTGTTTAAATTATAAGTGTAACCTTTTTAAATATGATGGAGTTATTATCTTGTAAACATTATAACGCAATATGAAAACTGAATTATCAAAAAAGTAAAAACCCAACTTGCTTTGAATGGAAAACATACAACCCAGGCTCATTAAAACTTTTCTTCAATTGAAATCAAACCAAAATTGTCCCAATAAATTAGTGGAACCATTAATTCAAATGAAAAGATTACACTAATACCGCGACAACCCAAAACGAGCCCCAGCTCACCACCGAATAAGGATGTCTAATAATAACGAAAAACAAGCTATAATCCAACTTCTATTAAAATAAAAACCAGAGAACTAGACTTGGCAAAACGTAAATGACAGGTTAAAGTTGATAAATTGATAAAAATTATTTCTCTTTCAAATTTTAACCGAAATTGTAATTTGAGTTAACCGTGTTGAATATTAAGTGAAAGCAAGAGATGGAAAATTTAACAAGTAGATTAAAATTTGAATTATAAAAAGTAAAACTAAATTAAAACCCGAGGTACTCATGACCCAGTCAAAATCTAATATCGATTCAACAAAGCAACATTTAAGTTTATTGTAATACTCAGGTAAAGATACATTTGAAGATTAGATCAATTTGTGATTGGTGACAATGAAAATTTAAATTGACACTGACAGTGAGAAATTGAGAAACAGATTGGGAAATATGAATTAAAGAAAAAAAGAGAAGAAAATAAAAGTGCAGATGAAAGAAAAATGGAAAGAGGTTAAAAGTAAAAAAGATCGAATCAACTCTGCCATCACTCGTCCACCACCACTCGAACATATTCGTTCGGGTCTCGCAGGTCCACAATGTTCTTGGCCTTCTGTTCTTTCATTGATTGAGGCAGTCCAAAGTGCTGGGTTCGAATGTGCATGACCAGATTTCCACGTAGTTTGCATTGCTTGCTGCAGTGAGGCCAATTGCAGTGAAATTGATTAGTGGCGAGATGGGTCAGTTGGTGTTGTTTCAAGTTAGCTTCGAAGGCAAATGAAGCTGTACAGCCAGGGTGGGTGCAGCGGTGATGCTTCGAATGGGTGTGATGTTTGGTATGTTGATGAATTCTCATATTGCCACGTGTGTCGGTCACTTGGGCACAGTCGCTCACGAGGTTGCACTCGAACTGACCAGTCTGATGATTGCGGTACCAGTGATCGTAAGCTTTATGTTGCGAACCATATTCTTTGGAACAAACCGAACAAAGGAAACGAGTACTGCGAGAATGGCTCAGTTTGATGTGAGCAGAAATTTGTTGTCTGAAAAATAAAACTAGGTCAATTTAAGGTGACATCGTATAATATTCACTTACGGTTCATCGAATCGTGCATTGCAATTGGTGGCAAAGCATTGGAGGGGAGAAAGTTGATGCACAGTGCTCAAGTGATTGTGCAAATGGACAAATGAATCCAACTTGGCTTTGCAATTTGACTGGGTACAATTCAAATAGATGATTTTGACCTTTGCTTCTTCACGGTCCTCGTTGGCAAAGTCTTCTTCATCTTCAACATTCTCCTCGTCTGTTATCTTCGATCTTTTCACAGATCGATTCGATGTTTGTTGTTTTCGTTTGGTGACTTTGTGTCGAGTGGGCACGGCTGCCTGTTGGTCGAGTGCAGTTTGATTTGATCCATTTGCTGTGCTGGTCTGTGGTGACAATAGATCAGCTGATTGAGTCACTGTGAGTTGAGATTGTCCAGTTGGATGAGTGAGAGTTGTGTTCAATGGTACGTTGTCCAAAGCTTGACATTCATCCTCACCACCTTGATTCGATTCAGCCCAACCCTCGATATCATCAATTTCAGCTGAGCCATCTTCTTCCTCCTCGTCTTCTTCCTTGATGTCTTCCACCATTTCTTCTTTGATGGTAGTTTCGTTCTCGTCCTCTTCCACTTCTTCCTTAACCTCCACCACTTCTCCATCCTCTTCCTCCTCTTTGATCTCTCGCTTGACCCAATGCCCAATCTGATCATTGTGCAATGTCATTTCATTTTCCTCTTGTTCTATTTCTATAGACACAAATAATTATTATAATACCAAGTCATCACTTCACATCATTTCACTTTCATCACTCACCTTGTTTCACTTGTCTGTCTTCAGACAATGTGTCCATGTCAATAATGCGAGTCTCCTCTCCATCCTCCACCTCTTCCTTAATCTCAATCATTTCGACAGTGTTCAATTGCACTTCATCACCATTCGAGTTTTGTTGATGGGGGACGGGATTGAAGGTTGATGTTGATGGTTGGGGAGTGGGTTGTTCGACTTGGTCCACCTGAGCACGGTCATCACCATCTTCCTCTCGATCCAAATCATCCAAATTGGTCATCCTCAACTTGTTGGTTAGTCTTTCTGTGAGAGTATTGACCACTCGGTCCATTTCACCTCTAAGCACCATCCTCAGCTGTCCCATTTCTCCTTGAAGCTGTTGACTCAACTCGGACACAGTCTGACGGGATTGAGCCCCGACAGATGACGACGACGAGCAGATTAGTCCGTGGATGAGCGAATCGACCAGTGGTTCAGGGATTTGGTTCATCTCGTCACGCAACCACACTCGACAAGGTTCCTCTTCGCATTTCAGCAATTCATACAACACGGACACAGTCGAACACGAGTGTTGGGATGCAACTGGTGGGGACGATGATGACGAAGATGACGACGTCATGATGATCGAGGCAAATGATTCTTTATGGAAGGATACCCACTTGTTGGTTGTTGGTTGTAGTTGTACAACAAATCAGTCTGACCAAAACATACGAGCAACGAGTGAAGACGTACACCACCACAACAGACAGCACGTGGTGATAGTCACGTATTGAGAAAACTAAACTGATCCACTATTTTCTATAGACCATACGCCACTGGGAAATGACATCAATTTTGTACAGTGCAGGTCACTCACTGAAAGCAGTAGAACTGACTCGTGTAAAAAGAGATTGCAAAATTTAGTCATCAAAACAAAACAACATTGTAACATGTTAATTATAAGTGCGAAATTGATCGATAAATGTGAGCTTGACAAATTAAAGCATTGAAAAACAAATGCAATTGCATCAAAATAAATTAATAGAAGAATGATAATGAATAATAGAGAATATAGATTAAAAAATGTGAAAAAGTAGCATATTTTGAACACTTTAAGATGAACTCACGATCAAATGAGATAAAATGTTTAAAATGTTTTCTGCTCACCAAATAAAGAATCTTATTATCTTTAATAAAAGCCCTGGTTCAACAATATCGGATCAGTTTTGTAGGATAAGAAACAAAAACAAAATGCAAAAAAAAATGTCTTGATTTACAGGAGATAGGAAAAACTAAAATGCATGCATTGGCCGGTAGAGGGAAAGTGCGAAAAGTGCATCCTGGAAATGTGGATTTTTCGAGACTTCTCGTCGGAATATTTTTCTAATTTTACCTTAAAATTACATTTGTGAAAGATGATTGTTCGCCGATTGTCAAAGAATAAAATATGTTTGTAAATTTTTTTTAAAAATTGTCACCCATAAATTTAAATTCAAATATCATCAAGAGCCATTTTTTGCCAATCAATTAATCAATTGAAGCAATCCTATTTGAATGAATTCTATTTGAACAAATCACGAGTGGCAATATACTATGAAAACTTTAAACCATGATATATGATGAAACACATACATGTTATAACAATTCATTGTCATGACAATTCAGAAGGTATGGTATAAATGTATAAATGTATCATGAAAGATTCATGATTTAACATGAAGTTGACGAAATATTCATGTTATATCATGAATCTTTTTTTTACAGTGTAAGCCATTTGATAAGACGTCGAACAATCAATTTTCGATAGACACCACCATTCACAGCCACCATCACGTACAACAACCTAAAAACCTGAAAAATTACCTTTTCTAATCAATATAGACACAATCAAATATGTTAAGTGACAGGATCAATCAAATCAGTCGTTAACAAGAAAGATTGCGGGAACTATCATTTTGGTAAGATTCGACAATAAAATCAAATAATTTTATAATGAAATCGAAAGCAAAGTATTGTAAAAATTAAAAATGATTTTTAAAATCATCAATACTGACATCCTTAACCCTTTCCATGCCATAAATCACATGCCTCTAGCGGTCGCATTTTTGAGTCTATCGACTTGAAATTTTAGGACAGTACCCCTCGGGAGTGGGAAATTTGGGGAAGGATAGTGAAGTGTTCCAATTGGAACACTTAGGACAAAATATTTTTTTATTAGCGATCTGAGTAGCTAGATCGATTCTACTCGCTTAGCTGCGAATTTTGATATATAACATGCCCAAGAAAAAAATTTTGGCCCCATTTGAATCCAGGTTTCAGAATCCAAGTAACCAGAAAAATATATTTTTCAACTAATTTGACATCAAAATCAAATTCTACGGAAAAAATCATGCGGAATAGACCCCTCAACCATAAAAATCCACACAAGCAAAGCAAAGATACTCATTCTCAAAAATGTTTATTTGGGACCCGGGATGTCTGTCCGTCCGCTCTAGGGCCAGATTAAATTTTTATTTTGATTCTGTTCCCGTGCATGAATTTGGATATAATCGGTACCAATTTCTTCAGGAGTGTGAGTAGAATGCAATAGTCTTATCGGTTGGTTTTAAAAATAGATTTCCTGGATCCGGGCCCTAGGCCCTGGACCAAAGTCAAACAAATGGCCAAAATAGTACATAAAAACGTCAGAAATGGAATCTACTCATAATTCTGAGCATTTTGATATATAACTTGACTATATTAATCATTAATTTAAGAAAAAATAATTGGGACCTAGAATGGACGGACAGACATCCCGGGCCCCAAATAGACAATTTTAAAGAATGAGTATCTTTGCTTTGCTTGTGTGGATTTTTATGGTTGAGGGGTCTATTCAGCATGATTTTTTCCGTAGAATCTGTTTTTGATGCCATATTAGTTCCAAAGTGGCATTATCTGGTACATAGTTCCTGGATTCCTAAGTTCCAAAATGTTTACCATAGCAAATTATATATCAAAATGCTCAGAGAAGCGAGTAGAATCGATCTAGCTACTCAGATTGCCAATAAAACCACATTTTGTCCTAAGTGTTCCAATTGGAACACTTCACTATCCTTCCCCAAATTTCCCACTCCCGAGGGGTACTGTCCTAAAATTTCAAGTCTCTAGACTCAAAAATGCGACCGCTAGAGGCATGTGATTTATGGCATGGAAAGGGTTAATATTTAAATAAACAACAAAAAATGATTTTAAAATTCTGGTTTTAGACCTTTTATATTTGAGAGTAATTTGTATGAATAAACATAAAACACACAAATTAATCTATCTATCAGACAATCAACATGAATCGAGTACTTCTGATAATTAAAGTATTTTCATATATTTTAAACCTTTTTATTAATTTCAACTTTGCTTTATGACAGTTATTATTTCAATATTTAATTGAACAGGAATAAAAAACAGTAAAATTAGAGAATAATTCACTCATAAAAGTGGGTTTACCTATGGAAATTGACTATTTTTTCTTCAGTAATCTTGATACCAAGAATTTAACATAAAAATTGTATTTTAAGGATATGTGAAAGATCACTCCATTATAAAACCATTTCTTGTGCAACACAGTAAAAATAAATTTGTAGGTTTTTAAATTGTATCATCAGTTAAAGAATTGAGTTGCAACTGAATTGAGTTCATAAAGAGAGTAGCCACAATTACATATAAAAAGATTTACATTTATTAATAAGAAGTATTCATCGTTGAATTAATAGACATAGCAATTTATAACATTTATCAAACTGTTCTACTGTCTATGTCTGATTTCTAATGTTGACCAAATATGTTAATCGCCAAATTCCAAATCATCAATAAACAATATTCTTAAAAGTTCATATTTGAAAGATGTAATGCTTGCAGACGTTCAAACATTCGATCATTTAAAACTTAAATTTAAACATGTCTAAAATGAGTTTAAATTAAGAGACTAGACAAAAATAAGGTTAGTTTTGTAATCTTCTATAAAATGTTTAATTACCTTTGATCACAAATGTAAAAGTGTAAGAAAGTTTTTTAGAGAATTGTAATAAATTTGAAAAAGTTGTGATAAAGACGACTCGCCAGCAGACTCGACTTCCTGCACTTGTGCACTGTCTAATTTGTCAATCGAAAAGTCGTGTTTCACTGTTGATTTACTTGGTTTGTAGTGAATGGACAGATTGCGTTTGGCAGATAAAGAGTAGAATGCAGCAACAGGTCCTTGCCCATTTCGAATGACATTTGAATTTGTTATTTATGAGTAGACTTCGCTTTTGGGTCACTAGCTGAGGTATTATTTTTCTACATAGATCTAATTGATATACGACTCGAGTTGTATCTCTCCAGTGGTTTGATTGATATTGCACAATTCATATTGAATGGATCGATCATTTACAACCTATTTAAGAATAACTTAAAATAGATAGATTTATTCTTACTTAACCTTTTGGAAATAGTACCTTGAGTATAAAACTAACAATATAAATGCATTAAAGTGTTTAATTTTGTCCAACTAGCTTAAAAATAAATTTCATGATTCGTTTGAATATAATTTTTAAATACGTAAATAAAAGTAAGCGAAAAGTATTGATTCAAAATGATTTAACTTGTTACATGAACAGCCAATCCATGATGTCAAGCCAAGGAATCAGAAAATTAATGTTTAAAGAAAAACAGTCATTTAGTTTATGAGAAACCTTTTATTGATGGTCAAAAATGAATGTCTAATTGAAAGGAATTGGTAGGTAACTGGCAAGTTGAGTACTCTTAAAGTACTCATTTTAAAATGAAATTGTAGTGTACGGCGTACAATTACAATAAAATAACAATAATGTACCATAGAATTCTGATTGTTTGGTTTCCCTTTTAAAAGGTGCATTTGAACCACTTCAGTTATGTTTATGTTCCGGATCTAAACTAATTATTCCCCATTCGTTAAAAATTTTCTATTTGCATGCTTTTTTGCATAATTCAAAAAAATAATGAATCAAAAGTATTTATTAATTACATGAATTACAATAAAAATTCAATCAAACCGATCAATTCAATTTATTTATGTGAAACCTTTTATTAACTACTCAAAAATGGTCGATCCAAGGAATTAAGGTTCTAGTAAGCACCAATTCAAACTAATCCAACCAATTCAATTCCCCAAGGAGATTCAGTCCGTAACTGCGAATGCACCAATTCGTAGTTTTCTCAGATTTTTGAGAATTGTTGCATTCAGTTACTAAATGTGTCATTTAATATTTTTAATCTGAAATTGCACTAGATCTTAACTAGTCTTTCTTTAAAAATTTGATTAAAACAGTTAGTTAGATAGTGTGAAAGTGATTTTATCTTATTATTTAAGTTAATATATAGATGTAATATTGAACAAAAGTGAATACGTTTGAAAGATTTTCTTATACGCTCATTTTACATTTTACATTTTTTTTGTTAATTGATCACGAAATACAAACAAATGTAAACTCGTTCCGTTCAATCGCTTGATCAGAAAAATATTATTTTAACCTTTTGGAAACGCACATTATCTAACGAATAACTATTTTAGTAGCTCATAATAACTTTTATAAAGAACATTCAATTAAACAGATATTTGCAATCTATTAACGTTCCAGTGCCAATGAGGAATGGATTCTATAATAAAAAATATTTAGCAGGAAATAATGAGAGAGGGTTCATGGAAAAATAACCTTTTTTAAAAAAAAGAACGAATGGGTCAGTAAAAAACACACTTTTTGATACCAAAATTCAATCTCATATCCATGGGAATTCAAATTAAACAAATAAATAGTTTCATAAAATGTATAATATAGTTTAACGAGAATAAATAATATAGGCCACGTTTTGATAATACCTTAAATTGTCGTATTTTGAACACCGCACGATTGTAAGAGTCTGTTGAGTTCAATTCTGTTAGAAATGCTTTTCAGAAGTTAGTCTTGTTGGTAGTTGAATCTTGCCAATGATATAAGATTTTAAAATAATATATTCAGTACGTTTTTTGCTGAATTCAAATTAGAAACAAAACTGCATTGGTCAGTCAAACTTCTTAAACTGTAGTTCTTAAACTCGCGCTGGTATTTGGGTCCAGTTAGATGATTCAAAAACAGTAACACCCAACAGAGTCAACCTGAAAATAAACTTAAACAAGATTCTTGTAAGCAGAAGTACAAAAGTAGTCAAAAACTTTTATTGAAGCAAAATCAAAATTGTAAAATGGATTTTCGTTATCAAAACATTGTTTAGTAAACAGTCAATGAATTCAATTTAACGATAGAAATCAACAGTTTGTTAAAACTTTTTGCTTCATAATTTTTTGAATATTACTGAAAATAAAACAATAACACTTGGAGCAGAATAGAAAATCTATAAAACAAATTAAATATGAAATTAACTATTTATAAAACGCTCTCAATTAGGAAATTTTATAATAATACAAATACGAGTACAAGTGTCATGTGTAGCACATATTGTGTACACCTAACTTTAAATTTTTAAACCTTTATTTATTAGTGACCAAAAACCTGACAAGAAAATGGTAGACTTGGTGTATTCCAAAAGATTGGCTTTATTGAGAAAAAAGTGAGAGGAAAGATGGTTAGCACGATGCCGAGAGATAGAAACGAGTTGCGGTCGTGTAACAATAGCAGATGCTAAACAAGTTGATAATTGACCATTTGTGTAAACGACTTTGTGTTCGAAGCAATAATTAATAGAGCAATTACTAATTATCGATTGTTTACTTGTGGGGGGTGCAACATGAGTAATGCTGTTCTTATGCACAATGAAATAATGTTTGCGATATGATTTAATTGATTAATCATTTTTAACGCTTTATGTCAAAATCTCATGAAAGTATTTTTTAGTCTAGTAGAAAAATGAAATTTGATCATTGTTAAAAAATAATCAAGTATTTATTTATTTAAACCTTTTAACGTGCACATGAAGTGGATGTGGAAATTTTCGGAAAACTACTTTTGAAAGAATTTGCAAAACAATGAGATTTTTAAAAATTCAAAAAGTTATTTGATCCATTCAAGAGAATAATTTCATAATAGATCATAAAGATTGATCATCCTTGTGTTCAATGTCACAGAAATAGATTGCATGAACTTCGTTTAAAAAATTTGGACAATCATATTGTCGAAATGATTTGATTTATATTCATTCAAAATAATTTGAAAATTATATCAATTTTAATTTTTTACCTTTAAAAAGTTCCTCCATTTGCTTTATTCAAAAACAATACAGACATTTGTCAATGGTGATGTAGTTATTTTCAAAATTGACAAGCGCAAACAATTTTATGAATGATTTGATTATTGTTTTGAATTGCTGAAATAGTGGACATTAAAAGTAGTGTAAATCTTTAAATCTTCAATATAAGAATTTACACTTGGCAGTGTCTAATAAAAGTTGAAAATTATGTTAACCATTTGAATTTACCGTTTGAGGATGTCCAAATCAATTACTTGAATAATTCTTTATAAAAAAAGAGAAGAACAAAACACAACCCAACCTACAAAAAATTGTTTTACAGTTTTGTAAGTAGATTGAGGTATAATTAATAAAATTTTTACCATTATAACCCCATAAGAAATTTGTAGAGTAAGTATGAGCTTTTTAAATTAAAAATTGGTTTTGATATAACAAGAAGAGTATGATTGAAAAGTCTAAAAATAATATTGAGAAAAATTCAAGTTTAATTTAATTCATTTTTGTTAAATTTATTATTTAAATTTAAAAATTTAAAATTTAAATTTATTGTTTGTTAAAAATCATTTATTAAAACATTCAAATAGAATCAATTTTCTGTTGTTTGTTCAAAATCCATTTGTCAATTGCGAGAATAACTGGAGTGAATTGTTCATCTTCCAATGATTTGCGATATTCTCGTAAAGTATTGAGATACAATTGAAAGTTGTGTTCGATTGCACTCGATTGATTGACATTGACAGAACAAGTTTGAACAGCAGAACATTCTGCAACCTTCATCAAGGCCTCCTGCACTTGTGCACTCTCAAGTTGGTCAATCGAAAAGTCGTGTTTCACTGTTGAGTCACTTTGTTTGTAGAGAATGGACAGATTACGTTTGTTAAGTAAAGAGTAGAATGCAGCAACAGGTCCTTCGCCATTTCGGATGACCCAGAATTTGATTTCTATGAGTAGACTTCGCTTTTGGGTCACACTCTCGTAGCTGAGATATTCTTTCTCTACATAGATAAAGTTGATGTGCGGCTCGAGTTGTATCTCTCCGGTGGTTTGATTGATATTGCGCAATTCATATTGAATGAATCGGTCATTGACAAACTATTGAGTGAGTAATTTGAAAAATTAATTGATATTACCATTCAAGAAAAAATCGATCATACCTTGTAATGGCGTTGTTCGATCCTCGCCCTGCTCCACGCCACGAACCAGCCAGTGTGAGGATAAACAGAATCGTTCATCACCACAATTGGGCGTGCCAAACTATATCCCGAGTCAATCAGTACACAGCCCTTGCGGTCACCCATTGAAAAGGACAAGACAAACTTGAGACAAATCAACACATGCCGCTTCACTGCATTTACACTCTCAAGTTCGTATGCGTTGACAGAGTTAGACTCGAGATCAACCTGAATGCCTTTTTCACTGGAAACCATTGCAAAGTACGAACCAAATTCTGGATCCTTTTGTTGGAGACTTTTCAGTAGAGTGCATGCAAGACCAGTACAGTTCATGTTCTCGGGATTGATTTTTGCTTGGTATTCTCGATAATAGTAATTGCCATTTATTTAATTGCCAAACGTAATTTTATCGGTCAAAGGTGATTTTAGCGGAAGGACAAATGTATCCGATGGATCCTCTAGGATTTAGCAAAAATGCATATGACCGATTGCAACCAAAATTTAGGAGCATACTCAGGGGCCATACAGGATTTTAGAATTAATTTATGAGCCCGATCCATTTGGATCGAAAATGAATCTTGACATCCGGTTTGACCGAATCAAAAACAGACTACACCATCGTGTTACCGCGAAAAAGGCGATGCGATTTGCTACCAAGAACATCAAAAACAAAAATTTCTGAACGGATTTTTGATGTTCTTGGTAGCAAATCGCATCGCCTTTTTCGCGGTAACACGATGGTGTAGTCTGTTTTTGGATTCGGTCAAACCGGATGTCAAGATTCATTTTCGATCCAAATGGATCGGGCTCATAAATTAATTCTAAAATCCTGTATGGCCCCTGAGTATGCTCCTAAATTTTGGTTGCAATCGGTCATATGCATTTTTGCTAAATCCTAGAGGATCCATCGGATACACTTGTCCTTCCGGTAAAATCACCTTTGGCCGATAAAATTACGTTTGGCAATCTCAAATTCCCGAATCGTTAACCCCACCCCCAAAAGAATCCACTTTGAAGCACTTCTGGAACCTCGAACCATATCCGGCTACTGTTAGGTATATATGTTCCAAATTTCAAGTCATTAGACGTAGTACAACTCTCAAAACCCAGTAGGTACACATAGTACCTACGCGGCACTCAAAGGGTTAAGCAATTCAAAACACAATAAGGATTAGATAAAAACAAAAGTAAATTAAAGCGTAATTTGTTTTAATTTTATCTTTTTAAAACCAATATTTACTTCTTGAAACTATCGTTTATTTATACCTACTTTTTAAAAAATATAATTTATAACCCTTTAACTGTATTCAATAACGTAAGTTAATTTGTTAAAAGTGACCATTAACAATCCAAATGTGTCTATTAAATTAAAAATATAAATTTAGACAAAAAACAATAGTTAAGATTTATCTAATGATAAAAATTATAGATTTAACATTTATATCCCTCTGCTATGAAACAAAATCAATTGGAATACTTAATTTTCATATCAGTTCAGCAATTCAGGTATAGGTGATTTTGATTCGATTTGTGACTCAATTTGAGCGAATAGTTGGGATTTGTTACATTCTATACTTTGAATGTAGTAATCATTTCTTAGAGATAAATGTTAAGTTATTATGATTTGAAGTTTCAAGAAAATTAAAAATATAGATATAGATAGATGAAGTTAGAGAAAATTATAACCCGAAGTTTGTAGAGTCATTTGAAGATTTTTATATAATAAAATATAATAAAAATTCGATTAGTGTACGATTATAGTTTTAATTTTTACCTGTTTCATGGCATCCTTATCAAATCTAATTAATGTTTAAACTGTTCTTCAAGATGCCCATGTGATTTGAGCATAGTACAGTAACCGATAATATTCAAATGATTTTTAATTAAAATTTTTAAACTTGGTAAGCACTTTTATGATTTGTTTGATTAAAGTTGTTAAAGGCTTAATTACAAATCAAAATAAATTATAATAACCAGAAAAATTTCATTGGAACCTTTTCTAAATCATTGCTATCTACTCTGATTCTAATTATATTTTAATGTAACCAAACAATTTTTCTTCAAATTCATCAGCACTCCAGTGAAAGTGCAGCCATTTCATGTTTCTTCAAACCCAAACAACAAACTTTAAAACATTTTTTACCAAGTCATTTCTATTGTAGGAAAAGTGTAATTGGACTAAAATAGGCTAAAAGTACATTCGTGAATATGGTTATTTTAGAGGAGAAAATATGTTTGTTTAAAAATGGATTTTAAAAATGTCAACAATAGATCGAATTTCCACTATCAGCCGATGCCAACGAGGAATTAGTCAATTGAAGTAATACTATTTGATATTTCAGATTTTAAAAATCAATTAAAAATTTTATTTTTACTTGAAAAACCTCAGAAGTATTAACATCTTAAATTGATTCAAGGCAGTTGTGACATTGTTATTTTGCCAATGCAATAAGAGTTCAAATTGTAACCAATATGTTTTGTTATATGTCTTCTAATGCTTTGAATTTAAAGTAACCAAACTCAAAATGGATAAAATCTCTTTTTAATATTTAATTTAACCTGTTTAATCATTTGGTCCAAAAACTGAGTAAATTAAAAAAATGGTTAGACTGTTCCTTAGATGATTACGTTATTAGTATATAAAAATTTAATGTAAAATCAAATGCACTTTGACTAATGAAAAGAATTTTACAATTCAATTATATTAAAGATTAATAAGACAAAACAGCCAATCGAATATATAAATCTTAGCAATTGATGAATTGAAAAGCATAAGAATGTACCTATTAGTTTGTGAAATTGTAACCAAAACACTCAAAGTGTTATTTATTATTTTTACCTTTTGAAGATCGTGTTCAAAACTTCGAATGTTCCATTGAATTACTATATTTATAGATAGATCAGTTTTAGAATACTCACAGCACAATAAGATGGCCATGAAAGCCAATTTTTGTAGATGATTTGACCTGTTTTCAAGTACCATGCAGGAATAATAATATATTAAAGATTGAAACTTGTAGAATCAACTTGCCAAGGTTCCAATTTTATCCGAGATACTAAGCACGAAATATCAGAACAACACATTTCAGTAGAGTAATGTCATATGTTGACGAGTCTTGTAATGCATTGATAATTGTACATACTAGGTACAAATGACAGAGAAACTTTATACTTTATAAGAAAATTATATACCTTTTATTAAAAAACAAAATAAATATGTTTAAAATCAGCTTATATCATATTCCATGTAGAATAAATTGTTGATTGAATTAATCTTAAATCAAATGACGAGATCAAATATATATTAATCAAATTTGTGATATAAGGATTTAAAGTTTACTCAATATTCATCAATGACAATGTATTAAGCTGATTGTCTGCTTTGTTTTTAAAAACCATTTTGAAAAAATACTTCATTCTTTTTGGCAAGAACTAAATTCAATTTTCGTTGTTACATTACGATAACAACAATATTAGCCAGTGATCATACTAATAAAGATTACTTTAAAATGTCGTCGAATTACCTTTTGAATACCCTAAATATAACATTCAATCGTTGGTTATTACTTCAATACTCGAAGGTTTTGTCAAAATTTAAAAATTTATGCAGTTAAATATAATCAGTTTAGTCCAGATCCAATAAATGATTAAATTCTATAAGAACACAAAATTGGTATTTAGTTATCACTTACTCAGTTGATGTACGGATCGAATTGTATCTCTCCTGTGGTTTGATTGATATTGTGCAATTCGTTTTGAATGAACATTGACAAACTATCAGTTATATGAATTACAATTTGATATTACAATTCATAAACAATCGATCATACCTTGTAATGACGTTGTTCGATCCTTTCCACGCCACGAACTTTTAAAGATTCTGTATAATGTATAGTGTATTTGTAAAGAGAATAACTTGTCAATTAAATAAAATCGCAAAGATATTTCACTCAAACAGCCATTCTTGTTATATATCTTGGGTGAATTTAACAGAAATTTTGGATTAATTTGGAGTAGGTAGATTTGTGGGTGTTTTATTTGTTTGTATTGACCTAAATTTAAATTTCTAATTGAAACAATAAAATATAAAATTAAACACACAATCAAAATTGATTTATTAAAATAATAATTCAGTTTTTTAAAAATTTGTTTTAACCATTTATCAAACAAATCCGAATTTGAATTATGTGAACAATCAAACAATAATTAACTAATTTATTTTATTTATTGCATGTAAAATTTGTAAAAAATAAAACAAACTTCTCATGCGGGTTAAATTAAATAATTAACTAATAATATATTAAAGAGAAGATTAAGTAACTACTTTTGTTAAAACTTGTATTAGAAAATTTATTGAAAAAATCAAATAACCTTTTTTAAAAACTACGAAACTGTGAGTTAAAAAGACACTTTTCAAACCAAAAAATTCAAGCTCTTATCCATGGGAATTCAAATAAAACAATTAAATAGTTTCATAAAAAGAGATCACCATTGTTAGATAGAACAGAATGTTTAAATTAGCAAAATTAGATTTAAAGAACTTGGTTTACGGAATCTGATAATTCGTGCCAAATATATTCGAAATGCAACATGGTTTAGTCAAAACAGTGGTTCCAATATAGCGAATTTAAATTTATTATATTCATTCATGGTAGATTGAAAATTAAATCAATTTTAATTTTTACCTTTAAAAAGATGTCATATATGCAAGTTTCCTAATTTAAATTTATTGTATGTCAGAAATCATTTTTGCAATAATTAAACAGAATCAATTTTCTGTTGTTTGTTCAAAATCCATTCGTCCATTGCGCGAATAGCCGGAGTGAATTGTTCATCTTCCAATGATTTGCGATATTCTCGTAAAGTCTTGAGATACATTTGAAAGTTGTGTTCGATTGCACTCGATTGATCATTGACAGAACAACAAGATTGAACAGCAGAACATTCTGCAACCTTCATCAATGCCTCCTTTACTTGAGCACTTTCAAGTTGGTCAATCGAAAAGTCGTGTTTCACTGTTGAGTCATTTTGTTTGTAGAGAATGGACAGATTGCGTCTGTCAATTAAAGAGTAGAATGCAGCAACAGGTCCATCTCCATTTCGGATGACCCAGAATTTGATTTCTATGAGTAGACTTCTCTTTTGGGAAACACTCTCGTAGCTAAGATATTCTTTCTCAACATAGATCAAATTGATGTTCGGCTCGAACTGTATCTCTCCCGTGGTTTGATTGATATTGCGCAATTCATATTGGATGAATCGGTCATTGACAAACTATCGGATAATATGAAAGACATTATTGATTTTACCATAAAGATTCGATCATACCTTGTAGTAACGTTGTTCGATTCTTTCCCTGCGCCACGCAACGAACCAACCAGTATGAGGATAAACAGAATCGTTCATCACCACAATCGGGCGTGCCAAACTATAGCCCGAGTCAATCAGTACACAGCCCTTGCGGTCACCCATTGAGAAAGACAAGACAAACTTGAGACAAATCAAAACATGCCGCTTCACTACATTTGCACTCTCAAGTTCGTATGCGTTGACAGAGTTTGACTCGAGATCTACCTGAATACCTTCCTCACTGGAAACCATTGCAAAGTACGAACCAAAGTCTGCATCTTTCTGTTGGAGACTTTTCAGTAGACTGCTCGCAAGACCAATACAGTTCATGCGCTTGGGATTGATTTTCGCTTTATATTCTCGGTAAAAGTCTATGAGTCTCTTTGTGCCAGAAACTTCAGTAAAGTCTTCATAAAACTGCACATAATCACCAAACATGTTAAAATCATGTTCGGTTAGATGTTTTTGGATCACTTGTTCCCAGCCAGCTAGTGCATCCTCAAATTGTGTTAAAGATGTGAAAGTTGCTTCTTTTAGAGCTTCGTTGCGCCAGATGGGTTTTCCCAGTAGCCCTTCAACAGTTTCACCTTCCAAAGCTTTTGCAAGCTCTTCATTGACATTTTTATTGTTCTCAAATAAAGCTGGAATTTAAATTTAAATTTTAATTAAATTAATATTTAACAATTTTTCATATAGCTACCCATAGAGATGAATTTTACCAGACTGCTGTGTCGAGCTACTTCAGAGTGCGCTTCAAAAGTGCCTCATCTTTAGTATCACCTAAACATTCTATGTATTTGTAATGCATATTTCACGGGCAATTAACAATTTCGATGAATATATTTCGAGGAATACACTTACTAATAGTGTTATTGGCAAAAATCCTTGAAATTGTTCAATCGAAATCGTTCAGGTTAATTATAAAGAACTCGTTAAAATCTAAATGCCAATGTTGCCTTCCAATCAATTAATTTATAATTTTTAAATATCACAATTAGATTATAATCAATTTAAATGGAAAATGTTGTGTTGGGAAATTTGACCTGTTATGATACCAAATATCCATCTACATGAACATTCATATTTGTATTAAAAACCTTGACACCATTATTGATATTACATTAAAATCTAAAAAAACATTTGAAAACTGTAAATAATTATTAATTTTATTATTTATATCCTGTATATACTGTAAAAACGTTTGAAGATTGGTTTAACCTTTAATTTCATTCTACAACAAGCGATACATGTTAACTGAAAACATATATAAAAAAATCTCCTGTAATATTTCGTTTATTAAGTGATACCGAGTGATAAGATTATAAGACTTAACAAGTAATATTAAAAAACGAAATTATATTTGAAAGCTTCAAGAAAAGTCAAATAACCATTTTATAAAGTTCCAAGATAGTTCACCAAAAATATCAAAACACGACATATGCAGGTTAAAATTAGGAAAACTGAATATAAAATAAAACAAATAAATAAATTGTGTGGCTTATTTGTTTTTACAACAAATCTACTTTTTACCTGTCTTCAATGGAGTTTAATGCTGCATTGACGTTGCTTCCATCGGCTTATTTTTACTAAAAAACTCAAAATATGATAAATCAACTGAATCAACTCAGTCACTCGTCTTGGTCTTTAAACAACGACAATGTCTTGAGCATAACAAATCTTCTGACAATTAAATTTTCATCAGAATATTTTGTTCAAGTAGTACCAAAAGTAATCGAAAACAAGACTTAACTATATTTAAATTTAAAAAATAAAAAAAGTTTGAATGATTGAAAAATAGTAACCACTTCCTGGTAAGATTCGTGATTCTAAAAATTGTGAAAACCATTTTTGATAAGAGCAAAGAAAAAGAAAAATGAATTCATTACATAAGTTCGTACATCCATTAGGTTCATAAGTACCTTTTTTAATTCAAGAAGAATATTGTCATTACATGTTTGAAAGTTAGGTTTTGAATGTTTACAGAAACTAAACATTTTTAGTAAAATCTTCGTATATCAATTAGCCATTAGCCATTTACTCAAATTATTTCAAAATTAAAAATTTTAAAAACACAATGTGTCGAATTTTATAAAGCGACTAAATTTAATTGAAACCCTGTAAACCCTGTTATTTAAATTAATATTCGCTAACGAATTATAGTATCTGAATAGTCAGTCTGGAGCAAAAAAAGAATTGGTTAGGAATAATTTCAAGAGGTTCCAAGAAAAAAACAAATAAAAACCCTTTATAAAAACGGCTGAAGTCGAAAAGCAAGTAGACAAATATTTGACTGAATTGGTTTTTTGTGACTTGCATTCGAGAGTATCTAAATAAGAGACAAAACCAAAAATAAAATTAACCATGCATGGTACCTTTTATTACCGGATAACACAAAATAGATTTTGAATATTACTGAAAATAGTAAAATGTTCGACACAAACAAAACATTCAATAGTGGAAACAATAGGGGAAATTCATGAAAAGAATTGTTTATGTGAAGGATTGAACGAGATATAATAATAAAAATATAAAGACTTAAATTTTACCCAACATTCATCAATGAGAATGTATTTGATATTGATATTGAGTTATCAACTTAAAGTTATTTAAGCTAATTGTCTATTTCATTTCTAAACCCATCACGAAAAAATACTTCAGTCTTTTTGGCAAGAACTAATTTTCATTTTCGTTCTCACATTGAGAAAACAAAAATATTAGCCAACGATGATACAAATCAAAATTAATTGAAAATGTTGTTAAATTACCTTTTGAAGAGCCGCCAAAAATTTGGTTCTTATTTCAATATTTGAATGTTTTGTTAAAATTTGAAAATTCAAGTAATTTGACAGTTTACAATACTGTTGACTGAAAGGGTCGATTATATTAACAGCTAAGCATTAAACTGAACATTTTGCAAAAACTTAGCGTTGTGATGATTAATTTTCTAAACAAAAAATGTTCTTTTTAATTAATATGACCTTTTAAGAAAAGTATGGGTGTGTCAAAACACTTTGCATCCTTAATGCTTTGAAATTGCTAAAGTAATCTTGAAGTTGACTCCGGATACCTTTCGTTGGGCTACATTTTTTCAAGAATCAGATTGCATTTAAGATACTTTTCATTTAACCTTTTATTTTACAAAGAGATTGAAGTCAGTCAAAAGATGACAAAAGTATTACTGTACGTAAGATAACAAATTGAACTTTATCATTAAAAAAGAAGACAAAGCAATCATTCTAGTATTGTATTTATAGATGACTTAAACACTCATTCTTGTTGTGTATCGTTTGTGTGCGTTTAACAGAGATTCAGATATCATTTACAAAGATCTTTATAATTGTATAAGCAAGAATGTATGGTTGCATTTTTATAACCTTTTTAAAACTTGTGCAAAATGTGCTAAAAACTTGAGTTCCAATTATGCAAGGAATGAAAGTATTTAAATAAATAAAATACAAACCATTTGTGCACTTAGCAGTTAGTCCATATTTAAAAAATTGTATAAAGGTTTGGATATTGAGAAGATCACATATTGTTTAATTACCTTTACTGTGTCATTGACTGTTAATCCAACAATCTTCAACAAAATTCAACAAAACCTTTATAAAACTAAAATTTTAAAAATAAATGTAAATGTAATACAAACAAATGTAAATAAACTCGTTCCGATTAGCGTTTAATCAGAAAATTATTACTGTAACCTTTTAAAAACCGGACCATACAGGAAGAAATATATAAGAATGAAGGAAGAATAGAGCCAGAAAAGAATGCACAATTCAATTGTTTTGAATATTGCATTCATATATTAAAAATGATGTAAACTAACTTTAATGTTTCTTCATTTCATTACACTATAGAATAGCCAGAATTGAGATTTAAAATATTGTTTTAGAAGACAGAAAAACTCCAAGTGACTGATTATATTTATAATTATATTTTTAAAAATGAATAAAACAATCATACTATAAGCAATTAATATAAAAAATAAGAAGAAGAAACCTTTTATTCCAAGAATTTTAGCATTCATAATCTTGAAGGATTAACTCAATTTGCGTATTCCTTGAGTTGATTATGATGATCAATTAATTAAATGTCATAATAACATAAATAGGATTTATTATTGAATGAAGCAACGAATGAATTGAAAAATGAAAAGTTAAATATTTTGGCTCACAATCGACCGATTCAGGTCTACGAAGTCTTGAGATATGGTCGGGTAATATAGATTGACGAAAAGCGGACACAGACAAAAAATAAACTGGAGCACAATTCCTGAGTGTGGGAATGTGTTGTCTGAAACTGATGAGACCAAGCTCGGTTTCGGTTGTACTGTTTGAATTAGTATCCTCCGCTTCCTACATTTCCACCATTGTTACCATTACCATAACCGTTACTTCCGCCATTGTTACCGTTACCATAACCGCTATTTCCTCCATTTCCCATATTTTCTCCACTTCCGCCGTTGTTACCACTGCCATATCCACCATTTCCGCCATTGTTTCCGCCACCATAATCGTTATTTCCTCCATTGCCGATGTTGTTACCAGAACCATATCCGCTATTTCCAGTACTTTCGTCATTGTTAACACCACCATATCCGCTACTTCCGCCATTGTTACCAGAACCGTATCCGCTACTTCCGCCATTGTTGCCAGAACCATATCCGCTACTTCCGCCATTGTTGCCAGAACCATATCCGCCACTTCCACTGTCCATGCCACCGCCGTATGGATCACCTCCACCTCCCATGTTTCCAAATCCTCCTCCACCCATTCCGCCGCCAAATCCACCGCTTCCACCTCCCATGCCACCGCCATATGAATCACCGCCTCCTCCCATGTTGCCATATCCACCGCTTCCTCCTCCACCTCCTCCACCTCCACAACCAGAGCCTTTCATCATAATCCTACAGTGCATACAAAAATATTAATATAAATTGCTCAGCAAAACGCACAAAATCGGTTCGAAACTTACATGTCAGAATTCTTCTTCTTGCCTGACTTGTACATGAACGGCATGCATGGGTCACCAGTCATGAGCCTAAGGGAGAATACGAGTTAGTTAAATATGGTTTTTTATATTAATGAGCACAAACATATCGCCATTTTTGCCACCACTCTTGATGAGCATCATTCCAGCTTCAATCTCGATTTGCACAATTGCACAGACAATCGACAAAAATACAATTTTGGATAAGTTGGCCATTTTCGAGTGTTTCTTGTGTCGGTGAATGTAACTGTTCAATTGATCATATAACCAGTCGAACGGTTTGCTTTTATACAAATGACAAATATGGCTTTTGTTCTCTCCCGTAACTAATCGAGTTACTAATAAGTTATTAGACTAATTAGTTCATTAGTAGATAATGTCATTATCGCCTCGCACCTAATTTGGATAGTTAAATCACCGTCAGTGACCTCGATCTATGCGGAAAAGCAAAAAAATGGCTTTACTTTGTTGCACTAAAATAAGAAGACTCGGACAAAACTGAAAGCTAATAGTGTCGATAACGTTTGTTGTTAAATCCAGTTGTGATCATCCAGCCATGTCACATTAGTTTGCATTTTTGGATAGTAACTTTAGCAATGTAAGTGAAAACTAAAAGCCAAGAAGTTGGCATTATAGAGTGTCTTTGTTTTTTTTCTTATCAGTAAAAGATAACATCGTTGTCGTAATGAAGGAACAAACTCGTATATGAGATAATTTGGATTTGGTAATTGAGCACAATTTTCACTCACAATAATAGTGACCAAGAAACATTTAGGATCAAGATCAATAAATAATAATGAAAACATTTTCTACATTATAAATTGAAGCACACAAATTCTTTATTCTTTAGATATTGTTTAAAACTGTATCAGAATTATTCATAAATGTACAATTGTTTTACCTTTACTACAAGAGAATTAGAATTCAATGTAAATTAGAATCTTTCATGTTCACAGTTACACAATTACAGGTTCACAATGTTAGCCTGAATATAATGTGCAATTGAAGAATTTATGAGATAATAAAACTTAATTACAATTAAATATTTCATTTAGTAATTTTAAGAGAATTTAAAAAAATATGAGTAAAGCCTACCACTTTCTGGTAATTCTGATACATTCGAGATTGTAGACATTAAGATAAACAATTTTTATTCATTGTGGATCAGTGTGATAAACACAAAAAAATTGTTTGAGATTGCGTTTAATTGTGGCAAAATTAGTCGACACATATAATTCTAAAAGAATTTAAAGTTTAATAAGAAACAAGAAAGATACGATGATACAAATTCTATAAACAAATGTCGTTGTACTTCGGACAACCAAAATCCAGTGGTTTTTGGATTACATCAGGGCTAATTAATTTACTTAATTTGACGAAATTATGATTGATAAAAAAATTGTTAAAAGAAGACTGAATAATAAGTTGAGCTCTGAAATATTGAGCAAGATAATACAAAGATAAACTCGTACATTCGATAGATTGATCAGAAAATTTTATTTTAACCTTTTAAAATCATGAGATAGCATTGAAATCAAATATAATGTATAAGATTGAACAGAATGAATTGGTTCTCATCCACATTTAAACGAATCATACAATTAATATCAAATGCTCATAATAGCTCTTCCATAAAGTGACATGCAATACTGTCATCTTTCATTACTTTGACGAAAAATACAAAATAGCATGCTATTCAGACATTATGTAAAAATGCTTTCTGTTTGTAAGAAAAAGTGTACCTGTGCTTGTATTAAGTAATTTTAAAAAATGTCATGAATTCATTGATTCAAATCAATCATACGTACATTCTAGTTTTTTACCTTTGAAAACACCATATTACGTACATAGATAATAATATATGTTTAATATAGAACCTGTGAAACGGGTGCTATTAGAGATTTCTAATGTTTACTGCATCAGGACGTTTACGTTTTCTGGATTCCTCAACAAGAAGGTCACAAGTCGAATGATTCGGACACTGGCCATATCAAGTGAATTTTCCAGGTAATATGGTAATAAGAGCGAATAGGATTTTTAACACGACTTGATCCAAAAATTCCTAAGTTGCACTTGACTAGGCAACCGATCAGTAAGAAAACTGTAGACAGAATATTAGAAAAGGCAAGATGATTTCTCAGTGCTTGTGTGTTTTGAGTTTAAGTCCAGTGAGCGGTTAAGGCCGGATCAGAGGGTACCAAAGGTGAGCTAGCAATTCAGGTGGTTTAAATAATGAGTGGCGATAGCATTGCCACTTGCGTAAATGTATATTGAAAATAATGTACCTTTGAAAACAAGATGGCGCAGTAAAAGATAAAGATTGGAATTCAATTTAGTATACAAAATTCAATTTAGTTTTAAAAAGTTTGTCAAGAAATGTTTAATTAAAAATTCAAACCTTTTTCAAAGCTGGATAAATTCGAATTCAGATATGATTATTTGGGGCGAATACAAAAATAAAAATAAAATGCCAAGACCGCCACCTTGTCAAATGGGTTGAAAGCAGTCATGCCCATCGTTTTCAGCAAAGTTTAACAAAGATTAAATTTTAATCAAAAAATTATTTTGTTACCTTTTTTAAAAATTCTCAATTCTCGCTAATTTGAAAATGTATTGGGTTGTACAAAATAACAATTTTAAACATTCAAATAAATCAAACAAATATTTGTAAATGTTCAAAAATGATTGTCTCAAAATTCATTAACCTTCCAGTGACAGTGTTTCCAGTACTTTCATGGATTCCACAAAACCACACAATGTCAGTCAAAGTTTTCATATGTTAATCTTGTAATAAATGGTTAATATAGCTGTTTCTCGCTTCTACAATGAATCATTACAAATGTGTTTGTTAAAAATCACTGTAATCCGCCACAGAAGTTTATAAATATTAGGTACGGTAAATGAATTTAAATTTTTACATTTAAAAATATTAAATAATAAAAATATTTTATTGAATTAACTATCATAAGATACTCGAATATCGAAAACAATTTAGATATCAAACATTTTCGAGAAAACGATCACCTTATTGAATTATAAGTATGAATTATTTACAAATGTTGGTTCTTAATAATATTCATAAATCTTCTTTGAGTGCTCTGATAATACACTTAAAGTTAGAATCTGTAAAAGATTAAATAATAATGCATAATGAAGTACCATTTATTAACCTTAACCATCTTGCTCATAATCCATACAATAAATTTATTTTAAAAATAAAATATATTACGAATGTCCAATGGACATTGTCCATATTAAACCAAAAAAAAACATTTATTATTTTGTAAGTTGATAACCTTTAAAACTAATACTAAGATGATAAATCAATCTTAAAAATTAATGTTCAATAAATTGTTATAAACAATCTAAATACTAGTACTGAAAATCATAAAAGAAAATAATAATTTGAAGTAATCAACGACTTGCAATACAATGATTCAATCTAATGATTCGATTTAAAAAACGAGTTGACGACATTTTGCTTGAAAGTGAAATATTACCTGTAGGAAAACGTTGTGGAGTCAAGCAAAAACATGAGAATGTCTATTGTTAAATTGGAAAAACAATAATTTATTTGAATTTAATAAAATAGTTTGTCAGATGAAACATCAGAAGACTTGACATGACATAGATATTGTTACTTTCCGGTTTAATTCGAGATTACTTGATTTCTGTTTGGTTTGTTACCTTTTAAAAGACACTTCTATGTCCAATTTATGTAATTTTATGAACTTATAAACAATTAAAAAAATGTTTCCTCTGAAATAATATCACAAAATTAACTAAAATTCAATTGTCTCGTTATTTCAGACACGCTTTAAAAATTGAAAGAATTTATAATCTTTCTCAAAAGGGGAAAATAAAGGTACAAAGGAAGGAAACTGAAGTCTTTATAACCTTTCATTTTACTAAAGCAAAGAAATACACTAAATTAAAAAATGAATTATGAAAATATAAATATAAAGTAAACGGAGAAGGATCCAAAATTTTCAAAAATACAATATCATTTAGGTCAATGCAAAATTTATGAAATAATTAAATGTAAAATGACATGTATTGAATGTTTTAACCTTTAATCATTTTTGAACGAATTCAAACGTAACCATTACTTTCATTGTAGATGTAAACCGTTAAAGGGGAAACCAGATATACTCGTAATGTTACCAAATGTCAACTTCTTTTGACAATATCAAAATAATTTACTTTGCGCACCAACAACTTTCAAACCAATCATATTACGTATTGTAAAGTAAATAATATTATTAAGAGTATTTAAGTTTAACCACAATAAATTAGAATCAATTAGTAACTTTATTGCAATTGACAATATTTGTAAATATTTACGCGAAACTAAATGATGAAAATGCGCAAATTAGTTGGGATATACCTATTCGAGAACAACGGCACGTACAAAAATAAAAATAATTTGATTATACAAATTTGAAAGCTGCGTGTGCAAATAAACGAAAAATATAAATGGCGATAGAATAATGAATAAAGTTATGATTTTTAAGTATTTATTTGTATTCATGAATCAAGTCAGTCATTACAATGACAATAGTGACATTGTGTGTTCACACTTTAGTATTGTTAACAAATATAAGTTCAAGTAAAATAAAATTTAAAAGCACAATTGACAAAAACTAATTGATTTACTAAAAATTTATAAAAACTAAAATAAACTAGCAAATGACTTTCAACTCGAACTCGATACAATTGCAAGTGTTGTTGGTGCAAAGTCTAATTGGGGTGAAGTGTATGTGAACATTTCGGTGTTTTGTAACAATGTTCCGTGTAATATGTCATTCAGAGCAATAACCAATCAGCCAGATCGAATCACACACACCAATTGGATTGGACCGTTAAAATGTGGCATCAACAATCCAAAAGGTGTGTCAAAATTGGCAATTTCTTGCCCAGTTAGTGGATCTTCAAAGCGCAAATGGTCAGCATTTTCATCAATTCGATAGGCAAAAGCCTCTTTCAAAGCAAACATTGGTTGTTGAAATCTCATAATGAATTCCATCATAAACCATGGCCAACGGAGAGGCCCGAGTAGTTTGACACTGATTACACAGAGAAACTCTTGACCCATTAAGCTTTGATTCGATATATCGATTAAAGGGATTTCCTGTTGACGGAAATAAGGTGCCGAGTTAACATAGTATGTGACGATGACGGGGTCAACGTAATTGATTGGTCGAACGTTAATTGATTGCAAATATTCATTTTCGGTAGGTGAAATATCTCCAAACGGTGTTCTCTCATGTTGGGGTTCGTAGTGTGTTACCAATTGTGTAGTGTAGGTAGTCAGTTCAGTCCAAGCGTTCCGTAATTCAGCGGTTCCATTTTCACTGACTTTATCCACATTACTTGACTCAGTTGACTGACAGCAACCCATTTTTGGCAAAGTCTTGGAGTAAACCGGCGACCTCAAACCAAACAACTCAAAGTCAGATCGACTAATGACTTGGCACTTCTAAAGTGAGTGGGTTCCATCTCATCTCTTTGTTGTGACTTTCCTTCACCAACACCTCGAGCAGGATCCCGATCTTATGTCATAGAAACGATCATAATTGATAATCTATATCACATTAAACAGCTTGTTCATAAACTTTTTTTTACAAATTTAAATATTTTACCAAAGTGACACGTACTAAAAATCAATCAACAAACTTATTGGCTCACCTTTGTAGATTTCTCGTTAAAACTCTAATGAACCTTCTGGCACCCTCTCGGATTGTACATTGTATAAGTTACCTTCAAACTCTATTAGTGTTGCATTAGTTAATTGGCTTATTATAATGAACCAGTGGCCCAGTGAGCCAGTGACATTGACAGTGAGGTGGCAATAACAATAAAATTAATTGCATTGTGAAATTGATTGACCATTAGCGAGGAGTCCAAAATGTATCTTTTTGGTTGAGTCCTATAATTTTGAAAAGCTAATGTAGTATCAGGTGTTCCTAAAAGTTATGAAATGGCCCGATGAGGGTGGAGGAGTGAGGTGGAGGGAAGTTGTCAGTGAAACAGTCTAGATGGCGTTAGCGGTTATACTGTTCTGAGTTATGGGCTCGAGCGTGCAGCATTCTTGTTTGGCTGTTGTGTGAGTGTGCTGCTGCGGCACTGCACACAAAACAGTATAACCGCTAACGCCATCTAGACTGTTTCACTGACAACTTCCCTCCACTTCACTCCTCCACCTCATCGGGCCATTTCATAACTTTTAGGAACACCTGATAGTAAAAAATCGTTCATTACGAAATTTAAGTTGAAAATTCAAGGGTTCTAGATGAATATAAATATATTTCATATTTTATTGTTATATATATGTTAGCGTCAAAGTCCGCTGGCCGGCAAGGTAGGGAAATGCCGCGGCAAAGTCCGAAGTCATATTTTTAAAAACAATTTGAATGACATTGCCGCGGCAATATTGGATAATGCCGCGGAAAAGTACACTATGCCGGAATTCTATCCGGCAAATCCCATTTTTTGACTAAAATAAATTGCTAAAAATATTTAATTATCTGTTTTAATAAGATAACCAATTAGAAAATTAATCATTATGCATTAATAGCAATGATTTATAATTTTCACAAATTATACAACTTGAAATACTAAGAAAACCAAACAAAATATGTTTTCTATTATTTTCATTTATTTGCAAAGAATAAAGACATATAGCTACTTTTTCCATTGGTAAATGATTTCATACATTAAATTAGTTCTTTGTATAGTTTTTTGAAGATTTATAATGACATTGTCTTAAAAATCAATTTATAATCAATTAGAAAATAACTATGCCGAAATGAATTCAGGCACTTCTGACTTTGCCGCGGCATTTTCAAGAACTGCCGCGGCATAGTTTGCTCAAATTATTTTCATATCTGACATCGGACTTTGCCGCGGCATTTTCCGAAAATGCCGAGCGTTCGGACTTTGACGCTAACATATACAATTGTTATGGAGAATCGAGAAGATTAAAAATTTTATTGTTACCATTGTTGTACCGTCAGACGTTTTGCATTTAAAAAATTCTTACACTTAAATGCAATATTGCGGATTTTAGAAATCGAAAAACTGAATTTTTGAAGTACAATGCGATATGGAATTTATGTTTACCGCAATTATTGATAATGTTCGAGGGAACAGTGTACAGAACAATTAAAATTACATGCAGTGTTTTTGTAAATTAAATATAAAGATTGTTTACCTTTAAATTGTAAAGAAATTCTTATGAAAGAAACTGTGAAACTTAAGTTTTTAAAAAATAAGTTATTACAAAAAAATTAAATGAAATTCGATAAAAATATTAAGAAAATGAAAAAAAATTTAAACAACTTCTAGGAATTAGACCTTTTATAGAAATTAAATTAAAATAATAAAAACCTTAAAAAACTTAAAACACTTGCACACTCACTCAGTCTGTCTGTAAGTTTGAATGGTTGCACATCGATTAGCGCAAGAAGAACATGTTATTCGAAAAATTTAAAATTACCTTTTTTGCAGCGAATTGGACAAAATTGAACCGAATTTTAACGATTTTAATTAGATTGGACAACTGTGAGTAATCAGAACACAAAAATCTTTGAGTTCAAAGTTTAAGTAATTGGTCAACGATTACACATTCAATTTTCCTCGGATAATGTTTACACATTTACAATTATATCATTTGTTTCATGAGAAATGAAAACTCAATTCAGATCCCTCACAGGTCAAGATTGGAATTGTCACTGCGCCAATGTTTTCTTGTAAACGCCACTTTTGAACAAAAAAAAGTGTCAATTCAAATAACTGACAATTTCAGGATTTAAAAACTTATGTCTAATAATTATTTTATATTTAAAAACTATCAACATTAAAATTGATTATAACCATTAATAAAAGCTACTAACCAGTTTTTCGAAAAACAATTAAAAATGGCAAGTTTCGTTAGGCGACAGTGTTATACAATGGCTTGAATGTGGAATTATTAGCTTGTAGAGCGTGAAATTTTGTAAAATAATCCAAATTGTTGGTTGGAACTTAAATTGAGTTAAAATGATAATTAACCTCCTGGAGTGGAATAATATGCCTGGAGAACATTTTAAAATGCCATTGATTGTTAAGTTGGCAACAAAACTGGTTTCACCAATTGATGAGAGATGCTCTATTGAAAGTTGGAGTTAAATGTGAATATTTTTTCATTGATTAAAAATGAACAAGAAAATACAGTTTCATGATATAGTGGAAGACAAATTCAGAGGTATTGAGAAACTTCAAAACATGAAAAGTGAATTTTAAACAAAAACCACTCCACTTGACATAATGATATCATTAGTCGATAATAAATCATAAATTCTAAGGTAAAAATTTAATTTTTTTAGCTGAGCGAAGTGAACGAACGAACGAAGGAGCGAGCGATAGCGAGCGACTGAGTGAGTGAGTGAACGTAGCGAAGCACTTCTGCATCAACTTGAGAAAACCGTTTCGACTTTTCAATGGGAGAAAACGGCAGCATTGTAACAGAGGGGGAATATGTCACATTTTTTGTTGCGCAGTTTTTTTCTAGACAGAGTTCACTAAATTTCACAAACAAGGCCTCGGGAGATTCAGCTACTAATAAATGGGCCTAAGTTCGTTTTGTGAGAAAATCCATGATTGTTTAGGTAACTTCCGGCCAGGTATTGTCAGTTTTTAATGTATTCTCTATGGGAAATAGCTATTTTCACTCCCACTTTTCAGAGGATGTAGAGAATTGATTATAGTGAGCATTAACATATGCGAGACACCAAATTAAGCTTTGGGATTCATAGATAAATTCCCGCCATTTAATATTGAGACATAACTTTTATTTGTACCAAAAATTAATCATTTACTAAAACTAAACGTCGCAGGTTTTCAGTTTTATTCAGGATGTCCACAGATGTCGTTTTGGTGGCAGGGGCGGTAGTGCACAAAATTTTTGAGAAAAAGTACACGAGAGTGTTATTATTATTATTATTATTTGGAGCGGTAGTGCACCCGTCGCTACCCACTGCGAGTGGCTGGCACTTTCTCTCATACTCCCGAACAACAACAACAACAAAGCCTGTTGCACTGTGACTCACAGTCTGTGAGATGCAGAGTTGGAGTAGTAGCATGCGATTGGGGGAACACTGCTCGGAGGAGATCACTCAAACACAGAGGCAAAGCAAAGCGCGATACTACGAGACACCACATCTGCCAACCACTGTTCACCTTTGACCCTCACAGACTACATGCACACACAGTCTCGCATGCTCACTCACTTTTGTTATGAAATTTAATCTAAACATACACATTGCTAATGCGGAATATTATTTTCTGTAAGATCTCGTATACTCTCATATCGTTTAGTAAAATTAAATTAAAATATTAAACGCCCAATGGAAATTAAAACATAAATAAATTATGAATTTATTTATATATTTTATACAAATTTATTCTACAGTTGCCTTTATGACACCGAGATGGCGCCACGAAAATCATGGATATACCTTTTAAAAATTCTACAATTTAATTTAAATTTAATTTACCGTGCTATTAAATTTAATCTAGCGGTTTAATAGCAGGTGATCCAAATGGATCAAATAAGGTCGTTTCATAAGTTTGTCAACACTATTTCCCAAACAACATACAATTAGGTCCTATTGCTATTGATGGCAATGTAATCGATCCAAATGGATCAAATAAGGTCGTTTCATAAGTTTGTCAACACTATTTCCCAAACAACATACAATTAGGTCCTATTGCTATTGATGGCAATGTAATCGATCCAAATGGATCAAATAAGGTCGTTTCATAAGTTTCTCAACACTATTTCCCAAACAACATACAATTAGGTCCTATTTCTATTGATGGCAATGTAATCGATCCAAATGGATCAAATAAGGTCGTTTCATAAGTTTCTCAACACTATTTCCCAAACAACATACAATTAGGTCCTATTGCTATTGATGGCAATGTAATCGATCCAAATGGATCAAATAAGGTCGTTTCATAAGTTTGTCAACACTATTTCCCAAACAACATACAATTAGGTCCTATTGCTATTGATGGCAATGTAATCGATCCAAATGGATCAAATAAGGTCGTTTCATAAGTTTCTCAACACTATTTCCCAAACAACATACAATTAGGTCCTATTGCTATTGATGGCAATGTAATCGATCCAAATGGATCAAATAAGGTCGTTTCATAAGTTTCTCAACACTATTTCCCAAACAACATACAATTAGGTCCTATTGCTATTGATGGCAATGTAATCGATCCAAATGGATCAAATAAGGTCGTTTCATAAGTTTCTCAACACTATTTCCCAAACAACATACAATTAGGTCCTATTGCTATTGATGGCAATGTAATCGATCCAAATGGATCAAATAAGGTCGTTTCATAAGTTTCTCAACACTATTTTTCAAACAATATACAATTAGGTTCTATTGCTATTGATGGCAATGTAATCGATCCAAATGGATCAAATAAGGTCGTTTCATAAGTTTCTCAACACACATCTTAAATCGCTCAGCTATACTGCTCGCAGTAAATTCTAGTTATAGTCATTGTTCATGAAATTTTACTAGAAAACTAACTCATTACAAAATTAGTTTACCTTAATTAAACAAACTCAAAAAAAAGAGAACGAATTTAAAAATATAATTTAAGATTACCTTTATTTCAAATTTAGTTTTAATTTAGTTAGCGGTCAAATTTCTTGAAACAATAGAGAAGTTGTTAATTTTGTTTTTACATTTTGCTATAATCAAGAACCGCAACCTTGAGTCGATTCATGCCACGCGCACTAAATTGATGTGAACCTTCACACAACAAGGCGATGACATGTGCCATGAACTAAGAAAAGATAAATCAAATCAGAGGTTTAAAAGAAAAAATATTCATTAACCCTTTGAGTGCCGGTCTCTATTTTCGGTATAACTTTTGAATCACTGGTCCAAATTGGATGATTTTTTGGGAAGATGACCTACTCCTGACCGGACGAAGGATGACTATCCCAAAAATGTTCCAGGGTGGATTCTTCTGGGGGTGGGGTTAAAGATTCGGGAATTTGAGGTTGCCAAACTTAATTTTATCGGCCAAAGGTCATTTGACCGGAAGGACAAGTGTATCCGATGGATCCTCTAGGATTTAGCAAAAATGCATATAACCGATTGCAACCAAAATTTAGGAGCATACTCAGGGGCCATACAGGATTTCAGAATTAATTTATGAGTCCGATCCATTTGGATCGAAAATGAATCTCGACTTCCGGTTTGACTGAATACAAAAACAGACTACACCATCGTGTTGCCGCAAAAAAGGCAATGCGATTTGCTACCAAGAACATCAAAATCCGTTCAGAAATAACCGAGATATTGCAAGAAACTCTTTGATTACGTCATAAGCCAAAAATATTGACTTCAAATCAGCTAGTGGGCGTTATGGGTCCGAATTACGAGTTTTGCTAAAATAGCATTGTATGCATAGATAATCGACTAATTATGATATCAAATACATTCTACAAGACATTCTGAGCAATTTGATACCAAATTCGACTATTTTTGGTCAATTTTTAGTTGGACCCTATTGGGGGCGTGGCGCCAGAATCCTGTTTATTGACATTTGACAAAAGTTTATCAAATCTGGCCGTGTTTGGTATCAAAGTGCTTGGATTTTGATGTAGATTGCATCTAAACTAAAAAATAATCAAATACGTGGTAATTGTTAGTTCCATACATTTGACGCCATGACGCCCAGTCTGAAAGCTATTTTGAAGTAAATCGTTTATTCACTATATCTCGGTTATTTCTGAACGGATTTTGATGTTCTTGGTAGCAAATCGCATCGCCTTTTTCGCGGCAACACGATGGTGTAGTCTGTTTTTGGATTGGGTCAAACCGGATGTCAAGATTCATTTTCGATCCAAATGGATCGGGCTCATAAATTAATTCTGAAATCCTCTATGGCCCCTGAGTATGCTCCTAAATTTTGGTTGCAATCGGTCATATGCATTTTTGCTAAATCCTAGAGGATCCATCGGATACACTTGTCCTTCCGGTCAAATGACCTTTGGCCGATAAAATTACGTTTGGCAATCTCAAATTCCCGAATCTTTAACCCCACCCCCAGAAGAATCCACTCTGAAGCACTTCTGGAACCTTGAACCATATCCGGCTACTGTTAGGTATATATGTTCCAAATTTCAAGTCATAAGACGTAGTACAACTCTCAAAACCCCGTAGGTACACATGGTACCTACGCGGCACTCAAAGGGTTAAGTATTTTTTAAGTTGATAACCTTTAACATTATTCTCAGAACAAAATGGACCACTAAAAGAAAAGTTCAGAATAAATCAAACTTGAATGAACGATTTTCCAAATAAGCAAGTATTTCATCAATTTCATTTTCAATTTAAGTCATGTAATAGCCCAACCTCCGTGCATAGACTGAATGTAAGAATGCCTTTCAAAGTATATTCATAATAGTGTTAAATGTTGTTAAATTGTCATTTCAAAAAGAAATCGAAGATCAAAATTCAATGTCTCTGGCACAAATACAATTTAATCAACATGTCAAGCATGAATTTTTTAAACCCAAACAATCGAAACTATGCAAAAGTTTAGCACAAAGTATGATATTAGACAATAGCAATTTGCAGTACTAGAGGCATATCAAAACAATTTCATGATTCTATTAAAACTGAGATTTAAAAAAATGTTGTTCTAAAGTGAGATATTACCTGTAAAAACTGGACGTAAACAAGATCAAAAGAATGTTTATTGGTGAATTATAAAAACAATAAATTATTAGAATTTTCTGCAAGCAGTAAAATATTTTCAATTTAACTTTTTATTCGAAGAATAATAAGAATGCGAACAAGATTAATAATATTTAAAGTCAGAATTGCAATTTAAATCTAATGCAAAAAAAATATTTAACCACTTTGAACATTATAAATTGTTTTGACCATTTAAAAACAATTCAACAATTGTGATCCAAAATAGTGTAATAAATTCAAATAAATTTAATTTTGTAATAAAATTTTTGCATTTAAAAGAAACTTTAAAATTGTCTTAATTTTTAGGCACGTCAATCACGCTTCTGTACAAAGCTAGTAAATTAGTTTTGTAATAATCACGAACCGCAACCAAATTCGCCACCTTGACTGCATCTGCCTTGGCCGTCTGTGAATGCCAAACCAAAATTTGCGTACAATTGGCTGCTTTCGGTTCCATTTGATCAGGCTCGAGCTTGAGACTCTTCAAGAAGGAATCCTCCTTTTTGCTTACACCAGTGTCCATTGTAATGTTGGGCACAGTCTTCAGATAGTACTGCAGATTGACAGCAAAACCAGCCATGTCTACGGCAAATTTGCGATTATGCCAATAATCGTGAAATCCTATTTGGGTCGTTCATAAATGAGGTCAAAATTGGAAATACATTGAAACTTACCAATGATTTTGCCTGTTTTTGAATCTACAATTGGAGCCGACATTCCATAGCCAGCGATTAGTCCCACAGGAAACATTGAAACACGTTTTGTGGATCTCATCTCCTCAAACACTCGAACATCATACGAATTGTCATCGTCTGCCAGGTAGAAAACACCGCTCTGTTTCGTATTGAGATAGTTGTCCCTGAGCCAGTGCAGGGCCTTGAGTCGATTCGATGTGCCACGTGCACCAAATTTATGTGAACCTTCACCCAACAAATGAACAAATGGAATTGCAGTTCGATCAAGTAAATCTTTGATTTGTCTTGTTTTGACAGGAGAATCTTCCACTACGATCCAGAAAACATCTTTAACCAATCTGAGGGTCTGAGCCAAGCGAGTCATGTCGGCCATTTGAGTGGGTCGTGCATATGTGGGCGTTATCACAAAGATCAATACACGATCTTCACGGAATAGTGCCTTGTTTGGCTCATAATGTTCACTTGGAGGGATTTTAGGCGATTTAAAATTGTTAAACAATAAATACAGGTATGGAAAGAGAATTAGGGCCCATAATAGAGACTTGTTCATGGCCATTGTTACAAGTCACAAAAAATTTAAAATCAAATAATTTAAATAAAAATATTAATTAAGTTAGGAAATATTTTGCAAAAATAAAAACATTGTAAACAAATTATAAAATCGACAATTGTTATTTCAAATTTTGACACACATTAATTTGTTTAAATCTAATGTAGGCACGTTCGATAAAAAATTCGCATGCGTTATTAAAGCAAACTAATATAAATGTTCAATCAAGAGAAAAATTGCTATTTATGACTTACGAGCACGATTCAATACAAAACCAGAATTGATAAACAGTTAAAAACCTTGATTTTTACTTTAAAACTCAAAAATAGTAAAGAAGTTTATCAATTCCTAATTTTGAAAATCTAAATTAAATTGTTAAACACAATTTTTAAAGAATAACAAAAATAAACCTTTTCATGAGCGATCGATCTATACTAAAAAAGTTATACAAAATTGATAAAAATATAAACATTATAGAATTAATTCAATTAATGTTGCACATGCAACTAATATGAGGCCATGTCTAATTGGAGTGGAACGATATTTTATAATTAACCTTTGAAATCAAAGTAAATATCTAGTAAAAAACTATAATTATACATTTAATTCCAAACTTGAAGAATCGTTTGATTATAATCTTGAAATAATTAAATAAATGCTAGTGAAAGAAAAAATAATAACAATTTTTAAACTTGTTTCTTTTTGAAGTTAAAAAAATTGAATTTCTAAAAAAATGTTTTAATATTTGCGAAAGAAAATGTTGTTTAGTCACCAATTTTAAACAAAACAGGCTAGAATTGCATTTTTTGAAAAACAACGATACATTAGATTGTGTTTGTTATTTATTCGATTGAATATATTCTTAAATACTTTGTCAAAAGCCATAAAATTGCAATCAATTAACTCGATCTTTTGAAAAGCTAAATAATCATCTTCTCAATTGCATACATGTAATTGAATCATGTTATGCTATTGAATCATGTTATTCTTTTAATTTTTTAAATCCTAAAATTGAACCCGATTTCAACTTCTGATATTAATGAAAAATTTTCATTAATTTGGAATTCAAATTTGACATATAAATCCAAATAAAAGTTCGTGGATGTCAAGTTAAGAGATTTAATAAATTGTAACCTGAATTATAAAATGAAGCTAAGAAACTATTGCAAAAATGTATCCGAAATTTGTGAAAAATCTTTAATATAAAATTTTCAATTTAATGAACGCAAGTGAAATTCGTTCAGGACAGTAGAAAATTCAATGCCCAAACTTCAATTAAGTATTCAATCTTATTGACATGAATACAATATCCTTGTCGTTGAACGAATACGACCACGTTCGACGACTTTATTCAAGATTGATTGCATGATTGCATGTTGTTGTATTACTTTTTTTGAGAATAAATATTCACATTTAAACAATGTATCCTATTGATACTCAAGTTTTTCAAACAAACTAGAATAGGAAAAGAAAAGAAATGATCGAAATTGAATGGTTAATTAAAAACTTTTTTTTAAATGAATAAGTTTACCGTGAATTTCAAACGAGTAAAGGTAAATCTGGTAGCATTTGTATTAATTAACATTGCGGAATCAATTAATCGTTGCCAAGATTAGATCATATCACAAGCCACTAAATCATTATGAGAGGTAACATAAGCTGAATTACAATTAATTGCATAAACATAGAATAAAAGAGTGTTTTTAAATATGAAGAAATGTCTTAATGGTTTATAAGAAAACTTTTTATGGGGTTAAATGGAAAGCAGGATCTTATAGAAATGCATGAAAAAACTTAAGATTGAGCAGGAATAAATCTTTATTAGTATACAAAAGAAAACAATGAAAAGCAATAAATAATTCAAAACAGCCAAAAAACATAAAAACATAATGAATTATTTAGAAATTATTAATTCTTTGAAATGTTGGATAATTGTCATTACCAAAACATTACTATTAAATTCAAATTTAATTATCTGAAGAACATTTGGCTGGTTCAATGCATGTCAGAATGCTATTTCTTCTAGTAGGTCCATAATTGACCAAGAAAAAATTAAGAAAAATTAAAATGTTTTTACCTTTTAAAAATTGCCCACAAACAGATGAAAACATTTTTGTTGTTGCATATGAAATCAATCGTAAATCTATAATAAAATCGGTAAAATCGGAAAAACTACTCTTGTTTGAAAACTTGAATATCGAATATAGAACAAATATAGAAATGACTCAAAAATTGGAATATCCATTACAAATACTAGCCTCACTCGATTATGTTGGTAACAGTTTGTCGATGAAATCAGGATACAGAACTAAAGTGTATTTATTAAGTGCGCATTTATCAGAAAATAAGAATTCACTTTACGATTACAGATTTGGTATAATTAAGAATTCATGATTATGATCAAGTTTTTTCGTTACCTTTTCCATACAACTCTAGCAATTACGGTTTAATTAAAGTAAACTGAAATTAAGTCTTCAGCGCTTTGTAACATTAAAGATTCCATAAGGATATTCAACAAAACTTTTTATTAAGATTATAAAAGAGAAAATAACCATCATATAAAATTATATACAAGTTTACCCAAAGAAAATTTATTTGTGTTCGCGCTCCCATCTGTTGTTGTTCTCTCAAACAAATTCCACTAACTTTCAGATGTTTACGTTTTAGACTCTTCAAATGATGAACAGAATGAACCGATGCTGATTAGGTAATCTCTATCAAAAATATATTAATAATGGAATCTCAGAAGAAGTTTGACTAGCTATGTGTGTTAATGAAGCTAATGATACTTTATAAATCAAAATAAATAATCAATCAATTTAATGTTACTAGTAAAATTCAGAAATACCGCAAATCTGGAAAGCAATTTGAAAATTTGAAAATAAAAAGAAGTTGCCGTTAACTTTTTCTAATACGAGGACAGTAGTGAAACCAAGTAGGGAAATCAAGAAAACATACATTATAACCCCCTTACTAAATCGAATAGCAACACAACAATAACGATTTCAATATTCTCGCATATATTGTAGTTCCATGGTGGTGTCCACCATTCTTCTCAGAAATTACGTCTATGCAGACTGTATGCATGATTTCGTCTAGTATCTTCGAATAAAGGTATCATACATTGTGTCCACACGCCAGAATCGGACTAATCAGATTTAAACGTAGTCAATTTTCAAGTTTCAAACGGTCTTCTTCCACTTGTACTTGACATAATATTAGCCGTCTATATAGAATCAATACATCTGATTTTCTATGTTGATTTGCATTCTGATCAGATTTGTAGTTAATGATGAGATGATTATTCTCATGTGAAAATGGCTTAAGTTAGTATTTAAAGTGTGGTTCATACTTGTTGGGAATCTTATAAATAATTGTTTAAAAAATTAATTAAAATAAGCAAGTGCCTTACCCGATAAAATTGCAATAGCCCATTTGATGAGACTAGATGAGAATAATTTTCTACTCAATAAGAATTCCATGAAATCTATTTTAAAATGGTAATTTACCTTTTAATACACAATCTAAGGGAAAAGGGGAGAACTTTAATAAATATATAATGTATTCTATATGAATTCCAATTTAAAGATGATACATTGCTTAACTTTATTTCGTCTTGATTATTTAGTGAACATGAAAAACGCACAAACATTCCTATTATCAACCAGTCGTAGATCATATAGTATAGTACCTTGTTATAGTGGGATCTAAAGCCACCAGGGTCGATTCGGTCAAATCAAGTAGGATCCTCTTGTCTGAAAAATAAAATTTATTTAAAAATCAATTAAACTTTTATAGCAAATTACAAGTATACAAAATAATAAGTTGAGAAAATATTAGTCGGGTACGATGAAAATAAAAATTATAAAATTATATTGTGGATTTTCTAGTAAAAGTTATATTACTTTTTGAACCTTTAAAAAACAGATGGTTTGAATAGTATACTAATCACATTTGATTTGAATTATAAAATAAATTTTCCCGAACATCACTTATAAGTAAACTATAAAAACAAATAAAATAGACAATAAAAATGTTATTCTTCAAAAAATCCAGTGGCAACTGAATACCTCAAACTCTGGACCAATTTTGGTCATTAAAGTTATGTGAGGTTAGGTTAAGTTTGTTTGACTGAAAATAGCTCGCTGCGACTTATCTAAAAGCGCGACATATCTTCCGTAAAATACGGTAATAGATTTTGACTCTAAACGGTTCATATATCTCATGTCTACAGACCAGCAAAATAAAATAAAAGGGAAAAGTAAATTATTTACATATTAGCATAGAAACTGATTAAAAATCAAAATTTGCTTTAATCATCCTGAGATTTGATCCATTCGGCATTGCTTATAATCTGCTGAAAAGTTGATCGCACTTGTGGGTCAGGAATAAAATGCATAGTAATTATTTGACGTGCTTCTGGGGACAGGTGTTGATTTTGGTAGTAGAACCATGAATTTTGGCATGTGTTCCAGAACATGAACATGCGCAAGATCAAATGGGAGGGAGTTGTTGAGTAACTCAAACAGTAGCACTCCAGTGCTCCACACGCCCACCGGTAGCAGGGCGTAGAAGTAATCGGGCGAAATTTTGTCCTTGAAATATTCAGGAGGAACATACGGAAGAGCTTGTCGATGGCTTTTGACAACTAATGGCTCACCGCTAGAAGAGTTGTATGCGTATGTGGAAAAGCCAAAATTGGTTACTTTGCACTTCAGAGATTCGGGCATGACGATAATGTTTCCCGGGTGTATGTCAAGGTGCGCAATTCCAGTTTGGTGCATATAGCTATGTGGGAAAAAGGATTGTTGTTATGGTTTGGGTAGTACTTAACCTGAAACATACCTCAATTCCGAAGAAATTTGTCTATAAAAAATTCGAGCAACTTTCTCCGAAAGCCAGGTACCTTTATTGTTCAGGTAATGTGCCAGACTTGATTCTCCTCTTTCCATGAACAGCAATAAATAATTACTTTTGGTAACGTAATACCAGAAGCGATATGCTTCAATCTCAAACAGATTTGCCAATAACGGTGCACACATCACAACACATTGACGGTCGCCATAGGTACCCAGGTACACTGAACCAAAGTTTCCACCACCGAGTTGACTGCCAATCGTGCATTGACGGGACCGAAGAGTTAGGGCGTCGGTTTCGGTGAGGATGCTTTCAATGGTGAGGTCGGTAGTCATTTTCGAAAATCTAAACTTTTGTGTACTATTTCACAATGTTTTACTAGTTTGAAGTTTTGTTCCAAATTTTTCACTGTATTCGAATTATTAATTACTCAAAAAAAAAATAACTTAAAAACTTTGAATTGAAGTTAAAGAATTATAGATTTTTATCACGTCGTATTATTATCGAATCGCAAACTTCGGTCTTTTCATTGCTCGACTCATCATTTTATTTGTCTATGATTTTTTTTACCTAACCCTTGACACAAATTTAATCCAGCTTATTCAGTTTCAATACTAAAACCAAATGCAGATTTTAAATTTGTGATTCATTAGAAACGACACAATTGCACTCACCCAGTAAATCAAAAAATCCCGATTAGCCTGGATAATCAACCTGTCAAGGTTAAAAAACTGTGACCTAAAGAACTTTAAAAAAACCTATACATTAACCCAAATAGTCAATCAATACAATGTTTCAAGTGAAAATAACGCCAAGAAGAATCGAATTCCCAAAAAAAAGTTTTAATTTTTGCGAAATAAAATGTTATTTTGTCACCTTTGTTTTAAGAAAAAATACGAAACAATCAGATAGTAAAACAATGATACATTAGATTGTGTTTATTATTGGTTCACAAGAATAAATCATTAAATATTTTGTCAAAGTACTATCAAAAGTCTCATGTGAAATGTTTGTATTAAATATTTATATTTTACAAGCTTGTTGAATGAAATAATTGTTTTAACCTTTAATAATTTCAAAAAGATTTGACAACATTGAATTAATTAAAAATTTTATTATTAAATGTGTAACCTTTTTAAAATTAGAAAGAAAACGGTGGTGTATAATATTTCAACAAATTCTATCACAACCTTAACATTTTTATTTCCAGATAGATTTATTCAATGTTCAATAAAGAGTTGATTCCGAATTTATACATGGAAATTGCTTTAGCTCGCACCAAAACCAAGAAAATAGAATTAATCAATTCGTTATGGTCCTTGAAAAGCACAATAATCCTCTTATCAATTGCATACATGTTATGCTGTTTAATCTAAGATAATTAAGATTAATAATCTTGTAATACTTTAATTTTTAAAAACTTAAATATCTTTGCCGAATAAATATCGAAATGACTCAAAAATTGGAATATTCGCAGCAAATACTAGCCTTACTCGATTATGTTGGTAACAATTTGTCGATGAAATCAGGTTAAATATGACAAATTATTTAAATGTGCATCAGCAGGAAATATGATATCACTTACAGATTTGGAATAATCAAGAATGCGTGATTATGATCAAGTTGTTTTGTTACCTTTTCCATACTGCTAAAAGTAAACGGAACTTAAGTTATTCAGCGCTTAGTAACATTAAAGATTCAATAATGATATTCAACAAAACTTTTTATTAAGATTATAAGAAAAGTAAATAACCATCATATAAAATTATATTGAACTTTACCGTAAGAAAATTTATTTGTGTTTGTGCTGGATTTTTATGCTTTAGACTTTCCAAATGAAAAACCGAATGAATGAATGAACAGATGCTTATTGGATAATCTTTATCACAAATATAAATTATTAATAAAATATCAGATGAAGTTTGACTATCTATGTGTGTTGATAAAACTAATTTGACTTTATAAATCAAAATAAATAATCAATCAATACAATGTTCCTATTGAAATTCTGTGAGTACCAAAATTCTGGAAAGCATTTATAAAAGATGAAAAAATAAAATATTTTCTTTTTACCTTTTCTAATAGAACAACAAGGATCCAATTAATGTCTAATTGAGAAAACAATTACCTTCAATTATATCTGGTGTTGCTTATTATTACCAATACTTAGGTACCTACTTTAAACGTCTCTCAAATATCATTTGAAATGCTGCTAAATATAATCAATTGTTTTAACCTTTACACTTTAACCTTTGAATACTATTTCTTCAAGTAGGTTTATAATTGAACTCAGAAAAATTAAGATATATTTAAAAATTTTACCTTTTTAAAAATAGACCACAAACAGAAAAAACATTTTTGTTCTTGCAAATGATATCACCTTTTAACCTATAATAAAATTGGTTCAGCAACTACTCGTGTTTGAAAACTTGAATATCCTTGACGGACAAATATTAAAATGACTCAAAAAATAGGAATACCTGTTGCAAATACTAGCCTTACTCGATTATGTTGGTAACAATTTGTCGATTAAATCAGGATACAGAATTTAAGTGTATTTAAGTGCGCATTTATCAGAAAATAAAAAAATATCTTTACGATTACAGATATGCTATAATCAAGAATGCATGATTATGATCCAGTAGTTTCGTTACCTTTTCCATACTATAGTACCATACTCGAAAAATTGCCATAACCCATTAGATCAGATCAGAGGACAATAATTTTCTATTCAATAAGAATTCTATAAAATTTATTTTAAAGTTATAATTGACCTTTTAATACACATTTCAAAGAAAAAAAGTGAGAACTTCAATAAACAAAAATAATGTAATTTATATAAATTGGAATTTATGAACGATACCTTACTTAACTTTATTTCTTCTTGATTATTTAGTGAAAAAGGGGGAAAAATGCACTAAACATTCCCATTATCCACCAGGGTGTTGAAGTTCATATATAGCACCTTTTTATGGCGGGATCCCAAGCCACCAGGGTCGAATCGGGTAAAACAAGTAGGATCCCCTAGTATAACGGATAAAATTTATTTAAAAATCAATCAAACTTTTATTGCAAATTACAAGTAAACAAAATAATAAGTTTAGTTAATATCAGTCGTGTCCGATTGAAATAAAAATTATAAAAATTACATTGTGGAATTTCCAGTAAAAGTTATATTATTTATTTTATTTTCGAACCTTTATAAAACAAAAGAGTTTGGACAAAAAAACTTTCGGAAAAAAAATTTTCAGAAAAAAATGAATTTTCGGGACATCATCCATAAGAATGCAAGTAAACTATAAAAACAAATAAATTAGACATAAAAAAATGCTATTCTTATTCTTATTTTAAATCACTGTCATATGTATTGTTTCTGAAAATAATAAAATGAATAAATATAGCATTCGCCAGTTTAATAAGAATACCCAAATTCAAGGGGAAAATTTAAAGGAAAATTTAAAATGAATCATCGAGCGTCTGAACGTACATTGAGCAGGGACACCTCATGTCGCAACATAGAGTGAATGCTTACATGTGTTAAATTGTTTGCAATTTGTGTCAAAAACGGTGTTTTTTCGTAGACTCATTTTTTATTTGTTCATTTACTCCCTTAATTGGTTTGTAATTCAAACTAAAAAATTTGTATAACAACTACTCGTGTTATAAAAACTGAATATCATAGTTGAACATGTGTCGAAATAAAATTTGGAACATGCATTTCAAATACGCTCTATTTCGATTTTATTGGAAACAATTTGTCAATGAAATCAGATTATACAAAGGAAATTGACCAAGTGTACACTTATATGAAAATTAGATATTATTACAGATTTAGTATGTTCAGGATTGTATGATCATGATCAAGTTGATTTATTACCTTTTCAATGTCGACATTATTCAACTCCAGAAAATGCAGTTAACAAAGAAATACATTGTTTAAGTTAATTCAAATATTCTGATTGAATAATGATAGTCTATAAAGATTTTATTTAAAAATTTGAATATTTTAACCTTTAAAGTATGATCGAACAAAAAAAACACACCCGAATATTTGCAGTAAAACCTTCGTTTATATTTATGTGTCAGTTTCGAGGCACAGTTTAATAAAATAAAATATAAGATTCAAAAAATAACAAATCAGTTCAGAGGTCAGTTCAGGTGAGGAGATACAAGAGATCGGCCTTGTACTCAGATCAGTTCAGGAGGTCATGACCAGGTCAGGGAAGGAGGAACCAGAGATCGGCCTAGTCCTCAGATCAGGGGTAAAGTTCACTTGAGTCCCAAGAAATCAACCTTGCACTCTTAAATCACGTCTGTCCCCTGTTCTGTTCGGGTGTGTTCAATATATCGTGTCGTGTTAGTCAGCAAATCGAATTTACTGGTGTTTAGTGTTTGTGTAAGCGGCGGCATCGAATTCGGAGGTGACCTGACATGTATTAGCTAATTTGTCAAAATATTCAAATATATCAATTCCGTGGCTCTATGAATGGTTGATCTCCTTCTGTTTCACTTTCGTTGGTTGAAGTTTCAATGTGCTCGATGTGTTCATGTACAGTGAAACTGTTCTTTTTATCTTTTAACTAAGTTTTGTGGTTTTGTCATTCATACATATTATCATTCATATCATTCATATATATTAAAAAACAAATCTTAAATTGTTTCGATTAGTGCTTCAGATTTACAGTGGTCCGATTGGAGCCTGTTTTTGATTCTGTCATATGTTGTCTATGCACTGAAGAGTATTATTTGTGTAGTCATCAGAATTATTCGCCTAGAACAAGGGAAAATTATGATAAGATCAACTGAGTTAGACTGGAATAAATAGAAAGATTGGTGAGTGAGATTCAAAGAGTAAGATAAGCTTTATATGAAAATTGAAAAAAAGTTAATTTTAAATAAATATTGTGTATGCAACATTCAAGCTGCACTGTAATGCATGAAAACTTAAATAAACGACAACCAAAAACAAATCGTAAACAAATTACCTTTTATTATCACCAAAAAAATTGCCATTTTAAAAGAATCAGTGCAATGTTTGTTTTATCAGTTAATGTGAATATTGTGTAAAATCACTTTGAATAATCCAATTAAACCAAGCCAGTCATATTTTCATAGTCAAGCACAGTCAAGTCTATCAAGCACTAGCACAACCTACCCTACCTGACAAAAATTACAGCTTAAATTCAAAGGTTACTAAAACTCTGACATTTAAAGAATTACCTTTAATATAATGGGATTAAAATATTTAAACTGTTTACTCAAAGTCAAACTACTAATGCTATCCATGATTGTCTATTGATTATTGTAAATTAATAATAATTAAAGTACTGAAAGTACTTAAAAATCATTTTCTTGTGAGTACAACTTATACGATATTACCTTTAATTGGGCTTAATTTGACGCAATGACAAAAAAAATTGAAAACAATGAAGTGTAAAATTCTCTCCTCGCTAGATGGACTCTATATACGATATTCTACTCTAGTGAATAATGATCGTTATTGTAAAGATTATGATAGGATACATTGTAAGAGAGAAGTTTCTCAGAGTTGGTGAATGTGAGTCGACTGCAATTCATGAATTTAAACTCCAATGTTTAGTCCTGAAATCACTCACAAGAATATTGTTGACCGTTGTCAAAACGAGTAACCACGAGGAGAAGAAAAGTTTATTTGCAAAAAATTAATTGTGAGTATACTATTTGCGTTAATTTTATTGTGTTAAAACATCATATCGAAAAGTTGTTCTGGAACAATAATTGTTGAACCAAGAATTTTATCAGAAGGTTTTAAGGGAATTAAATAACCTTTATTTACTCAGATATTTTAACTAAATCTTGTCTCCAGTGACAGTATTGAAATCTTTTTGCTGTTCCCTTAAAAAAAATATCACTTCAAGATCTAATTAATTTAATTTTTTGTAACCTTTTTGTGGGGGCTACTCTGATCGGTGGAATTTATTAAGACAGTTATTTTTATTTTAGTGGATAATGTCAACATTGAATTTATACTAAAATTGTTCAACAACAACTCGTGTTTGAAAAGCCTGAATCATACAACTAAATGATATAACAATTAGGACATACAGTTGAAACAATTAAAAGTACCTAGATTTTCTCAATTTTTTGGGCAACAATTTATTAATTAAATGAGATTCAAGGACAAAACTGACTCAAGTGAGCCTTTGTGAATTTAAATATCAATTAAAATGTGATTACACTTTTGGTATAAAGTTGTATACTATAAAGTTGTATATTATAAAGTTGTTTTATTAACTTTTCCAGTAATGACATCAATTCTTTACTTCAATCATGAATTTTGTTACTTTGTGTGGTTTTCTTTATGCACCACCCAGATTTCCCAATCAAAAGTGGCTGAAAAGAGAAAATAACTTTCAAATTAAACCGATGTTTTGACATGACCAAATTGATTTTATCTTTGTGCAAAACAATGCTCAATATAAAAACTTTGACCTAAAACAGTTTTTCAAATATTCTACCTTTTTCTATACATACAAGTTGATTCTCAAATATAAATTTCTATGAAAATTTAATTAAAGTTGATAGAACAAGTGTGTGAATCCTAAAATTTCTAATTTACGTTATGATCAAATTCAAAATTCAAAAAAAACATAAAAAACTTCGTAACATTTCAATCCGGAGCACTTGTAGAACACCAGTTTTATGGTTGAGAGAAATAGTGTTATTATCTTTTGAAAAAACAACAATCAATTCCTTGTAGAAATAGTTAAGCAAACATTTTTTATATTTAAAAACTTTTACATTCGTAGAGAAATTTTCCAGAAAACATCGTAACCGTGCCATCGTGAATAGGTGGGAGTTATCACAAAAATGAACACACGGTCTTCACGGAACAGTGGAAAACCAGAATTGACCAACAGTCAAAAGTATTGCTTTTTACTTAAAAACTGGGAAATAGTACTGAAGTTTGACTATTCTTAATTTTTAAAATTTAAAGTAAATTGTTTAAAATAATTTTAAAAATAACAAAAATTAACCTTTGTATCAGCGAATGATTTGCCCGAAAAAAATTATTCTAAATAAAAAAATAAAAAGTAAATTTTATATAACTAATACAAATAATGTTGCCCACACAACTGATTTGTGGTTATGTCTATTTGGATTGGAACGACATTTTATATTTAACCATTTGAAATTATTCTCAACATCCACTAAGAAACTACGATCATTAATTGAATCGCAAACTTGAAATATAAAAGTTAAAGCATACTACTCAAGTAATTGAGATTTAATTGAAATAAACAACAACAATTTCTCTTCACGTGACATGAATCATGCCAGAACTCAAAAACATTCCTTCAGTTCAGTTTTTAATAACATTTAAGTCAATCCAAATATTGAGATTATAAAGATATTAAAGAATTACAAAACTTTTTTTAAGAGTTAATTATTCTAACCTTTAAAGTATGAACCAATACAACCAAACAACACAAATTAAATTTTTAATTATCTGAGCTTTAGCGAAGACTCTGCGTTGACTCGATATTTTCAGTCTACCTTACAAAAGCTTAGAAACTGTTAACACAACCAAAGGCGACTTTTAGTGAACAGATAAACTCTGAGACCTTATAAGATCAAATCGAGATAATGTGGCAAATTGATTTAGAGTCTCGACGCTTGAAACGCTCGTTTCAAAATTGACTGATTTAGCATTTAAGTTCACTTTTTTTTATGAAATCTATTTTAAAATTATAATAAACCTTTTAATACACATTCCAAGGGAAAAACGGAAACTTTATAAATTGTCAATCAATTCAAAGTTACAAGTGAAAGCAACCTCAAGAAGAACCGAATTTCTAAAAAAAAGTTAGGACAGTTGCTAAATAAATGTTGTTGTAACCTTTTACAAACGCACAAACAACATTTATTATTTCAAATGTAGTAAAATTCCTATTCACTGTTGAGAATATGTTGTGATAAGATTTTTAAAAAAATTGATCAAGAACAAGGAAGATTTTTGACAGTAGATAACCTTTATTTCAAGCAATAAAAAGACATTCTCATAAAATTGATTTGTGTTAGTGCTACCATCTGTTGTTGCTCTAGCAAACAAATTACACTAAAATCTGTTTGATGATGAAATGAAAAATTAAAATAAAATATTATTATGCTAAAAAATAAGTCCAGGATTTTTTGGGTGCTCAATGAATAAATAAAAGAACTTATAATTCGATGGTTAAACATTCTCATTCACTTCGATTCGAGTTTACTTTTCTATAGGAAACATTCAATTCACTAGCGCAATTTGAATAAAATTAAAGTTTAAATAAAGTAATTTTTTTTATCAATCAAAACTGTTGATATATGTGTTAAATTGAAACAGAAAAAACAGAAACACTTTTTCGATGTATCCAATTTAGATGTCTTTAACAATTTTATAGGCATACATGAGAATCTCGCCGTACATAAGCAATCCCTACAGAAAATAGAAAAACATTTAGTTAGAAAATATTTGAAACAAAATGTAAAAAGACCTTTGCGAATGAAGCCATAGTAACCAGACCTATGGCACCATAAGTTATGCCATACTTTTTATTGGTACTCAATCGAAAAATGGCGAGCGTAACACGAAAACGAGAACAAAAATCGCCAACCATATATTGATTATGAACCATCAGGCGGGCCAAGTACTTTGCTGAGCGATTAAGTTTACCCGTAAAGTATGCGATAAAGAAATGCATTCCAAAAATGCACAAAACTTGCATTACCATTAAGATGAATATTAATATTTTTGCAAAAAGTGAAACTTTTGCAAACACAATCACCATTGTGAAGTACGCATTGATGGGCACATTTATCACCATAAAGCATAACAACACTTTACTGAACATTCGATTGGTATTGAATACTAGCTCTAATGTTTGAATGTCGTGTCGTAGGAATTGGTTGACAGTGGCTTGTCTCACTTTGTGCTTCACGATTAAACTTGATAGCAAATTGTGATTTGAGTTTGTAAGAATGTTCAAATATGCGAGTTCAATCATGCCTAGGGATGCAGTCAAAATGTGAACATGTACAAATGCACTCAGGGCGACATTTTGCATTATCAAATTGAACCAATGATAGAGGTAATACAAAGAGCTCAATGCCCAATTGGATACAAACTTGTCGTAAAATCGAAATGTTTCAATGACCAAAACAGCTTGCATGTAAATCATAAAAAATCTAGAATTTTTTAAACATGTAAATCTTTTCTTTTTACACTAAAAGTTTCTTACCAACTGTCAATACAAAAATTTGCAACAGGTTCACAAAAATTAAAGCAAATTTCTGCATATACTTTTGCCAAGGCATTCCCCGATAATTGAGATGGTGTAAAGGTGCAACAGATTTTGTTGGGTAAAATTTGAATCTACCAAATATTGCATAAAATATCCGAAGATAACGAACATCAATGTCGTAATAAAGATTCCAATAGAAGTAGATGGTCTCCAAACCAAACAATAGAGCGAGCAGATAGAATTGTTTGATTTTAATTTGCAAGTAATACACAATATCACAGTAAATGTAATGATGGTATTGGGTCAAATTTGGGAAACATAAAATAGCATTGAGTAATTCAGTGTAAAGTAAATTAAAACAATTTCGATTAAATTAATTTCCAATCGTGCCTTAAAGTCCTTGTAGACATGAAGCATCTCCACAAAATCTAAATAGTCATAGTCAAGATTCACACGCTAAGACTTTAGTAAATAAAATAACCGTTAATAAGATTCGTTATGATTGCTTTTGTCAAAATTGGAAAAATTCTATTAAATTTTAACCAAAAGTTAAATTTATAAGGTCAAAAAGTAAATTTAAATAAGAATTAAACAACGTATTTATGCAAAAATTGCAAACTAAGCTTGAAATACAAATAATGAAATAAAGAGACCATTTTAAGAAAACTTTGGCTCGAGTAACATAAAACCTTAAACTAAAATAAAAACTAAAACAACACGCTGACATCACATACTCAAACCTGAAACTAGATTTACTGCATGCAGTACAGCTGAGCGATAATGCATGTAATTCTAGCCAAAATCTGAGGTAAAATATAAAATTGAACTCAAACTTAAAGAATACGACATCTTTCTTACTTCTTCCATTTCCCTCTTCTCAGTTCTCCTCAAAGTTACACATTTCATGATATACAGGACAGTCTTGTTGTGACTCTCCAGTAACGTAATCTACAAACATTCCCCAGGTCGTCCAACGCTATTTAGAACAGAGTAATGAATAACTTTAAAGTCTGTGCACACACACATTTCCGGAGAGAAAACAAAAGTGAAGAAAACAAAAACAGATGTCAAATTCTCTGTAAAGGAAAATTGTTTGGCTTAAAATGTTTTTTTGATTAATTTTCACCCGAAAATTATAATTCAATAATAATAAATAAAGCAGTTCAATAGAAAGTTAGAAATAAAATTTCAAATACATTAAACAGTCAATGGTAATAAAGTGAGAAGTGCAGTCCTTTTCTGTGTCAAAGGTCAAGTCAGTCTGTTCTTTCTCAATTGCCAGTGACCACTGCACTGAGTGGCAGACAAATGTTCTTGTTGCTTGTGTTCGTTCTCTCCTCTCCCCAAGCATGTTTCCATTGAAAAGGGTGTAATTCGATACCCTACCATCTGCCATATGCAGCAGCAGAGTGTGCATTTCGCAACAAATTGTATTACGTAATCTTCGCACATTTGTGTTACTCGAATAATAATAATTTTTACTTTTGCTCACTACAAATATTTTTAGGTTGACCTTGCACCTTACCCTGCACCCATAAGGCATCCTCACCACATAGAGACCGACAAACCGATATAATTTAGTTTTATTTAATTAATTACATTATAACACCTTTACCTGTCTATTATTAATAGGTTATTAAATTCCTTTGATTGGCTTCTTCCCTGACACATGTCTTGTCAACATAGCCTTAATTGACCTCAGTGGCTAGTCGCGTTCTTGAGATAATTTGTTCACAAATTCTCACACATTTCTATGCTAACATTTCCTTCTACTTTCACTGTAGAAAGAGCATTTGAGCTTCGGCCAAAAGCTGACCTCACTCCACTCACTCCACTCATTCGCTCGCTGGCGCTCGCTCATTCGTTCCGTTCGTTTCGTTCGCTCAGCTAATTACTATTCATATTTGTCAAATTAATAACACACATTGAACACTAACAGCTAACTAAATTCGCACCAAACGGGTCCGTATAATTAAAAATTGAATTGACCTTACACTTTAAAACAGGGTGGCACGTTGTTTATTCAACGTTGTCCATAGAAGCATTTTTACTTTAATTTAAAAATCAGTGAAAACCAAGGGCTTTGTGCAATGTTTTAGCAATTCTCTTTCGAATTGTGGAATCACATTAAATAATCAAATTAAAACAAAAAGTCAAACACAGAAAAGATTAAAAATTGCAACGTACACTACTGTTGCCTAGTTTATTTAATCCAAACACATACCTAAGTTCAAACACTGCTCAAACTCATTCGACTAATATTTAGAAAAGTACTTATGGGTTTCAAAGATTCTGTATACTGGATGTTACCCCTGAATGTTATTAATAATTGTTATATGTTGTTAGTTAACAAAGAAAAGTACGTACTTTAAAGATCATTTTTAAGTACAAATTAAATTATACTACCTTTGTTAAAACTGGTGAGTCACGAAAGTCTAATGAATAAAAACTTTGTAATTCAAAATTTGAAAATATTAAAGATTAAAGAATATTATTCACACATTTCTTGATGAACTTGGGTCGACTTGAGTGAACAACGATCGTGATTGTAAAGATTAACACAAGGGAAGAGAGAAAGGCATGTGAGTGGACTGAATATTAACTCTAATGTTCAGTCTTGGAAATCTCTCACACGATTGTAGACCGTTTTTAAGGGGCAAAGAAGAATGATGATAAGAAGAAAAATTCATTTTTATACCAGATTACAAAAAGTATTTGCATATTATACGAGAACAATTTGATAACACCACAAAATTGATCTGGAAATAAAAACAGTGAACAAAGAAATTGTGCTAATGAAACTTTATATATCAATACAAATCATCAATTAATTTGGCGTTACAAGTAAAAATAACCGATGCATAATTTAAAAATTATTATTTTACCTTTAAAAATCACCACAATGATACGAATAATTTGCCTATTAATTAAAATTAAGCAAAGACAAGTGACTCACGATTACATTCAATATTAATTTATTTCATTTACTTAATTTATTGTATCGATTATACGTATGATTAAGTTATATTGTTACCTTTTAAAAAATCTTTATTTAAAAATAAAAACCCATTTGACAAAACTATTTGATGTTGCTTCTTATCAAGTACTACATTTAAATGTTTTGTCAAAATACTAACATTGGAACCAGGTGAAGTATTTGGATTAAATATTATTAGTTTATGATACTGTTGATTAAAATAAAAAATTAATTTAACCTTTTATACGAGAAGCAAGAATAGCTGAACCTTTGTCGTAAAGACTTCCTATATACAGTGCGTTCAAAAAGTAAGCTACCACTTGGTCGACAAAACTGTCAAAAAACAAAATGTTTTGAATTTAACTTTTTAATACTATTTTGTGATGCTTAGGCCTTACAATGAATATTTATACCTATTTTAAAATTCCTGGAACATTTCCCGGAAATTTCCCAGAAATCAATATATAAAATTTTAAGCTTTTTTAAATAAATCAAACAGTTTTGGAGCAATTAATATTTAATAAATTATTAGAAATGTTCTATTTAATATTAAATTATTTTTACAATAAAGATTCATGCCCAAAAAGTTCCATTTGGAACACTATATGGCACTTTTAAGTTAGTGGTAGTGTGATGTATCAAAGTGTCAAGAATAACATTCAGTCTTAAAAAGAGCTTATTTTTCTGTAATTTATTTTACCATATGGTATATCTTAATAGATTTGATTTGATAGATTTGAATAAGATCTGAACAAAATACAGAAAATTTGTTCCAATTACAAAATTATTAAAAATAGATTTTAAAATATTAATTTTTTGATGTCAGCATTTTATTCTGGTCACTTTGATATATCACATGACCACTAACTTAAAAGTGTCAAATATCGTTCCAAATGGAACATTTCCATTATCAATATATATTCTAAAAATATTTTATAGTTAAATATAACAAATCTAATAATTTATTAAATAATAATTGCCCAAAAACTGTTTGATTTATTTTAAAAAACTTAAAATTTTATATATTGATTTCCGGGAAATTTCCGGGAAATGTTCCAGGAATTTTGAAACAGGTATGAATATTCATTGCAAGGCCTAAGCATCACAAAACAAGGATAAAATTTTAAATCGCGCTCAATGGGTTCGAGGAAATACCAAGTGGTAGGTTACTTTTTGAACGCACTGTACTATAGTTATAAATGATTTGCTTCTTCATTCAAATAAGTATCAATTTTACCGTTTAAAACTTGTACTTGTGAACAATCGTAAACTCAATTCAAATAATCATTTGTATTATTCTGCCTAATAATATTCTTTAATAAATGCCTTATACCCATAATCGTTCACTACAACACATTGAATTTAGATAAATTTACTATTCAAATATGTGCAAATAAAAATAGAATCGAATTGAGAATTGAATATTGAATCAGAAATTGATTACACATTAATAGTCAAGATTAAATAAACTAAGATCAAGATTAATTGAATGATTGCATGTTGTTTTGTTACCTTTTATAAATCATTGTCTTGTAATTACAATTGTCAGATCATTTGCAAAGCCTCTGCATTGAATCGGAATTTTACCGCTCAATGGTACAGAGAGCGGAATCACAATCAAACAATTTTGTAGTCCTTACAAAACGTTCTTTGTGCAGGGCCGACTTCACGATGTCCAATTAGTATCAAAATTTTCTTTGGAATGGCTTTTAAAAGAATTAATTTTGCGAAAGTGATAGTACTGCCATCTGTTGTGCATTTTGAAATCATAAATCAAATTAATATTAAATGGGGAAAACATAATGTTATAAACTAAAAACTGAATTTCTAAAATACAGTTCAAATAATTGAGAAATCCAAAAAAAAATCTTTAAAAGCGTTGTTTTGTTACCTTTTCTAAAAGAGAGATTCTACAAACAATTAATTTTGAATCAACCTGGTTAAATTCAGAGTTACTTTAATTGGATGAATGCATTTCGTTGTATTAAACCTTTTATAAAACTATTACTAAATACTTGTCAAATACTTTAATCATAATTCTTACTTATCGATAATTAGATTATAAATTTTGAAAATTGTATATTTTAACCTTTTATCATTAGACATATCTGTAAACACGTGTTAAATTGTGTGTCAAACTAAACCTTTACTTGTAATTTTACTGACTGCTTAGCTTAATTCTTCAGTTACAGTTCAGTCTTAATAAATTGTTTTGAAATAAATTTCCTTTAAGAAATTGAAATTACCCCAAGCCAAAACCTGTAAAAATAAAGTCGATAAACTCATCTTAGTCGTTTGAAAACACAAAAATCATTTTTTCATCATTATTAAAAATCTGGACATTCAAATAAGATATTTTCGTCTACCAATCCAAGAAAACTCATCATTTAAAAAATATTAATTAAAAAATCAATTGTATTATGAATCATTGTATGTTAGTAAAAAAATTACAGGTTTTAAAAGAAAAATTAAACTCAATTATTTAAATAAAGAATTTTTTTATTTATTTAAACCATTTAAATTAATGTAACTTTCTGATTGATTTAATATTCTACAGTGCTGAGATATGTTAACATAAGTACAACAAAACTATTCCTTTTGGCAGTTTAGTATTTGTTCAAAGTTTTATCTATTCAGGTGTTTCTGGTCATTAGAAGTAGTAGAAGTGGGACATAAAAGTGCATTTTCTTTTTTATTTTCTTCATTATCTAATTTATTTGAAAGTTTATCAATCAATTTTCGAAACGTGGAAGTATTTAAATTTTTCTCAATCAACCCAATCAGGAACCAGTCTCCTGCACAAACATTCTGTCGTACTGTACGAATTCCTTCGAGTTTTCTAAATTTACTCATAATGACAATTTCTATTTCAGGTGTTAGCAAAACAAGAAAACGGTAAATGACAGCACAAGAATTTAAAATCAACAAAAAGTGAAACCAAAACCACAGAAAAATGTACACCTTCTCGTTGACAATGTTGAGTGGCAGTAGACACATGGTGTCCTGGGCGTTGAGGCCACCACCGGTTCCGAAGAAATGAAATTTACACTTTGCCATACGTGGAAACACTTTGAGCATTGGATCGAGTCGAAGGGACCAGCCCCAGTCAGTGAAATTGATCACATTCCAACCGAAACTCGCAAATTCTCCACCCAGGAACAGATCAATCAGATAGATCTGTGCGACAACGTTGAGTAGATTGAGTATTTCAGTTAGAATGTACACAAAATAGTGATAGTTGTGCATGGATAGGTTTTGAGACAAATAGTTGACCAACAGATCGAGTTTGGCAGTATTTTGGTTGTTTTGATTCAAAATTGATTCAGTATTTGACAAGTTGGAAACTAAATTTTGGATCAATCCATTTTCGGTGCTTTTCCACAGAAAATGTGGACCATAGAATAAGAGTGCTTGTAATAGTAACACCAAGTACACCCACTGATAGTAGTAGTGATGAACAATTTTGTCTTCATCAGTGGAAAGTGTCACGCCCGGGTAGGGCACTTCCACACCAACTCGCTTGTTCCAGCCACTTTCCACACTGAACGTTGCATGAACCCAACAGTAGGTCTCTAGTAGAGCATTGGGAACGTTTCCCACTGGAAGACAATCGATTGGATCACCAAAGAATTGTTTCGATATTACAATCATGCTGAGACCAATCAGGAGCAACAGTGTCACCCTAAAGTTGAGGCGATAGATCAAATTGTCGATGACGTATTCTTTGCGAAGTTTGAATATTTTGAGCAATTTTATGAAATCGGTGAGCATTTTGATTTGATTTGAAAACGAATTTTGAGTTTTGGAATTTTGTTTTCAACATTAAGATGAACAGCGTGCTTTTCAAAACATGTAAACAGAGGCGATTGTCCTGAATGCACGAGACAGGTGAAAACGTGCTCGTGAACTTGTCTGTGCAAGAAGAAAAACAAGAAATTCAACTTTAGTGAGGGTGCAAACGCGTTGCGAACGTATATTATCTTCAAGGACGCGCTTCATTGCCCAGTGCACACATTCACACATAAAATTGCTTAGAAATTATTCAACTACTTAGCTTTACCTGGAATTTAGTTAATATAAACATTCATGGCATAAAAATTAGTAAAACACTTTCGTCTCTAAGCTTCATTCTGGCTAAAATGAGGAATTGCTAAATTCAAAGTGAGATAAGTTTGCTTCTGTTTGACTATTCTTAATTTATGAAAAATAAAATCAAACTGATTAAAATAATTTTAAAAATTATATAAAATACCTTTTTATTAGCGAACGTTCAATCACTTTAATTTCACGGAACCAGGAAAAAACTTAAATTGAAGTTGTGTATGTAATGAGGAAGATTATTCTTATCGTTCTTAAATTAAACTTAAACTTTAAACTCAATTAAAATAGATTTATTTCGTTTTCAAAATTGCACAAAAGTAAAAGTTTGTCGACACAAAATCGACCAAGTCCTAAAAGTAGAGATTTCGTCGAAGTTGATCGAAGCAGGAATGGTCTCCAGTTGTTTTCGAACTTGAGTTATCCTGGCTGATGGTGATTTAGGCCACTCGAGCCACTCGTTACACTTCCTTTTTGTTGGGAAAAAAGATTGACAGTATCTTTTTGGGTGTTTAATTTGTGATTTGCGTGTGTGAGTTGTACGTAGTGTGTATAGTGTTGATTGGTCAGACTGATTAGCCTTTGACCAAATGTGTTCCTAACAATGTACTTTATGCAAGACAATTTGGTTGACTAAGCCATTTTGTCTCCAAATGTTGTTTTCGACATTCAATAGAGATTGAAATTGTCTTGTGTCATCAATTTTGCATACAGTTCACCATTGATTTGTTGATGTTTGAGTGCGATTAGCTCTCTTAAGAGCGTCGATTTAGTTGTCGTTTTTCCCCTGCTCGCCATTCAATCAAGCAGGAAGCATAAGGATTTGTTTATGATATACAAACGATAAGCAAAGTGTAATCAATGTGTTGGTTGTGTTCGATTTTGTCGATGCTCATGAGAAAGAGTGCTTTTTGGCATAATCATCGCTCGCATAGTTCATGGAGTCTAGTCGCTCGGGATGCTTTTATCGCTCACTGATTTGCATGGCAACTGAAACTGCAATTGATGATAGAGAACACACTAGGATTGGGCATTTGTTGATTTTTAATTTTAATTTCAAAACACTTATGGATTTTTATAACCATAACAATTGTTAGATTGTTACATAAACTTTCATGGCATAAAAATTAGTAAAACACTTTCGCCTCTAAGCTTCATTCAGGGTAAAATGAGGAATTACTAAATTCAAAGTGAGATAAGTTTGTTTCTGTTTGACTATTCTTAATTTATGAAAAATAAAATTAAACTGATTAAAATAATTTTAAAAACTAGTCTTTGAACCAGCAGATGGCATTTTGAAACATTTTAGCTATCATAAATAAAAATAGGTAATGCCGTTGGCATGAAAGTCGGAGCGAACGATTTTAGAATCATTGTATTATATTAAATGTATATCAAATTAAAATTATTGAGCAAAATGAAAGAAATTATTTGAATCTTACTTGTTAGTGAAACGTAATATTTACTTGATGCTTATTAATAAATGTTTTAAATTAAACTAAAATATGAATATATGTATTTTAAACAATTTTAAGTAACCTTTTTAATTTCTAATAGAATCTCTCATAGATGCACTTCACCTCTTTTTTTTGGTTTTTCTGTTTTATATTTTTTTTTTGTTTTTTGTTTTTTGTTTTTAAAGTTTTAGATAGGTTAAAATTAAAATAGAGATAAGTATGTACACTGTAGAGTAACGTAGTTCACCAAGTCGAATTTGATGTTGCTACACGCATAAATAGATGTGTACACATGTTAATAGTCTAACTTTCAAAAATCAAGAATTAAGGTTGATGTTTGGATCGATCGGCAGCGATTTCAAAATTCCATTCTTTTGATGTTACAAAAGACTATTTTGATTGAAATAGTACAAAAGAAAAGACTAAAAGCTTATCAAAATAGCTGTTTAAATTGACCGCTTAGTCATGCTTTACTCATATCTACTCGTGTGTTTGTATTGTGTTACATCGTTTATTCATGATGCACATTTCTCATTAAATCATAGACATAATAAAAGTAGCCGACCAAAGACTATCGATCGGGTTAATCTCCCAATTGTCGGTCTATGAAGATTCCTCAAATTGAGCTGAAAGTTCTTTTCCACCATTGGTGGGCCGTAAAGATTCTCCAAATGTGTTGGCTGGTACAATTAGTGAACTTTGAAGTTTCGTGAATTGAGAATTGGATCGTATACCAATTTTTTGAACAATCTTATGCAACTTGTGATCTTTGTATATTCATCGGTTGAAAAGTTTGATTCTACTTTTCAATGGGGCGAAAAATCACTATTAGATATTTTTTTCAATTTTTCAGTATATGTCTCCAGATATTTTTTAAAAATGTCAGACAAATCTTCCATCAAACTGAGAAATTTTCTAATTTAAGATAATTTCGGTATTTGGTTAGTCAAATACCGAAAATTTACTGGATTAATTGATGGATAAGATTCTTCAATTGGAGAATCTTCACGGACAGCCAATTGTGGGATGAGATTTTGATTGTATTTAGGAAATTTACCCGGCCAGCAAATAATGAGATAAAAAAGAGTTGTTACGGATACACTGCATACGATTCAGTTTAAACTTTAAAATGTATCATTAGTGAATAATAATCCTGAATTAAAAATTGAAATTATTGAATAATTCTATTCGCTCTGGAATTATTTTCGGTTTGGATTCAACTTTCCCTCACTCAATTCGAGATTCAATAAGCAAATGTCTGTGGTATGTTTGTTTATGTTGGAATCGAGATTTCAATTTTTTTTAAGAACTTTATCCTGTTCCCGATATATCGGTTCTCCATTACTATATCCACCTGGTCCAGAAAAATATTGTTTAATTGACAATTTTGTTCTAGAGAAGTCACAGGGTTGTGGTTCTAATGACAATCTGTCTTTTAATGATGTTTTTGAGCAATCTAATGTTGATGGGAATTTTCAAAAGTAAAAAGTTTAAATTGATGTTTGTTAGGACTAAAAAATATGACAATTCATCTATTGGTGATAATTTCAATTTCACCAAATTAAACTTCATGATTATATTTACTTCGTCTTTATATTCTCTTCTATATCATTGTCTGATTTCTCAAAATGATCTGCACTACCACTAACTGATACATTCGATTCAACTTGGCTGTCATTGATTGTGAATGCAAAGATCAAAGTTCGGTTAGATCCAGTGATTCCATTCACGAGACATTCAACTATTAAACCTCACTAAAAATCCATTTGATTTATTTCGAATTCATATCAAACCAATTAGTTAAAATTACAATATACGCACAATTGAAAGAAAAATTAACAATTATAAGTAGGAACAAGTAAAATTAATTCGTTGTTTCTGCTGTAAAAAAATTGGCTAAACACAGGTGAAATAAACACATGTTATCCTTATTTTAGAATTTGAATCCTAAATTGGGAGATTATCCAGTTCAACAAATTTTGGAGTAATATCTGAAACAATTGTTACTTCCATTAAGTTAAAGCGAAATTTTATTCATTAACAAACAACGTAACACAAACACACGAGTAGATATGAGTAGAGCATGACTAAGCGGTCAATTTAAACAGCTATTTTGATAAGCTTTTTAGTCTTTTCTGTTAACACTTGTACAATTGTACTTTTTCAATCAAAATAGTCTTTTGTAACATCAAAAGAATGGAATTTTGAAATTGCTGCCGATCGATCCAAACATCAACCTTAAATCTTGATTTTTGAAAGTTAGACTATTAACATGTGTACACATCTATTTATGCGTGTAGCACCTTGTCAACCCTAATTTTTGACTAAAATGAATCACGTTACTGTAGAGCCACTTTACTTAGGCCAATACTTATTTAGAAATGCCATTTTGGCTTTATGTGTATTCTTGTCACCAATGGAATCAAATCTTTCTTTTGTATAGAAACCATCGATAACCAAGTCAGTCAATTTCCTGACTCGACTTAAGGCAACGTAACTCAATCCAACAGGCATCTCTTTGTCACCTATATTCACCACTGCTTTTGACAAAGTGAAACCTTGAGACTTGTGTATAGTGAATGCGTGACCTAATGATAATGGAAACTGCTTTCGTGAACACGAAATGTCTCCGTGTTTCCAATTGCCATACGCAGGCACAACTGGAAAAACTTGTGCTAGATCAGGCAAAAAAGAAATACCTTTGTACGTATCAAACTGTACTAAGATATAGTCCGGTAATGCTGGTGGGCGCACACCAGATGCATATACTATTGCTTTGACAATACCTGGCGATCCATTAACCAATCCACCAGACACCCATAGATTGCGGTTGAGAACCACTCGACATCCAACAGACAAATGGAGCACTTGTTCCAGTCCCATAGCTTTGTCTTCAGAGGCAGTTGAAGCAATGTTTGGTTTGCTTTCCGCCACAAGTCGAGCAACAGGATGACCTGTTTGACGCAAACACTCTTTGTTAGCTTCATCAACTAAATCATTCAATCGAAATATTTTGGGTGCAGTTTCAAATGATTTCCTCTCATTGCAACGCATGCACCCAAAAGTATCACAGTAACAAAATACTGCTCCAATTCTCCTGGACATTAATAAATCAAAGTCCTTCTGGGTCACCTTTCCAGAGGACACATTATCGAGAGCTGTGCGAAAGTCACGTTGTGCATCGCCTTGTTGTCGATGGCACTGCTGGAGCTCAATAAATTTATCAAAGTTGTCAAAAACCGTTTTGCCAAGTGCAACAATACCCGTGGATGGAGCATCATTATACAATGGTATGTCATTAACCGGTGGAAGCTGTCCAAAGTCACCGAAAAGAAAAACCATAAGACCGCCAAAGGGTTCATTGTAATACGGCTTTGCTTCACAGCAACGTCTTTGAATGGTATAAAGCATTTTACAACCAATCATTGACATTTCATCGGTTATAAGAAACTTAACATTTTGCATTTCCCTTTGAAATTTGCCCAATTTCTCACCATCCAATGGTTTGTATGTGTTAATATCAAAAAAATGTAAAAGTGAATGCACTGTTTTGCCATTGATGTTGACAGCTGCTGCACCAGTTGGAGCTGAAATCTCAATTGAACCTTCACCAAAAGCCTCGTTTACCATTCTGACTATTTCTTTTATCACTGTGCTCTTGCCGCTTCCGGCTTTGCCTTGCACAACAACCTGCTTTAGTGGATTACCGTTTCCACTCTTTAAGTATTCGATTTGAGATTTAGCAATATCCAAAACATTTTGTTGTTCATTTGAAAAAGCAAAGTCAACAGTTGAATCATTAGAAATCAATTGGGGAGTATGTTGTTGGTATGTTTTCAACCAATCTTTTACCGTTTCAATGTTAGAATATTGTTGTGAATTATCAACCCATTCATGGGTTAGATCAATCATTCTGTTCCCCAACACTGGTTCAACTTGTTCATTTTGGAATCTAGCTGCCATCATGTATGGCTCAACAACTTCTCTGCCATCGGGACCCTCAGGAAGCAATAAACCTTCATCCTCCTCCTCAGGCAATTCAAAACCTCCAATGTTTATGTCAATATTTAGTGATTGAAACTTATCATGCCAACTATCAAACTTTTCGTTATCTGATTGACCATTTAATAATTCAGAATATTGAAAATCTTTACCAATGAAAGGAACATAAAGTATTACTTGTTGTTGGTAAAAAAGCTCGTCCTTTTCAGGATCCCCATTCAACTGTAACCTTGGAAATATACGCACGACTGCATTCTTTCGCCTCTGACGATACACACCTCGATCGTAATATCGAGTTTTAGCATACTCCAACAAAGAAAGATGCTCCATGTCAGTTGTTCTTTCTCGGTACTTTGTAAAGATGGCAGCACTTTCTTTGAGGTTTTCAGTAGAATTAACCGTTAGTTTTAGCCATTCTTGGTTGCTGAAATTAAGTGTTACGAATTGTCTAGATGACCGGTATAAAGGGTAACCTCTGACAAGATGTTCAACTTCTTGCCCAGAGTAATTCCGATCACCAAGGTGTGTTATGAGCATACTTTGCAAGACCTTTTTAGATGAATCATTGCTTGCCTTGCCTGTTAGTAAACCTTTTAAAATGTCAATAAATGATTTGGATGCATATTCACCTTTTGATGCATATTTGGCAATATATTTTAAAACTGCTTTCAAGCTCACAACAATGCCAGAATCCGTATTTGCACGCCATGTATGTGTTTGATACGGATTAAACTTTTGCATGAGAGGATCGTTACGTCTAGGAACAAATTGCAAGTAACCAGGCAAATCATTAATGTAACTCTCCTCATTAGTTTCAAACGGAAACTTAAACCGACATAGCGTCACACCATTAACATCACGCAAACAGTGAGTTCCGCATTGCGTGTGCCGCTGAAAATTATTTACCAAACTATTCAGATCAACATCCCACTCATCTGGTTCTACATCGGAGAAAGTTTTGCGAGATGGATGGGCTGCTGATTGGTCAAAAGGTAAAAATGGATTAATGGCAACACAAAAATGGTCAAAGTATTGACAAATCTCATCCAGATCCGCGTCAGTCAAGTCATGTTTATTCAGAGTTGGAGAGTCACTGAGCCACAACAATCCATGCAAGTGCGGACTGCCCCGCCACTGCCATTCATATCGAAACCAACTGTCCTGAACACCGTAAATAGGAGTCAAAACATGTTCGATATATAAGTCACACCTTTTCTGAAAGAAATATGCGACAATTGCAGGATTGTCATGCATGAGCTGTTGTCGTTCAGTTTCGCTAATCAATGATAGATCTTTACCTGGTGCTAACAACTTAAAAAGGTCAGGCCAATGATAATCGGCAGCAGACAATGTGAAGAAGAGAGTGGGCATGCCCAACTGATGAACCATGTCCAGCAACTCTCCACACTTCTGAAACCAATATGGATTGGTAGAACGTAAATTGGCGCAATAAACCATAACTTGTTTCAAAAAAGTTGGATCATTTTCTAGTCTATCATTTATTTCCTGTACATTCAATGGAACATTTGTGCCCTTTTTCATGTAGACACCAATTTGAGTCAACGCTTGTCGACGCATTAAACTGTTAAATGCAAAGAATCTAAATCTAGAGTCGTTAGCAAATCTCCTATCTTTGTATTCCAACAAAAATTTGAAATACTCGTCAGGAGTCAATTTAACCTTTCTGCACTGGTTTAAGTCAGCAAAACCATATGGAAATAGCACAGGAAATGCCTTAGTAATGTAACCTTCATGGGTAAATTCATTGATAGGAGCAGTGGATTGTTCAGGATATGGAAGATTTAGCACGTTTGAAATCTGTTTCTGGTGGTCGACAGGATCAAACAGTGGGACGTAGCTTTCATCGATACCCTCGTTTCTATCAGAATCGATGGTATCGTTTTCTACCATAGTAGAAAGAACGCTAGTCAAGTCACTATTATGGCTAATAAAAGTCAAATTCTCTTCACTTATGACAATGTCGCGGTAATAGTAATTGTAACGCTTCAACCAGAGTAACGCCTGACGCAATGAGTCAGCTCTGGCATGAAAATAAGCCGATCCTGATGGTGTATCCTTTGAAAATAGAATAATAGAAGACAGTTCTGATGGATGATGAGGCAAGACAGAAGAATAAGTGCCAATGTCCTGTCGAAAATTGATAACATTTCCTTTGTACGCTATCTGAGCATTGCGAATGCGAAACAAAGTGACAACTGGGTGAATGAGAGCAATGAGCATTTGCTCCATGTAAGTCAAGTTCTGAAGCTCAGGTGGAACCTCGCCAGGATCCATAAGATTATCACCACTAAACCGAAAGTCCTTCTTTTGGCAATGAACACATTCTTGGTCAGAGTTTAGTTTTAAATCGAGAAAAGACCTTGGGCATTTCGTACAAGAGTTAAACTTAATTTCTGAAACCAATTTGTCAAATTTAAAAGCTGCATTGACCATTTTAGTAGTATACACAGTTAAAGGACCAACGATGTGTTGGTGATGCAATTGACCAATAGGTCCTTCAGGTTGTTCATCGTCTCTTTGTACACGCATTAAACCTTTCTTCTGCGAATTCCTATAACGATGAGATACAGCCTTTTGCCTTGGCATTTTGAATATTATATTAAAATATGACAGTAAAAATCGTAATAAAAATAATAAAACTTTTTTTTGCAGAGAGAAATCAGTTGGTAATAAAGTACACTTTCGGGTAGTCACCAGAAACCAAACACTAACCACCAAAAAGTAACACTTTCGGGTAGTCACCAGAAACCAAACACTAACCACCAAAAAGTAACACTTTCGGGTAGTCACCAGAAACCAAACACTAACCACCAAAAAGTAACACTTTCGGGTAGTCACCAGAAACCAAACACTAACCACCAAAAAGTAACACTTTCGGGTAGTCACCAGAAACCAAACACTAACCACCAAAAAGTTACACTTTCGGGTAGTCACCAGAAACCAAACACCAACCACCAAAAAGTAACACTTTCGGGTAGTCACCAAAAACCAAACACCAACCACCAAAAAGTTACACTTTCGGGTAGTCACTAGAAACCAAACACCAACCACCAAAAAGTAACACTTTCGGGTAGTCACCAGAAACCAAACACCAACCACCAAAAAGTAACACTTTCGGGTAGTCACCAGAAACCAAACACCAACCACCAAAAAGTAACACTTTCGGGTAGTCACCAGAAACCAAACACCAACCACCAAAAAGTAACACTTTCGGGTAGTCACCAGAAACCAAACACTAACCACCAAAAAGTAACACTTTCGGGTAGTCACCAGAAACCAAACACTAACCACCAAAAAGTAACACTTTCGGGTAGTCACCAGAAACCAAACACTAACCACCAAAAAGTAACACTTTCGGGTAGTCACCAGAAACCAAACACTAACCACCAAAAAGTTACACTTTCGGGTAGTCACCAGAAACCAAACACCAACCACCAAAAAGTAACACTTTCGGGTAGTCACCAAAAACCAAAAATAAAAATAAATAAACCAAAACCCAAAAACCCAAAAAAAACGAAAATGGCAATTAATCGAAATCAATTTGCAATTAGCAGTAAGGAAATCGAAAAGAACATTAACAAATTAAGAAAACCTGAAAATGTTGCGAGACTGATTCAAAATCAATCATACCACTATGATAACTCGAGTGTTTGCAAGTCATACAGGCTATAAGAGTGAGTTTCATTTATATTTTTTACACAAAATAAAATTTCATATTGTAACTACATCAAATGAACAATTTTTAATAAAACAATAATTATTTATATAATTCGACTTAAAATTTGACTTTACTTAAAGGGACTCACTTCGATTAATCGATTTGTTTTTAAGCGCTTGGTCAGTGCCCCTGACCGCCCCACATAGTATGACTGTCACGTCGAGTGTGAGTCGATTTTCACAAACTCTTATCGTGACTGTGACAAATAATTGTCGAATATGTATAAAAATGTAAACAAACACAAACAGACACCTGCACTCAATTTAAATGGTCCGCATCCGACCCTTAGAGTCGCCTTTTAGTGTGCTCGCTACTGCGCATCTTTAATGCGCACAGCGGGCGTGAGGGGGAAAGCGTGTGCTTGGCTGTGGCACACTGGAGCACACACAATGTTGACTCTCGGTCCCAACACATTTCAATACAAAATTTGGCATTTTTCTCAAAATCACTACTCCTTTGACCTTTGACCTATATGGCCCCAAAACTATACAGCACATCTAGACCCCAACCAGAACACTGTGTTAAATTTTCAGACCGATCCATGTGGTAGTTTTCCCGGATTTTTGCTCACAAGAAATGACTGAAGTTACATTTTTCTCGGGTATATATCGTCGCTCCCGCAATCACTCACACCTCGCTCGCTTCGCTCGCTCAGCGTGAGTGATTGCGGTCGCTCCTCCAATTAAAACTGACCATTCAGTGTATACTGACAATTTGTTGATAATATTGGCAAAATGTTACTGACCATTTCATTAGAAATACTGACTAAATTTATTCTCGCGATAATTAAATACAAAATGTCGACGATTGAATGTTTTAACCATAGACCATTTTACCGCATGACGGTGAGTCTAATAGTATTTCAACGAATTCTATTCCAACCTAAGCTTGTTTAATATAAAATGCTCAATGTTCCAGTTTTCTGTCGATTATTAGCATTTGACATTTATTAACAGTCAATTGGAATTGCTTTAACCCACACCAAAACATGACAAATTGAACCAATCATACATCATACACCAATACATATAATGTTATTTAACCAAGATGATATGCAACAAATATGTAAACCGTGAAAAGGATAAACAAGATTTCAAATTTGGATATTAAAGCACAATTATCATGAAAAACCTACTTTTATCTGTTCTCTATGTCATATGATGGCCATCTGTGACCATTGGAGATTTGAAAATGACCAAAGTGGCCATTTGGACATCGGCTTGCTCAGTGGCAATGCCCACACCTGTTTTATGAATTTCAATGCTGCATTGACATAGATTCCATCTCGATTGTAAAAATATTTTGAAATACTCAAATAATATTCATGGATGCAAAGACTCGAAATGTCATTTTAAATTTTTCCCTTTCATTCGAAGTTGTGGTCTCAGTGAAACTGTTCTTATTATCTTTTTTTAGCTAAGCGGTTTTGTAATTAAAACTTAAAAAAATAAATCTGTAATGGTTTCGATTGGTGCTTCAGATTTACCACTGTCCAATTCGCGCTTGTCTTTGGCGTGCACTGAAGAGTTAAGTTGTGTTGATATCAGAATAATTTGTCTATAACAAGCAAGATTGAACATACTAGAACTGTGTCGGAAAGTTATAAACAAAGTAAATCACCATTATATGAAACCAAAAACAAAGTGACTCATGAATTTCATAAAGATTCTAAATTAAGTTAACTGCAATGTTTAACAAACAAAATTTCTATTCAAAGATTTATGAATATAACAATTTGTAATAAAACAAATGTAATTCGTACATAACCTTTTCGTGAAAGAGTCGAAGAAATACGGTCTGGAACAAAAAATAATGAACGAAAAACTAATTTCTATATTGGAAGGCTCAATGTTTTTCCAGCGCTGCTTTTTTCTGGTCTATGTATATGGACATATAATCAATCAATTTAATGCGACAAGTGAAAATGACACAAAAAGAAACCAAATTCTGGAAATCATTTGCGATAATGGAGAAATAAAATATAATTTTATTTAATTTTATGATCTTTTAAAAAGAAGGCAAAACATTCAAATCTGCCAATTAAAGTTTAATCAAACAAGACGATGATATTTTATTTGTTGCTTATTATTATAATTATCAATACTCAAGTAACAATTTGCAACAGTTTGTGCAATTGACACTTTCTAATTTAATTAGTTGTTAACCTTTTGAACTGTTGCTGCAAAATTTTCCAGGAATAAATAAAAAAAGATAAAGAATCCGATTACTAATTGATTAATAAATTTTGGCTTTCTAGAACAATATTGATTGGTTTACCTGTTTTGAACATACTGCGCTCGTGAAATATAAACAAAAATAGAGAGAAAACAAAACTTTATGATAGAATTCTCGAAAATAATAGAGATTTTAACCTTTTTCACAAAAAAAAACAATATACGCATAAATTATCTTAAAATGCCGCTTCTTAATAATATTTTTGAATTTTATTTGAGTGTTTTGTTAATACACTATTAGTTAGAGCCTGTAAAGAATTAAATAATGTTGTATGAAATGTATGTATTTATTCAAATAATATGTCTTGTAGGATGTGTAGAAAAATGTATTCGTTTCGCCAAGATGATAAATTGATTGAATACATTATATGAGTATTATGGTGCATAATTTCAAAAATAAACAAAGATTTTATCTATTTCATTTTAAATTTTCAACTTTAGTTGAGTAATAGTGCATAACATCGGTTTATTGACTGTTTGTAAAAATGACTTCCAAAGTCAATTCTGGAACACAGATTTAAAAGCAAGTGCATTGTTGTTCCAAGGTGCCAAATCAATCTGAAAAATTAACGATTAATAAATTGATGACATTAAAATTGACTTTAACCATTTTAAAACCCAAAAAGATTGAATCGCAGTGACTGTTGATAAAGCAATCTAAAGGCAAAGACAAATGTCAAGTTTCATTTGGCGACAGTGTAATAGAATAGTGAAGTGAAGTATTGTGGTAAAACCAGTTCTGTGCAGACAGGTGCAGTTCAGACAGTTGATGTCGGAATATGAAATTATATGGTTGTATATTGTGAAATTCTACAGAATATTCGATGTGGTTGATTGTATGTTGAGTTGGAACTTGTGTTGAGAAAAATTAAGATAATGAACTGCCTGGAGCGTAATAGTACAACTGTGAACATTATAAAACATATACATTTTATAAAATGACAATTGTTTTTGACAATTAATGATTGTCCGGTTAGAAATCAAACAGGTTGAGCTATTTAGAGAGAGATTAACATGATAATAGGCTTAATTAACGTTGGAGTTAGTTTTATGAGATATTGCAAGACAAATTCTGAGATAATGAGAAAGTTTGTAACCCGACAAAAGACAATAGGCACTCTACTTTACTTAATCGGCCATTATTAGTAGGGCAAATTATAAATACTTTTTGTAATAATTAAATTTTTTAACCAATGCGTACAACTCAATATCAAAGCTTTGTTCAAGAGAATTGACAATAAACTTGAATCATTACAAAATTATTTTATCTTTTAAGCAAAGTTACTCAGAGTAATCAAGATAAAAAATTAAGATTAACTGTTCGAGTTTAGTTTAATATGAACATGAATATGAATAGATAAATTTCTAACCCCAAAGGAGAAATTGTTAATTTTGTTTGGCGACAGTGAATTAGGAAAGTATATAGGTGGACACTGGGAATATCAAATTGAGATTTTAACCAGAAGCGCAATTGGATAAAACAGGGTGATAAATTCTAATAAATTCAATTTTGTAATATAATTTTAACCTTTAAAAGAAACTTGAAAAATATACATTACAACGTTGCATAACTTCCAAAGTTATGTAAAGATTTGATTAATTTTATTTTCAATTTGCAACTTTAGATGAGTAACAGCACGTAATCGCCGTGGATTGAACCATATTTGAATGTAAAGCAAATTCAAAATTATAAATTTACAAGCGACTGAATTGGGAGTTCCAATGTGATGAATCAATCTGACAACGATGAGATTTATAAATTTATATCTAATTTTCAATGAAGACTTGAAACTATTATGAAAAAAAAATAATTCTATTGCAATTGTCCCAATATGTCTTTATTAGATTGAACTTTTTCAAGATTTATTGCATGTTGTATATTATACAATGTATAATTAACTTCTTTAAGTCAAATGGTTTTACCGTTAATTTTATTGAACAGCCAAAATTAGTCTGGTAGCATTTTTAATTAAACAATGCTGATTGGCTTAACTATTTCTAATGCAGATTAAAGTTATTGACAAGATGTAAGAAAATACTTGACTATACAAATGTTTGTTTCAAGATAAATCATATCATAGAAGAACGGTTAATTTGATAAACATTTTTGATATTGAGAAATCAAAAAATGTAAAACTGTTGTTTTGTTACCTTTTTCCAAAAGAAGAATAGTACAGAATCTAAACCCTAATGAGCAAAACAATGGTATTTGATGTTGCTTATTATTATAAATTCTATAAACTTTCCATTAATGTCTTGTCAAATTGCTATTAAAATGCATGTGGAATGTTTGGATCAAGTATTAAAATTTAAAAATAATATTTAAAGAAAAGATAAATTTAAATGAGAATTAAATAACCTTTTATCAAATCAAAACAAATTAAACCTTAAAACAATAATTTATTTAAAATTCAAAATAAAAAATTATGGAAACCAAGAAATTTTTTTAGCAGAACCTAAGACCTTCAAATGGAGAATTCTTAAACTGACTCATACCTGAAATTACTATTCATAGTTGGCAAGTTAAGAGCACACATTGGAGTTAGTCAACTAAAACTTTGCGGCGTGTGCACTTAACAAAAATTATTGAATTGATCTTGTAGCTTTGAATCGAGAGCACTTCTATCTAATGCTTATCAAAAGTGAAATCAAGCACATTCTACAATGTATAAAGTTCAGTATTACACAATTTATATAATTGGAATACTCACAATGTTTGAAATAATCAAATAAAAAATGTCGACGACTAAATGTTCAAACGTTTAACAATATTAATAGTTTATTATAAATTTGTTCAATGCACCAGCGGCATCTATTCTTGACAATTGCTTTTGCCTTTTATTAAACTTACATTAAAATCAAACTAAATAAAAATTTACCTTTTCCAAATGCAAAAAATTTCAAGAAATATAAATCCAAATATGTAAAACAATGATACATTAGATGATGTTTAGCATTTATTCAAGAGAAGCTTCCTTAAATGTTTTGGTCATAAAAAATCCCCGTGTGAAATGTTTTGAATAAATTTATGAACATTTATATTATTTAAATAAAAATGTCGAGGATTGAATGTTTTTAACCTTTGTACATCTGATCGCAAGTGCTGAATTCATAATAATGTTTTGACAAAATGTATCGCAACATTAACACATGTTCCAGTAATATTCATATATTAGCATTTGACATTTTTTATCCCAGATATTGTAAATCGTACATTTCAAGAAATTGACGGAAATTATTATAGGCTCACAAGTCAGTAAAATAAAACAAAGTTAAATTGTTGTATAATAAATCCACTTTTCTATATAGATAATGCTACATTGACACAACTTACATCTCCATTTTAAGAATGTTTTGAAATACTCAAATAATTGTTAGTAAAAACCAAAACCTTTCAAAATATAGTAACGTAAATAAATTTTAAGTTAAAAATGCAAACAAAACATTGCTTTTAGTAAATTCATGTTTGTAAAGAAATTTTAATCGATAAATAGAAGATGTACTAATCCTTTGGCTGAACCAATGCTATTTCTTCGAGTTACAACGGAAATTACATCTGGAAAATACATTGAAGCTGGGTCTGTATGCGAACACTCAAAATGTTATTATAAATTTTTTACCTTTCGAGTGATTTTGAATAAAACTCAATTTTATATTTAGAACATTTAGAACCATAAGAAATGCTCGAATCAAATTGTTTAAATCCGTAGCTCAATAATTGATCCCAAAACAAGATTAAGATTTTAACATTTTTTACCATAAATAACCATTTTATAAAATTTAAATTAAGACTTGTAAGAAAATTGATTTAAGAACGTTCAAAAAAGAATCTATGCTGCCATCTGTTGTTGCTCTATCAAACAAATTGCACTTACTTTTGATTTACCATTCTGCTTTAGACTCTCTAAATGATGTACAACTGCTGATTGAATAACCTGTATCATCAAAAGTATATTAAAGTTATTGATGAAAATGGAAAAAGAAGTTGACTAGCTAGGTGATTTAATAAAGCTAACGTGACTTTATATATCAAGAAAAATAATCCATCAATCAAATGTTGCAAGTGAAAACAGTGCCAAAAAGTTCAGAAATTTTAGAAATCAGTTTTGATAGTTAAGAAATCTAAAAAAAGTTTGCATTTTTCCTTTTCTAAAAGCAACAGCAATCAAATCACGAAACAAGTATGATATTGTTTATTATTTAAAAAATTGTTTTGAAAACTTAAATTAAAAATATATTAAAGATATTGTTAGGATGTCTGAAGATATGTGTTACTGTGGTTGCTTATGAAAATAATGAAACATAATACATTAAGACAAATATTAAATTAATTTAATTTTACCTGTTAAAATACTCTCGGCAAGCAACAAAATAAAACCGTTATTCTAAAATGCATGCGAAATGTTTGGTTTAAATATAAAGATATATAGTTTAGAGAATTGTTGATTGAGATTATTGAATTTTTTAACCTTTAATAATCGAATTAGTCAGGAACAATTAAACCCAAAGTTTTTTGTCAAAACCTACTGTAGTAATAACTTATTTTCTGATTAACTCAAATTGGAGATTTGCAAATGGCCAAAGTTGCCATTTGGCCATCAGGGTTGCCCACACCTGTTTTATGAATTTCAATGCTGCATTGACATAGATTCCATTTCGATTGTAAAAAATTATTTTGAAATACTCAAATAATATTCATGGATGCGAAGACTCGAAATGTTATTTTAAATTATTTACCTTTCGTTCCGAAGTCGTGTTAACAGTGAAACTGTTCTTATTGTCTTTTTTAGCTAAGCATTTCGCAATTCAAACTTGAAATAAAAAATAAATCTGTAATGGTGCTTCAAATTTACCACGGTCCAATTCGCGCTTGTTTTTGGTGTGCACAGAAGAGTTAAGTTTTGTTGATATCAGAATATTTTGTCTATAACAAAGAAGATTGAACATAGAACTGTGTCGGAAAGTTATAAAGAAAGTAAATCACCATTACATGAAGTTAAATGAAGTGTTGTAATGCATTTTGAAACCAAAGTAATTAAAAATGTGTTTAATTAAAAAAAATTCAGCAACATCATTTCCAACAGATGGATTTCGTTCATATTAATTATCAATCAGAAAATTGATTTAAATTAAAAATTGTTAGACCTATTGAAATCTTTGAAGGAACCTGCTGTCAAAAAAATGAAGTTTTGATCATTAATGTCAGACTTGAAAAAAGGTTGAATGAGGAAGGTTCAAAGAAAGTCAGATAAACTTTATATATGAAATTCAAAAATAGTTTAATTAACATATTTATTTGTTGTTAGTATAGTTTGTAACAAATTTGTTTTTAGATTTTTATGATGTGAATATATAATAAGTTGTGATGTAAAAAAAGATAAAATATAAACAGTCTGGAACAAAAAAGAATGAACGAAAAACTAATTTTTATATTGGAAGGCTCAATGCTTCTCGAGCGCTGCTATTATCTGGTCTATATGGAGATATAATCAATCAATTTAATGCGATAAGTGAAAATGACATTAAAAAGCCAAATTCTGGAAAGCATTTGTGATAATTGAGAAATAAAATATAATTTTATTTAATTTTATGACCTTTTCAAAAGAAGGCAACATGCATCCAAGACTTCCAATTAAAGTTTAATCGAACAAAACGATAATATTTTATTTGTTGCTTATTATTATCATTATCAATACTCAAGTAACAATTTTCAGCAGTTTGTGCAATTGACACTTTCTAGTTTAATTAGTTGTTAACCTTTTGAACTGTTCTGCAAAATTTTCCAGGAATAAATAAAAAAAAGATAAAGAATCCATTTACCAATTAATTAATTAATTTTGGCTTTCTAGACCAATATTGATTGATTTACCTGTTTTGAACTTACTTGAAAATGCAAACAAAAAATATAAATGTATTACAAGAAAACTCAATTCCCCTCGTGACAGGTCACGATGGGAATTGTCGCTGCGCGAACGTTTTCTTGTAAAAAACCCACTTTTGTACTGAGATTTGAATAAAAGTGTCAATTCAAATAACAGACAAATTCAGGGTTTAAAAATACCTATATTGAAATTCGAATTTTGAAAAATTGATTTCGGAAACAAACAATTCTTATTGGGAAGGTGGGAAGAGGTGAATAATGTTCACTAAACAGGTTTTACATATCCTTGAAATATCGCTTATTTTAATGTGATGCAATGAAGGTTGGTTTAAGATACTCAAAATCCATCATCAAAGCAGTTATTGATCTACGTTGTCATTACAGTAGGAAGAACTGGAGGTGATTTTGAAACTAAAATTGAACATTAGGTCGAGATGAACAATTCTTATCCGAAAAATTACACTTTTAGAAGGTTAGGCTTGACAATTTAAATCTAGAATGTAAATATTTTCTTCGTGGACGGTCCGTAAAGTGATTATGTTGCTGAAGAAATATTCATATGTGATGTTATGGTGCATTAAATGGTGAGGGAATAGTTGAAGGGTGAAAGATGATGACATGATTGAAAAAATGGATTGTGCAAGAAACATCTAATTCGATGTGTTCGGTTAAGCACATTCTACTCTGGTAGTTACTTGTGAAACAGGAAAAGTTGAATTCATCGATGTAACGTCACGAGGGTAATCTAAGTTAAAGATGAAGACTCGAGCATCGAAAGACTCGGTCTTCATCCGATTAACTGTCTGTTTAATCATTTAACATTTTCTGAATCTTAAATGACCATATGAACATTCCGAATTAAAATTTGCTTCAAAACTCACAATGTGATCAGGCAGTAAAGAGAAAATCCAATGCTTCCCATTCTAAAAAACAATCCAAACATTAATCAAGCTTGCAAAATTATAAGAGAAAACCTTTTAAAATTAAAGCACGATTTCACGAAGAGGCTTTTTCAACAGGATTTAGAGCCATCAAAAGATCCAGCGCACTCACGATGTCAGAATGCTCTACGGACATCGGAATTGACCCTACGTTTCAAAATCCATGTCTGATTCGTTCTAATACATAAATTGTAATCTGAGTAGGAATAATTCCAACAAATTAATTTCCGAAAACTACATACAGATTTAGATGTTTTCGTTATATGCAAAACTGTCCTTAATTGTACTTGACGTTAACTTTCGTGACATTATGACATATATGACGACATAAGTGAGTTCATGTTGAGGTGATAACGAAGAAGTATAAGAGATTAACATAAAAACACTTGGAAAATGAAAAACAGTAGAACCAACGTGATGTAGTGCTGTGAGAGCGATAGCAATACACAAAACAGCTGATCGTGTGCGTGTTTGTCCAGCTGTGCAATGTTTGGCTTGATCTCTACCTTTCACTGTACAAAAATGACACACTCATCAACACGACAGCACAAACACGCTCTGTGCTTGCCTGTTGGCCGGAATCTTCAAATGATTTTTTTGGTCCCAAGGACACATTTTCGTAACGAGTACATGATATATCAATGTTTCTAGATTTTCACGATGAACCCAACAGTATTTTTTTCTTATCAAGAATCCTAAAACCCAAAAATCCAGAATCCATTTTGAGACTGGATCGAGCCGATTCTATTTATCCCAGATCCGCTATGGTCCAAATAGTCTATTAAAAAATTTTCATGACCTTACATTCAGTAGTTTTTGCTCACGAAGTTTTTGTTTCGTAAGTTTTCTAATTTTAATATATAAGAGATTGGGATGTACAAAATGTATTTTTTTAGAAACATTTAAATGAATTGAACAAATATTTGTAAATACTTAGTTTTAAAAAATTACTTCATGAATATTCGCTCCAGCGACAGTGTTATCAGTGCTTTCATTGATTCTACAAAACCACAAAAAAGCCATACAATTCAAAGTTTTTAAATGTTAAACATGTAACAAATGGTTAAGTTAGTTTTTGTGTGGAAAGCATTGTGTAGAATTTTCAGACCGACCAATTGAACCCTTATAGACGATAGCCTCTTCACAAGCCTTTTACTATAAGCAGCGCCAGAGGAGTCGATCACTCACAAACAAGAAAGTAAATAACCATTATAGTATATATAAAATCCAAAACAAAGTGACTTTTAATAAAAGTAATTTGTGTTCGTACTGCCATCTGTTATTGCTCTTTCAAACAAATTGCACTTATCACTGATACTATTAATTGATTCACCAATCCGCTTTAGACTCTGAATGACTTTGAACGGTGAACAACTGCTGCTTGAATTACCTGTATCATCAAAAGTATATTAAACGAATTAAATTAATTGCTGTAATGAAAAAAAAAATGTTAGCTAGCAATGTGAGTTAATAATTTAAAAAAGCTAACGAGACTTTATATATCAAAATCAATAATCTATCAATCAAAGCGAAAACTTTACAAAAATTACCGAAATAATGGAAATCAGTTTTGATAGTTAATAAATAATTAAAAAAGTTTGCATTTTACCTTTTCTAAAACATGTTAAATGTCTGATGAAAACATAGTGTTACTGTGGTTGCCAATGAAAATAATTAAACTTTATACATTAAGACAAATTTTAAATCAATTTAATTTTACCTGTGAAATCAACCTCGGTAAACAACAAAACAAAACCATTGTTCTGAAAATGCAAAATGTTTGGATAAATATAAAGATACATAGTTCAGAGAATTGTTTATTGGGATTATAGAATTATTTAACATTGAAATTAAATTAAGCCAGCCACATTTGTAAATTTTGCATAAAAATGTAACTTTTACTGTGCAAAGTTTTTATGTATTTTCTGCATAATTGACTTTAATAATACCTTTAATAAACGAACAAAAGGAATTATAAAACTAAACATTTGTTTGTTGTCAAAACCTCCATTAACATCAAATTATTTTCTGAACTCAAATTAGCATAGCATTTTACCTTTAAAATTTTTCCCAATGATAATGTTATAAGAAAATAAACGCAATTTTACAAATTAAATCGCAACCTTAATTAAATTTGGAATTGGATATATGTATTTTTTAAAATTAGAAAATTGTTTATTGCAAACAAAATTGTTTTGAAAATTTCAAATAAAAATTGTTAAACCTTTACATAAAACCATCTATGCTGATAAGTTGTGGTACGATCACAAGAGTCAGAATGAGACAAGTGAGACTTTATATGAAAAATCTTCTATAGGAAACCTTTATATAAAAATGTTAAAACATTGAACATTAAAATTTATATTTTTTTGTAGGCAACTTTCAAGCTTCATTGTTATGCATGAGAATTGAAATAAACTGTTAAAATCAGAAATAAAATTTTAAATTTAAAATATGATATACCTTTTATTATGTGAATGTATTTCGAATTTTGCTAAAAGTATCGAAAATATACAAATATAGCATCAAACGTTGAAATAGAGAAGAGAATATAACTATTGATTAGACAAAGTAAATTTAAAAATAAATCAATCAAAAATTCAAATTTAGCATGAAAATAAGAATTTCAGAAAGTTTTAAAATAAAAAAGATACCATTTTAAGAAACTTTAACAATGTAATTTAATTTGCGACCTAAAACAAAAACAAAATAAAAGAGCTCACACACACACACACACACACACACACACACACACACACACACACACACACACACACACACACACACACACACACACACACACACACACACACACACACACACACACACACACACACACACACACACACACACACACACACACACACACACACACACACACACACACACACACACACACACACACACACACACACACACACACACACACACACACACACACACACACACACCCTGAAATTACCAATCATGTATTCAGTTAGTTTATGATTTTATAAACAAATTTAGCTAATTATGATTATTAAATTGTTTCAAAAAGATAATTGAGTTATTGGGAAAACGTTTGCCGCAGTTTGGCTTGTTATCTGTTCTAAAAAAACTAATGAAACTTATACTTATACATTGACACAAATCGTCAAGTCTAAAGTTACAATTTAAAACAACGCCAAGAAGAATTTCAGGGAAAATAGTCTTAATAGTTATTAAATAAATATATAGTTTTATCACCTTTTATAAAACGAAAGTTCAAAAGGGTCAATAAGAAATTAAGATCGAAATGAACAAAACAATGTAATACATTTCGTACATGGTGTTTATTACACGTCATGTACAGTATTTCGCTAAAATATAAGACTCAAAGTTTTTTTGCATGGGTTTTCTGAAAGATTTTTAACCATTGAATTCAAATCTGAAGTCAAAATGTTTAAAAGTCAGTGAAATCAAATTATTTAAAAAATCGAAAGTAGTACGATAGTAGAATGTGTTTGTTTAAACACTAAAAATGTTGTCTTTTCTGCACAAGTTGAATGTACAATGTATGACTTTTGTGATCTGATAACTCGCGATTACACAGACTTTCACTCAATCTAAAATAAGATTCGGATTCAGCGTTTTGAATATCAAAAAGTTTGGTTCACAGGGCATATTGATTGGACAAAAAGACTAAACGACCACATTAGACTTTCAATATTCAAGATTTTATGTTTTTACAGAACCCTAGTGGCCGTTTTTGCTCCCTTTCGCCACTGAATTGAAGCTTCAAAGCTTTCCCAGCACGTCGTCACAATATTTGCAGCCGAACAGACATTGAAGGCACTATCTTCAAGTATCATTCGAGTAATTGCCGTTTCTAAACAAAATCCTCGAGTAAATGTATTTTCGATTTATTTGCTGTTTATTTTCTCCTCTATTATGATATCATATTTTGTTATTTATTTGATTTCTCAATGAATTGTCTTAGTGAGTTCATAGCTTAATCTTTCTACCGTTTAATTGTACTGCAAATTATATTTCCCTGAGTTTCTAAAGATTTTAGATTTAGATTTTAGATTTTCACTTGTTCTTAACAAATTTCTTAATCTCTTCAGTCACTTATAAACATCATTGGCTCCAAAGGAGCATAGTCTGAGCGGGCGGGCACCACGCCCTCCACTACCAGAGTAAATGCTTATTTATTTTTATTATAATAACTCCAGTATTTTAGATGTAGTTCCCTCCAGATCACTTATTCTCTGCCTGATTGTTAGATTAGTAAAATAAGTCAAAATCAATAACAGGTTCATCGTGGTTTATCAGGCTAAATAGAATATATGTTGCAAGCATAGGTTTCAATGTAGATAGATCCCCATTTTCAATATTTCAAATGAAGATTATCTTCCGAAATGGTGATTTTTGTTGAATTCATGATGATTCTTCGATTATACGTCATGTGTTCGATGTGTTTGATGATAACATACAACTCACGCACCTTCCTACCCCACAAGTTCCACAAAAATTGCAGATTGCGATCGGGCCTCGTGCCTCGGCCGATCGCAATTGCAATTTTTATGGCTCTTTTCTGAATTTGTTCGAGGTTATTAGTATCCCAATTCAAGGATCATGGAATCCCAGTGCTAGCTATCACGTCAAAATCCTGTGTCCACGTACAGTCGGTGTGAGTTTGCGTTCGACGGTCGTATTGAACACATGTCGGCAGACGGATTCTTCAAATAATTCAAAGCTTGTTCAATTGATTTCGATTTGATTTTTGTCTATAAAAGCCTTGTAGTCGATAAATACGAACTACCGGGTGCACACAGGCGATGAGAATTTTCTATATTTTCTCTATTGGTGAGATTTTGCAATACAGGACGGACCATCCATGAATATTTGCAGTTGCAGAGCCCGTGAGGTTATGTGTTTTGTGTACTTTTGAGTACAATTTTTAGATGGTTTGTGACCCAAAGGGCCCCATTTTTAACAATACAAGGGTCTCAAGGGCCCCATTTTGACTGAAATTAGTCCTTTTAACAAGGGCCCCAAAACCCATCCTGCGGGCTCTGTGCAGTTGTTTGGCTTACACTGTTTAGTTTCAGGAAAAGAACGTTTACATCTCACACAGGTGTTGGATAGCCTTCACATATCCTCATCAAACTCTTTAGCGTTTTCAATCATCTCGATTGCAGTTAGTGAGTGATCCAGACACAGGATAAAACGGCTCCGGTAGAACTTGGTCAGGTTTGTTTTTATTGTCGTCAATTCTGTTGCATTTGTCTTCTGACGTGATAACGGTGAAAAGTTGAGTAGGACAGCTTCCTTGTCTCCTACTTCTTCCGGGTGGTCTTCATCTGGGTCTTGCTTTAGTCTAAAGTTTAGATCTTCCATCCATTGTATTGAAAAACAATGCACAACTAAAAGTGATGCATTTTATAATTCTTGGTTCACGAATGGCAACAAACCAAACACTTCTGTGTCTACACTCTGATAAAAATTTGCACATGAGTTGTGTGTTGAAATGTCAGCTGTTGTTGTCAATAGTCTCAATAGTTACAATTCTCAACACTAGGTGGCGTAAGGGGTCAGATTGTATCTGCATTTCTGAGATAACCACTATTTTTATGCAACTCAGACCTATCCCAAAAGCTTAACCTGAAAATTTGGTGCAATTCGATCCAGTAGTTTTTCCAGAATCTCTCGTGCAAGCAACACAAAATGTCATGGTAGAAGTCTTTCGCTTTGGCGAAGCTTCGCTTCGCCCCCGCTCAGACAAACAAGTCAATCCAAATATTCAGATTCAATAATAATAGTCTACAAAACTTTAACCTCTTTAAATCAAATTGTTTTACCGTTTATTTTATTGAACAACCAGAATTAGTTTGGTAGCATTTTTAATTAAACAATGCTGATTGGCTTAACTATCATGATATTTCAAATGCAGATTAAAGTTATTGACAAGATGTTAGAAAAAGCTTGACTATACAAATGTATCCTTCAAGATAAATCATATCATAGAAGAACGGTTAATTTGATAAACAGTTTTGATATTGAGAAATAAAAAAATGTAAAACTGTTGTTTTGTTACCTTTTCCAAAAGAAGAGCACAGAATTAAAACCCTTATGAGCAAAACAATGGTATTTGATGTTGCTTATTATTATAAATTTACAAGGGAACTCAAATTACCCCGTGACAGGGCACGGAGTAATTTGTCGCAAGCGAACGTTCCCTTGTAAAAACGCCCTACGGGCGTTGGTAATGATTCAGATCATAAAATAAAATATTGGCATTTAAAAAGAATTTTATTGAATGAAAATATTTGGAATAATTTTAATACAAATGAAAACATGTTTTTCTCATCGCGAATGAAGGGTGGGACGATTTCACAAATTTGAGAAATAAAGGAACAATCCAAAAAGTAGAATTGGGTGCAATCTTAATTTGGGTACCAATTAGTTAAAAATCACCAGGAATTTTAGCCAAATGTCTAGCTTTGATGATTTTTGTTTGTTTGTTAACTATGAACTACAATTGACATAAGTCTGCAATTGTCATAAGTCTGTAAACCGACACACACAAACAGAAACAAAACATAACAATTCTCAAACTTCCTGCCACATAAAAAATAAAAGGTCAAAAATAAGATGAAAAGCAGATAAAGTGGGATTAGGTTCGTTTTTAGTTGAGGTAAGCGGAGAGTGATCTGGGGCAGATCTGCCTCTAGAGACTTGACGAATGGCAAAGATGAAGTATTGTTTTTAATTCGTAAAATAAAAAGTGAAAATGAGAGATATGATGGCGAAATTAGACGAAGTTGATTATTGAGGCGAGAGTTAATTTGGTGGGTAGGATGATAGTGTTAAGATCTTGTTTAACTGCGATAAAAGCGATATAGAAGAAGCTAAACACAAACAAACAGGACAAAGTTCAAGACAAAGTGGTCAATAAAAAAACATGAAAAGTAACAGACATGTTGTTGTGCACATGGTAGTAATGGACCACAACCAAGACAGCAATTTGTGGTAGTGGTTCTCCCCATTCCTTGATAGATTCATAGCGGCAGTTTGTGCTTTCGCGTTGAACCGGTTCTTGCAGCGACACGACCGCACAGGAAAATGCTTGTGAAACGCTGTGTGTTAGTAGTATTGTGTGTTCATTAAGTTTGGCTTTCACTCGAACGTTAAAACTCAATGCAAATTGAAGCTTTCTTTCTGAAAATACTACAAATGGTATCTCTGCCTTTGACTGCACTAAGGTGATAAGATTTAATGACCGCCCTTCTTGTGCCTTCTGTTGTTCATTGGGGCGTTCGATGACGCAATGCCTTACGAGCCTTGAGATATTATATTATAAATTTTATAAACTTTCCATTAATGTCTTGTCAAATTGCTATCAAAATGCATGTGGAATGTTTGGATCAAGTATTAAAATTTTAAAATAATATTTAAAGAAAAGATAAATTTAAATGAGAATTAAATAACCTTTTTATCAAAACAACAACAAACAACAACAAAAAACCACGAGTTCTAATAATTTAGTTACTCAAATATACAGTACTCAAGTATACAGCATTAAATTTAACTTAGAAGTAATCTAATCTTCTTATAAAAAAAAATAAAAACATTTATTGAGATCAAAATTTTACTAGAAAGTCAAAAAATCTTTGAATAAGAACCGAGACTAAAGCAAACAAATCAAATTTTCAAAGTCCAGAACATTCAATTCTATAAAACGAATTACACACTACTGCGACCTACGTAAGAATACCTAAAAGACCTAGCTAATAAATATTTCATGATGATTTATTAACATTTATTAAATAAAAATGTTGAGGATTTAATGTTTTTAACCTTTGAACATCTGATTGCAAGTGGTGAATGTATAATAATGTTTTAACAAATTCTATCGCAACCTTAACACATGTTCCAGTAATATTCATATATTGGCATTTGACATTTTTTATCCCAGATGTTGTAAATCGTACATTTCCAAGAAATTGACAAAAATTATGATAGGCTCACAAGTCAGTAAAATAAAACAAATTTAAATTGTTTTATAATAAATCCACTTTTCTATATAGATTTCAATGCTACATTGACACAACTGACATCTCCATTTTAAAAATGTTTTGAAATACTCAAATAATTGTTAGTAAAAACCAAAACCTTTCAAAACATAGTTACGTAAATAATTTTGAAGTTAAAAAATACAAACAAAACATTGCTTTTAGTAAATTCATGTTTGTAAAGAAATTTTAATCGATAAATAGAAGATGTACTAATCCTTTGGCTGAACAAATGCTATTTCTTCGAGTTACAACGGAAATTATATCAGGAAAAATACATTGAAGCTGGGTCTGTATGCGAACACTCAAAATGTTATTATAAATTTTTACCTTTCGAGTGATTTTGAATAAAACTCAATTTTATATTAGCATTTAGAACCATTAGAAATGATCGAATCAAATTGTTTAAATCCGTAGCTCAATACAAATGATCCCAAAACAAAATTAAAATTTTAACATTTTTTACCATTATATGAAAGATTCGAAAATGATGATCCCAAATGATATCAACATTTAACCTACGCTATGGTTGGTACAGCAACTCGTGTTTAAACCCCAGAATATCTTTGCTAGACAAATATCAAAACGAAGAATTGAACATACATTACAAATATCATTAGACTAACCTTCTCAATTGTGTTGGTAACAAAATGTCAATGAATTTGGATTAAAAGAAGACGAATTACTCAAGTGTGCACTCTTTAGGAAATTATATGTCACTTACTTTACGATTACAGATTTTGTATAATCAAATTTGAATGATCATAATAAAGTTGTTTTATTACCTTTTACATACTACGTACTAAGTAATGAACTAATAACTACTCAATTAGATTGAATTAAACTAAAAAAATTGGATCTTATTAGTACTCAAACAGATTCCATAAGTTCTTTAGCGCTTCAAGTAACATTCAAGTCAATCCAAATATTCAAGTTCAATAATGATAGTCAAAAAAACTTTTTATTGGAAAAGTTAATAATGTTTAACCTTTTAAGTGTGAATGAATTGTATAACAAAATCACTGGCTCTATGATCGATTGATCTTTTTCCGTTTCACTTTAGTTGGCTGCAGTTTCGTTGTAGTCATTTACTGTTCTTATTGTTTTTTAGCTAAGTTTAGCGGTTTCCTCATTTACACTTAGATTTTAAAAAAGGAGAAAAAAAGTAAATAACCATTTTATAAAATCAAAACAAACTAACTTTCAATAAAAGTGATATGTGTTCATGGTGCCATCTGTTGTTGCTCTCTCAAACAAATTGCATTTACTATTAATTGATTCAGCAATCCGCTTTAGACTCTGAATGACTTTTAACGATGAACAACTGCTGATTGAATTACCTGTATCATCAAAAGTATATTAAATTAATTGTTTGAACGGGAAAAAAGTTAGCTAGCTATGTGAGTTAATGAAGCTAACGAGACTTTAGATATCAAAATCAATAATCTCTCAATCAAATGTTGCAAGTGAAAGCAGTACTGAGAAATACAGAAATTCTGGAAATCAGTCTTGATAGCTAAGAAAGTTTGCATATTACCTTTTCTGACACAACAAAAATTATGCACTTAACGTCCAATTAACGTCCAATAGAGCAAAACAATTATATATATTTGATGTGGCTTATTATTAACAAAATTGTTTTGACAATTTAAATTAAAAATATATTAAAGTTATAGTTAGGATGTCTGAAGAAAACTTAGTGAAACTGTGATTGCTTATGAAAATAATGAAACTTTATACATCAAGACAAATATTCAATATAAAGATATATAGTTTAGTTATCAAGCTTTGGACCGCGATGACTGGCGACTGGTGCTAATCTGCCTTCCCCCGCGACTCGATCAGGATTAAGCGGTTAACGATAATGAATGAATGAATGAATAATGAATGAATATTTTAGAGAATTGTTGATTGAAATAATTGAATTTTTTAACCTTTAATAACTATAATTGAAAGAACCGGCAACAATGAAACCGAACTTTTGTTGTCAAAACCTCCTGTAGTAATAACTTATTTTCTGATTAACTCAAATTATTACAGCATTTTACCTTTAAAAATTTAGCCAAGGATAACACGATTCAGACAAATACTTTCAATATTAAAGATTTTATGTTTTTACTGGACACCAGTGGCCGTTTTTGCTCCCTTTAGCCACTGAATTGAAGCCTCAAAGCTTTCCCAGATGCTGATGACAAAAATTTATTTTGTTATATATATAATTAATATTATTCTGGTCACTTTGATATATCACACTACCACTAACATAAAAGTGCCATATAGTGTTCCAAATGGAACATTTCGGACATGAAACTGTATTTTAAAAATAATTTAATATTAAATCGAACATATCCAATAATTTATTAAATATTAATTGCCAAAAACTATTTTAAATATATTTAAAACTTAAAATTATATATATATTGATTTCCGGAATATTTCCGGGAAATGTTCCAGAAATATTGAAATAGGTATGAATATTCGTTTCAAGGCTTAAGCATCGCAAAACAACATTAAAAAGTTAAATTCCTAACATTTTGGTTTTTGACAGTTTTGTCGACCAAGTGGTAGCTTACTTTTTGAACGCACTGTATCTGTGTTAAAGAGACTAATGAGGCTTTATATCAAGATAAATACATCAATTAAATTTTAAAAGTGAAAACAGTACCAAGAAGTACTAAAATACTGGAAAACAGTTTTGATTGATAAGAAATATAAAAAATGTTTTTATTTTTTTTCTAAAAAAAGAACACCATTTCTCAAAGATACATTTCGTTCATATTTCGTTCAAATCAATTAGAAAATTGCTTTAAAAATTTAAATTAAAATTGTCAGTCCTTTATGGAAATCATGGAAAGAAAATTCTACAAAGGGAATAAGTTTTTGATCATTAGAGTCAGACGGGAATAATAAAGATTGAATGAGGACGGTTCAATGAAAGTCAGATAATCTTTATATGTGAAATTCTAAACTAATAGATTAAACATTTTTATTTTGTATGCAACATTCAAGCTGTACTGTTATGCATGCGAATTGAAGTTGACAATAAAAGTCAAGAAGAAGGAGAATAAACGTTTGAATAAGAATCTTAACGTACATTAAACAGGGACCCATCATATTGCGCAATCCTGTCAATATTCACATGTTCAGACATTAAAATTGAAAGAAATTGCTGATAATAAAAAGATATAAACAAAAAAATAAACTTGTTCCGATTAAAGTATCATCATAAAATTTTTAATTTTTAATAACCTTTTATATCCATTATCAAGAAATAAAAAAAAATATATTGAGAAGTTCAAAATGACATTTATTTTAAATATATTATTGGAGAACTTCAAATAAATCAAACACTAAACGAAAATGTTTTACCTGTTATTATGAAAATTTTTCGAATGTTTTAAAATCGGAATTAAACAGTTTAAAAGTTGAAAACGAGAAAAGAAAAGAAAAAAGTTTAAAAGGTTTGAGCATATCTGAATGTACATTGAACAGGGACACACCATGTGACACCATCCTGTGAATATTAACATGCTCAGACATGAGTGAATGAAATAACCGATAATAATGGAAGTAGACAAGACTATTATTTACCATTTTTAAAACCATGTCCAAATTGTAGTAGAAATCTATTAGGTAGTACAAAATGACTTTTCTTGGAAAAATTCAAATTAAACGAGATGACGAAATGTAGTTCAAAAAATAAGCTATTACCTGCAGGGAAAAAGCTGAAATAAAGCAAGGTCAACAGAATGTCTTTTGGTAAATTAAAAATACAAATAATTATTAGAATTTAGTGCAATTGCAATTGCTTAAGTAGTAAAATATTTGACTATAAATAATAAGAATGCGAACGCGATTGATAATCTCAAAAAAATATTCAAAAAACTTAAGATATTAAAAATTGATTTTAACCATTTTAAAACCCAACATGATTAAATGTCTGTGACTGTTGACAATGCAATCTAAAGACAAAGACAAATTTCAAGTTTTATTTTGCGACAGTGTAATAGAATGGAGAAGTTAAATATTGTGGTAAAACCAGTTCCGTGCAGACAGTGTCAGTTCAGAGAGTTTATGTCTGAATATGAAATTTTATGGTTGTACGGGTTGTATATTGTGATATGCTACAGAATATTCGATATGGTTGATTGGATGTTAAGTTGGAACTTATGTTGAGTAAAATAATGATGAACTTCCCTTGATAGTACGACTGTGGAACATTATAAAATGTCAATGATTGTTCGGTTAGAAATCAAACTGGCTGAGCTATTTAGTGAGAGATAAACATAATAACATGCTTGATGAAAGTTGGAGTTAGATGCCAGCATTTTTTGTTGGTTAAGTATTGCAATGAGATTTATTGATTGAAAACGGCACAAGAAACTGAAGTTTTATGAGATATTGCAAGACAAATACTGAGATAATGAGAAAGTTTTTAACCCGACAGAAAAATTAAGATAAAAGGCATACGAATTGTAATCGTCTGCGAGGTAGAAGACACCGCTCTGTTTCGTATTGAGATAATTGTCTCTGAGTCAATTAAAATAATTTTAAATATAACAAAATAAACCTTTTTATTAGCAAACATTCAATTGAATTTAGTGAAAACAAGAAAAAACTTAAATTGTAGTATTGAATTGAAATTGAAAGTAAAATTCGAAATAAAAATTATTAAAACCAAAAAACTTTTTTTAGCAGAACCTAAGACCTACAAATGAAAATTATTACACTGACTCATACCTGAAATTACTATTCATAGTTGGCAAGTTAAGAGCACACATTGCAGTTTGTCAACTAAATTTGCGAAGTGTGCACTTAACAAAAATTATTGAATTGACCTTGTATACAATTTGTACAAGGTATACCTTTGAACATATCAAATAAATCTAATGTTAATCTATGGTAAAGTAAAGCAAATTTATATAAGTGAAGTTTAATATAATACAATTTATATAATTTGAATACTCACAATGTTTGAAATAATTAAATAAAAAAATTTGACGATTAAATGTTCAAACCTTAATTAATAAGAATATCATTAATGATAATAGTTCATGATACATTTGTTCAGTGCACCAGCGCAATCTATTTCAAACAATTGCTTTACCTTATCAAACCAAACCAAATAAAATCGATAAACTCATTTTTATTCTTGAAAAGCACAACATTAATGCTCGGATCAGTAAAAATCTTTTTGCCACCAAATCCTGGAGAGAATATTTTCTTCCAGGATAGTTCCTGTGTTTGACAAACAAAAACTTTTCAAGATTGGGACCACTTTTTGTAGCACACTTCCATTTTCATGAATTGTAAAATGCTTCTAACCCTGTCAAATACTTGCATTTATGTCAAACGCATATTTGGATTTATGTTGATAGTAGTATAAATAAAATTGAAAAATCCCAAACATTTATAATAAAAACTTCGTGCTAAAAAATTAATTTAAATATTTAGTTAGTTCAACAAATTATTAACAATCAGTTACCTTTTAAAAGTAGTGTAAAAAGCTGTTCTCGTAATCAGATTTAGCATATGTTTATTTGCTAAATTGTTTCAAAAGTATATTAGATTTATTGATGATATGTTTAATTATTTAATGATTGAGCAGCAAGGAAAAATAATATTGAAAATTTGATGTAAAATCCTCGTAACAATTTAGTCACTCAAATGAGTACAACTGACACTGGCACACTCACTGACACAACTTACATATCCATTGTAAAAATGTTTTGAAATACACAGATAATTGTTAGTAAAAAATCAATACATTTCAAAACATAATTGCACCAATAGTTTTTAAGTAAAAAAAATATGAACAAAAACTTTGCTTTTTGTAAAGTCATGTTTATAAAAAAAATTTTAATCGTGAAATTGGCGATACACTAATCTGAGGATCCTTTGGCTGAACAAATGTCATTTCTTCGAGTTACAACGTAAATGACACTAGGAAAAAAACTTTGAAGCTGAGTCCAGAGAAACACGTCCACTCAGGTCGAAAGTTCGAAAGCGTTAATCAAAATATTAGCATTAATATCCATAAGAAATGTTTGAATCAAATTGTTTAAACCATTTGAGAATTGTTATAACCTTTAATCAGGTCACATGCACAAGCTGAAAAATTAACATAAGCGTTCAAGATTATAAATAAATAGATAAATTGAATTAGCAACTCAAAATAAATATGTGTTCTTAAATAATATAACTTTGCTGTTTTCTTGATTTATAAGAAAAACTATATTTTTAAAGCATTGGATTTTAATCAATATAAAAACATTGCAATTAATTAAATTAAAAATTTTCAAATCTGAAGATAATTTGGTTGGTTCAATGAATAACAGAATACTATTTCATTTTGTAGTTGCTCCATAATTGATCCTATAGGATTCTATAGAACAAAAAATTTAAAATAAATTTAAATTTTTTACCATTGAAAAAATTGGATCTTAGATCTCAATACGTTTATTGAATAAAAGTAGAGTTTACAAAACCCAACTGCGCTAGGCTGTCGGGGAAGGGTCAACTGGTAACCCGAAAACCCTAAAAAGAGTCAAAGACTCCCTACTGACTAGATCCAGGATAGAGCCGATTCGACTGATGCTCATGTCGAGATTTCGCAATATGTTGAGTGTCGTTTTGTGTATAGCCCCTCTGGCTCCAAAAATGAGGCCAAATACTTCAAAAGACACTGGTCGAAAACCGCTTCCAGCTAGCTTGGTCTTGATTGCAGCAAGAACAGATTCTTCTGAATACTTTTGTCTTTTAAACATGTCCCTGTCATGTAAAGTTGTCTTGTCTGACTCAAAGGAAACTTGGACATCTAGCACCAAACAGCTGACTTTATCCGGACTCACGGCAACAATGTCTGGGATCTTCTCCAAGCCTTCGCCATCAATCACAGAGTAGTTGGTGAATACGATCCAACCTGTTGACTCGAGGTGGTCGACAATGATCTTCTGTGCAAGGTTGTGACGCTTCCGGTGCATGCCTTCCATGTGCTTGCATTCTGACAATATGTGCTTTAGCGTTTCGATTTTGCCGCAGTGGTGGCGACAGTAGACTGGAACTGGTTCGTAGCCGGAAGCTCCAATTGTGCAAGTTCGCATTCGCAGATAGCTGATAAAGAGGCGGCCTGAGAACCACGTGTTACCACGGAGATGACGATTGGTCAAGTTTCCTGCAACTCCAAAGCAAGTTTGGCCTTTAAAAGTTTTAATCTTTCCGAGATCGTTGAGTAGACGAATCTGGTTATCTTTGTAACGGGGCAGCAAGTGCTCAAGTTTGCGCATTCTTACATCGAACCAGTTAGAGGCGACGATGTCTTGAATTATCCATGAGTTGGAAAATCGAAGCTTGGCCAATCGCTTGTATCTCATCACTGGGATCTCGAATCGAAACTCTTTAAGACCAAGTCCACCATTTCTGATTGACAGGTGAAACCAGCTGTTAGCGACAGCATCGGGCAAATGCAGAAAATCTTTTGCACAGTTACGAACAGCTCGATCGAGATCGCTCAGAATGGTTCCAGTCGTGTCTTCGTTTGATAGTCGATGCAGGAATTTGGGGATTAAATGGGTCCTAAGCATATAGAGCTTTTGATTTGGACGCAGACTTGAACTTTTAAGTTTGGCTAAAAGTGGCGCAATGACTGCCCTGTTCATTCGATGCTTGTTTTCGCTATCGATAGTGACGCCCAAATAGGTCAGCTTGTCATCACTTGAGATCTCCGAATCGCCTATCTTGAGCTGCCTTGCGTTTCCAACTGTAAGAGACTTGTCCGAATTTGCACTCAGACCGACCGATTAATAGAAAAGATTCGTCATATTGATTAGTTCTTGTAGGTCGTGGTCATTTTCGGCAAGCAGTAGAAGGTCATCGGCATAGGCGAGAGAGGCAAGTCGACCAGATCGCAAACGAACTCCGAGTCCCGATAAATTGGTTTCCTCGAGGAGATCGTCCATGACTAGGTTGAACAAGAATGGTGATAGGGGGTCCCCTTGTTTCACCCCTCGCTTGATGTTGATGATGTCACTGGTCCACTTGCCGACAGACAGAGTTGTGGCGCAGTTCATGTAGAGATCACGAAGAAGATCGACACTGTTATCGTCCAAGCCTTTGTTTGCACAGGTGATGAAGATTGCATCTTGACTCAGCGAGTCGAATGCTTTGCTCACATCGAGAGACGCAATTCGCGCTTTCCTGTGGTTCTTCACTAGGTAGTTGACCGTAATGATGGCTTCGCACACCCCGTCGTGATTGACAAATCCCTTTTGGTACGGGGATAGCTTGATGGACTTGGAGAGCCGGGCAGTCAAAATAGCAGTATAGCAGCGATACATTATGCTGCTGACCGTGATTGGTCGATGATCCTCTGGACGGCTTGATCTTTTCTTCGGGATTAGAGTTGTCCTCGAGAGCCTCCATGAGTTCGGGATCGTTTTGGTGTAGATACAGTAATTGAGGAGTATCTGGAACTCTTTGGTCTTTAAGAGCAGTTCATCAGCAGTGACACCGTCGGGACCAGAATTAGATTTCGTCTTTTTTTCTAAAAACTTAATAATTGATCTTTCGTCGATGTAGTTGATCACCGTTTTGTCTTTAACACAACCTTTGGGTTGAATGCTACAAGGAGCTGGTCTTGACAAAAGGTTGTGGAAGTAGTCAAAAAATTCGTCTTGGTCGATCTCGTCTGGTTCTACGGTGCCGTTCGCGATGTGAGACCAACAACCTGAGCGGTTGGTGTTCCAAAGCCTTTGACATTTGGCAAAGTCAGACACTCGTGCTTGTTGGACTGCACTCGGCGTTGTCGGTGTCGACTTCTTTTTCTTGCCTCGCTTCTTCCTCGGCTTCTTCTTCACTTGGTGCTCACTTGGAAATGTGTCGAAGAAGGCTTTGGCTAGTTCCTCAACTGATCCACCACTAGAGACAATGTCATAAGCAATACTTTTGAAGTCGCTGTCGGGTAATTCGAAAATGTCAATTAGCAGTGCTTGGTCAAGTGGAGTGAGGTCGGGTGCAGCGTGAGATTCAGGTGGAGGAGCAGACGAAACAAGGTCGGACCAAATTGTAGTGAACGCACGACAGTTACGTTGATGTCCCTTGACCTTGTGAATGTTTCCAAATGAAGTTGATTTGCAGTAAAAGCAGGCAAATGACACTTGCAAACCGTGAGTGATCGACTGAATATGTTGTTGACTGAATAGCTTTCTTGCCGATTTTTGATTGGTCAGGCAGAGCGGACAAATCCACTGAGTTGGACGACGTTCGAGTCCAACGGGTTTTGGTTCGATAATGATCTTGCGCAGATGGGAACAAGAACTGATTGTCTCGCACGTGAAAACACAGGAAGAGTGGCAGAAGTAGTTGACAAATTCTTGCTTTAAGTTGCCCATTTGACTGTTGGAAGTGGGGATGTCACTGGCCATAGTTGGTTCGTGTTTTCCTCCATTTGGCATGCCGCTTCAGTTCCGGGCATCTCTTTTGGTCAAAGGCAGAGTGGGCGCAATCTTTCCTCCTAGCTCGCTTGCAATTGATACAGCACGGCTGAGATGCTTCGCAATTGGAAGAGTGGTGGTCGTCTTTACTGCACTTCGCGCACAGGGGTTTCGGAATATTTTCTTTATCCTTGCAGGTGGCGGCAAGTAACATTCAAGTCAATCCAAATATTCAAGTTCAATAATGATAGTAAAAAAACTTTTTATTGAAAAAGTTAATAATGTTTAACCTTTTAAGTGTGAATGAATTGTATAACAAAATCACTGGCTCTATGATCGATTGATCTTTTTCCGTTTAACTTTAATTGGCTGCAGTTTCGTTGTAGTCATTTACTGTTCTTATTGTTTTTTAGCTAAGTTTAGCGGTTTCTTCATTTACATTTAGATTTTAAAAAAAGATAAAAAGTAAATAATCATTTTATAAAATTCAAACTAAGTGACTTTTAAGAAAATTGATTTGTGTCCATGCTGCCATCTGTTGTTGGTCATTCAAACAAATTGCACTTACTTGATTTAACTAACATTCGGATATAGACTCTCTAAATGATGAACAACTGCTGATTGAATTACCTGTATCATCAAAAGTATATTAAAGTTATTGATTGAGAATCGAAAAAGAAGTTGACTAGCTAGGTGAGTTAATGAAGTTAACGAGACTTTATATATCAAGATCAATGACATATCAATCAAATGTTGCAAGTGAAAACAGTTCCAAAAAGTTCAGAAATTATGGAAATCAGTTTTGATAGCGAAGAAATCTAAAAAAGTTACCCTTTTACCTTTTCTAAAACGAATACAAGTTAAGAATCCAATTCCATGTCCAATTCACAAATTGTCAGTGAAACAATTATATTTGATGTTGCTTATTATTAAAAAAAAATTGTTTTAAAAACTTAAATTAAAAATATATTAAAGTAATTGTTAGGATGCCTGAAGAAAACTTAGTGTTACTGTGGTTGCTTATAAAAATAATGAAACTTTATACATCAAAACAAATATTAAATCAATGTAATTTTACATGTGAAATCAATTTTGATAAACAACAAAATAAAACCATTATTCTGAAAAGCATGCTAAATTTTTGGACTAAATATAAAGATATATAGTTTAGAGAATTGTTGATTGAGATAAATGAATTTTTTAACCTTTAATAATTGAAAGAGCCAGCAACAATGAAACCAAACGTTTGTGGTCCTAACCAAGCTTAAAAGACCAAGTCTTCGACCTAACCAAAAGCTCAACATGCTCCGGACACACTTGATCCCAAAATATCTACACTGACTAATGAACGAGGATACCACAACCACGATCTTGAAGGACATCGACAGAGCAATCAGGAACTGTACCAAATAGTTCCTTCACCTTCCTGATGCTGTTGCGAGTAGTTGGTTTCATCTTTCTATACGGAACGGTGGTCTTGGTCTAAAAGAATTTCGCTTCGAAATTCCGGTCATGACATATAAGCGTCTATTCCGCCTTTTACACTCTGAATCGTGGGTAATTCGAGACATTGTCGAGTCTCAATGGTTCATCAAAAGAATATCAAAACTTGAACACTTGCTGCCTTTATATCCGGACAACCAAGCTCGTCTTCTCAATGATCTTGAGAAAATCAAGAACTTTAAAGGACAGCCGTGTTTTAGTGTCGCTGGGAGCGTAGTCAATTGTCATCTTCGAGGCAACATGTTGTTTAGTGGTCGTTTTTTGTGAGCTATCTGCGAATGAGTACTTGCACAATCGGTGCTTCTGGCCACGAGCTTGAACCTGTCTACTGCCGTCACCATTGTGGTAAAATTAAAACGCTGAAGCACATTCTCTGCAAATGCAGACACATGGAAGGCATAAGACGGCTTCGTCATAATCTGGCACAGAAAATCGTGGTCAATCATCTCGAGTGTTGTGGATGGACTGTGTTCACCAATTTCTCGGTCTTTGATGGCAAAGGCGATGAAAAATTCCCGACATTGTTGCAGTTAGGCCGGATAAGACCGATTGTTTAGTCCTCGAAGTTCAAGTCTCCTTTGAAAGTGAGAAATCGACTTTCATGACCGGGACACGTTCAAGCGACAGAAGTACTCCGAAATATCGGTCATTAAGGCCATCAAGACGAAACTTTCGCAGCATGGACATCGACCTCATTCTTTTAATGTGTTCGGCCTCATATTTGGAGCCCGAGGCGCGATTCACAATGTGACGCTCAATATATTACGAAACCTTGGAATGGCGGACAGTCGAATTGGCTCCATCATCGATCTAGTCACTAAGGAGTCTTTGACTCTTTTTAGGGTTTTCGGGTTACCAGCTGACCCTCCCCCGTGAGCCTTGTGTTCTCGGGTTTCTGTAAACTCTATTATTTTTACAATAAATGATATTGAGATCTAACAATGAAACCGAACGTTTGTTGTCAAAACCTTTTGTAGTAATAACTTATTTTCTGATTAACTCAAATTAGTACAGCATTTTACCTTTAAAAATTTAGTCAAGAATCACAAGTTACAATGTTTCCATTATATTAGGTGTTCCTAAGTTATGAAAGTGGGCGAGGAGGGGTGAGGAGTGAGGAGGAGGAAAAGTTGTCAGTGACACAGTCTAGATCAAATGAGACTTGATTTAAAATTTTTTTTTATTAAAAACCTTTATATAAAATTCTTAACACATTAATTAAAATTTTTAATTTTTGTAGGCAACTTTCAAGCTTCTCTGTTATGCATGAGAATTGAAATAAACTGTTGATATCAGAAATAAAATTTGAATTTAAAATATGTTATATCTTTTATTATTTAAATGTATTTCGAATTTTGCTAAAAATAGCGAAAATATACAAATATAGCTTTCAAAAGTTAAACCTAACGAACAAATTTTATTGCAACTTAACCTTCTTATTTAAGATATGTTCTCTTGATGTTCCAGTAGTCATGAATTTAGTAATTGGAATAGCTTTACCTTACTTCAAGACCTGAAAAATAAAATCAATCAACTTATTTTTGTTCTTGAATAGCAGGATAATGTCAATTGAACACATATAATGCTATTTAACCAAAATGTCATGCGTGAAAAACCTTGAAAAGAATAAACATGATTGCTACTTCGTTTTCTAAAGCACAATTTTTATTTATTTGGAAATCAATGTTGACTTATAAATCAAATTAATAATCTGTGAATGTAAAATTATGAAATTTATGTGCGTAACCTGAATTACTAAATAATACAAAATGCAAAACTCAAATAATATCTAGCAAAAATGCGTCCAAGACTTAAAAAAAATGTTGAATTTCAATTATCAAATTTATAGAACACAAATGATTTTCCTTTCTATCTACCTAATGATAATTGTTATTATGACCTTTTTTTTGTACAAACGACAATCTTCCAGATAATTAAGTCAATTATTTATATTTAAGTTAAGATAAATTGAAATGAGACAAGTATGAGCAAATAATCTCTGTGTATTTTTTGCATGCTACCTTTGAATGCCTTCCAATAACAATTACGGAACAACAGATTCACTAACGAGTGCATCGTAAGTTCTCAGGTAACGGATAAATCTACCAATGAGTTTAGTAACAAGTTAACTGTAATGTTGAGCCAAAATAAATAAAAATAAAAATAAAAATAAAAATAAAAATAAAAATAAAAATAAAAATAAAAATAAAAAATAAAAATAAAAATAAAAATAAAAAATAAAAATATTGGTTATAAAACAAATTTAATTCGCACATGTGTCTTTAAATATTTGTTTTAAAAAGACAACTTTACGAGAAATTGATAGAATTTTCAAATTATGAGTGACATTTTCTCAAAAGTTTTGTTTATTTACTTGATAATGGGAAGTAAACAAATGTAAACTCGTTCAGATCAATCGTTTGTTCAAAAAATTAACGTTTTATTACCTTTTTAAACGGTTCGCAATCGTAGTTTTTTACAAGTATCAAATATTTGCATGTTTTCAAAGATGTTCTTCAATTTGTCAATGTTCCAATGGCAGCACTATTCTTTCATTACTTTAACAAAACCATAAAATATCAAACAATTCAAACTAGAGTAAAAATGTTTTTTTTGTATTCAAGAAAAGATGCAATTGCATGTATGCAATGTAATTTAATCAAAATGTAAAAACATTCAAGTTTATTAAACGTTTGGAAAACCCGATCAACAATTAAAACAATTGTCTACATTTAAATGTTAAGCAATCAAGTTGTTCAATTTGCTGTATAATTTCCAAATTCCATTTACGATTTGGTACAAATAAACCACTTTAATAATGTATTTAGTTAGTTTAGCAAATTATTTCAATTACCTTTTAAAGATGTTAAAACTGTATAGCAAACTCGATGTTATTGCCAACTTTTTGCCTATTATGATTTTTAAATTGATACAAAAGGATATTTGAGTTATTGATTCAAAGGAGCTTGATTTGTTATATGTTCTAAAAGAAACTAATGAAATTTAATTAAACTTATATACTTACGTACACAAATCAATTCTACGTTACAACTGAAAACAACTCCATGAAGAAAAGAATTTCTGGGAAAATAGTCTGGATAGTTACTAAATAAATATGTTGTTCTATAACCTTTTGCAAATACGAACAGTCAGTCAGTTGAAATTAAGATCAAAATGTGCAAAGCAATAATACGTTAGACTGTGTTTATTATTTATTTTAAATAAAAACTTCGTCAAATGATTGTCAAGACACTATCAATGAGCCAGTGTGAAATTTTTAGATTTAATATTGCAATTTTATAAAACCGTTCCTTGAAATAGCACAATTGTTGTAATCTTTAATAAGCCTACGGATTAGTTTTCCAAACAATAAAATTGAATTGACCTTACACTTTAAATCAGAGTCACACGTGGTTCAATCTGAATTTTCTTTGGAGATATCTTCACTTTAATGTTCAATGATTGTTCATCTTCAGGAAATCTCTGTGAAAAGTCAATGGCTAGATATTGTATGTGCAATGTTTAAACGAAAGTGTAAATCATCAATTTACTTTGAATAATCAAATTAAAGCAAACGACTAATATTTTCAAAGTCATTAATAATCAGGCCAATAAAGTGAAATATACCTGAAGTAATGTTTCAACGAATAGGTTAGATTAGTAATTCTCTAGAAACCTTAACTTTTTATTACAGGTAGATTATCATTCAACGTTCCAGTAACAGTAGAGTCAATTATCAATTAATTGGAATAACTGAATCATCACGCCAAAATCTGAAAAATTGAATCAATCAACTAGTTTTGAAAAGTTTTTCAGATTGCATTGTTAAAATGTTATATTTATAGAATGCAAATCTTTAGCACTCACTATAATCAGAATAAACAAAAATAGTTGTGATAGTAATCATAATGATAAATGTCAATTCTTATTATTACAGAAATATCTTCCAGAAACTTTTCTACCAATATCGTTGCATTAGAACAACCATAAGAAATATTTGAACCAAATTGTGCAAATCCTTTTAAAATTGTTTATAACCTTTAATTAAACAACAAGAAGTAAAAACTCAAATAAATGTTTAAAGATTTTCAAATGTCAAAACTCACATTTTTATAAACCTAACTATATTTGCATTCAAGTTTTTAAATCCTAGGATAAACAAAGATTCAGCCAATTTTATTCAAAATTTCCATTTTAAAACGAGTCACAGCATATGGATTGAACTGAATAACAAAGATTGAATGAAAAAATCAATTCTAAATCACAAATCTTCAAGCGGGTGCATCGAGTCCAATAGTCACGAATCAATATGGCACCGAATAAATTAACATAATAAAGACATATTAAAGAGTTTGGCTCAGGACAGTATTGATTAGACAAAAGACTAAACGCCCACATTAGACTTTCAAGAAATTCATGATTTGGTGTTTTGTATTTCTCTTTCAGGATAAATGTTCAGATTTAAATCTCAGATTTAAATTCGAATTATTATTTAAATTTTTATTTTGTCAAAGTAGTAAGTTTTTGAAAACATAAAATTAGAATGTAGAATCTATATTATAGATATCCCTTATTTTATGGTTACTGAGTTGGTATGAGCAAGATTGCATGATCATAAGTTGCTTTATTACTTTATTTCTGCCTGTAAAATTACTTGAGAGTCAACTGTGGCCGTTTTTGCTCCGTTTCGCCACTGAATTGAAGCTTCAAAGCTTTCCTAGGCCACAATCTTTGCAGATGAACAAACATTGAATGCACTATCTTCGTGTATCATTCAAGAAATTTTCATTTCTAAACATAATCGTCGAGTAATGTATTTTCGATTTATTTGCTGTTTATTTTCTCCTCTTTTATGATACCATATTTTTTTATTTACCATTTTAATATCTCAATTAATTGTCTTAGTTAGTTCATATCTTAGTCTTTCTACCTTTAAATTATACTGCTAATTATATTTCCATTGAGTATCTTCTAAAGATTTTTGAACTTAGTTAGATTTTAGTTCTTGTACTTAAACAAATTTCTTAATCTCTTCCGTTCTTAGAAACAAGTTAATCCAAATATTCACATTCAATAATAACTGTCTACAAAACTTTTTATTGAAAAATAAATTATTTTTACCTTTATGAAATACAAATTTGAAACAACAAAACTCATTAATTGTAGTAAAAATCTTTGTGTATAATTATTTATCATCAAGGATAAATTTTAAAATAAAACAATTAAATTCAATGGCTTAATGATCGATTAATCTCATTCTCATTCACTTTCGTTGGCTGAAGTTTCATTATTGTCATTCACAGTGAAACTGTTTTTGATGTATTTTTAATTTTTTAGTTAAATTCAGCACATTTAAATAAAATAAATAAATTTGAAATGGTTTTGATTGGTATTTCAGATTTAGCTAAGTCTTGATTTTTTACCATTTTAAGCTATATGTTGTCTATTATCTGGAAGAACATGTTTTGATGAGATCAGAAAAGTTTGTCTTGAACAAAGAACTACATCAGAAGGTTCTAAAGATAATAAATAACCATTATATAAAAACGAAAGTTACTCGTACGAAAATTTATCTGTGTTTGTGCTGCCATCTGTTGTTTCTCTTTCAAACAAATTTCACTAACTATTAATTGTTTTGAAAATCCGTTATGAACTCTCTCCATAATGAACAACACGATTTTGGATAAGATTACCTGTATCAAAAGTGTCAAATTTAATGATCGAATGTCAGAAGAAGCTTGACTAAGTATTTGTGTTAACGAAACTAACGAGGCTTTATATTAAGATTAATCCATCAATGCAATGTTACAAGTGAAAACAGTACCAAGAAGTACTGAAATACTGGAAAACAGTTTTGATAGATAGGAAATATATTTTAAAACATTGTTTTTTACCTTTTCTAACAGAACAACACAATTTCCCACAGATACATATAGTTCATATTACTTATCAATAAGAAAATTGCTTTAAAAATTTAAATTAAAAATTGTCAGACCTTTGTTGAAATCTATGAATGTTTTTGAACAATATAATAAGTTTTTGATCATTAAAATCAAGCTGCAAAATAAAGATTTAATGAGGACGGTTCATAGAAAGTAAGATAATCTTTATATATTATGAAATTCTAAAATAATATATTAAATATTTTTATTTTGCATGCAACATTCACGCTGTACTGTTATGCTTGTGAATTGAAATTGACAATAAAAATCTAGAAGGAGAAGACCTTTTGATAGACTAAGAATCAGAAGATACATTTAACAGGGATACATCATATGTTGCTCAATTCTGTATATGCTCAAACATTAAAAGTGAAAGAAATTACTGATAATAAAAATATATAAACAAAAAGTAAACTTGCACCGATTAGAGTTCAATCAGAAAATTATTATTTTTAACCTTTTTATATCCATCATCAAAGGAGTAGAATAATATACCGAGTAGTTTAAAATGACATTTATTTATAAGTATATTATTTAAGAACTTCAAATAAATCAAATAGAAAAAAGTTTTACCTGTTATCATGGGAATGTTTTCGAATGTTTTAAAATCGGAATTATACAGTTTACAAAGATAAGGGAAAAGAAGAATGCTTGAAAGGTTTGTGCATATGTGAATGTACCTTGAACAGAGACACGTCATGTGACACCATCCTGTGAATATTCACATGCTCAGACATGAGTGAATGAAATAACCGATAATAATAATGCACCGAAAGAGAAAATGGCAATGTTTATTTAATCAAATTTGAAGAAAATATTAAAATTGAACAATACAATTCATAATTTATACCACGTTAAGAAAAATAATATAAATAACATTTATAAACAAAAAAATTGTAAATAAAACTTGAAAATTATAATTTTAATAAATTTAAAATTATTAATGAAAATGTATAAACCATTTAAGACATCCAGGCAAACGCTACCGAATAGAAAACATAAAATAAAATAGCACTCTGACTCACATACTCACAGCTGAAATTACTATTCATAGTTAACATAGTACACATTAAGCCAATTAAATTCCCACCAAACGCGTGCATTTAAAAAGAAAATTGAAAATATCTAACATCTTGAAGCAGGACCGCACGTGGTTAAATCCGCATCGTGCATGGAAGCATCTTCACATTTAATCGCCACCTTTACGGAAACTCTGTAAAAACCTTATTGCTGAGTGAATGTGTAAGTGAAGATCGTAAAATTACTTGAGAATATTCCAATTAAAGCAAAACTTGAGTCACGACCAAAAAGATATTTTTAAAATATTTCATTATAATTTATCAACAATAATGAAATTAAAAATTTAGAGGATTTAATGTTTTAACCTTTAATCATTAAACTTCAGAAAGTTATATTTTATAGAAATTACACATAAAACTGGGACATATAATCAATTTAATGTTACCAGTTAAAAAGACATAAAAAAAGACAAAACTATAGAAAGCATTTGTGATAATTAAGAAATCAAATTTGGATTGTGACCTTTTCAAAATGGTAGTAAACAAAAAGTGAACTCTGTCAATTAAAGTCTAATAGAACAACGCGAAGGTATTTTATTTGTTGCTTAATATTATCAATACTCAAGTACCTTCCTTAATTGTCTTGTCAAAATACTTTCATTTCGACTAATGTTTGGATAAATATTATTGTTTTTCAAAACTGTTGATTGTAATAATCGATTGTTTGACCTTTAATTTTTTTATATCAAGAAAACATGGAAACTTTTGACCTTTGTCGATAATACCAATCTCCAATAGAAATAACTTTTTATTTAGTTTATTCATATTACTAAAAAACATTAGTTTTACCTTTTATATTATCAAAGTACATATACAAAATAACATCAAATAAAACAAATTTAAAATAAAATCCCAATATTTAAATCTCTTTATTGTTACTTGGAACAAAGAAGGTTCCTAGAAAGTCAAATAACCTTTATAAAATCAAAAAAAACTCAACAAATTTTCGTTTGTAACATTCAAGCTGTACTGTTTTGCATGAGAATTGAAATATGCCATAAAAGTCAAAAATATTCAAATTTAAAACTTTACCTTTTATTATCTCCATCACTTCGAATCTAATGTTTCTAAAAATAGCGAAAATTTACAAATATAGCATTTGAAAGTTGAAACAGAGGAAGGGAAAAAGAAGAAACGTTTGAAAAGGATTGAACATATCTGAACGTACGTACTCATTGAACAGGGACACACCATGTGACACCATCCTGTGAATATTCACATGCTCAGACATTAGTGAATGAAATAACCGATAATAAAAGACATGGAGCAAATCTGCAATGTTTGTTTTATCTAAATTGAAAAATATTATTAATAGAATTTAAATTTTAAACTACGTTTATAAAGAAAGTGAATCTAAATTAGAACACATTTTTAATCAAAATTTCAAACAAAAATTAAAAATTAAAATTAAAATAAAATTCAGAATTTTAAATAAAATAATGAAAAGTAAGAAACTTTTTTTAAAAATATACAACCAATTTCAGCTAAACATAAAACCTAACATATATAAAATATAAAACAAATTTTCACACTGACTCACACTATGAAATTACTATTCATAGTTGACAAGTTAATAACACACACATTTAGCCAACTAAATCTTGCCACCAAACGCGTCCATTTAACGAGAAAATTGAATTGACCTTACACCTTGAATCAGGGTCGCACGTGGTTAAATCCATCACATTGTCCATGGAAGCATCTTCACATTTAATGTTAGACATTAAAACTTTGCAAAAATCAAGGGCTCGGTGCAATGTTTTGAAAGTGAATCTCTAGTCAAATCACTTTGAATAATCCAATTAAGTCGCAATAAGCTCGAGTCATACGTATTTTCAAAGTCAAGCACAGTCAAGTCTATAAAGTGCAATACACACTTTCTTCCTACGCTACTTAACCAAAAAAAACCTACCTAAATTCAAACTCATACTCAACTCATATCATACTGCTCATTAGACTCATTTACGGGCATTTCAGAGAAGGTAGTTGTACTCTTGAAAATATAAAAACGTTGAGGGAGGCAGACGCAAGGTTTAACACATGCAAAAACTAAAGATCAAGGCTTAGGAGGGGGAACTTTTGTACCGGAAGTTTTGGGAGAAAATATAAAAATATTTGAAAAACAAAATAATTATCATCTTAAATCTTGATGTGCATTCAATCTATTGAATTTATTATCTGAAAGTATAAAAACAATATAATTATTTATGAACAAATTATTATCGGACAAATTGATGATCGTGTGTGAGTGTGAGTGAATAGATTTTGCTGCCAAAATGGTGAATGGTGCAGGACTCTGTGCCTACGCAATATTGCCCCCTTCTACTTTCACTGTATGGATATTGGAGAAGTGCAAACACTCACTGAACTGACTGAGTGCACTAGTCATTGGACACTGTCGATCAATTGGCACGTTTCGGTTTTTTAGTTAACCCTTTCAGTCTCATGTATCAGGGGTTGATTTTTGTTTCGGATACATTGACATACAGGCTCCTTAGAATCAGAACTTATATAATAATCGTGTTTGTCCGTCCGTCTGTCACTAAACTTTCCACATATTCTGAGAGAAAAATAAATCATAGAATTTCAAGATTTCGCTTAAAAAACATATTTAATTTATAAAAAAAAGTTGTACTAAAAACCTATTTGTAATTGGTCATGGATGAAAAATAAAAGAAGTAATATTCAAGTGATGGATTGAGCATCTGAACCTACGTACATTCAACAGGAACTTATCATATCGCATCAACCTGTGAATATTCACAAGTTCATGTTCAAAAGTGAACAAAATAACCGATAATTAAGAAATATACAAAAAGGGTACTGTTTGTTTTATCTGAATTTTAAATAAAAACCTTTATTAAAACATGAATTAAACATGTTTTATTTTAAAATTGCAAAATTAGCCGGAAAATAATGATGTAACTAAAATTAAATATAAAAATAATTAAATGAAAGAAACCGTTTCAAGAAGACCAATACCAAATGGTTCAAAAACTTGGTTCGTAATGTACGTATATATACCTGACATATATGAATGAAAGAAGCTTTATGCTTTAGACCTTTTGAGAATCGGTTCCAAGTATCTCTCAACACAATAAATAATTTTCACCAAAATGGACCAAATACAGATTAGACAAAAGGTTTTCAACATTTTTAAATTCTTGCTTACTGTAAAAAATTAAACTTGTGGTCACTCAAAATTTCATTATTCAAAAAGTCAAAATTTTTGGCTAAACTATTCAGTTAGGTTTACAGTCACGTGTATGTATGCCATTTTTGGTAATTTTAGGGCTTACGGTTCTCTCGGAATATGAACAAAGGTTAACAGACGTACTGATCAGCGGACAGACAGACAGACACAAGTCTAAACCACTAGCTCTGTCTCACTAAAAGTGTTGCAATCAAGAATATTACATAGGACTGAACGGGTTAACCTGCATGTCTTGCAAATATATATTCATATTGGCGATTGCCTTTCAACTTGTTCGACTATGTACGGACACACACAGACACGAGAGACATTATCGAACGCCCTCACTAACTTTTTTCGCCCCTCTCACTCAACTCACTCATTCACTCACGCTCGCATAGACAAACAGAAGCTTTTTTCTTCTTTTTTGCCTTTGACTTCTTCTTCTTCGTCTTCATTGCCGATAGCATTTCGAGTTGAGTTGAGTTGAGCATCCATCCACTCGCACTGAGTTGAGTTCATTCGGCCACTTTCACTTGTCCGGCAAGTATCACTAACTGCCCGTGTTGTGTTCGTGTATGTATTGTGCGCGCTTGTGTGTTCACTCTCATTACCTCAAACACAAGCGCAAACATACGATCATTGTTCCTGATCGACTCATCATCATCAACATCATCAACAAGACAAAGGGGAATGAAGCAACAACAACACGATGACGACGACGATGACCACTACTGTATCTGTGTATGCACTGTGATGTGAATGTTTTATATCATGTGAATGAGATGTGATGTCAAAAGATGTGATGCGGTGCACACACGCAATAGGATTTACTTTTTCGGCGTGTCAAATGTTTGAACTAATTTTTCAATATAAAATATAAAATTTCGTGTTTCAACTCTTTTCCTCGAACAACAACAATAAATTGATTGATACTAGTCAGAAGTAAGAAATCAACAATTTCCGACATTTCGAGCTTCTCCTCGTTCTTCTTCAATTTCAATAAACTTTATCCAAATTTCAGGAAAAAATCTCAAAAACCAAAAACTTTCAAAAATGCTGCCAAAACATCGATTGTGGAGTTTGGACGCGAAAAAGTCCATGTCCACGCAAATCTCATTTTCTCTCCTACTACTCATCTTGTCATTATTCATCTCAAATTCGGTAATTTCTAATTAATTAATTTTCTATATTTAAAAAATATTTTAAGTAAAAAACCTTTTCTAGAAGTGTGTCTTTAAACTTTGTTTCAAGTTTTAGGTCTTTCTCTACATTTTGAATTATAATTAGTTAACCTGTCTAGTGTCTAGTTGTAAATCATTTTTAGAACTCACAAAATTTCACTTCGTTTCTGCAAGATGCTCGTAAAAGTTATTTATTTGTTAGTTTGTTCGTTCTGATCTTAGTCTCTCCATTGGACAAATATGGCAGGTGATGACGATTGGTGCTGTTTGTCTCTTTGTGAATTGAATTGAATGTGTGTGCACAGAGCATTATACCATAAAAGGCCATTCCATGTTCCGACATGTGTCCGTGCAGGCTGGCGCCCTGACATGTTACTGCTATTGCTTTTGATTTCGTTCTTCTCTTTCTCTCTTTTTGTGTTCTTTTCGTTCAAGGTCAGGTTACAAAGTAGACAGGCGCCTGCACATGATTGTGCTCAGTGATAGCCACACACAGACAGACGGACAGACATTCGTGCACTTTCCACGCATAAAAAAGTTGTCTAAACAAGTGCACAACATAACATAACACTCGATGCGCCATGACGCCCTTTGACCTTCAATTATTTGGAAAGAATAACAATACTAATAATAAAATAGACAGAAGACAAAGAAAGGCACAGAAAATCATAATAATAATAGAAAAACGTGATCTATTTTTAAATATTTTAAATATAGGAAAATATATTTACAGAAATTTTAAAAAAACAAAATAATCAAAATAAAGATATGACGCGAAACTCGAAATATATATGAATGGTCCCCAGTCATATAAATTGGGAAAAAGTAAATTTCGTAAAATTTTGTTTTTTAACATATTTAAAAATGTTTACCTATTATAGCCTATTAAATTACCTAATTAAATTACCTATTAAATTGAATTTGCGATCTTAAAAAATTATGATCTGAAAATAAATTTTATTTAACAGTGACAGTGATTCAGATATTCTCAAATACCAAAAAATCATTGTTATTTCTTAGATTTGTGGATATATTTTCTTAGTTAGCTAAAAATTGAGATTGTCATTTTTAAAAACCATACTTTTACCTTTAATTTAAGCTTTAATAGACAATATCAGTAAATAGTTTCTACAGAGTGATCAATAAGTAACCTACCTCTTGGTCGAGAAAATTATGAAAAAACCGAATGTTGCCGATTATTTTTTCGATAGTTGTTTTGAGATGCTTGACCCTTGTAATGAACTATGGTATCGAGTTTCGAATTCCTGGAACACCTACAGGGGTTATACGATATATCACAAAATACTAGTTTTGACGTCATCAATATTTTCGTGATATTTTGTGATTTATTATTTTTAATAATTTTCTAAAATTTTGTTTTTGAGAATTAATGAATAATTATCAATTACGATCACTAATATGTTCCAATTGGAACAATTATTTGTAAATAATTATATTTATTTTTCAAATAATTTATTTTTATATATTAATATTTTAGCCTTAAAAATGTTTAATTATGAGTCTTAAAATTAAGTTTAGAACAAATCTGAATTAAATTTATCATTTTGAAACAAAAATATAATTTTTAAAAATACTAAATCACAAGATATCACGAAAATATTGATGACGTCAAAACTAGTATTTTGTGATATATCGTATAACCCCTGTAGGTGTTCCAGGAATTCGAAACTCAATACCATAGTTCATTACAAGGGTCAAGCATCTCAAAACAACTATCGAAAAAATAATCGGCAACATTCGGTTTTTTCATAATTTTCTCGACCAAGAGGTAGGTTACTTATTGATCACTCTGTAGAGTAAAAAGTTGATTAAAAAACCACTTTTTTGGTTTAGTGGTATATCACAAGGGGCCATTCATAAATGTTTGAAATATCGCGTCCTGTTTTAATACAAAATTAATAAAAAATTAATCATACCATTTTAATAATTTTAATTTAATAAATTTTTCATTTACCCCAGCAATGCCAACAACTTCAAGTAACCTCATCCCCACCACCACTGCCCCTCCTCCCTCCACCAGCATCCGCAATCATCTCGGACGAGTTCAGTCCCCTGGTCACGGCCCAATGTGACCGTGGCATAATGTACATCACAATTGTAACCCAACAACCCTTCTACGGTGTCGCCCACACTCGAGACACGCGGAAAGGTCCCTGTTTGATCAATGGAACTGGCGCTACGAATACGACACTCAAAATTAGTTTACTGGCTCAGCCTGGTGATGAACTTTTCTGTGGAGTTCAGAGGTTCAAGGGTGAGCGTTCGGTTTCGTTGGCTGTGAGACCACATAAAACTCTGGAACTGTCTGAGGATCGATTCTTTTACTTGACCTGTCATACGGGTTATAAGAATGTCAAGGGTGGCACTTATAGGGTGAATCTCAAGTTGATTGATAATGCTGGTACGCAGGTGAATCGGCTGGTTCATGGATCGCCTTATTCGTTACAAGCGAAACTTTATCCTCATGATAGTAAGTTGATTCGGGTTTTTTCTGGTTTCTGAAACATTTTTTCCTTAGGCATTACAACACTTCGCATCAAAAACTGTTTCGTTTTCGCTAAATCCACCGATCACGTAGAATTGATTGACCGTTCTGGCTGTCCGGCCCCTTCAGGACTGATCCACGCGTTTACGTACAATGATTCCGCTAGCGGGGAGGCTCGAATACCGGAAATGTTCAAATTTGCGGAAGAGGCAAAGGTGCATTTTCAGTGTGACGCACTGTTGTGTAGGGAAAATTGTGATGAGCCCGACTGTGAGGGCAAATCGAAGGCGAGAGAATTTGAGTTGGATGGATACTCACAGGTTTCGGCTAGTACTACGGTTTTTATTCGGGAGCCCTCGGATTCTGATGGTGAGGATTTATGGATTATTTGATTTTTCTTATTTTTATATATTTTTCTCAATTTTGCAGCACTCGAAAATAGTGATCCCGAAGCCCTAGAATGCACCGAATGGCGTTTCCCATGGCTCATCACCCTGTGCATCTGTCTAGCAATCATGCTCCTAGTGATGCTACTGCTCAATCTGTTCATGTGCTCCTCCATGACCTGCCGCTGCATCAAAACTGAGGTCAACGAAAAGGATCCAACCGAAATTGACGAGTACGATCCATACAGAGCGGACTGGACTGCGCCCAACTCTTTGCACGGTTCTCGTTACTCTCTGGAACATGCTCGAAGACAAGGTCATCACGATGGTTACACAAGTACCGATGAGACCGTGCATTCGGAGACCACTTCTGGTCGAGGACCCGATTACGACAATGATAGCTATGTACCAGATCGACAGCACATTGTGCCCGGTCAGAGACAACAACAGCAACAACCGGTGCAGGCTCAACCGAGAAGTAGACGAAATGTTCAAACGTCCTCCGATGACGATTCCGACGATGATCGACGGGGTATCCATCAGAATCGCAGACCCGACTCTCGTGCCTATTCAATCAACTCAAATTCGATGCGACCTATTCGACCGAAGGAAATCGAATACGACGGTGGCTATCCATACACTCATCAGAGATACTAGATAATTGAGAAAAAGCCAACAAACAAAGATTAAATTGTGTAATCTATAAAATTTATTTGTATTTACATATAAAAAATTGTATTCTAACTCTAATTCTGGTCTGAATTTTATAAATGTTTTAATCGATAAATAATAAAATTTTCAAATGTATGAGTGAATTAAATTAAGAGAACTGAATTTAGTTTTTTAACACCTTTCATCAGTCATGAGCAATGAACCGAATTTATTTGCAGGTAAATAACATTTGTTCAACAAATACAAAACTTTACCTTGCGGATCAAAATTTAAAATAACAAAATATTTAAAAAGTCCAATTTTGCAAAAATTAGATCAGATTAAAAAGCTAAAAAAGAAAAACACTTAATAATTATGAACCAGTTCAAAATTGTGTAGTCGTTTACTTTAAAATTGATGATCAAGATGAACAAGATAGTGACATTATTGAAGTGAACCGAATAGTTTTGATTGTGCTGATGATCTTGAGTGATGAAAGACAAATGAATAAATAAAATTGTAAACCTTTTAAACAGTTACTTTATTAACATGTTAATTATTAAGTAATATAAAAAATATTTTTATTTTATTAAAGTATGGTTTTTAATTTATTTAAACAGTAAAGTACGGAAAACTGTAATATCGGATTCTTTCCAAGAAATAAACATTGATTAGATGACAATAAAAGTCATCTAAAACAATATTATGAATGGCGAAAGCAAAAATATAAAGAAAAGTGGTTTAAGTTAATTTTTAAACAAAATTGTACACGAATAAGCCGTTTTAAGGTTATACTTGAAAACAGAATATAGCTAAAATATTATTGAAACAAAAGTTAAAGTTTTTTTATAAGAAAAAATTAATTGACCTTGTTTGAGACTGTCGAAGGATTAAATTCCGAATATCTAAGTCAGTTGAAAGTTGAAAACTTTGTTGGGCAACTAAAGTTATTAACTAAACAATGGTATAAAAAAGTTTACAAAAAATTAACCATTTAAGAAACCTACGTAAATGAAAGACTTAATTAATTAAATTATAAATTACCGCATAAAAATACTTGTGTTGATGACTATACGGGGCTTTCAGATGTCTTTTGGATGATAGTTAAAGGAAGTTAAAGCTTGTATGTCATGCAAAATGGACTTTAAAGGAAACAATTTTTTAAAGATTGGTACTCTTGGATCACTCAAAGAGAGCGCACAAATTCTGTTTTAGAATGATAGGACAAATTCAGACAATAAGAAGAGCATTGATGATACATGTGAGGATGGGTGCTAATTTAAGTGAGACAAAACCTTTACCTTTGCAGTATTAACAATAGAAAATATAGATTTTCAAGATTAGAATTGGGTTTATAAAATTGAAAAATAATGATAATAATAATGATTTTTAAAGATTAACCTTTAAAAATTGGGATTTTGCTGAAAATAACTTTTAGGAAATAATTTCAGTAGAATTTAGATAATATTATGGACAATTTAATCTTTGTACATTTCTTGTATTTACCAGTACACTTTTTCAACGGATCAATACATAATTTAAAATTTAATTAATAAATCTATATGACTTTCATTTTAAACTAAAGCATGCTTTTAAATTATATCAATGTCACTCTAAAGAATATATTTTTGGTTGGTGAACCGTAAACCGAAGAATTGCTTGTTCATTGAATTGAGAAAAGAATATATTCAAGAAACGTTTGATCGTGTTTAACAAAACAATGGAATTTAGTTCCGAAGAGATAAAAAACAATTAGTCTCTGCATAAGATTGTTGTAACCTTGATCTAAATATTGAAAATCTTAAGACCTTAAAACCTTAAGACAATTATGAATCAAATAATCGTGTAAAAATATAAAAATACAACAAATTTTAACACCAGAAGAATAGAAATATAAACCGTCGATAAAAGTTTATAAAAAAACATACAAATAAGTTATCCGTACAAAAAAAATTATTCAATAAGCACACTAAATAAACGTTCAGCTTGCAATTAAATCGAATATATTTCATTTATTTACTTTGGGGGCTAAGTACAAAATTACTCACTAAAAGTTGTGCTTTTGGAAAAGTAGCTGCTTCTATTGTATTCGTCAACTATTATCCCAACTAGGATTCTAAAGTTTAAAAATTCACATGAATAAATAAAATGAAATTATTATCACAAAAGTAATCAGATTTATATATTAGAAAAAATTTGAAACTTTTAAAAATATAATTACAAAAAAAACAATTTTATAATAAATTTAATATTTAAATTTTAATATTTAAACCATTTTAAAAGACGTGTAAAGATGATGTCCAAATTAAATCATAAAAATAAAGGAAATATGTAACTTAAAATTAAAAGTAAAACACTACTCAAATGTATGACAGTTAGAGTGGGTCAGTTATACAGAAATTTCATAATGTTTTCTGGTTTGAAGTTAAAGACGTGTACTGACATATAGACAAAAACATTCCTTGTTTGAACGTCTGACATACACTGGTTATGTGTTTAGAAACGAGATGGAGTAATGGAATGAAATTGAATACAAAATTGAAATGCGAATCAAAATACTCAATAGAAATATAGTTCATAATACAATTGAAAATTATATCGAGTAGATTTAATATTTGATAAAACACAGCTAATTTATAAGTGACCACTTTGACTACTCTGGGAACAAAAAAACCTTGTTTTCAAGTTTTAATTTAAGCAAATTTTAATTCAGATTTTGACAATCGTAGGGTACTTTTTTGTAATTTTTAAAATAAAAATAAAAATATCCATTTTTAAAACCAGCAAGCATTCATGGGAATTATTCAAAAGTATATAAACAAAAGCTCGGAGCTTCCTGGAAATAGATTATTCTCAAAGTTAATTTAACCATAAGTGAATCACATCAAATTAACTAGTAAGATCTGTAATTTTATCTACTAATTTTACTCAATGTCTCTCGACTATCCAATTTATATTCAAAACAGCTCTTTGTACGTTCCCCATCTCGGTAATTGCTATGGATAGTACAGAGTCATGTCTCTCGACCATCCAATTTATATTCAAAACAGCTCTTTGTACGTTCCCCATCTCGGTAATTGCTATGGATAGTACACAGTCATGTCTCTCGACCATCCAATTTATATTCAAAACATCTCTTTGTACGTTCCCCATCTCGGTAATTGCTATGGATAGTACACAGTCATGTCTCTCGACCATCCAATTTATATTCAAAACAGCTCTTTGTACGTTCCCCATCACGGTAATTGCTATGGATAGTACAGAGTCATGTCTCTCGACCATCCAATTTATATTCAAAACAGCTCTTTGTACGTTCCCCATCACGGTAATTGCTATGGATAGTACAGAGTCATGTCTCTCGACCATCCAATTTATATTCAAAACAGCTCTTTGTACGTTCCCCCATCACGGTAATTGCTATGGATAGTACAGAGTCATGTCTCTCGACCATCCAATTTATATTCAAAACAACTCTTTGTACGTTCCCCATCACGGTAATTGCTATGGATAGTACAGAGTCATGTCTCTCGACCATCCAATTTATATTCAAAACAACTCTTTGTACGTTCCCCCATCACGGTAATTGCTATGGATAGTACAGAGTCATGTCTCTCGACCATCCAATTTATATTCAAAACAGCTCTTTGTACGTTCCCCATCTCGGTAATTGCTATGGATAGTACAGAGTCATGTCTCTCGACCATCCAATTTATATTCAAAACAGCTCTTTGTACGTTCCCCATCTCGGTAATTGCTATGGATAGTACACAGTCATGTCTCTCGACCATCCAATTTATATTCAAAACATCTCTTTGTACGTTCCCCATCTCGGTAATTGCTATGGATAGTACACAGTCATGTCTCTCGACCATCCAATTTATATTCAAAACAGCTCTTTGTACGTTCCCCATCACGGTAATTGCTATGGATAGTACAGAGTCATGTCTCTCGACCATCCAATTTATATTCAAAACAACTCTTTGTACGTTCCCCATCACGGTAATTGCTATGGATAGTACAGAGTCATGTCTCTCGACCATCCAATTTATATTCAAAACAGCTCTTTGTACGTTCCCCATCTCGGTAATTGCTATGGATAGTACAGAGTCATGTCTCTCGACCATCCAATTTATATTCAAAACAGCTCTTTGTACGTTCCCCATCTCGGTAATTGCTATGGATAGTACAGAGTCATGTCTCTCGACCATCCAATTTATATTCAAAACAGCTCTTTGTACGTTCCCCATCTCGGTAATTGCTATGGATAGTACAGAGTCATGTCTCTCGACCATCCAATTTATATTCAAAACAACTCTTTGTACGTTCCCCCATCACGGTAATTGCTATGGATAGTACAGAGTCATGTCTCTCGACCATCCAATTTATATTCAAAACAGCTCTTTGTACGTTCCCCATCTCGGTAATTGCTATGGATAGTACAGAGTCATGTCTCTCGACCATCCAATTTATATTCAAAACAGCTCTTTGTACGTTCCCCATCACGGTAATTGCTATGGATAGTACAGAGTCATGTCTCTCGACCATCCAATTTATATTCAAAACCACTCTTTGTACGTTCCCCCATCACGGTAATTGCTATGGATAGTACAGAGTCATGTCTCTCGACCATCCAATTTATATTCAAAACAACTCTTTGTACGTTCCCCATCACGGTAATTGCTATGGATAGTACACAGTCATGTCTCTCGACCATCCAATTTATATTCAAAACAGCTCTTTGTACGTTCCCCATCACGGTAATTGCTATGGATAGTACAGAGTCATGTCTCTCGACCATCCAATTTATATTCAAAACAGCTCTTTGTACGTTCCCCATCACGGTAATTGCTATGGATAGTACAGAGTCATGTCTCTCGACCATCCAATTTATATTCAAAACAGCTCTTTGTACGTTCCCCATCACGGTAATTGCTATGGATAGTACACAGTCATGTCTCTCGACCATCCAATTTATATTCAAAACAGCTCTTTGTACGTTCCCCATCTCGGTAATTGCTATGGATAGTACAGAGTCATGTCTCTCGACCATCCAATTTATATTCAAAACAGCTCTTTGTACGTTCCCCATCACGGTAATTGCTATGGATAGTACAGAGTCATGTCTCTCGACCATCCAATTTATATTCAAAACAGCTCTTTGTACGTTCCCCATCACGGTAATTGCTATGGATAGTACAGAGTCAAAGCGTCTGTCGTATCGTCCGTAATTCCATAAAACTTTGTCTGGGTTTAAGGTTTGTTTAGGTTTGCAGCAAAATGTTTGTTTCTTCTTTAGATAATCTTAAACAGCATTTTGTTGGTAAAAATGCCACATGTCTGGACTGGCTTGATTGGATTGATTGAATTTGATCAAAAAGATAATTTTTATTTAAAGATAATTTTAGCCTTGATTTTGTTGTCATGATGGCATCTAACAACATACTTTTGTATAGAGTTGATGGTATGACCCATTTTCTCTCGAATGTTTCAGTTCAACATGTCAACTCGAATTTATAAATAAAATATTTGAGGACTAAGTTATCGAACTTTAGTAACCATAAAATTTGTTATTTCTTGGTCATATTCGTACAGAAATAGATAATCATAAATTTTTTATTAAAACTTACTGTTCCACCGATAAGTCTACTCAAAAAACTATGATTGTGACATTGGTACCTGATAATCCTAAATCACAAAATGTTTTTAGCGAGACTTAGTTCAAAGAACAAGTCAAGCTAATGGTTTTGCCATCGTGTATGTCTGTATGTATGTCCGTATGTGTAGAGGTGTTGTAGGATCGATTCCCAGTTCGGACAACTTTTATTTTTTTTACTTCACTAAGTCTCGCTTACTGCCCGGCTTGCCGGACTTTTTTAATTTTGTTGACTGTGATACTTTTCATAATCCATGTTTGGAAAAGGTCTTCAATGAATCATACTGTTATAGCCAAAATCTACAGTTGAAACATGTTCGTTTTTTCTGACTGACGGTGGGACTCAACTTATAAATTTTGTTGCTGATTTGCAAATCGATTATCTAAAGACACTTTGTCTGCTTGGGCCATAATCTCAGTCATATGGACGATAAAGTTATTGATCCATATCTTTTTGCCAATGAATTTGTCAAATGCGAACAAAGCATTTTTCATATTCAGGACAAATGAGAATTATGTTTAAAACACAATGGTAAAAAAGTTTAAGAAACTTCCCAAATTACATTTCTATATTAAATAATTGCTCTAACCACTTTATTTCTAATCTGAATTGCTTGATTTAGCACAAAATCATTAAAAATTATCTATTATTAAAATTGAAATTGAAAACTATAACAATTTAGAAGAATATGAGTTGAGAATTGTCTGATCAGTGAAAATTGCTGAATTTTAAATGTGAAGTGGTTGCTCAATCGGTTCCTGGAACAGCTTGGGACACCCAAATTCAAATTCACAGCTTCGATTTAAGGGTGGCAAGACTTAGTCGTTCGTTTTTATCTTAAAAATACAAAAATGAATGGTGAAGTTGGGAGCAGATCATGAAACAGTGACACACATGAAACACTGTCCATCAAGGGTGAGTACCAACAAGGGATACCAATCAGTATATTCGAATATTCGATTTATTCGAATTTTTTGGGATTTTTGGGAGGTTCGTATATTCGTATATTTGGTAAAAATATTCGAATCTTAACAAAGTTTTTTATATCCTTAAAAGTGTCTATTCTGTGTGCTGAAAACATACAAATTGGCTTAATATGACATATGCAAAAAATTTATTTTCTCAATTCTACAAAAATTCCGATTATTTCACTCAAAAAGTCCTTTTCATTAAGTCAATTTAGACACTTTCCGGCCAACCAATTGAAGAGATGAAATCCAACTACCAAATTGGAAATCTTCCATGTCCAATTTTGAGCGTAGAATCCACCAACTCGCTAATTGTAGGTTAAGGCATGTTGGGTTATCAAAAATATGAATCCAAATGATAAAATTTTGACAAAAGAAAAGTCATTTAAAACCCGAAACGAATATTCGAATATTCGGATTTTTGGAAATCCGAATAATTGGTATCCCTAGTACCAACAGAGCCAAAACTACAACATCGACGAGACTGCCATGTTCTGGAAGATGCAGTACGAATCGACTTTTGCAACACCAAAGACAATGTCCAGAATCATCAGTGCGATTAACTGCATACGTACTGTATAACATCAATTTGTTACAAAATAATCAATTGTTATTGTTCGTGTATACTTTTTAAATGACTGAACTGTACACATAAGTAGTAACAAGTCTTATTTTTAAATTAAACTGTCCAGTAATCGAGTTCAATTTGCACTAACTTTGTGAAATTTTGTTTTAACTTCTACTTTGCCTAGAACTTAACGCTCGCGCTATGTCGAGATATGCTAGAACGCTTGAATCAATCATTATGGCACGCACTGTATTTTTTCTCATTTTGGAACAATGCACTCGGACCCAATAGTAGCAAAAAACAATTTTCCGGAAATTTTTTAAAATCTAAACTTTGTAACTGTGGGCTGTGTCAAATGAATTTTCGATTTTTTCTGTATTTCATGTTAATTTAAGTGTTTGATTTTGAGACAAAACAATTGCATTGTGTGGCTGATTGGTTCTTTTTCTATTGTCTCCAGATAGATACAAAATTTTATACTGCAGTATCATAGCATGCTAGTGAAACAAATGATTTTAGGAATTTTGATTTTAACTTTTAAATTAGCAATTTTTAATTCAAATGATAATTATTTTTAATTTTTATTATAACAATTTGAAAAGAATACTCACTAATTGAGTCATATATAAATAAGCAACACCAGTTTTTGTTTATGGCCTGCGTTATTAGGCTATTACGCATGCGTGTTATATCTTGCGAATCACTCAACAACATTTATAGTCATTTACGTAGAACTATTCCTCTCCAGGAAAAAAAACTTTTTGGGGACTTATTTAAAAATACATATAAAGTCCTAGTGATATAGTCATGGAACCTAATTTGGGTATGCTCAAACTAATCCAAACCAGATAAAAACATTGTTCCAAAGAAAAAAAAATACGCTAATAAATCAAAACACATTCAAATTCAATCCTGTTTTTATTGAAAAGCCAAATAAACATTTCAACTACTTATCCTTTTTCTGAACATTGGCCACTGGTTTGGCAACGGCATTGGCTGGGCGTTTAGCTTGATTCGGCATTGGGTCCTTGTTTTTGTTCTTGACTTTCTCAATCTGGCTTTTGTTGTACGGTTCAATCACCTCCTGAATGAGTCCTTTGCCTTCCTTCTTGTTAGCTTTCTTTGGGATAGCAATTTTCTCTTTTTTGCCATCAAACTTTTGTTTGTACTTGAAAATGTGTTCATGATCGTCTTTCTTCTTCGGTTCGGGAGTTAGTCTCGGGACTCTGATTTGTGACTTTATCGAAGGACTTCGAGGACCTTTGTTTGGTGCTGGTACTTCTTTGTCCTTCTTCTCTTTTGCCTTTAGCTTTCGAATGGCTTGCTCATTCATTGCACTTATCTTGTTCTTCACATTCTGCACCTTTTGGTTGTTCATTTGCTTTGGCGCTTGCTGTTGTTCTCGTTGTTGCTCACGTTGCTTCTTGGCTTGTGGTGGTGGTTCACGTCCTGGTGAGGTTTGATAGGAAATCTGTTCTTCTGCTTCACGCATCAGGGACTGTTCCTCTGTGGCTTGGCTTGTGCTCTTGACGGTTAACTCACATTGGTCTGCATCCAAAGAAGGAGAGTTTTGGCCATCTTGAGTATCATCATGAGTGACCGAAATGGAGTCCTCCTGTTCATCAGGACTTGAAGTGTCTTCATCGTTAGAATCCTCTACACCATCATTGTCCATCACCAACAAGTTTCAGCGACGGTCCAGAAAAGGTAAAGAAACACGTACAGAAAGTTGAAACTATTGTGGAAAGTTGGCGCAGTTCGAATAAAATGTCAAACACCAACTCACATATAACCACACTCACATTTGCCTAAATCGAATATTTTGACTAGATGGAGAAAATAATTGGATCAATAAGTTTTCGAAAATAATAAAAGATGGCGTTACATGTACAAGAAAAGAATATTTATTGAAATTTTTAATTTAAAAAAATATTTTCAAAAAAAAAACAATTCAACAAAATCAATTCCAATAGAAAAAAGTAAAATGTAAATTTAAAATTGATTATTATTATTATTATTGAGCAGCAGCATCAATGGTTAACGATTCAAAAGAAGTAGACTTAAATCGACTCGGACGACGTATCAAGTAGTCAAACCACTTTGGTGAGGAAAAGTAAAAGTTAAAGATTTCGAGCAAATAGTTTGGTATAAGGACCCAGTTCTACACCATGACGCAAGTTGAAGAAAAGACTCGAAAGTACACAAAACTTAAATACATGTGTTTTGTAAATCCTGAGAAGGCGCTTTACTATGTCCCTTGAGTATTTAAAAATTTTAAAAATGATAATCTATACTTGTATTACATTAAGGAATTCACTTTTTCAGTAGACTGTTAAATTTTTTAAACAGATTTTGTTTTGTTGCGTATTTTACTAATATCTCATTTTTGAATACCAATTATTTCAACTTTCCAACTTTGCAAAGATGCACCAACATGTCGCCCTATGCTTTCTTACGATCATTTGGATTGCAATGGGCATTTGTTTGTTTCGCCAATCGTATCCGGCTCATCCAAACTCAACAATTCCCACTTTGATAAAACCATCAGCTGAAGTCTCAACTTTGGGCAGTAGCACTAACTCAAGGAACACTCACTGGCACAGTCAACAAGTTTGGTCATCGATCACCGATCGATAAAAACTAAAGCAGAGTGTAAATTTGTGCATTTCATGATCTTGCTGGTGTCAACCAAATCAATAAGTTTACACAAAACAATCCTGTAAAACTAACTGTTAGTCACTAACATCGCCCTTAACAAAGTCCTTCCTTCCTTGCAATGTGTTTGACCAGTTGTAAAAAAAATTGAATTACAGATTTTGTTGTTTTTTGAAAATATTTTGTCGTTTGAAAAGGCAAAGCAAGAATGATAATATTATTTAATTAAAAATGACCTTTTTGCTAAGAACAGAATAAACTGAACCAAACTTAAATAATAAATATCGCACATGTAAATATTTTATATTTTAAAAAATTATGGAAACCGTTTGCTAAACTCTTACAACAATAGGATTCTTAATACTGTTTTATTATGACAAAGTTGGCTATTTTTTTTGTTTTCCTATTAAAAATCTGAAAACATAAACCTTCACATGAAAGTGACAATCAATCAAACAATAATAATATTTAGCTAAATTGTCAAATAAAGACGTTAAAATGGCACAACTGCAGACTATTTAACTGATTTAAAAATAAACTAAAAAAAGAAAGCAAAACAGGAACATTAGGCTAAAACAATTGTAGTAAACCAAGAAAAGTCGTTGTCCATGGATCGTGTTAGTGATGCCATTCCCATTCTTCGTCCAATGTGGCACCGGATGACCTGAACACTCATACAATCGATGACATCGTAGTGGCACCCGTGCTCAGTGGCACAAGACAAGACAAGAAGGGTGAATTTCTATTAAAAAACGATTCTAATTAAAAACTCATAAAATGGAACTCTGATTTTGGGAAGAAAAAATATAAAATAATACGCAAATTCTCGTTTAGAATATTAAGAAAAATTCAGACAATAAACTCAGCATAGTTAATTCGAGAAAAATTTTGTATTAACATGAGTGAGATTGTTTATATTTGTGGTAACCAAATTAGGATTTGTAAGATTAAAATTATTAACAAAAATAATAATAATATAAGCAAAAAATGTAAAAAATTATACACGTAAACCTTTAAAAAAAACATAGAAACCTTCTCAACTCAAATCTAAATAAATGTGCAAATCAATTATTCGTCCAATGTCAATTCAGATGCACGAACTGAAAAGTTTTTCTTCGAATTCTGAAATATAGCTGACTAAATAAGTGAGTTTAAATAAACCGCCAGTCAAATCTGCTTGTAAATTGTTTCAGTGATATGATAGTGGACAAAATTATGATAAACATGTTTAATGTAATCTACTTACCTCTAAAATAATTACCTCTAAACATTAAATTTGTCAATAAATATTAGTTTTGCGTCCTTTTAATTGATAGTGAAAGAATAAATTGTTTTTAAACCAATTTAACAAAATAATAAACAAAAATTCATTACAACGCATTTAAGCATCAAGGAAAGCAGATTTTTGGAAGTAATTTCAATACAGTTTCCCACAAAACCCAATTCGAATAAAATTTAATTAATTAGAAATGTTCATATTTGGATAAATTTTCCGTGTTCTTCAGTTATTTAAACGGCCAAGTACAAAAGAAACTCTAATATTGGAATGTTTCCATTAAATGACTATTGATTGTATAACAATAAAAAAAATATTAAATAACCAGTATGAATGCTGACAAAAAACGATCGAAATATGATTTAAGTTGCTTAAGAAAAACTTTAGTAAAACAAACGTAAAGAAACCATCAAATTTTGAAGCTACTGAATATGCTTTAAATAGAATTAAGATTATCTTTTGTATTTGGAGGTGGGGTTGTACACCACAAAGTTGTATGACCTCTTCGTCATTCTTAGTCCCAACTAAAAAAAGTCAACCAACCCAACTGCTTTTCAATAGTCTCAACTGTTTTGTATAGTTATGACATTGTGGCAACTGATACAAGTCCTGAAGTGTGTCTCGGATTATTGTGGAAATAGTGAATTTTTGTTGCACAAATTGTGGCCAGGACAAGTGAATTTAAACATAATAGGCAGTGACTGTGTGCAATGAATGTCGGTCCGGGAAGGTGGAAAAGCTTAAGAAAATTTATTATTTAAACCTTTAATACTGACATTTTCGCTAAATTGAATAATTATTTAAAGTATTAGATTTGATTTAAATAATTAAATGAATTTTGAATTTGAAAACATGATTACAAGACGATTTATCTTAAATTTAAAATTATTAATTAACCAGTTTGTGAATTGGAGATCTTAGAACGAACATTTTGTGAAACATGACAAACCTTGTAAAATGTTGAAGTACTTCGGATCTAAGTAACGATCTATTTGAATTATATCAGAATTCAACAATTTTAATAAAAAAATTAGTAATTGTATTTACGAGTACTTATATGACAAATTTTGAATCAAACCAGATGGAGTACATATCAGGTTTCTCCGACATGTATAAAATGTGAAAATTAGGCTTAAACAATTGTTGACAAAAAAAATAAGAAGTTAGAAATCAATCAAAAGTTGATTGGTAAAGTTTAAATCTTTAATTAATAGTTCACTTTTAATGGCAAATCTCTTATAAAAATCATTGTTAAAAATGTTTTTGGTGAACTCTGTTTTGTTCTGTTCAGAAAGCCTCGAATGATTGACGCTTAAAAAGAATGCGTTATAATGTTAATTACCTTTAATTACAGAGGTAAAATTTAGAAACACACTTAAATTTTTATAAAAGATCGAATCATTGATTGTTCCAATGTCAATTCAAATGTATGATGTAATAAGTTCCTACCGAGATTCTGAAACCCAGCAATGTTTAAATAAGCAGCCAATTGTCTGTGTGTAAATTGTTTCAATGATATTTTAATAGTGGGCAAGGCTGTTTTAAACATAAGCTTAATGTAATTACCTTTTAACACTTTACAAGAAAAGCTAGCCATACAAGGTTAAATAAATAAATGATTAATTTAGTATTATTATTATGTTTCTAAGCTAGGATGCTATAAAAAATGAATATTTTGTGTTCTTTAAATGAAAATTGAACAGCTGTATTAATGGGTTATTACCCATGTTAGTTGATATGTTGATTATAATTTAATTTCAAATAACATTAATTTATTTAAATAAACCTTTGATCGAAAAAAACAAACAAAAACAGGTAAATAGGTCTATTCACACAAAAAAGATTTCATTATTTTGAACAATTATCTTCTGAAACTATTTCTAAAAGATGATTCAATATATTAGAAAACCTTTAAACATTTACTAAATAAAACAATCGGATGGTAAAATATAAATTTAACAAAAATAAACCTATTTTTTGAAAGAAATTTATAAAGTCCAAGATAACACTTTGATAGAAATAGCAATTACATGACCAGGAAAAATTTAATTTTGTTATTAAGGAATTACAAAACCTTTTGAGAATCGGACAAACTTTGTAAATTTAAATTTGTTAATTGTTGAAGTTTGTTAAACAGACGACCAGTCACACCTTAAGAGTTTGAAAAGAAAAATATTTAATCAATCATGGTAAGTAGAGGGTGAGATTCATGCATGTGCGGATAAGTTTCCTTGTTCGTCATCTTATAGTCACCAATCTTCTAACATTTCTCCATTTGAACTTTTCTTCCGAAATGAGCTACGAAGCAATCCCCCAGTCATTGATCTCTAAAGCATCACTCTTTCGATTGCTGGTCATTCATTATTGACAGTTGCAATCAGAAAACCAATTCAACCAACCAATCCAAAAATGGCTTGACAAAGGAAATTTTCGTTCGAACAGTTCAAGCATTCGCCCTCATGCCAAGTATTTCATTTCAGTATTTTAAACGAATAATTGTTTAAGTTTGTTTTTCAATTGTTCATAGCATAATTGCATAAAATTGTGAAACCTTTTAAAACAAATAATGAACTTTTTTGGTAATAATGATATTTATAAAACGATATTTAACATACGAAATATTGATAATAATAATTAAATTAATTTGAAATTTGAAATTGAAACAAATTCGTCTAACCTCATTCCCATCCTCACTGCCCTTTCCGCCCACTAGCATCAACAATCATTCCGGCTAACCGTACACTCATCAGAGAAACTAGAGAGATAATTGAGAGAAAAGAAAATGAAGATTAACTTGTGTAATCTATAAAATGTATTTGTATTTATACAAAAAAATATTAATTCGCGGTATTCTAACTCTAATTCTGGTATTTATTTTATAAATATTATAGTCGATTTATGTGATTTAAGTTAATTTAGAAAAACTGTTATAAAGTAAAACAAACAGAATAAAACTTTTTTTAAATCATAAAATTTTGAAACAATTGAATATGATTCAAATAGAATTAAACAATTTCATTCCTTTTGGATCATATTGAACAAATCTTCATTCCAATTAAAACTTTAAACAAGCCATTTGTTTTCAATAGTTTTTACTATCTTTCATAATGAACTGGCTCAAGGCTTGGACTAAAGTTGCGTCTCATTTTAAATGGCGTGTTCAAGGACTATAGTAAACATTAAGAATTCTGTCGCAAAAATTGTAGTGAGGGCAAGTGAATCACAAGACAAATTCAGACAATAAGCTGAACAAGCTTGATACGAAAAAGTTTTTATATTAACAGGAGTGAGAATCTAGTCAATATCTTTGTGGTAGCAAAATGAGGATTATTAAAATTAAAATTATTAACAAAATAAAAACTTATAAGAAATTGTACTCGTAAACCTTTTAAAAAACATGGATCAACTTTTCGAATAATTAAATGGAAAACAAAAACAATCGTGGACATTTTTTTGCAAAAATTTTGGCCAGGGAAATTGAAGCAATTGAAACACATTTGACAGTTGCTGTGTGCATGCCCGTCGGCCGAGGTGGGAGAGTTTAATAAAATTTATTATTTAAACCTTTATCATATTTTATTTAAATAATTATATGAATTTTGAATTTGAAGGAAAACAGAACACTTAAAAAATATGTTTTCAAAAGACAATTTTTAATAAATTTAACATTTTTATTAACCAGTTTGTGAATTAGAGTTTAAAGAAAAACAAATTAGTAAAAATTACAAACCTTACAAATTTTGAATAAACCGATGGAGTACATATCAGACTTCTTCGGCGTGTTAAGTTTGAAAATGAAAACATTAGGTTAAAACAATTGGAGTAATGCAAGAAGAGTCACAGCTAATTAAATAAATTGATAAGACTAAATGGAAACCAGGTACGGCTTAAAAGGAATGAAATCTTAACATGACGTTCAAATCATGCCGCGGGCAATTGTCCGATTACTTCGAACAAATTGTGGACAATCGTCGGGCACTTCGTAGATCGAAATTGACTGTGCAGATCTGGGTGTTTGTCTTGAACGCCATCGTTAGTTTCTCTGCGTAAGGATGAAAGAGTGTCTCGACATGTATGACAGAAAGTATTTCAATTATTATCGTAAATTGATTGACGGTTGATATTTCGTGACGAATTGGGATTCTTAGTCGCGTAGGAGGCGTAGGAGGAGAATCAATAATAAGTTGATTGATAAAGTTTAAACCTTTAAATAGTAGCTCACTATGGTAAATCTATCAGAAAAATCATTGTTAAAACAGTTTTTTTGTGAACTCTGTTTTGTTCTGTACTGAAAGTCTCGAATGATTGGTGCTAAAATAGAATGCCCTATAATGTTAATTACCTTTAATTACAACGACAAGATTTAGAAAAAAATTTAAATCTTAATAAAAGATTGAATCATTGATTGTTTCAATGTCAATTCAAATGAATAAAGTATTAAGTTCCTTCTAAGATACTGAAATCCAGGAATGTTTAAATAGACAACCTTTTCAAATTTGCAACTAGAAAAGCTAACTGTAACAATGATGAATAATATTTTAATATGTCAGTTCAAAGTTGCAATTCAAAAGTAAATATTTTCAGTTTAACCTTTAGATTAGAACAAATTGGCACATAAAAAACAATTAAAATAAACTAATAATAACATACCATTGTATGGTTTTGTGAAAATAAACTAGATTCCAAAACTGGATTAGCTAAACTAAAGAATCAATCAATCAGGACAGAAGTGAATGAGATTCATCTAGAGAATGAGAATAAGTTTCATTGTTCGGCATCTTATGGCCACCTGTGTCGATTGACTTTGAGTACATAAAAAACATATTTAGAGAAAAGCATTACATAAACAAAAATAATAATGAAATTAAAGTCACAATTGCACTTGGCTTGGATGATTCTTGCACGAGGATTGCACATGTTAATAAATGTTTTATATGGGATATTGTTAGCGCAAACATTCTGATAAAATAAAAACCATTTAGTCACTCTTTGATAACGTGTTACTTTTCTATATGGTAAAACATACATTTAACAAAAATAAGCTTATTTTTTGAGTGAAATTTTTAAAGTCAAAGCTAACACTTTGATAGAAATAGTAATTACATGAAAATAACAATTTAATTTAATTATTTAGGAATTACAAAACCTTTTGAATCCGCGAATTGGACAAACTTTGTAAATTTAAACTAGATTGAAGTTTATTAAACAGGCACACCAGTCACGCCTTAAAGAGTTGGGAAAAATATTTAATGTTAGTGTAAAACATAAGTGGTTGTGTACAATGAATACATTTGTTGATAAGACTTTTTGTTTGAATGTTTGAGTGAGACATACAGACACGCACTACTCGGTCAGAGTTGGAGTAGTATCATGCGATTGGGCGAACGCTACCTGGAAAAGAGTACTCGCACACAGAGGCAAAGCAAAGCGCGATACTACACCACATCTGCCAACAACTGTTCACCTTTGACCCTCGCAGACTACATGCACACACAGTCTCGCATGCGCACTCACTTTGTTATGAAATTGAATCAAAACATACGCATTGGCAATGCAAAATATTGTTTTCTGTAAGATCTCGTATACTCTCATATCGTCTAGTAAAATTAAATTGAAATAAAACTTGCCAAAACTTATCGTAACATTTAAAGCAAAACAAGTGACAGTATTCATTTGTTAATGAAATTCTAGTACAAATTGTACTCAATAAAGCATGATATATTTTTCTATATTGAATTTAACTGTATAGATGATTATTTCCAAAAACTTAAATATATAAACATGGTCTTCATGTTGATCTAATACAAAATTTATTTTTGATTTATAAACTTAAAGTAAAATTATGAAATGAACTAATATATTTTAAAGTCAGAATTAATGATTAATCAAATGATTTATGCATAGAAATTTCCAACTCTAATTACACAGGATTCAAAGAAGAAACCATTAAAAACTCTAAATAATTTCTTTTAATATTATAATACCACATACCACTTATCACTTGGAGGCATAAAGCAAACTGGTTCTAATCAATTTCTCTAAAAAAAATAGTTTTACCTTTTTAAATCAAAAATCTCTTAAAAAACAACTCACTCATAATAAGTATAAGTACTCGAAAGAGTATAAGGCAATAAAAAAAATTTAACTTTATCATTACAATAACTAGATTAAGATTAACAATTATTCTACAGCAACTTGTAGAATTAGACAATAATGCACAATAAATCCATTGATTAATGTAACTATTGAAATTGGGTAATAAATTAATCTGTGACCCCTAATTGCTCAATAATGCTTCTTTGTGCCCAACAACATTATGAGACGGGCTTTTATGCTCCACGATTGCGGTTCAACAAGATAATCTGTACAACATCGGAAATTTCTTCAACGTTGTTTCAACCACTCGATTTGCGATTACTTTCGTCTGATTGTCAAACTTTTGTATTCAAAATGTCGTGTAATTCATTCTCAGTGACCCATTGTAAGTCGAGACGAATAACATCGTTGGATCACTTAAAGAGCGTGCAGTACAGTTCCTGAAATGTACTCACATAACGAAAGGTTCAATCTTCTTGGGCTCCACTGGTGATGAAGAAGCGATGTCAAGAAGATTCCCTGGCAAACAAGATCTTCAAGTTTTCGCATCAAACGATAAGATCGCCAGTTTTATCGATGCTCAAGTAACAGTGGTACCATCCCTCGTTGCCTCATCAAACGAATCCCACCAAGATCTGGCAAATCGATTGGATCAGCTCATTTTGGTCCTCGAACAACATGAAAACGATGTCCTGATCGTGGCAGATCCTCCGGCTATGCAATGCTTGTCGAAATACTTTACTCAAGTAGTTCTAGAATTGGTTCCAGGATCAATCTACAAACTGAGTCCGGAAACATACGGATATTCTTTGGAGGACATTCCACTATCACAGTCTTCATAAGTTTTCTTAGTTTTTTATTTCATTTATTTTTTATATTTGAATAAATTTTGATTTTGTTTACAAATATAATTTGTTCTGAATAATTTATCGATCATCAAAAAAAAATATTTAGGTTTGAATGTAACACAAAGTAACTGACAATGACCGTTACTGTCACAATAATACCCATTGCTTTCGATGCAGTCAATATTGGAATTAAATTTAACAGAGACTAAAAAGAAGTCAAAATTAGAATCACCAGCTTTCTACTAATATTGTTGCACCAATTAGTCAAATAATAAGTGAAATAAAATTATAAATGCAAGAAACAAATTTGATTAAAAAAATGAATTAAATACAGGCGAACCTTTGTTAGAAATATCGATGTACAGGGGAGAGAATAAATTGTGTTAACATCAGAAAAATTTTCTTGTAACAATAAATATTGAACGTGGAAGTTTGATATTCTGTTTTAATTCAAGAAGAAAAATAGTGAATGGAAATTTTTTTTGTAGACGAATTTCAAATTGTTAACTATGAGATTTCAAATGAAAATGAAAGTTAAAACTTTAGAATGTTACATTTTATTCGAAAACTATGCAAACATATTAGAAACGTCAAGAGTTACTTAAGATTATAAATTTAACAAAGAAAACGGGGAAAATTAATAATAAGAAGAAGTATCGAATATAGCAAACCAGTTAAATGGTGAAGCATGAACAAAGGGATTATAGAATTATTTGTTTGCTAACAAAAATAACATCACTTTATATTTCGATGATGTACTAATCGGAGGATCCCTTGGCTGAAATAATGCTCGTCCAAATGGCATTTGTTTGAGTAACTGCGGAATTGTCACCAGAAAAATAACCTTGAAGCTGAGTCGGAATAAGAACACTCAAGGTGCTATTTAATATTTTTACTTATCAAGCGAGTTTGAACATTTACTCTATCCAGATTTATGTTGACATATATTTTTATATTATTTGTATATTCTCAAATATAATGACGGCAAAAACTATTTTGCAGATGACTTCACCTGTTATAATACAAATTGTCAATTAATTTCTATTGAATTGATTATATAGCAAACATTATATTCGTGTTCAAAAATCGAAGCACCAATACTGAAATTTAAATTAAAACTAAGTAGCAACTTGGAAAATACAAACAATTATTGTCTTTCAATACTTTTATCGGTTAAGGTGATGTAACAATTTATAACTGAAATAAGAAGACAAGTGACTCAAGTGTGAAGTTAGCCAAGATTTAAATATCGCTTAGACTCGTATGGTAGGTATAATTAAGATTATATGTTGTTTTATTACCGTTTTGAAAGCGGACAATCCAGCGATTTTGATTCAATTGGGCAAAACAATTATATTAAACGTCGTTTGTTAAAAACAAGTATTTTTCAATAAATGCTTTTCTTAAATAATTGTAAACATACGAACAGTTCTCGAAAGCTTTAAATTATGGAAAGGCTGAATGATAAGGAACATACGTATATTCAAAATGCCAATTTTTAAGAAACATTTGGCGACAAGCAATATGTAATTTAATAATATTAACCCTTTGATCTACCAATAGCATCATACCTATTGCAAGACATTCTACTAAGATTTGGTTAGAACAGTATGAAGTGCTCAAATATAAAGTATGTTATGTTCTTGTCCGTACAAACATTCAAATAGTCGGATTTGAGATTTGGGATGAGGTTGAAGTAAGATGTGAACCATTAAACTTTAATGTAAACCATTTGTTCTAACCGTCTAACATGTCTATCATTTATAACAAGAGAAATCAATGACAAAGTATTTAGTATAATGTTGTCAATTAATGGTTTTAAGCAAATCTTCTTACCTTTTAAAATACAGAAACACAAAAAGTGCATGGATTGAGCAAGAACAAATATGTAGTCCTGAGTTACAATTCGATACAATTTAAATTTGAATAAAAAATTGAGATTTTTTACCATTTTCAAACAACGATTAGGAGTGATTATTTGAATGCCTGAAGGAGAGGGATTTCTTGTTTTCTAACTAACTGAACTTTGGGTATTGCAAAATAGAATAGATTAAACACCAATTCAATTTTATATTTACTAGTGGATAACTCTGCTAAGCATTGAAAAATGCACATGATTGGGTAAGTAATTAAGAACCTTAAAAAAGGCAATCTACGACAATTAAACTAATCGAACCTTTATAACTAAATTACAACAAATTATAATTTCAAAACTGAATGTTGCATTTGCAGGCGAAAACAAGCATGAGCATAGCTAATATGAGAAAGTTTTCTTATTAACATGAGTGAGAATCTATATCTTTGTGGTAGCAAAATGAGGATTTGTAAAATTAAATCATTGACAAAATATAAAAATAGTATAAAAACAAAAATTTTGTAAGAAATTATACTCGTAAACCTTTAAAAACGGGGAACATTTTCTCAACTAATTAAATGGAAAACAATTTCAATGGATTTTAGATTATCTGATTATCCCAAAATTGATCATCATTCGTTCAATGTGGTATGTGGCAACCAATTACCCGAACACTCACACAATCGATGACCAATTCATGCTGGGTGATAACATCGTAGTGGTACCCGTGCTCATTGTTTATTAACGTTCACGCAAAATCTATGCCGTCAGGAAATTGGATCGATCACCTTTGGACACATTGTTGTATTTTAAACGAAGAATTGTTTTAGCTTTTTATGTTTCTTTTTCAATTGTTCATAACATAATTGCGTAACATTGTGAAACCTTTTAAAACACTTTTAATGATAATAATATTTTTAAAACGATATTTGAAATACGAGATATTTAAAATAATACTGTGACTGTTCATACACTTTTCATAGAAATTTGAAAAAAAATTGAGAAAAAATGAATTTTTCCAAAAAAAAACAAGAAACTTTACCTGGATTTGATGATGCTGATGATCTTGATTACGATCCATTCAAAACACCGGTAAATAAAAATTGTAAACCTTTTTAAGAAATTTTCAACATTGAAGACTTAAGTATTGATTCAAATAAAAAGACATTTTATTTTATTAAAATAAAAAAGAATTATTCAATTATCATTATATTTATCGATCAAGTTACAAGAAACTGTAATATTGAGATTCTTTCAAAGCAACAATAAACATTAATTGGATGGCAATAAAAATATTTAAAAGTCAAGTATGAATCACGAACGAAAAAAATGTTAAAAAGCGTTATTCGTTTTAAGTTAATTTAGTAAGACATTTAAGTAAAATAAACCAAGTAGTACTTTTTAAGAAACCATATTTTTTTTGGAAACTACTGTATATGCTTCAAATATAGAGAGATCAATAAAAATTAAGATAACCTTTTGGATTTGGTTACAAAATTGTTGGCCCAGCTAAAAAACAATCAATCCAACTATTTTTAAATAATCTCTACTGTCCTTTATAGTCATGACTTTGTTGCAACTGATTCAAGCACAGGAGTGAGTCTTTGAATGTCATTTGAGAGGATTGTCGTGGACATTTTGTTACAAAAATTTTGGCCGGGGAAATTGAAGCAATTGAAACATATTTGACAGTTGCTGTGTGCATGCATGTCGGCCGAGGTATGAACACTTAAGAAAATTTATTTTTTAAACCTTTAATACTGACCTGATAGGCTAGCTAGAAACAGTGCAATTTAAAAGGCAAACGCAAAGATTATGGACAATCGTCGGGAACCCCGTACATCGCAGATTGACTGTGCATATGGCGGATCTGGGTGGTTGTCTTGAACGCAATCGTTAGTTTCTCAGCTGACAGTTAAGGATGAAAGTATCTTGACATGTATGACAGAAAGCATGTCGATTAATATCGTCGCCGTCAAGGCATTGAGATTTTATGACGAAATGGGATTCTTAGTCGCGTAGGAGGCGTAGAAGGAGAATCAATGAAAAGATTTTTCAAATAATTTCAATGCTGTTTACCATAAAACACAATCTAAATCAAATTTGTTAAGATGTGTTCATTAGAGTGAATAAAGTTTTCTTGTTCTTGAAGCAATTGAAACATATTTGACTGTGGCTGTGTGCATTGCATGTCTGCCGAGGAAAATAGGAAAGCATAGGAAAATTTATTATTTAAACCTTTAATACTGAAAAATGGGTACTACTCTTTTAACATGTCGATTGTTATTTAATCAAACCTTTAATCAAAGTACAAAAACTACAAGCTAAGAAGTTTCTATTCACGTAAAAAAGGTGTCCCTATTTCAAACAATTATCCTCTGCATAAGACTATTTCTAACAGATCATTCAAAATATTAGAAAACCTAAAACATTTACAAACACTCGGTGAAAAACCGGATTTAACAAAAACTAGTCGAATGTTTGAAATAAAATTCATAAACTCATAGCTAGAACTTTTATAGAAATTGTAATTACTTGACAATGACAATTTAATTTTTGTTATTAAGAAATTACAAAACCTTTTGATTTGGAAAATTTGACTGACACTTTAAATTGAAATAAAATTAAAGTTTGTTCTATATATTAATTTTTTGCCAAATTGGATGATAAATTAATTCCTTACTAAAGTACTATAGTTATTTTAACTCTTTAAACCCAGCTAAATTAGATTTTCAAAATAATACGCAAATACCTTACACAATGCTTCCAACCATGCAATATGTCATAAGAAACAGCTACGATGACTCAGTGCACTAAAAAAAGCATCTATTCTTTGTCTGTCCGCACTAGACTTGTTTGGATTAAAATGAAAGAAAGTTTTTTAGATCAAAATATAATAAAATATGAATTCGCCTTTTCAATTTGCACGTAGAAAAGCTCTCGGTATCAATTATGAATATTTTAATATGTCAGTTCAAAGTTGTAGTTCAAAAGTAAATATTTTCAGTCAAACCTTTAGATTACATATAAAACAATTAAAATAAACTAACAACATATATGGTTTTGTAAAAATAAACTAGGTTCCATAACGGATATAACTAAACCAAAGAATCAATCAATCAGGATAAGAGGTGAGTAATACAATGAGAATAAGTTTCCTTGTTAGGAATTTTATGGTTACCAGTGTCGATGGTCTTCGAGTATATGAAAACATATTTTTTTAAACCTTACATAAACAAAATAATGATAAAATTAAACTCACAATTTCAATTGCACTTATTTTAATGGCTTTGATGACTCCTCAATTGCCTTATACAATTCGTTGATTCGTATATTGAAAATTCTCTAAAATGAAACAATTTTTGGTGATAATCTCAGAGTCACAATAAGTCTCTCCCTTAACATTCTCGAACTCTTCTTCGGTTTGACAAAATTCTGGATATGGGGAAATGGAATAAAGATGTAGTGAAATAAAATAAACGATAGAGAAACAGTGTTGGGGTCAAACTCAAGGAGACATAAGGTAACTTGTTAAAAATAGTTTTTTATCTTTTGTAAGAAAAATCAAAAAGTCAAAAAGTTATAACGCTAATTTAAATATTTAAAAATTTATAAAAAAATCAATGTTTAAATAAATTGAAATAAAATAATATACAACCAACAAAATTTCTTCTCTATTTACAATGTGTACTAGTAAACTGAACTTCAAAAATAATGATTAAAAATAAAAATTAATAAAATATTTCAAAATTGTGTTGGATAAAATGTTGATAAAATTATCAAGTTACCTTTTGAACGTACAACCTTGTTTCTTTGAACGAAAAATAAAGAATAGTTTTGCTTGCTTTACGATTAGAGATATTTCCATGTTGAAGATTGTTATTTAATAAAACAATAAAAAAAATTTGAGACAATAAAACTTCACATAACGTGAAATACTTGTAGGAATGAATGGCTTGATTTATATTGTAATAAGAAACCTTTAAAAACAGTCATGCTTGTGCTTGTAAATGTCAGACTGCAAGTTGAAGTACTCAGGATTGGTGAGTACCTGAAGGCAATTGGTCGAGCTCAGATTCAAGTCAGTCAAATATGTTGACAAACAATTTCGAAATTGGTTCATACTTTTCTTGGTGCAATGAATGCTTTCATCAATTTGCTTAGCAAATGGTTCTTCAACACTAATCCACGACATAAAATGTCCACCAACTTCGTCGTAGTAATCAAACTTGTTTCTAGTCTTACCATCGCGCGGAGAAATGACAGTTATGGACTCAAAATGTAAGTAGAGTTTTATACACTTAAACATGTGTGATATTGGCGTTTTGAACATTTATGTTTAGTATGATAAAACAATAAGAAAAAAAATTTGAGACAATAAAACCGCATATAAACTGACGTAGGAGAATGATTAAATTGAAATATATTAATAAGTGACCATTAAAAAAGATTTCAACTATTCGAATTAAACCTTTATGGAAAGATTAATTTTCAGTAAAAAAATTAAGAGACACAAAACAAAGCAAACACATTTGATGGATAATAATAAAACAGAAAATAGAATTAAAATTAATAATAAAAACTTAAAAATAATTTTGAAATTAAGTAAAGATTGGATTAGCTAATTACATGACTAGACATTGATCTTCATTCTCTGCTTAGTTGCACTTCTCTACGTATTCGTTGATTTCTTCAGTTGAAGTATTGACTTGAGTTTCAGTTGAGTTGTTCCCACGAATGATTTCAGTGAAATCAACCAACACTGTCGATTCGACTGGTTCAATCTTTGTTTCACTATTCGTTATGAGTGGACTGAGATCAATCAGTTGAGCTTCTTTGACTTGTGCAGGTGAATCGACAACTTTGATATCAACTTGATTGCTTTCGATTGAAGTTGGTTTGGATTTGACTTCGAAATCGATTCGAATTGTAGAGACAGTTGTCAGAGAATTCAAGGCTACAATGTGTAATCTTTTGTTACGCTTGCATACCTCAGACTAAAAGTTGAAATACTTTTAAATATCTAAATACTTTTAAAATGATCAAATTTTTTTAATTCTAAGTCTTCGGATTGGTAAAAACTGTAGATATCACTGCGAGACATGTCGAGTTAACTTAGTATAAAACATTGAAGTAAAACAAACAGAATAAGTGTTTTTAAAAGAAACTATAAAATTTTGAAGCTATTGAATGTGCTTCAATTATAATCACGAAAATTAAAATTACCTTTTGGATTTGTTTAAGATGATGTATTGGCACAACCTCATCTTTATATCCAGCTAAAAAAGCCAATCCATTCAACTGTTTTTCAATATAGTCAAAATAGTCTCTACTGACTTGTATAGCAATGACTTTGTTGCTACTGCAGTATCATGGTACAAGCCATGTAGTGCATCTTGGAATGGCCTGTGAAAGGATTATCATGGACAAAAAAATTGCGGCTATGGCAATTGGAGCAATTGAAACATATTTGACAGTGGCTGTGTGCATGCATGTCGGCCGAGGTATATGTCAAAATAGTTGCTCCCTCACCACTCAACCACTCATGGTCAAGCCTGTCTCACCGCTAGTCATCAGTTGCTGTTGACATAGTCGATCATCACCACGAGGCATGAGTCAGCAATACTACGTGTCTCTCACTATATAAGTCTGAGGACTGAAGCAGTCCATCATTGTGTGCTTTGTACGTCTGTAGTGATGTTCTCTTGTACCTCGTGATTTAGCTTGTGCTTTGTAGGTTCATTCCATCATCCTGTTTGGTCCTGTCACTGGCATCAACTGGACACTCGTTCTCTACACTGAAGATACTCCAATATCACCGATCCTGTGGCCTGATCTTGATCGGTCAACTTTAAAGGAGTTCATAAACTTTTCTGTATTTATTTCCATCATCAAATAAACCGATTTTACAACAGTATGGGCATACATAGGTAAGAAAATTTATTATTTAAACCTTTAATACTGACCTGACTTGTTCGAAAGAGTACAATTTAAAAGGCAAATGCAAGAGATGTCGTTATTTTGAATATATATTTAATTTGATTTAAATAATTAAATGAATTTTGAATTTGAAAATATGATTACAAGTATAAAATTAAACTGATTAAATTTAAAATGATTAAAAATTATTTAATTATACCTTTTATCAAAAGTCGAATATTAACTTTAACTGTATGAAATTCAATTTTCATATATACTATATTATTTAACAAAATTGTTATAATTGACAAAAAAGATTTGTCAAAATGTAAAATAACCCTTTTAATTCAATGACAGTTGGTAAGGTTGGTGCAAAAATAAAATTACCAATTTGATTTACATTTTTACATCAAATCATGTACAATAGTTAGCAAAGAGACAATCTTAAATGGCCAATGGAAAATTGAGAACCACTTTGTGAGAGTTAAATACGACAAGACTAGTTACTATTCTTTTATCCAGCATCAATATTTCATATTAGCAAGCATGAAGCAATAGGTTTAAGTTCAATGATATGTTAGATGGAAAAATTGTGATAGATATAAGTAATTAAGCATAATGTAATTACCTTTTATTCCTTACCAACGAGCACTACAGGTGTAAACAAATAAATGATTGATTTAATATTTTGTTTTTAAAAGTTGTAGAGAAATACTTGTTTTGTGTAATTTAAACTAAGAATGTAAGAATATTTTAGGTTTCAACCATTTTAACAAAATTGATATAAATTATTAAAGTATTTTCAATACTGTTTACCCCAAAAACACAATTAATTTAATTTAATAAGAAAATTTCACATGTGAATAAATTTTACTGGTTCTTCAGTTTTTAAAACGGTCAAGTATAAGAGAAACTAATACTTTTTAAATAGAAGAAATACTTTTGATTGGATAACAATATTTTTTTAAATAACCAGTATGCACAATGGCAAAAAAATTATTGAAACGTGATTTAAGTTGATTTAGAAAAAAAATTTATAAAACATACACATTGAATCTATTAAAGAAATTAATTTTTGGAGAATTTGTACAATTTTCGATTATTTTTACCTTTACTTGGTGCACAGACTATTTCAGAAATATATGAAAGGTGCTTGTTCTCAGAGGAAGAGTTCAGATTAAGTGGAAATTAAAAATAATCTATACTCAAAATTAAACAAATATAAACAACGATTTGATTAGTTTACATAACACGACATTGATCTTCATCCTCGGGTTCGTTACATTTCTCCACGGATTTGTGGACTGGTGAACAGTTCTATCCCAAGTCACAGTCTGAAGCTTCTTGGTGAGACCGATAACACACAGCACGACGACGACTTTCGCTGTGACAAAGACAAAATCAAAAGTTGAACACAACTTCCATTTCGATTTGAATTTTGAATCATTTTGAATTCGCCGACGAAAAGAATAATAATAATAACAAATTTAAACTTACAATTTGATTTGATGATTCTTCAATTGTCTCAGAATTAGTCACTTCTAAACACTCTTCAACTCTACTTCTGTTTTACAAAATTCGGGATATGGCGAAGTGGAATAAGGATGTAGTGAAATAGAATAAACGATAAAGAGACAGTGTTGTGGTCAAACTAAAGGAGACATAAATGATACATGCTATATGACAAAGTATTGAAATTAGAACAAATGATAACGAATAACTCACGGCCATACAAACAAACCGAACTATGCAAAACATTGTCAAGGGAGTACCCCACCACCAAAGAGCACACTGGTAATGAGTCAAACTTGAGTATTCAGACTTTTTAAAGATCTTAAACAAAGTTATAAGAAAATATACTTGATAGAAATAAATTTTTTACCTTTTGTATGCAAAATAAAACCTTAAATAGTAATAACAATAATTTATAACAGAATCAATGTTTAAATAAATTGAAATAAAATAATCTACCACCAACAAAATTTCTTCGCTATTTACAATGCGTACATGTTAACTGAACTTTATAATTAATAATTAAAAAGAAATACAATATTTACAAAATTGTATTGGAAAAATGTTGATTAAAATATTGAGCTACCTTTTGAGTGGGCAAACCAGAAACAGCAAACTCAAAAATAAAGAAGTGTTTTACATACTTTACCATTAGTGATATTTCCATGTTAAACATTTTCATTTAATAAAATAATATTAAAAGGAATTTTAGACAATAAATCTGCACATAACCTGACATAGGAATGAATAGGTAGAATGAATGTATCGAATTATAATATAAGACGTTTAACAAGATTATTCTAATTAAACACAAAACATTATTAAAAAATTTATTTTCAATAATTAATTAAAACCAACAATGGTATTTATTAGAAAACAATAAAACTTAAATGCAAATTAATCACAATTTAAACACAAAATTATAAAAAAATATAAACAAAGATTGGATTGGTTCACATAACTCGACATTGATCATCATCCTCGGCTTCGTTACATTTCTCTACGGATTCGTTGATTTCATCGCGTGATAAAATTAGTTGAGATGGTTTGACTTGAGTTTCAGTTGAGTTTTTCTCACAAATGATTTCAGTGAAATCAACGAGTACTGTGGATTCGACTGCCTTTGGTTCACTTGAGGTTGGGAGTGGACTGAGATCAATCAGTTGAGCTTCTTTGACTTGCACAGGCGAATCGACAACTTTGACATCAACTTGATTGCATTCGATTGAAGTTGATTTGGAATTGGTTTCGAAATCGATTCGACTTGTAGAAACTGTTGGAAGATTTAAAGCCACAATGGGAACAGTGTTGAATCTTCTGTTGTGCTTGTAAATGTCAGACTGCAAGTTGAAGTACTCAGGATTGGTCAGCACTTGAAGGTAGTTGGTCGAGCTCAGATTCAAGTCAGTCAAATATGTTGACAAACAATTTCGAAATTGGTTCATACTTTTCTTGGTGCAATGAATGCTTTCATCAATTTGCTTTTCAAATGGTTCTTCAACACTTATCCACGACATAAAATGGCCACCAACTTCGTCGTAGTAATCAAACTTGTTTCTAGTTTTACCATCGCACGGAGAAATGACATAATCTTCAAACTTAAATTGATGATAATAGCGAAAAAATTCGACAATTAATTCTCCAGTGGTTTGAGTATTTTCACTGTTGCCAATCAAGGTTTCGTCTTCGAGAAAGCAGTGTTCAAGAGGAAATTCTGGTCGATCACAAGAATCATAATCACAAATCAGTCCCAATGACTTGAAGACAGGAGGACTTGCTTGTTGAAGAGCAAACACAATCATCAGTACGAAAGAAATTTCGGAAAAGTGTTGAAATTCGAAAAGGCCAATATTAGATGCCCAATAGTTGAGTACGAGTGTCATCTCCAAGAAGCGATAATCACATTTTGAGAGGAAACGAATCAAACTCCAAGTGCTAACATAACTTGTGTCAAGACGAATGCAGCATTCAAAAGGTTCCAAATATTTTGATTTGTGACCAAAGTCAAATTTAATCGAAAGTCCATAGTCGTTAACAAACTCCTTGGCTTTGATTTTATAATTTCGATAAAAATGTTTTTGAATGGCTTTGATTGTCAGGAATAGCGTTGACCAATCAGGTATGTTGACGTAATCATCCTTGAAAGTTAGTACAAAAGTAATTAGATCATGTAAACTTGCAAAATTGCAGAGAGTTTCCAATTCGAGGACCGCAAAATCGATTTCATATGGGTTGAGACATTTTTTCAATTCTTGAATTAGAAAAGTCGTCAAGCGTCTGTTGGAGGGATAGACGGAAGAGTTGAAGTGCTTCTGCTGTTCAGAGAGTGAGCGAATTTTCATGATGGAATTGTGAATAGGCCTGGAAACAATAAATAAAACATAAATAATCAGATTGAAATAGTTCACTAAACACTCACCACAAATGAGTTTTAAAAGAAACCATTTTGTAATCGAAATGACCTTTCTCCGGTTTATGCTTTACCAATTCCAAATTGGCAGTACGCAACTTTTCGTGAAGTTTCAAAATTCGCCACGGAAACCGACTCAAATAGACATAGAGCAAAACGGAATAGCTGCGGAGGGTGCCGTAGTTGAACAGTTTTGACTCGGATAACCAATTCCAGAAGCGTGGACCGTAGCAGGCGTAGTTAACACGATCACATTCGACAATATCATCGTAGCCCAAATCTCGTTGAAGCAGTCTGTCTTGCAAATAGGAGAAATACGCGATAATGTCAGACTTGAGAGACTTCACTTGTGAACGATCGTATTTACGCATGATGATGTGAATTGGCTTGGTGCTGCACACGAGATGGTTGAAGAAAACCTTGGAAATGATTTTGTTACGGGACAGTGGAGCTTTGCGATGCTTAAGTTGCTTAGGAACATTGAGAATGCGGACATTTCGAGGATAACCAAGCCTGGAAGCTTCATTCTTGCTGAGTTCAAAAGGGTTTTGTGGAGGCTTCGTTTGGTAAAAAGGCATTTTGAGGTGAAGAGAACAGAGAAAATAACTTGAAAAGACGAAAACAAAAAGAGGTTTGCTGTGTGTGACATGCACAAACATAAACAAAAATAAAATGAAGAGAAACGACCACGACTACGAGACTTTATACTAAAGAAAGCCACAGACAGGTGACTAACAAGACTGCAGTGACACATTGCTCACTCATGACTGAACTTAAACTTGTGTTGATAAGAAATACAATGAAACTTTATACAACGGCTATAATTGATTGATAAGTTAAATAATGAAATGCGCATGCGTAAATATTTCAACTGTTAATGTAAAAAAATTATTGAACCTTTTATTTTCAATTACGCAATATCTCATGTCAATTTGCGAATTATTAGTCTTTCTAATAAATTGATTACTATATTCAATTGCATGAGGATTACACATTTTCCTAAATATTTCATATGACATTTTGTTAACACAAACTTACAAATAAAATTAAACCCATTTAGTTAAGTCCGTGACGTCACGTTCTGATAACGTGTTACTTTTTTATAAAACTTGAAACTAAAAAATAACGACTTTAGTCAAAGGAATGCGGATTAAGATTTAAAAAATTCAGTATCCTTGACAAACATCGATAAGTGTGCATAAACTTGAAAGAATCGATCGTTAATATAGTATATCTACACATTCGTGAATAAGTAGGAAGATTAAACCATGATACCATTTTAACGACTCAAAAGAAAGAAAAGAAAACAATTATTTTTCTACCAAAAATTTTACCTAAATTTTTATATAATGTACCTTTATAAAGGAACACATTAAAATTAATATTAAAACCAAATTAAGGTAGGACAGAACGTTGCCGACATATGTGAATAGGCCCTATATATGTAACGGGAAAAGGCGGATTTAGACCAGGTTTTTGGAACTTTTTCTCTTGATCTTGAGAAATGACGATATGAAATATTTTTATTTGAGTTTTGTTAAGAAAGTCTACAATAAAATGTAAAAAATGACACTGTTTTTGGTCATTAGAGATCATATCACTGTATCATTAGATAAAACTAGGAAAAAACATATCGTCATTTCTCGAGAATATACCTTTAATTTAAGCTACAATATGTAAAAATCGGTCCAATGGTTTAGAATAAAAAGGTCCAACAAGGACTATCTATGAGTTGTAAAGAGGAGCAAAAATAAAAATGCAATTCTTGCTGAGTTCAAAAGTATTTAGAAGAGGCTTCGTTAGGTACGATGGCATTTTGAGATGAAGAAAACAGAGAAAATAATTTGAAGAGACGAAAACAGAAGTCAGAAGAACAAGAAAACGCAAACAGAGGTTGACAGTGTGTGACTTGTACAAACAAAATCAACCAAATAAAGAGAAAAGATCACCAACACGAGACTTTATACGTACTAAATATAGCAACAGACCGGTGACTAAAAAGACTGCAGTGTCACATGTTTGTACATTCCCCATCTCGGTAATTGCTATGGTGAGTACTGAGTCATGTCACTCGACTGTTCAATATATATTCCAAACAGGTGTTTTGACAATGCCTTGTTTTGAAACGAAACTAAGTAATTGATTATAAATTGTACAAATTATTCAGTAAATAATTTACCAGATTTTGAGTTTACCTTTTAATATAACAGACACAGAATTTACAGATTTAACTAAACACAGCCTTGAGCAATTAAACATTTTATGTTTGATATGCAGACTTTTAATGATCTTTATAATAATATTCATATGAAATAATTGTAATAATAAACCTTAAAACACTTCAAATCAATATGATTGTTATAACTTGAGAAAGTGCGGTTAGATAGAGAAGATGAACGTTTTAAAATTGTTATAATTTTAGTCATTCAGATATGATTGAGAAGTTCAGTTGTCTTAAAAGCATTTGAAGGAGTTCAATAAGAACTTGTTACAAACCTGAAATTCAGGAGAACCTTTTTCATTTTAACTGATGCCCCTGATTGTGTTAATGAGTGAGAATTTATAGTTAACAACAGAAATACCAACACAATTGTGATGTTTAAAACTGTTTGTCGTTTTTTGAAAGATAACAATTTAAAATGAAAGATAGATTGTGTACTTAAGTTGGTTTCACGAAAACTGAAAAATGAAAAGTCTTTTAACCTCTACAGCAGAACAATCCCCACATAAGTTTTCACCCAACCCTTCTGGTTCAAATTAAAAGCACCCCACACGAGTCTCAGTAGATTGTTGTCGTTGATCTTCAATCGATTTCAATTCATTCTTACGGGCCCATTTGGTGAGAAGGAGAAAAAGTTACATTTGGTAAAACAGTCAGGCAGTGGTTGGTCCATACTGAATACCAACACTTTATCTCGACTTAATTATTAAAATTTTAATAATTAAATTAAATCTTAAGATGGTTTGAGTAAAAGGCACCCGAAAACAGATCTCAGCCATTAATTATAATAATAGTGATTACCATTTAAAAAGTTTTGTCAAAATCTCATTCGAACATTTTACTCAATAGGCCAACAACTTATATATTGTTCTTTGATAATATAAATCAAAAATATAAACACAGAATGACAATTTTAACTAGTTGCCAATGGAAAAATATAAATAAAATCAATAAAATAACTTGATAAAATTAAATAAGAGAAATAGACTTTATAAAGGTAAACCTTTTGTATAGAAATGGAAGAGTTTTCTTTAAAAAAATCACTCATAATTATTTAAATTTCGTTTAACCAAAAAATAAAGTAAGACTAAACCATCAAAAATTCAAATAAATAAATTTAAGAATCAAGATTAATCCGAAATATAAATTCAAAAACAAAACAAATAATTGAATTCTTATGTGTAATTTTCGTGTGGAATATGATTATGGATAGAAAGAAGCCTTTGTTTGTCGGAAGGAAAACTTGATCCATCGATAACCAAATTGGCAGTGTTGCTTGAGTAAATACTTTCGATGGTAGTGCAAATTCCCATTGAAATCCAAATAATCAAATAAACGCTCAGAGCGACTAGTCGGAACATCTTGAGCCAATTAGGTAATCTTGTAGCCTCTGTCATTGTAGTGCGGTTGGTACTTGTAGCGGAGCTTTCGGTGGTAGTAACGGGTTGAGCAGTCCTCTCCTCAACCATTTCAGTTACTAGTTCCAAGAAAATTCATATATAAAATCAATAGTTTTCGCTTACATTTTTAGAAAAACACTGTAGTCGTTGTCTTTAAATTGTGAAATAAATTTTCATTTATAAATTAAGCTAATTTGATTTAACAGTTTACGCATTAAAGTTTGCCAGAATTATGTAAAAATAAACACAAGTAAATAAATATCGAGTTCAATACAAACAATTCAGGAGAGAAGACAATAGAATTTGATTAACCATTGTGTAAGAAGACACTCAATTTAAAATATAATAAAATTTAAAAAAATTCGAATAATCTTACGAAAAATGAAATAAGTTAAAATTATTTAATAGAATTCAAAATAGAATTCAAAAATAGTTTAATTAAAAGTCCTTTGCTCAATGAGCAGTCCTTTCCTCCACCTCTACAGTTACTAGTAAATTCATACATAAAATCAATAGTTTTCGTTTACCTTTTTAGAAATACATTGTAGACTTTTAAATGAGTTTTCAATTATAAATTTAGTTAATTTGATAGATCAGTTTAGGAGAGAAAACAATGGAATTTAATTAACCATTACCATTAAGGCATGTAAGAAAAGTGGACGAAGACACTCAATTCAAAATATAATAAAATTAATTTTTAAAAATTGAATAATCTTACAAAAAAGTTAAATAAGTTAAAGTTATTTAATTAAATTTAAAATAGAATTCAAAAATAGTTTAATTAAAAGTCTATTTGTAGATTTCAAACCACCAGGGTAACTAAAAGGTAGAGATAGACACACAGTTTAGAAGAGAAGAAGTGTGTTACAAACACAAGTCGCAAATACAACCAAGGTCAGTAAGCACGCGTTCTTAGAAATGCAAAAAGAGTAGCCAATGGCTATGTCCTCACTTGTGACTTGGGCTTGGACGGTGTTTTCACTCTGACTATGCGTAAAACTAACAAGTTGCCATGCTGAGGATGCCACTTCTCAACACATTCACAGTGTTTTTTTTCACACGACAAACTAAAACTTCACGAGCTGATTCGAATTGGTCAGACACTTCTCCTCGTTCCGAGTGCCTTTTGGATTGTGATTGAGTAAACGTTAGCTGACAAGAAATAGTACGCATGCGCAGTTCTCAGATGTGTGTGTAGAAAATATGCGTTGTGTGCCAAAAAGACCCTAAAGACAAGTCCAAATGCACGGTTTATGGATATTAAACCACCAAGGTAACTAAAAGGTAGAGGTAGACACACAGTCTAGAAGAGACCCAACACGCATGCGCAACTATTACAATTCATGAAAGTTGGCGTTGTGTGCCAAAAAGTCCCCTAAAGACAAATCCAAATGCACGGTTTATGGATATTAAACCACCAAGGTAACTAAAAGGTAGAGGTAGACACAAAGTCTAGAAGAGGCCCTAACACGCATGCGCAACTATTACAATTCATGAAAGTTGGCGTTGTGTGTCAAAAAGACCCTAAAGACAAGTCCAAATGCACGGTTTATGGATATTAAACCACCAAGGTAACTAAAAGGTAGAGGTAGACACACAGTCTAGAAGAGACCCAACACGCATGCGCAACTATTACAATTCATGAAAGTTGGCGTTGTGTGTCAAAAAGACCCTAAAGACAAGTCCAAATGCACGGTTTATGGATATTAAACCACCAAGGTAACTAAAAGATAGAGGTAGACACAAAGTCTAGAAAGAGGCCCAACACGCATGCGCAACTATTACAATTCATGAAAGTTGGCGTTTGGTGTGTCAAAAGACCCTAAAGACAAATCCAAATGCACGGTTTATGGATATTAAACCACCAAGGTAACTAAAAGGTAGAGGTAGACACACAGTCTAGAAGAGACCCAACACGCATGCGCAACTATTACAATTCATGAAAGTTGGCGTTGTGTGTCAAAAAGACCCTAAAGACAAGTCCAAATGCACGGTTTATGGATATTAAACCACCAAGGTAACTAAAAGGTAGAGGTAGACACACAGTCTAGAAGAGACCCAACACGCATGCGCAACTATTACAATTCATGAAAGTTGGCGTTTGGTGTGTCAAAAGACACTAAAGACAAGTCCAAATGCACGGTTTATGGATATTAAACCACCAAGGTAACTAAAAGGTAGAGGTAGACACACAGTCTAGAAGAGACCCAACACGCATGCGCAACTATTACAATTCATGAAGGTTGGCGTTTGGTGTGTCAAAAAAGACACTAAAGACAAGTCCAAATGCACGGTTTATGGATATTAAACCACCAAGGTAACTAAAAGGTAGAGGTAGACACACAGTCTAGAAGAGACCCAACACGCATGCGCAACTATTACAATTCATGAAAGTTGGCGTTGTGTGTCAAAAAGACCCTAAAGACAAGTCCAAATGCACGGTTTATGGATATTAAACCACCAAGGTAACTAAAAGGTAGAGGTAGACACACAGTCTAGAAGAGACCCAACACGCATGCGCAACTATTACAATTCATGAAAGTTGGCGTTGTGTGTCAAATAGACCCTAAAGACAAGTCCAAATGCACTATGAATGGGTTGGCGGGCACAGTAATCAATATTTTCAGTTTCGACTGAATACAGATACGAGACACAAATTCTGAATGCCTGTCACAAAACCCTGCGAAAAAAGATCGGTTCTAGACACTCTTTTTCTCGAGTTATGCCACCTCAAACAGAATGCAACTCATTTCTGTGTATAACACACTGTTTACAAGTTGTGATCTAAGATTAGATAAGTTTTATTAATAAATTGCAATATATTTAAGAATTCATTTAAATGAAATTTTTTTTAAGAAGTACACATTATAAGTAGGATTGTCAATTAGGAATAGTTTAATTGAATTTTAAATTAATTTAAATAAAAAACGGTCGATCAGATATTTTAGTTGATTCTTATCTTAGTTGTAGCCTGAAAAGTATAAAAGGCACCGACCGAGTTGGTGTTGGTTGCCATTCGGTGTTTGCGCTTGCTGGTGGCAAGTCGCACCCCATTGTAGGCATAGCAGGCTATGGATAGTCATTTGTTGGCTATGTGTCCATAGCTTGTCTATTGACTACCGGTAGTAGTGAATGGACCACTCTCCTACTACCAAACCTGCCTGATAAATCATACGTGTATGATCTCAGGCGATTGGTTATTTAAGATTTTTATTCATAACGTCACCCGAGATCTCAATCTCACTAACTGGTTACAACCGTCTGACCCATATTGGGTTGACGTCTCTTTTCTAGGATCGAACACCGTGAATCAAGATTTTTCTTGTGTTTGCCTTGTTTGATCCTATTTTTCCATTTAAGTCATTTTTTCTATGAATGACTTTTTTTTATTTTATTAATTTTTGTTTTAAATTTTTTATTTTTATTTTTTTAATTAAATATTTTTATTATTTTTCTAAAGCCCAATGGGGCCAGACTCAAAATTTTATTAAAAGGTTACAACCGTCTGACCCATATTGGGTTGACGTCTCTTTTCTAGGATCGAACACCGTGAATCAAGATTTTTCTTGTGTTTGCCTTGTTTGATCCTATTTTTCCATTATGAGTCATTTTTTCTATGAATGACTCTTTTATTTTATTAATTTTTATTTTAAATTTTTGTTTTAATTTTTTTAATATAATATTTTTATTATTTTTATAAAGCCCAATGAGGCCAGACTCAAAATTTTATTAAAAGGTTACAACTGTCTGACCCATATTGGGTTGACGTCTCTTTTCTAGGATCGAACACCGTGAATCAAGATTTTTCTTGTGTTTGCCTTGTTTGATCCTATTTTTCCATTATGAGTCATTTTTTCTATGAATGACTCTTTTTATTTTTATTAAAATAATTTTTATTTTAAATTTTTTATTTTTATTTTTTTAATTAAATATTTTTATTATTTTTCTAAAGCCCAATGGGGCCAGACTCAAAATCTTATTAAAAGGTTAAATTGTCTAACCCACCAATGTGGGTTGACCTCTTCAAGGGTCGAACACCGTTGAATCAAGGATTTCTTTGATTTCGTCTTAACAACGAAAACGAGAATATTCTTGTACTTGCCGTGTTTGACCCTATTTCTCCATTTTAAGTCATTTTTTCTATGAATGACTTTTTTTATTTTCTTATTATTCTTTATTTCTTTTTTATTAATTTTTTGTTTTAAATTTTTGTTTTTATTCTTTGATTTTATTTTTTTTATTAAACGTTTTAATTAAACGTTTTATCATTATTATAAAGCCCAATGAGGCAAAACTCAAGATCTAATTAAAAGGTTAAATTGTCTAACCCACCTATGTGGGTTGACCTCTTCAAGGGTCGAACACCGTGGATCAAGGATTTCTTTGATTTCGTCTTAACAACGAAAAACGAGAATATTCTTGTACTTGCCGTGTTTGACCCTATTTCTCAATTTTAAGTCATTTTTTCTATGAATGACTCTTTTATTTTATTAAAATAATTTTTATTAAATGTTTTTGTTTATATATTTTTTTATTAAAGATTTTAATTATTATTTTACATTAAATAAAGACACATTAAATCAGACTCAAGTTCTAATTTAAAAGGTTAAATTGTCTAACCCACCTATGTGGGTTGACCTCTTCAAGGGTCGAACACAGTGGATCAAGGATTTCTTTGATTTCGTCTTAACAACGAAAAACGAGAATATTCTTGTACTTGCCGTGTTTGACCCTATTTCTCCATTTTAAGTCATTTTTCTCATGAATGACTTTTATTTTATTGAAATATTTTTTTATTAAATGATTTTTTATGTTTAAACATTTTATATAATTAATTTGGATACAGCCTTGAATAGTCATATATTTAGGTTTCAAACAATTCTTCTCATGTCTTTCATGAGGTTTACATTCTTTTCTTTTAAATTGCTTTCAAATTAATCTAGAGATTTTTATAATAGTTAAGTTTGATAATTTCTCAATAATACAGTCGTAAGGGGTTTTAGGTTACAATTATTTTTTCTTATGATTATCATGAGATTTTTCCCAATAGTTACTTTTATAATATATTTATTTAAGGCTTATTGTTGTACTAATTAAGCTACCATACCATACTGGCATTAACTTAAATTGATCGGTTTCATGGCAAATGGTCATAATAATATTTTTAAAAATCTTACTATAAATTTAAGAATTTTAAATTTTTGTTTAAACATAGATACTATAACATGTTTTACAGACTCATCAGATTGACAGTGAAGAGTGTTGTAACTTTTCGTTTGGTCAAATTGCAAAGTATAATCTGCCGAGTATTGTCGAGTAGGTGCGCACCGTGACGGGCAGTGGTACGGCTGGCTTTATGGGCTATTCAAAAGGTATGTTACAATTTTTATTCCCCTCCTCTTCCAACGACCCGAGTAAGCCTCTCAATTCCGTCTCTTCATTGCCTGGGCTCCAGTGATGTCCATGATTCGAATCGAGTCGCCCTGACACGATCTGACAATTTTAAAGATTTTGGCTTGCGCATGCGTGGTCTGTTATTTTGTTAGATGAATGAGAAAAATGGATTCTAATCTTCTCGTTTTCCCATTTAAACACTGGTTAGTTTAGTTTTTAAAAATTCACTTGATGTGATAGATTTTATTCAACGTCATTCACATATTTTCTTATATAAAACGTCAAATTATTTTTTTTAATAAAGCGCACATAAAACAAAACAAGTTTTAAAACATGTAATTTAGTCGGATAATATTTATTACTTAAACTCAATTAATCATTTGACATATCTATCGTTTCTGCTTCTTCTGGGAATTTATGACTGGCTTTGGAAATTCCCATGTTTGTGTTTAGGCTCACCCATTTGGACTTTGGCTTTGGATATTTTTTCCTTGCATTAGGCCTGGTTCATTTTGTAAATGGTAAATTTTTTAATTCAATTTTTAGATTATTTTCTAAATGGCGTTTACAAATATACATATATTTTTCTAATATTTATCTCTCTTTAACTATTTCGAAGTAATCGATAAAAAGTTTAAATTTTATTTTATACAATTGCTCAATTGTTTCTTGTAAAAAGGTTTGCACAAAATTCTAAATTATCGAATTTGTGCTCAAGTTAAAATGATCAGTGCTATATGTCACCTTGAGAAAGCTAACTGTTTTTGCTGTTTCGAAAATATGTTTCTCCCTCGTCTTCTCTTTGTTTGTGTCTGTGTACTTTACTATCTGCAATCAGTCCAAAGTGCCTCACTTTCAGTACGATCTGACAATTTTCCGAATTCTGATTTTCGGGTGAGTGGTAAGTTATTTTGTTGGATAAATGAGAAGGTTGGTTGTAACCGTTTTGTTTTCTTATTTCAGCAGATGTTTTAGTCGAAGGACCCAACACTGGTCGGCCACGGCTCTCAGGAATGATTACTGAAGAGGTGGAGGAGATTACTACTCCGTCCGTGACCGATAGTACCAATCCGACTACTATTACCGAGGCATCAAGTTCACCAAAATGGCTCAAGATGCTCCGACTAGTCACTCTTAGAACTCTTTCGATCATTTGGATTGCAATGGGCATTTATCTGTGTTGCCAAGCGTCTCTGCCTCAAACAAACTCAAGCAAACCCACTATGTCGCAACCATCAGCAGAAGTCACTATAGTGCAAGTATACTTCGGTCAGTGTCACTCCCAACGAAAGCGCCAGCACTAACTCAAGCAGCACTTTCAACTAGTTTTGTCATTAATTGATTGAGTCTTCTATTCAACAAGCAAAGTGTTCTTACTATTCTTGTTCATATTCCACACGAAAACTTCACATAACTTATGTCATAAGCAATAAATTATCCAGTAAGTTAATGTCCAACTTCTTTGCAAAAGGTAAAATTACTTATTTTAAATTCACTTTGATTATTTTTTATAGATTTTATTTTATTTTATATTTTATCACAGATAACGAGTTTAAATTTGTTATTCTGTGATTACTATTCGATTAAGGTTTCAATGCACAATATAAATTTATAAATTCAATCAATCAACAAATGTTCTAGTTCACCTTGCTCCTTCCTCTCTTAAATGGTTAAATTTTCTCTTTCGGAATTTTATAGTTTCAATTTTTAAATTAATTAATTGTCAATTATGCTTAAGACACGTTTGAGAAAAATTTAACTTCTGACTTCCGCTTTCATGATATCAAATGTAGAGTTTCTCGTGTCTGGTTTGATTGTGCATCGCAAGTGCTTTATAAGTGATTGGTCTCAATAACAGCGAGACATTTCTTTTTTCTATATTCTATCTTATTACTACCTCAATAAGAATTCAGGAATCAATGGAATCACAAAATTTCTCTACTCTGATAAACACAATTGTATAATTTAAATGCAAATTGAAACATTAAAAAGTTGTCTGCTATGACTATTTTCTATTAAAGGTTAAAAAAAACATAGTCATTACAAAAAGTTTAATAACTTTTAACCTCTATTTTAAATTATTGATATTTTATTAAGCTTCACTCAATCGGCACATTTCTACGTATTATTTCCATTGTTCACTACAAGCTTTTGTTACACTTTTTGACGAACGGGTACCTCACTATTTTAGACTAGCAAACTTGTCTGAAATTTTGTACGATTCCACAGTAAGGGGCCATACTTTAATTACGTGATCAAAAAATCGAGGTTTTTGACCCCCTAGTACCATGCGTGATCAATCCGTGATCAGGACGTGACCCCCTACCTGTGGCCCCAAAATTTGATAACATGATCACAAAAACAAGAATTTATTTAATAATCAGTATCTCTATCAAAAGTGGTAGTCCTCTGCCGAAAATTTACATATATTTCGATTATTTCGATAACAAAAGACCCGAGTATTCGGGATCCTTCGTTTTGTCTGAACTTTAGGCCCCCTCCAAAATTCCGTGATCAAAGCGTGATCACACCTTCAACCCCTCCCATCCAGACAGTTGATCACGTAAATAAAGTATGGCCCCTAATTGCTAATTGGTAACATGTTCATTTATTGCACGATTCATTGAATCATGTAACATGCTATATGTAAAGTGTCCGTCTTCCAATTTTTTAAAAATGTAGAATTATTAAAAAAGGTTAACTCCATTTATTTTACTGACATTTTTATAAAACAATTTTAACTGGGCATTATTGTTGAATAACATCTTTAAGCTTGCCTCAAATTGTATGTATCCATGTTTCCTAATGTATACGTACATGTAATTATCATTTCATCTAACATTCCCTCTTCACTCTGAAAAGTATGATGATTGTATATAATCATTTCGTCGGAAAATGAGTGTATATAGTCATATATGAAAATGTGTATATATGATCATAACAAAAAAATTATGATCATACAGAATCATATTTTATGATTGTATATGCGCATTTTTAAAGTTATTATGAACGTATATTTTTGATAAAAATGATTGTATATAATCATGATTTTAAAATTCATGATTGTATGAAATCATTTTTAAGTAACTATTAAATTTATAAAATGATAAAATTTGATTCAAAAGAAACGTTTATTGGGAAAACAAATATAAGAATAATACAGATTTACAAAAAAAAGTAGAAACAAATATTTGTGTACATTAAATATACCCAGAAACTTACTAGAGGGTTGAAAGCTTTCGACAAGATCTTCGAGGTCCTTGAGAAGACCCGATTGGAGTTGTTTCAGTGATAGTTTGCTTCATGAGTTGTTTTTTAGCAACAGGTGGTATTGCTGGTGGATTTTCTTCGCTATCGTCAGATTCGGTTGAAGATTCTGATGTGTCGGCCTTGTCTGAACCTTGTTTTTTAGAAAGGTCGTTTTCCAGTGTAGAATCGAATGTTTCGATGTCAGATTGTGGCGAGTGCGTGTCCTTCGATGCATTATCCTCAACCTTTTCCAGCAAAGACTGATTGGTTTGCTTGAGTGCTTCGACTTCACGTTGTAGCTCTTCTACCATATCCATTAGATCCTTCTTCGAGGTTTGACCTTTCTGTCGCCTATTCATTTCCTTGTCTTCGATTTTCTGTTTCTTGACATCTGCATAGTGTTCTTGCCCATTCCGATAGGGCCAGGCGAGATTACCATTGCGGTCAAGCTTCGACTTCTTGCTTTCAGCTTTGGATCTATTACGATTTGAGAATTTCATACACAAATAATCCTGAAATACAAATTATATTTAGTTTATATGAATAAAGAGATAAAGTTAAAGTACTTACACCAATTGTCTGAAATTGAGCAACATATTTGTCCTCCGTATATTTCTTAGTTCCATCCTTATCAACTGCAATACCTTGACGCATCTCCTTTATTTTCAGAAAATTTTTTTGCGCAGTCGAATAATCTTGTGTGAATTTATTGGAAATCTGACTTCTGACATCTGGCGACAGAATTTCATCGAAAACATACTCGATATCATTAGAAATTGCCTTTCGAACTTTGAAAAACATTTTCGATAAATCAGCAAAAAGCAATACCTGATCGCTCACTTTTTCATCATTCAAAACAAATTCCGGGGGCATCGTTGGGAAAGTAAATCCATCAATTGCAAATTTACCATTCCGAATAAAATCCCGTTCGGCATCCTCATCAATCTGATACATCTGGGCACTATAACGAGCTGGTGCCTTAGCCTTGTTGACTGTTGTTGTCGGTGGAGGAGGAGTAGTTGCCACAGGAGTTAAAATCAAAGCCGAATCCAGTTGATTAGTTGATTGAGAATAGGAGATAGGAGAATTGCCACTAGCCCCATTCTGTTGAGTCGACTTTCTTTTGATGTTATATTCCTTGAGTTCACAAAGAAAATTTGATTTGATTTCGTCACTTTGAACAGATTGATTGAAAAAATCATCAATATATTCATTATTCTGTAAGAATGCATCAATACTTGAGTATAATTTCTCTTAAAATAAAATAAAATAAAAATAATTAAAAAAATAATTAAAAAATTTAAAATAATAGAAAAACTTACCAGAAAAAAAATCAACAAATGATCTGTAATTTTCTTTAAATCGGCAAAATCTAACCAATGCATTGAACTCAGCTTGGTGTGGACTTGACACAGATTGATCAGAACTCATGATGATGATAGTGGATGAATAGTTGAAACAAATGTAAATGCAAAAATGCGACAAATGAGATGGAAATATGATAAAACCAAGAAAACAAAACTAATGATGAGTGTTCAAGATGACCGCCTGATGAGATGACAAACAAACAAAATGGCGAGGTGATGACAATGAGGAGACCTTGAGGACGATCGGGGACGACAAGAAAATGAAACGAGACACAAGGAGAAGCAACAGCAACAGAATGCAGCGTGCAGATGGAAATATGTTTTTGTCTGTGCGAATGTAAGTGAGATGGACATGGACAAACTAGGCTTGGTCTACGTATGCATAGCAAACACTCACTTCGAGAAGAGGCCTTAGGGTCATAAAGTGTTGTGGGCATTAGGTCGTATGTGTGCACATGACCATGCCACTAGCCAGCCACTAGCTGCAAAACATAAGCTCTTAATTAGTCAAGGAATTTAGAGGCAGAAAAGGTCGACAAAAAGTCAACTACAATGCAATAGAAAGTGGAGAAAAGGGTCTACGTGAAATGATGATCATAATAATAGAAAGAGGAAAAAAGCGTCCAGTCGAAAGTCAAATTTGGCTGGTTGGTTGATTGGTTATTGATGTGCGATGGTGTTGAATTATGTCTGATAGAATTAATTCTTTTGCTTGTGCAACAGCAAAAGCAATTCTGAGCCCTTATCCTTTAAGGGCGGAACAAATTGAGGATTCTTAAAGTACCGGTTCCGGATTCCTGATTCCCAATTGCTTCACAAGCAACGAGCATAGACGTTACATATGATCTGACGCTTGAATAGAATGATGAATTTCTGATAGATATTTGATCTGTGATTATTGTTTAGATCAACATCTAGACATTCGTAATGTTATGCTTGATAAAAGTAAACCAAAAAACAATAACAATTTACTTTAAAAATAAAGAAAAACTAATAAAATTTGACTACGCTCATGTCCCAATGTAAACTAAGCTACACATGCAAACAAATCGGTTCAACTTTTCCCAACAGGTCGTGGATAGATCTAATTAACTAATTTAAGTATGCTAGATCGATTGATGTCATAATCAATGATCTGGCTGGTGAGAATCATTTAGTTTCAAATGATTCAAATGCGGTAATTTTTCTACTCTTAGTTATGCGTCTGCGTGTTGCCGAATTTTTCCGCAGTGTCTCCACTGCGGCAGAATAGGTTGCATTGAATTGCAAATGTGGCATTTTTTGAGTAACAGAAAAACTAGTCGCTCACCATCCAAATTAAATCTAATACGATGAATCAATCCAGAACAAACAAGTTAGTCAATAATATTAATCTGCGACCTGTTTGAATAAGTTGACCGATTTGTTTTACTGTGCTATTTGTGTCTATTGACTTTAGGGACACGAAACAATTTGGCATTTTTATATGGTCTGACAATATTTTACTAAGAAAATAGACAATGAATACTTAGCGGGTCATAATAAGAGCATGGATTTAATACAAAACGTTTCCATATTTCATGTACCAGAATCAAAATATCTGTGAATTCAAAGTTTAAAACTCGTCTAACACATCTCATGAGCCAAAAGAAACTTTTCAAATGAGGTTTGAATAAAATCGTTCTTTTTGATTGATCATTATATTGACTATTCTTGTTTCTATCAACATCTTGACAATACTCTTTGAACTCTTAAACTTAAAAAAACGCGAATGAGTGAGAATGTGAGGATAAAAACATGCTTTAGTCATTTGTCATCATAGTTGTGCCTCGCAGGAACTACAGGACTGATGACGAGGCTTTGCTAGAGCTTTCTTGCATTGCACTGACTGACAATTATGCAGCTTTATTGCACCGTCAAAGTCTATGACTAGGCCTGTAGTGCCTGTAGTGCCTGCGAGGAACAACTAAGTTGGTTTTGTGAAGAGTGAGCAACTGCTTCGACTTTTACCCCTTACCTCACCTGTGCACCTGTGTTATGTTTGAGAGAAATGTTTAAACGGCTATAATGACAATGCAGCATTGCCAATTAAGCGACTATTTCCTTCAAGTGAACTTTTTGTTTACATCGCAAATTTTTGTTTTGTAACTTTTACAATTATAAATTTTTCAGTTTTCAACTATAAATAAGACTTCCACGATTGCTACTAAATCAAGTATGAGTTGTCAAAATTCCAGAGGTACCTCTAGTACCAAGCGTAATATTTTTGAATCAACTATTTTTGAGCCAACATTCAAGAAATTCAAAGACAAAAGTTCATTTTCAGCAATCACAACTTTATTTACATCGTTGCTAGTTTTGCAAAAAATTAATTGCCCTGCCCCTAATTGCAATTGGGCTGGAACAACTGAAGACGCATTTCGCAAACATGTTAAATCAAAACATGCAAATTTACTGACGTAATTAATTCAATTTGATCTAATTCATTTTTAATAATTTTTATTATAATTAGACCTGAAGCACCGCAAGAACCAAGTAACCAAGTAGAACCTTCTGATATAGAACAATTTCACCAAGAAAATCCTCTACATGAACACCGACATGACATTCAGCAAAATTTATTTGACTTTAATCCGTCGCCGTATTTTCAAGAATTTGATGTTCCTACAGACATGTTAAATCACGAAGAGCCTTTTGATTTAAGTGACCAGAACAAACAAGTCAATTCGACATTTTTGGAAAACTTTCAAATTGATTTTTCAAAGGAATTAACGGAATTGGGAATTGAAAAACTGAAAAAGATTGTCGAACTTCGATGGCTTAAGACAATACCCGAATCTGTCTATGCCAATCTGGCAAAACAAATTATTGGATTAACTCTTCACGGATTTGAAAGCAAATTTAACGAAAAAGAGTTGGATCTCATGCAAAGAGTGCATCATTTTTCTGGAAGTCTCTTTTTACAAAAAAAGTTTCTCATATCACTCGGAAATTTTATTGAACCGATTGAGAAAGTAATTGGAAATGTATTTAAATATCAATACATCCCAATCAAGAAAATTGCGTCATTGATTTTGAAGAATGATTCTCTGATTGATCAAATTTTACACGAACAAACTGCCGATTTTCGATATGATTTTAGTGAATATTCAAGTGAAATGACATGCGAATATTCGCGGTGGATTCGAATCAAAGGCAAGCTTCGAATTGAAATCTATTTAGATGAATTTACAATTGTTAATCCCATCGGGGCAACGAGAAAGAACCATAAATATTTGGCTGTGTATTGTTCTTTTTCCAATATTCCGTTAAAAGATAGATCAAAAAGAGATGATTTGTTTCTTTTGATGATTTTGAATTGTGAAAACGATGAAGATCTACACGATATTCTCAAACCATTAGTTGATGATTTAAATGAATTAGCTGACAATGGAATTCTTGTAAGAAGATCAAATGGACAAAATGTGAGAATTCACTGCGTAATCTCTCAAATTGTTGCTGACAATCTAGCACATGTCGAAATTCTTGGTTTTCCAAAATCATTCAGCAACGGATACATCTGTCGAATTTGTGGTGCAAACTATGACGGCATTCAATTTGACAAAGCACCAAAACGATGCTTAGGTTTGCCGGAAGATGTAGCCAAATATTGGGAGATTGTCGACAAAGTCAAAAAAGATTGTTACAACTTGGATTCTAATGTTTTTGGACTAAAAAGAACATTTACATTCGCCTCAAAAGTCCTTTCAATTCATCCGTGGAATATATCTCCGCCCGATCTTTTGCATGATATCTGTGAAGGGGTATTGCCTAGGATGATTGCTCTAGTATTGAAACATATTGCAATGTCCAGAAAAATATCGAAGACTCGACTAGTAAGCATTATCAGCAAGTATAAATTCTACGATGCAAAATTTTCGATCACTGTTACAAAAGATGGAGAATTCTCAATCAACGCTGATGCAGTCCAAGTAAGTTTTTATTTATTGTCATGCTAAATTTATTAAAATGCATTTTATTTTTAGAAAGCAGAACTGTTCATTCGATTGCCTCAAATTCTCTTGTTGAATTTTGCCCAATCCATCAAAAACGAAAAACCTTTTCTTCTTTTACTTGCACTCAAAAAAGTCTTCGAAATAAGTTTTAAAGAGAAAATCAACGAAAGTGATCTAAGAATTCTAAATGAACAGACAGCTACTGTTTTTTCTCTGATAAAATCAATCGAACCATCGTTCAAAATTTTTCCGAAATTGCATCAATTAACTCATTATCCTGATTTAATTCGTCAATTTGGCCCATTGGTAAATTTTTCGACTTTACGTTATGAACGTAAGCACCGATTTTTTAAACGATGGGCAAAAGTAATGAATAACCACATAAACCCAGCCAAATCACTCGCAGTTCGTCATCAGCACTATTTTGTTTTGTCTTTTTATGCAAACTCATACAAAGAGTACAAGTTTGATTTTTCACAATCTCAAAATCATCCGGAACTTTTATTTAAACTACCGACAATGCATTGTTTGAGTTTGGAGACCCCAATTAAAACTAACAAAGGTATTTGATTAATTTTAAAATAATTATTTATAAACAAAACATTTTTTTGTAGATGTTGTGAGACGAATAGGTAGTACAAATTTGTGGATGGAAGTATCAAAATTTTATCTTTTTAATGAAAAAAGGGATGTTTATGTTCAAGGAAAAGTTCATTTAATGTCAATTGAATCACAATCTAGTTTCCCAATTTTATCCAAAGTTCATGATATTGGATTTATTCCCATTGCAAACCTCAAACATATAAATGATTTTATCGGAGTTTTAGATAAAAAATCAATTTTAATTACTGGATTTATGTAATTATTACATGACTGTAGGATTAAAAATAGATAAATTTGTACTTTAATTCCATAAAATTCAAATATACAATAACAATAAATACATTGATTAAATTCCTACAAGTTAGTGTTTTTATTACTCTACTCAAAATTAAAATTATTTTTGTTTAATTATTTTTATTAGTGATAAGATCTATGAATCGATCATTTAATTAATTATTGTGATTATATTAGATCATTTTTACATTGTAGTACTATATAATCATAAAGTTACTTCATGATTATATATGGTATTTTTACAAAAAATATGATCGTATATGATCATAAATGAAAAATGATTATATATGATCACCACAATTTTAACAGTGTTTACTCATATTTAAATGTATTTGACAATTTTTTTTTCAAAGCAAGTTGGAAAGCACTAAATTTGAATTTCAATACAAAATGTAAAGACAACGAGTTTAAATTTATCATTGGCTTATACATGTATTTTATATATTTTCAAATCACAATATAAATTGTCGACTTCTTGAGAAAATTGCTCTGTTCTAAATTTGTTTGATTTTATTGAAAGGTAATTAATATTTTTACAAGTAATGCATTTTTACTCAAGACTTATTAAGATTCAATAGATTTTTTAGACATTTAATAATCAATCTACTTATACTTAATTTATTTTTAATCTGATAAGTTTTTTAATTGAAATTAAGCATATTTAAATTATTTTACAAATATTGTTAGTTTTTAAGTAAAAGTTTGTCTTGATCTGATTTCTTTCAGCCGGATTCAAGATGTTTGGTGAAAATTTGTGCAAGTGAATGCTTTGGATCTATGTTTCAAGTCGAACTGTTGAATCAACTTTCGAATTTTTAGCTACATGCAAAACAACAACAATGATGAATGATTGAGCCGACATTTCTCCATTGCGACAAGAACTTTTCGATCCGGTTAAGCAGAATTGAGAGACATTGAGACATGAGAATGAACATTGAACCTAAGAATTAGAACTGAGATCCTCCGACTAGGTAAGTAGGGCTGTAACGAATTGAATATTTTAAAAAATCAATATTTTACACTGTTTTTGTTGAGCCAACTTGACATGCCTGCAAGAATGATCTTTTTGGCAAAGCGTTGTATTAACTAAAAATTCAAATTACTAGCTTTTCTTGATACTATTTTAAAAAGGTTAAAACGTATAATAATTATAAATAGTCGAATAGCATTTTTTCCTAGTAACAGTGCAGTTACACTACTAACTAAAGCACCAGCACAAACTCAAGCAGCACTGTCAACTAGTTTCGTCTTCGATCTATCGAATCTTCCTTTAAACAAACAAAGTGTTCTTACTATTCATACTCAGGTTTTATCATTTTTCTTATAAATTTGAATTTTTATAGATCAACTTTATTTTATTTTAAAAAATCTATGAGAGATTTCGTTGGACGTTTTAGAAAGAGGAATTTTATACAAAAGGTAAAAAATATTATTTTTAATTAATTAATTTGTTTATTTAATAACATATTTTATTGGTTATTTATACTTCATCACTTAAAACGAGCTTAAATTTGTCATTTAGTGTTTATATTATTGATTTAAATTTTCAAACCCCAATATAAATTTTAGAATTTCGAAAGTAGTTCACAAGTTATTGAAAGGTAATTAGTATTGCAATTAATGCAATTTTTACTCAAAACTTTTTATGGTTCAATAGAATTCATTGAAATTCACACATTTATTCAAATTTTTGAAATAACTTTACAGTTTGTTATTTTTTTCAATGAAATTTCTGAGTATGAGTCCTATCCACCAAGCCATGTGGTCCTCTCTGTGGAAAATCACAAATCAAACTTGGGATCACATTTCACTTCATCTAAACAGAATTCAACTTACACTTGTCAATTTGCCAATCAGCAGCAGCAACAATAACAACAAAACACTCCTCTTAAACTCGTGTTTGAGTTTGATATAACCCCAACGCTCAAATGATCCCAACACCAATGAATGGATTAGAAAAATCTAACGAAATGGTTTGAGTAGTATTTGGGAAGGTTTTTTAAAGGTAAGCACAGTATCATAATTAAAAGAGGCGAATTGCTCTTTATCATTTTAAATATACTTTATTTCAAATTTAGATCGGATTAGATTCAGATATGATTAAAAGGTAAAAAATTCAAAATTATTCTCTCAACAATTAATTGAACAATATATTATCATCATTAGCGAGACTCTTTTAGAGTCGTAAGCTTATGCTATTGCCATCGTGTCCGTCTGTCTGTCTGTCTGTCTGTTAACCTTTGACCATATTCTGAGAGAACCGTAGATCCTAAAATTATCAAATTTGGCATACATACACTAGGGAGTATATGTAATCGAATAGTGACACCAAAACTGGGCGCCATGGATCATGACGCCCATTCTGGTGACAAATGTATTCTGAGAGAACCGCAGATCCTAAAATTATCAAATTTAGCATACATACACTAGGGAATATATGTAATCGAATAGTCACACCAAAACTGGGCGCCATGGATCATGACGCCCATTCTGGTGACAAATGATATTTCTTAGAAAACCGTAAAGCCTAGAATAGAAAGATTATGGATAGATAAACTTGTGAGCATATGTAATCGAATAGTCAAAATTAACTTGGGCGCCATGGAACATTACGCCCAATTCTGGTAGCGCCAAGTTTAAAAAGATTTTTGTGGTTACTACGTGGAAAATGATGAACAAATGTGTTGCACATTTTAAATAAAAATATTGGTCCCAATACACCTCTTTAGTGATCCAAATGGATCAAATAAAGTCGTTTTAAAAGTTTCTCAGTTGATAGTTCAAGTTTCTATTTTATTTTTAAAGAGTCTCGCACTTTGCCTGGCTTGCCAGACAATCTTATTTTATTACAAAATCAAGGAAATACAATTTTGGTTTTTCAGGTTTAAATTTTTGTATTTTTATTTTCTAAAATATTTTAAATGTTTAAATTATCAACAAGAGAACTTTGATCGATTTATATCGAATTTTCTGTGATTGTAATAAATTTTCATTTTGACATATAGTTTGGGTTTACACGGATTCAACATTCAACAAGGGGAACTTGTGCTGTGTCAAAACAAACATGGATTCAATAAAATTCTAGACGCTCCCTAACTTTTAGCACGAAAACAAAGAAACATTAAATTAAAATTGAATCATTCGTTCATCATTCATCTCTATTGTATAGAATAATTATTTTCTAACTTTATACCATATAACTGTATGCAAATGGAAAATGGTTATTAAATAAATATCGAGCTTGGCTTATAATGAGAAAAGTAAATCTTGCTAACCAAATAAATTGTAAATTGAAACTAAACTTTTTAAACATTAACTTTCAACTTAATCCAAAGTCAAAAGGTTAAATAAAAAAAATTTTTCTAAAAAATATCCAAAAGTCGGTTTTTACAAAGATTAAAAATTTTATTATATATTTCCGAGATTCAAATTTTATAAGCTTAACCAAACTGCTCGGATCTCTATTATTTGAAAATATCCTATCTTTTAATTTTATCTTACAGTTTCATGATTAGGAATTGGAATATTACATCAAGTTGAATTTAAATTTAAAGCCTATTCATGAATTTTCGTTGAATTTCTATGAATTCCTTTTCTGAATATAAATGAATTTAGTCTTTAATGTTGCAGAGAATTCATTCAAGCTTAAACAATCACATTAACATTGTAACTTCTGTTTTTCGCTTTTCTCATATTATCAATCATAAAATTCTTTTTCTTATCTTATATAAATTGATCTTGAGTCTTAAGCCCATATCAATTTTTGTTTTGTTTTACAATTATTAAATAATTTTAAAGATAAAAGTCTTAAATTCCCGAATATTTCTAGTTAATAAATCAATGTTTCATACAGATAGCTGGTAGCTCACGTTGCGCACCGCCACCAACCTTTCCTTGTTGAGGTGGCTCTCTTCCGGCTACAAGTTGTTCCCCACTGCTTCAACGTCAGATTCGCCCTTTAGTGATATATCTATAGTTCATGTCTCCTTTGGTTTGTGCTTTTAAAGGCAAGTTACCATTCGTTTGCTACTCGATTGTTGACTTGATCATTCTGGTTAGTGCTACTACCGTAATCACCTGATAAAAGGTCAAATTAATTTTAATTAATTAACTAAATTTTATTTTTATATTTATTTAAACTTTTATTAAGTTTTTCTCATCGGCATTTCTTTTGTAATCTTCAATTTTTTTGGTAAAAGGTAATTTTTTGAATTCGATTTTTGAATTTGTTTAAAAATTGCGTTTTTCTTATATATATTTCTTATGTATATGTTAGCGTCAAAGTCCGAACGCTCGGCATTTTCGAAAAATGCCACGGCAAAATCCGAAGTCAGATATGAAAATAATTGACGCTAACATATACAATCTAACTTTAAATATTTTCAATTAATCGATTAAAAGTTTCAATTTGGCATTTGTTAAAATGTTCAAATTAAATGTCACACTATCACCAACATTCAAAATTATCGAATTTGAGCTCAAGTTAAAATGACCAGTGATGTGTGGCACTTTGTGAAGCTGACTGTTTTTGCTGTTTCGAAAATATGTTTCTCTTTGTTTTGGTCTGTGTAGTTTACTATCTGCATTCTGTCCAAAGTGCCTCACTTTCGTTACGATCGGATAATCTTCAAGATTTTGATTTGCGCATGCGTGGTAAGTTATTTGGTTGGATAAATTTGAAAGTTGATTGTAACCGTTTTGTTTTCTGATTCCAGCATACACTTTAGTCGAAGAACCCAACACTGGTCTACTATTGCCTTCGGGAATGATTACTGAGGAGGTGGAAGATATTACTGCTCAACCAGTTACTTCCACCAAAAGTACCAACCCCACTACTATGACAGAGGCATCAGGATCACCCAAATGGCTCAAGTTGCTCCGACTTGTCGTTCTGTGCATTCTTACAATCATTTGGATTGCAATGGGCATTTGTCAGTTTTTCCAATCTTCTCAACCTCAAACAAACTCTACCAAACCCACTCTGGCGCAAGACTTCATATAAACAATAAATTTTTTGTCTTTTTTTATAACCGATTGATTATTTCTTTATTTGAAAATTTTATAGTTTAAATTTACTAGTTTTTTAATTAAACTTAAATTTGATATAAGAGAATCTTCAACTTCTATACAAAAAATACTTTTTTTAAAATACACTTTAATAACTTTTTTAAAATTCATTTTGATAACTTTTTTTATTGATTTTATTTATATTTCATCAAAGATAACGAGTTTAAAGTTTTTGTAATTCTGTGATTATTATTAATGCAACTTTCTCCTTCCTCTCCTTTCAGTTGTGACACACTACCAATCAAACTAAACTATAAATGGTTAACATTTATCCTTCGCAATTTTGCACTTTTAATAGGAATAGGAATTCAGGAATTAATAGAATCACTCAAATTTTTCTTTATGATAAACACAATTGTATGATTTAAATACAAATTGAAAAATTATAGTTCTCTTTGTATCTTCTCTTTCTACAATCTTTCTGCATTAAAAGGTTAAAAACAGAATAATTAGAAAAAGTTTAATAACTTTTCCCCTCTATTTTAAATTATAGATATTTTATTAAGCTTCATTCAGAGAATCGGCACTTTTCTACGTACTATTTCCATTGTGTACTACAAGTTTTTGTTTCATTTTTTTGTGATCTTCACTACTTCACTATTTCAAACTAGCAAACTTGTCTAAAATTGTCCATCCACGCTTCCATTGTAGAAACTATTTGCTATATAACATGTTCTAGGTAATGTGTCTGTCTTCCAATTTTTATTTTTATTTTCTCAATGTTGAATTATTAAAAAGGTTAACCCCATTTCATTACTAGCATTTTAAAAATATTTTAAACTTGACATTATTGTTGAATAACAACTTTCAGTTTATCTGAAATTTGCAGAATTCTATACGAAAGGTAAAAGATATTATTTTTAATTTATTTTAATAACACATTTTATTGGTTTTATTTATACTTGATCACTAACAACAAGCTTAAATTTGTCATTTTGTGTTTATATTATTTAACAATTTGTTATTTTTCTAATGAAATTTCTTCTAAGTATGGGTTCTTAATGCCAACTCCAAATATTTGATTCAAATTATACAAGCGAATATTATGGAATTTTTGTTTTAAGTCAAACTGTCCTACACACCAAACTATATAGTTCTCTCTGTGGTAAATCACAAATTAAACTCGGAATCACATTTCACTTCATCTCCACAGAATTCAACTCAATTTGCCAATCAGCAGCAGCAACAATAACAACAAGATACTCCCCTGTAACTCGTGTTTGAATTTTGATATAATTTGATCCCAACACCAAAGATTGGACTAAAAGGATTTAACGGAAGTTTTGTATCTTACGTCGCGGTGCCATTTTTTAAAAGGTGAACACAAAATCATTATTAAAAGCGGGGAAATGACTATTTCTCATTTTAAATATATTTTATTTCAATTTTCTTACGAATTTACATACAAAATTATTTACATTACAATTTTAATTTAAATTTTTAAAGTTCATTATTTTTCGGATTCAATTTTTACATTTATGTTTTGACGATGGTATCAACTACATGATCAACTATCTCGCCCAATAAATCACTTTTAAATTCTTAACCGTTTACTTTCTTAATCTTCCTCATCTCACTGAAGCCAAGTATCTATTGGTCCACTTCACAGAACGCACTTTATCTTATTTACATTGAAATCCAATTAAAAATACATTTTCCTTATTTTTTTTATTAAAGAAAAAATTTTTATCATTCATCTCTACTGTAGTGAATAATTGTTTTCATTTTTTTAAACTAGATTTACTGCAAGCAGTACAGCTGAGCGATAATTCATGTAATTCTAGCCAAAATCACAGGTAAAATATAAAATTGAACTCAAACTTAGAGAATACTACATCTTTCTTACTTCTTCCATTTCCCTTTTCTCAGTTCTCTTCAAAGTTACACGTTTCATGATACACAGGACAGTCTTGTTGTGACTCTCCACTAACGTAATCTACAAACATTTCCCAGGTCGTCCAACGCTATTTAGAACAAAGTAATGAATAATTTTAAACAGGTTAAACAGTCAATGGTAATAAAGTGAGAAGTGCAGTCCCTCTCTGTGTCAAAGGTCAAGTCAGTCTGTTCTTTCTCAATTGCCAGTGACCACTGCACCGAGTGGCAGACAAATGTTCTTGTTGTTGGTTGTGTTCGTTCTCTCCTCTCCCCAAGCATGTTTCCATTGAAAAGGGTGTAATTCGATACCCTACCATCTGCCATATGCAGCAGCAGAGTGCGCATTGCGCGACAAATTGTATTACGTAATCTTCGCACATTTGTGTTACTCGAATAATAATTATTTTTATTTTTACTTACTACAAATATTTGTAGGTTGTCCTTGCACCTTACCCTTCACCCATAAAGCATCCTCACCACATAGAGAACGACAAACCGATATAATTTAGTTTTATTTAATTAATTACATTAAAACACTTTTTACCTGCATTTTATTGAGAGGTTATTAAATTCCTTTGATTGGCTTCTTCCCTGGCACATGTCTTGTAACATAGCCCTAATTGACTTCAGTGGCTGGTCGCGTCCTTGAGATAATTTGTTCACAAATTCTCCACACATTTCTATGCTAACATTTCCTTCTACTTTCACTGTAGAAAGAGCATTTGAGCTTCGGCCAAAAGCTGACCTCACTCCACTCACTCCACTCATTCGCTCGCTGGCGCTCGCTCATTCGTTCCGTTCGTTTCGTTCGCTCAGCTAATTACGATGACAAATTGTTATTGAATACCGTAAAATCTCTAATAAGCGCCGCATTCAATTAAGCGCCGCATTCAAATAATCGCCGCAGCCAGAGCCTGTTTAAATTAATAAGCGCCGCATTCAAACAAGCGCCGCACTTTGAGAAGGTATACTAAATTTTAGTGTTTTGTAACGTAATTTCGTTAGAAAAGCATCAAAGTTGGAGTAAAAACTACGAAAAAAGATATCGAAATTTATAAACGCCGCATTCAATTAAGCGCCGCATTCAAATAATCGCCGCAGTCAGAGCCTGTTGAAATTAATAAGCGCCGCGGCGCTAGTTTGAGATTTTACGGTAAATATCGCTCTTGGCCTATAATCAGATTGAGCGAAGTAAATCTTGTTAAATAAATTGAAATTTAACTTTTTTAAACATTAACTTTCAACTGAATACAAAGTAAAAAATTAATGGCAAACTATTTTGTTAAAACGAGTTTAGTTCTTGTCCACTTTGGCTCGTGCTTTTAAAGACCAGTTCACATTCATCTCCTTCTCGATTGTGAACTTGTACATTCTGGTCTGCATCCATGTTTTTCTGTCAGTCGTCTTATAAAAGGTCAAACTAATTTTAGTTATATTTTATATAAATATTTTTAACTTATCGTGGCATTATTATTGAATAAATAATTTCAGTTTACGTGGAATTGGTCTTATGTCTTGGTATTGGGAAAATCAATCAAACATTTTATTTAATCTAATTTTACTTCTTCATCTTTTAAAAGTTTTCTCGTCGGCATTTCCTCCATAGCATTATACTTTGTAAATGGTAATTTTTTAATTCAATTCTTCAATTAGTTTATAAATTGCATTTTTCTTATACTATCTAACTTCAATAAGTTAAATATTTTGAAGTAATCGATAAAAAGTTTTATTTCTATTTTAAGTAAAGTTTTAATTTGGCATTTGCTAAAATATCTCACTTTCTCAACATTCGAAATTATCGAATTTGTGCTTAAGTCAAATGACCAGTGTTATGTGGCATTTTGTGAAAGCTGACTGTTTTTGCTGTTTCGAAAATATGTCTCTCCTTAGGATTTTATTGGTTTGTGTCTGTGTGCTTTACTATCTGCAATCTGTCCAAAGTGCTTCACTTTCGTTACGATCTGACAATCTTTCAGATTCTGGTTTGGGCGTGGGTAAGTTATTTTGTTAGATAAAAGAGAAATGTGGGTTGTAATCGTCTTGTTTTCTTATTTCAGCTCATACTTTAGTCGAAGGACCCAACACTGGTCGGCCACTGCTTTCAGGAATGATTACTGAGGAGGTGGAAGAGATTACTGCTCAATCCGTTACTTCCACCGAAAGTACCAACCCCACTACATTGACCGAGGCATCAGGATCACCCAAATGGCTCAAGATACTTCGACTAGTCACTCTTAGAACTCTTTCGATCATTTGGATTGCAATGGGCATTTGTCTGTGTTGCCAATCGTCTCCGGCCCCAGCAAATTCAACCAAGGCCATTCTGACACAATCATCAGCAGAAGTCTCTACTTTGGACAGAAGCACTACCAACGATAGTACCAGCAATAACTCAAGCAGAACTGTCAACTAGTTTGGTCATAAATCGATCGAGTTTCTCTTTCGACAAGTAAAGTGCTATTCTTATTCATATTCCACAGGAAAACTGCACATGAGCAATAAATTATTTGTTTTATTTTCACATTTTTATAACCGATTGCTCATTTATTTATTTAAAATAATGACTTAACTTTACTAGGTTGTTTTAAATTTAATTTTAAAGTTTTACTTTATATAATTATGAGAGATTTTGTTTAAATGGTATAAAGTGTCGGTCTTCCAGTTGTTATCAAATTATTTGATTCAAATACAATGTAGAATTATTAAAAAGGTTAACCCCATTTTATCAATGGTATTTTTATGAAACAATTTTAAACTTGGCATTAATGTCGAATAACAACTCTCAGCTTATCTGAAATTCTATGTCCGGTAAACATGTATCCTGGTTTATAAGTACAGATAATAAGCAGTTTTTATAGCATTCCCTCTCGACTCGTATTCAAATGTGTCAGACAAAATACTTTGAAATTGCATGATGTTTTTATTTCGAGCTTAAAGTTAAATGTAAATTAACTTTCAAAAAGTTTTTTTAAGTAATGTTTGTCTCTCCGTGCTATGTAGCTTATTAAAATCTAGTAATGTAAACCTCAGAAGTGCACAAGCAGTCCGCGGAGAACTTCCTAATAACTTCTTTTGGAAGTTTTCTCTTTGGCTACTACTCCATAGCGTGTGGAATAATCTTTAGCTTATTCTCAATGTGTTGATCGTTGTTTATGACTTTGCATCGACCGTAATCCCTATTTCTGCAAATGAAAGGCTAAATCACTTATTTTAAATTTAATATTGTTGACAAATTATATAGTTTGTTTTATTTTTATTAATTAGGATTTTAAATATTTTTCCACCAGTTAGTTGTTAAAAAGGTTAAACTCATTTTACATGTACTTTTATTTGATAATTTTAAACTTTACATTATTGTTGAATAACGAATCTTAGCCAACCAGGAATTGTTGGCCCATGTATCCTGATGTACGGATATAAGTGTAGGTAATAAGTATTTCTTTTAGCATTCCTTCTATACTCGTATTCAAATTTATTCAAAAAAATATTTACAATAAATACTTCTATCGCCTTTTTTCCATTTTTACGGACATAGGTCAGTCAATTCACTTTGTAAATGGTAATTTTAAAAAAATACAATTTGTAAATTGTTTTTTGGATTTAATTTATCAAAACAGTGTTAAGTTTGCACTCAACACGCTCGCAAAAATGATCTTTTTTGTGGAATGTTTTTGAAAACAATTCTCCAATCAGAACTTGTTCAGTTAGAACCAATAATTGCCTGACTATTTCGCAAACTCAAATTTTTCTCCTACTTACCAAAAGATGTCCTATTTGTGAAAAGTAACCGATCAAGTGAACTCTTATTCACATTTAACTTTAACTCCAAATGGATTCAAAGGTATATACACAATATTTTTTAAATTACTTTAAAATGATCTTGCTTTTATAAACAACAAACGTTAGTGAGCCTGTCCAGCTTGGTTTTGTTTTCTTGAACTTTTGAGGTTTCAGACTCTTCAGAGACTAAGAAGTTTTTTAAAGATAAAAAGTACGAATCATTATTGATAGTAGAACAATAATTCATTCTGTAAATTTAAATAAACATTATTTCAACTTTGTGACAAATTTATATAGCAACTTGTTTCCATAGAAATTTTAATTTAATATTTTTATTTAAATCAAAATTTTTCATGATTCAAATTTTTACATTTATGTTTTTTTAGAATACCTCATTTCTTTATAAATGGTTTCATAACTGTTCACTTTAATCATTTCGATAGCAGACATAAAAGCTACAATAAAGTGAAAATTTGTTAATTGTTCTATGAACTATTCTAATTACTATCATGCAAAGCATGAATCTCATTAAAAGTCTTAATCGTTTATTTAATGAATCCCCATCTCACTGATTGTGACAAGTATCCATTGATCCTTTCAAAAAAAAAACGCACTCACTCCTGTTGATGATTGTCGGCTATGTCCACACTAGTTGATGTCCAGATGGTGCTTGACCGTGATTGGTTGAGTAGAGAAAAAGCAACTATTCTGATAGTGTGCACTAATCGTGTTCCAGAGATTAAAAGGTAAAGCCAAAATTTTTTTAAATTATTTTTTTAAACAATAGATTGTACAATTTTTATATGAATTATTAAGAAAATAATCTGGAAAATACAATTATAAGTTTATTAAGGTTTCCGATTTTTTGTATTCCTATTTACTGAGTTATCAAATATTTAATTCATAAACACAAAAACTCTGATTATGCTTCACGTATTTTATAGTATATTATGGTATTCTATGCTAAAGCTTATGATTTACGTATATTAACTTTTTTGTAATTGAAAAATAAATTTATTTTGACATATTGTTTGGGTTTACACTGATTCAACATTCAGCAAGGGGAACATGTGCTGCGTCAAAGCAAATATGACATCGAAAAAACTCTAAACTTTTATCACCAGAAAATAGAAACTTAAATTAAACTGATTTAAAAGATCTTATTAAAATATACTGAAATATATTTGTATTTAGATTAGAGTGTACTATACGTAATGCAAATGGTTGGGGCAAGTCAAATCAATTTGTTATTCTGCTGTTTAATCTTTTCCGGTGGTTAATTCATATAAAAGATTTGTCATTTTAAACTAAATCACCCAGGTACATATACATGTATTCTAGTTTGATTTTTCATGTCTCCATTACATTAATGATGGTTAATGGTTAAATAGATTACTCCATGACGGTTTTTAAAAGGTAGACACCGAATCATTATTAATGTTAAAACGGAGAAATTACTCTATCTCATTTTAAATATAGTTTATTTTAATTTTCTTAGGAATTTATATTATATACAAAATTATTTTCATACGAATTTGAATGCAAATTTTTTAAATCCTTGTTTTTTATTCAATTTTCATATTTATGTTTTTTGATGATATTTTTGTCACTGAAAATGGTTTCCTAATATTCTCTTTTTAAACATTTTCACAGTATGCTTAAAGTCTTTATTTAAAATATGTTAATTCTTCAACTATCTCACCCAATAAATCGCTTTTAATGTCTTAATCGTTTACTTTCTTAATCTTCTTCATCTCACTGAAGTCAAGCCTTTCCAAGTATCCATTGGTCCGCATAAGTGAATTCATAGAACGCATGTTATCTTATTTATGTTTTTAAACCCGAATGCAAATGCATTCGTTCTATTTCAATTAATGAATATCGGAGAATGTGCATTTTGAACAAGACTGATTGATTACTGGAATAGTGTTCAAGATGGTCGGATTATTAATAACTGGAATGTCAATTAAAAAACATTAAAATTTATCTATCTAACAAGATGTTTTATTGTTCAAGGCAGTGGTTGGATAATACAACTGTCTGTGTACCTGTGATTAAAAGGTAAACAAAATTCACAAAATTATTTCCTTAACAATTATTTTTGCAATTTATTATTATCAATTATTGTTACTGTTGTCCGAAGTTGAGTGAGGTTAGGTTACTGTCGCTCAAAGTTGAGTGAGGTTAAGTCACTGAATGAATTTGAAGATTCACATTTTTGTAGATGAATCGTGTGTTTGGGTAGTTTCAAGTTTTATTTGTGCCCGCCTGTTCAACAAAATTGTTTCAGTGAATCGGATCAGTTGATGAACAATCGACCATAAAACCACGTTTGCCAATTCATTTAAAATTTTTATAGTTTATCGCTATCTTTATTAATTTACTTGATATAATTATGGATACATTGTGTTTGACTACAATATGCTATATGAAAAGTTAAATTACATATCTTAAAAATTTACTTTAACAACTTATCTAATTGATTTTATTATATTTGACAATTAAAAGAGTTTAATTTTAAGTTTAAGCCAATAGTAGGGTTAAATATGTCAATCTTTTTGTTTATATTATTGGTTTACATTTTAAAAGCACAATATAAATTAATTGACTCCTTGAGTAAATTGTTTCTTTTGAAGTATTTGATTGAAGTATTGGATTGTAATCAATTCACTTTTTACTCTTGACTTCTTAAAAATTTCAATAGAATTTATTGACATTAAATACTCAATCTGTCTGTGCTTAACAACTTTATTTACAATAAAGGGAGCTGCATACAAAATCTACATGGTGCCGTTAAGTGGCAAAATAAATGGATAGACTGGTCACGTCTGCTTCTCGATTGTTCACTTTATCATATTTTCACATTCTCCTGATAAAAGGTCAAACTAATTTTACTTATATTTTTATTTAACTATTTCATATTTGTCAAGGCATTATTGTTTAATAATTATTAACTAATCTCAGCTTACGTGGAATTGAATGGTCTTAGGTTTTGGTATTCATAGAAATTAATAAAACATTTGTTTAATCCTTTTGTTCTTCTTTAAAAAAATTCTTATCGGAATTTCCACCATTGCTCATCATTTCATAAATGGTATTTTTTAAACGTTGTAATCTAACTTTACTTTAAATATTTTGAAGAAATCGCTAAAAATTCTCAATTCTATTTAACATAAAGTTTTAATTTGGCATTTGTTTTAATTTCTCACATTCTTCATAACATTCGAAATTATCGAATTTGTGCTCAAGTCAAATTGACGTGTGTTTTGAGACATTTTGGTAATGCTAACTGTTTTGACTGTTTCGAAAATATGTCTCGCCCTCGTCTTCTCTTTGCTTGTGTCTGTGTGCTTTACCATCTGCAAACTGTCCAAAGTGCCTCACTTTCGGTACGATCTGACAATCTTCCTGATTCTGGTTTGGGCGTGGGTAAGTTATTTTGTTAGATAAAAGTGAAATGTGGGTTGTAATCGTCTTGTTTTCTTATTTCAGAACATGCTTTAGTCGAAGGACCCAACACTGGTCAGCCATTGCCTTCGGGAATCACTACTGAAGAGGTGGAAGAGATTACTCCTCAACCCGATACTTCCACTTCCGAAAGTATCAACCCCACTACTATGACAGAGGCATCAGGATCACCCAAATGGCTCAAGATGCTCCGACTTGTCGTTCTGTGCACTCTTTCGATCATTTGGATTGCAATGGGCATTTATCTGTTTTGCCAATCGTCTTCGCCTAAAGCAAACTCAACCAAGCCCACTCTGGCGCAATCATCTTCAAAAGTCTCCACTTCGGACAGTGACACTACCAACCAAAGTACCAACACTAACTCAAGATGCACTGCCAACTAGTTTGGTCATCAATCGATCGAGTCTTCATTTCGACAAGCAAAGTGTTCTTACTATTCTTATTTCCATTCCACACAAAAGCTACACATGAGAATTAAATTATTTGTTTTATTTTTAAATTTCTATTGCTGATTAATCTTGATTCTTAAATTTGTTTATTTATTTGAAATTTTTAGTTTAGCTTTATTTCATTTTTAATGTTGTAAATTGATATAATTATGAGAGATTTCATTTGAAAAAATGATTTTCATACAAAAGGTAAAAGCTATAATTTTCAATTTACTTTAAAAATTTACTTTCTTAGTTTTATTTATACTTGACCACTGAACGTTTAAATTTGCCATTTTGTGTTTATTTTATTGGCTTATATTTTCAATACACCTTGTTTGATTTTCAGTTAGGACGAATCTTATTGAACGGTAATTATCATTATTGCAATTAATGCACTATTTACTCAACTTCTGACTTCTTATGATTCGATAGAATTTATTGACATTTCAATAATCAATCTTCTTATATTTTTAATTTATTTTTAATTGGATTACTTTTTTAATTGAATTTTTTAAAAATTATTCCACAGTATCTTTTTTTAGTGAAAGTTCGTCTAAATGTGGTTTCTTACAGCCTGATCCGTGAATGTTTGTTTGCATGACGAAATGCAACTTTCCCCCTAATCACAAATCACAATGTTGTCCTCTCTATGGAAAGTTTCAAATCAAGCATATGAGTTTGGTTTCACATTTCACTTAATCTCATAAAAATTTAAATCTATAGATTTATTTAAATCAATAAATTGACGATCCTTCAAGTTTTTCGAACGCCACAGCCTTATCTTAAATGGTTTTATCATTTTTCACTTTAAACATTTCGATAGTAAGCTTGTTAATGTTCCAATTGAAGTGAAAATTTTATAATTGTTATGAAACGGTCAAAAACTTTTATACAATTTTGCAAATCATTTTTTTAAAATATCTGCAAATATACTTAAACTACAAATGTAATGTAGAGTTTGACCAGGTATTCTTTGAATAAAAATGTTTTTGTTTCAACTAATAGAATGTACTCCAAATGTATATTAAAATGTATTTTGTTATATCAATATGAAATTCAAATATGATTACGATACATAATATAAAACCTAGTTTAAATAAAAACATGTAAAGTTTAGATAAACAAATGTTATCGATTGTATATCGAAATGCCAAGATAATTTTCATAGTAATTCATAAGTAATACATAATCTTTATATCGCGTGAAACTTTTCAATTTAACTAATTATAACAGTGATGTGACGTGTTTCATTTGCAGTTCGAGCAAATCATTGTGAAAGGTAATTGAATGTTTTCTATTGACTTTTGACTCAATAGCTGAAAAATTACTATTATTACATTTAACATAGAACATTAATTGCTTTACTTTATTTTATCTGTCTTTATGTACTAATAGTTATTTCTGTTAACATAGGAAAATATTTTTATAATTATTTTTCTATTAATTTTAATCTATTATTTCTCACAAATTCTTTTCATTCTACTGTTAAGTCTTCTACCATAGGCTGATTGATTGGTTTGCCATTAACAATATTTTCCACAATTCTTGTTCAACTTTGCTATCATCTCACACTTTCTCAATTTAAAGCAATCAAATATTTGACGTCTTTAAAGGTTTATTATTACAATTAAATTTTCTGATGAATTTATTTTTATTATTCCGTGCAAATTTTACTAGAATTTGCACTTGATAACTGGAATTGTGTTCAAGATTAACTGATTTCTAATATCTGAAATGCTACACAAATAGGAGTTAAGTTTGTATATCAAATATGAAATGTTTTGAAGTTCTAGACTTGTGTTTGCAATCTTTGATGATATATCTCTGTGATTAAATGGTTAATTCAAAATTTGCAAAATTATTCAGCAGATGTTTCCACTTTGGGAAGTGGAAATATATTGCTACGTCGTGTACAGCATTTCCCTAATAAAAGACTCAAAATTCTCGCATGTTTTATCTAATAGATTTTTTTACCGTTAAATCTGAATCTGAAATCAGATTGAGTGAAAGTCTGTGTAATCGCGAGTTATCTGATCCCAAAAGTCATACATTGTGCGTCCAACTGGTGCAGAAAAGACAACATTTTAGGGTTCAAACAAACACATTCTAATGCTTTCGGGTTTCAATGAATAACTTTTGATAACACACACTTTAGCTTATTTTGATTTCGGATTCGGATTCAGTGGTTAAAAATCTATCAGAAAAACCATGCGAGAACTTTGTGTCTTTTATTATGCTGTCTGTATAAATGCTGTACACGACGTGAAACCAACCAAAGTACCTTCACTAACTCAACTTTCAACTAGTTTGGTCATCAATCTATTTAGTCTTTCTTTCAACAATCAATGTGTTTTTACAATTCATATTCCTATTCTACACAAAAATTACACATAAGCATTAAATTAATTGTTCTTAAATTTTGATGGTTTAACTTTAATTTATTAAAAAAATTATTTGACAATTATTAGAGATTTTAGAGAACGACAATCCAGCTTCATACTAAAAGGTAAAATTACTTAATTCTAATTCACTTTAATGACTTATATTTAAATGATTTTACTTATACATAATCAACAAGAAGTTTAAATTTGTCAACCTGTGATCATATTATAAATTGTTTGACTTCTTAAGTAAATCGTTTTTTTAGAACCTTTCGACTTGGTATTGAATGGTAATTAATATTTCAATTAATGCATTTTTACTCAAGACTAATGAATCAATATAAATTATTTTCATTTCATAATCTGCATATACTTAATTTATTTTAATATGATGGGTTTTTAAGTTAAAAAGGTTGGTGCAGGTCATGGCAATTTGTCATTTTGCTGTTTATTCTTTCGCGGTTGGCAATTTCATGTTTTTAGTTATATTATTTTCCCTGAAATAAAATCTCGGGAACAATCTTGTTCAATTTTATTCAAAATGGTCATTCTCTCCAAAGCAAAGACCAGAAAGGAAGCTACCGAATGATCTTCATTGTAGCAACTACATGATCAACTATCTCTCCAATAATTCACTTTTAAAGTCTGATAACCGATTATTTTCTTAATCTTCACTGAAGATTGGTCTCTTCAACAAAATGCATGTTATCTGATTTATAAGCGAAACCCGTATGAAAATTTCATTATGATCTGTGGGTCCATTAAGTAATATTGCTCACATTGTATAAAATGCCCATTTTTGACAAACAAAAAGCAATTGAATTAATTACAAAGGTTTTTCATAATTGAGTTTAACTTCTCAATCACTTTTTAATATCTGAAATTACAACAATTCTTGTTCATTTTAAGATTCGAGGAATTCGCCATCTACTCCCACTTTCTCAACTTAAAGTAAATCATATTGATACGCTTTGTTTTATGATTTATTATTACAATTCTTTTCGTTTTCAATGTAAATTTAATGGAATTAGATTGTGTAGCTTAGAATGATAACTGAAATTGTGTTGGAGATTGACTGATTTGTAAGATAATGAATGCAACATTAAAAACATTTTTTTATCAAATCAAAATTATTTGAGAGTGTGGTACCATTGATTAAAAGGTAAACCCAAAATTTGCAAAAATGATTGATCAGTAAAAATTGTGAACAAATATTTTGGTTATTACGGTATCTCATTTTTGTATTTTATAATTTTCAATACATTTTTATTTATTTCGTTTACAAGAGATCTCAGATTCGATATATCTTGATTCTTTTTGATTAAAATTAAATTGTATTTTGACATGTGACCACTGATACAACATTAAACCAGGAGAACTTATGTTTTGTCAACGCTAATATGGCTTAATAACAAAAATACCAAACTCAATAATTTTTATAAAGCAAACAAACGTTAAATTAAAATTTAATCATTCTACAATCATCACTACTGTATTGAATACTTATTTTCACATTGACATTTTCCCGATTACAATTGGATAACCTTTTGATGATCATTATCTTGAGACTAGTATTCTTTGGTTTTCAAATTGAGAATAAACTTTTTGTTAGACATTAATGTACTACTGAATTACTAATTGTCTAATGGTTTAATCAAAATTTCTTTTACTAAAAAGAAGTCCAAATGTAGGTTTTTACAAAATATTGCAAAAAATTTAATACATAAAATAGTTCAATTCAACAATTTGTAAATTAAACAGAATATGTGGAATGGCTTTGAAATCACGAATACAATCAAAACTTGTTCAGCTTGAACCAACTACTTCTTGACTGTCTCACCGAATCCAACTTTTTGTTTACTAACGAAATGTAGTCCTTTCTGGTACAGGTAAACTCACTTTCATAAGCATTTTGATTAAAAATTTTACAATCACATATATCTCGTATACAAAAAAGGTAAAAAAATTTATGATTCATTTATTCATTTGTGTAGTAGCTAATGTTGACAATGTATGTATGATTCATTTATTAACATTCATACGAAACGTTCATTTTGGTCTCTTCTTAAATAGTTTCATCCTCTTTTTACTTTAAATATTTTGATAGTAGACTTTATTAATGCCACAATTTGAAAGAACTCGTTATGAATTTCATGTATGAAATAATATGAAAGGTGAATAACTTTTACACAATCTTGCTAATCCATTTTTTTCAGATATTTACAAATTTATATTTTTTACTGCACATGTTATTCTCTGAATCCGCGACAATTCTTACACAATCGTTGTGCAATAATCATGAACAATTGAAATAAAATTCGCTATTTTTTATTAGATCAGAACCACATGAGCGACTTTTGTAAAGGTAATCAAGAGAATCTTTAATGGATTGGTGAAAACTTTGACAACATTTAAACGAATTTTTTCACCTTTTATTATAATGCGTGAATAATAATTTTGAATAATATATCGAGCTACAGTTACATTTAAATTGTGTTTATTTTCTATGAATTCTTAATACAAATAAATTTAAAGTTGCAAAGAATTAATTGGTTTTAAAAACTACATCCAGACAGCAACTTCTGTGTTTCACATTTCTCACATTATCGATCATAAAATTATTATCTTGTATAAATTAAGACCTGAACATTATCTTTTCAAAATGGTAAGATTGTTTAAAAAAGAAATTCTCAATAAATTGAACAATTACAAATATTTACAAGCTCAAAAAGTCATATAATGAAATTATATAATCTAGAAAAATGATAAAACAAGTTAAAGCGTTATTTCGTAATTTTGGATAATAAAACGGTTTAACCAATTTAATTAATGTGGGGTTTTCACAATTGTTTTTAAAATTTTGATATTGAGTTCAATAACACATAATCTTCCGAGGTTTATCAAAAAGATTGAATTTATTATTTTAAAGCTAACCTAAATACTATTAAATTCAATATGTTGCTTTCTGTAACCTTAATTTAAAATTTTTAAACACTATTCAATAGTCATTTATAATTAATTTTTAAAAATTTTATCCTTTGTTGAGAGTCGCATAGAATTAAAAGGTAAAATTTCTTCAATTAAATTGTGTCATAAAAAGCATTTGACATTTGTATTTATGCACGGCTTCTTTACTGTACTCGACCTAATAAAGCAATTGTACTTGACACTGTGCAGACTTACTTGTCTTACTTGTACGTACCTGTCTGCAGTCTAAAGTGTAATCTTGTGATGTTAATTAATAAATAACTCAGTTGACTGTTCAATGTGTCAATGCAAAAGTGTCACTCACTTTAAATGTGGATGACGAGTGACAGTCACCATAGCGACAATCGTGACTTTGTGACAAATGACGTACATGTCAAAATGGTTTTACTGTCGAAAACATGCAAAACACAAATGCAAAAGTGTTACACCTTAGGTTTCAATTGCTTGTGTGCATTAAAGCTTAAATACTCAACTGTGTCAATTTTTTAAAAATGAATTCTGAAAATGGTGAAATTTTGCCCGAGAAAAGGGCTCCAAGTAGAATACCTATTGCCATAAGAACATATTTGATGAGATCAAATCCTACAAAACAAAATGAAATTTCATCTTCAAAGAAACAAATTTCGAAATCGCAAATTCCAATTTTCAATCCAAATTCTACTACTACTACTAAATATCCTCGATCTCTGATAAACAACTCAAAAATCCCTATTTCGATTTACCGTGCAAATTATTTCAAGAGAGCTAAAATGTCTCAAAGTTGTGAATCGAAATCATCTGAGCAAAGTGAATTTGAAAGCAATTCTGAACAAATCATGCCAAAATCAACGGATCCAGTTGATTGGGAAAATGTTGAGTCAGAATCGACTAATGTTGAATGGAGTGATTCTGACTGTGATGAAAAACAAGACAATGAATCGATTGATTCTGACGAATTTAATAATAATGACGAATCATTGAATCCCTGGTGGGACGAATTTGACCTGAAAGCTTATTATCATTTGACACCAAAGTTATCGGATGAAATGTGATTATCAGTGAATGAGTGAGTTTATTTATTAAATATTTAAATTTTCTGTTAATCTATTTAGAATTTAGTGAAAACGTTTTAAAATTTGTTTTATTTATTTATTGATTTTCTTTTCATTAAAGACTTTATTCCAAACACAAAAATTCATAATAACTATAACGAATGGTCCACGTGCTCCTAAAAATGGTTATATTTATTTTATAATTCTCTTTTTGTTTCAATTTATTGCAATTTTTTATTTTAAAATATTATTCAAAACATTAAAATAACATATTATGTAATGGCAATTCTGAACCAAATCAATCAATTATCCATTTGCTTAAACCATTTTATTGTCACAAAAATGTACTTATTTTTAATGCCAAAATGATTTTTTAATTCCTGATCGGAAATGTATCGCTTAGTGTAGTGCTGAACGGAGATTAACCCATTCAAAACGTAATTGCAATGATTTATTTTAATTTTGAAACTACATTTTAAGAGAAACGAAATAAGATTAGATCTGGTTAAAATTAATTTAAAAATGAAATTAACTTTACACCTTTAATACTTATTTATCGTAAAATCACGTGGTTTAATTAAAAAAAAATTTAATTTTCCGAATTGGTCCTCTTGATTACTTAAAAGGTAATAAAAATTGTAATATACACTTACTTGTTAGATATATTCCTAGACAAAATTCTTAACAAGTTAACAACAAATAAAAAATATTCTGTTGTCTTTAACTTTTTTTTCAGTTTCCGATCTTTATTTTGAATGTTTTATTTCTTAATTGCGTCATATTAATATATTTTGAAAAAGGAATTGTCATTTTAATTCAATTTGAGTTTGTGGAATCAAAAAAAGGTAACAACAAATTTTAATTCTTATGTTGCAATTCATTTATTCGTGCAAACTTTTATTAATCTAAAATATTTATTCTAAATTGTATGAATATTTTTAATATACTTTTTATTTTTTATTTTTTAAATTCAGTATTGAGCTTGTTCGTAATTTCAAGTTCATCATTTTAAATTCATAATTAATTCAAAACTTCATCTACATTATTTGATCCCTCTAAAAGGTTTTGGAAACTTATTTTTAACTCTAATGATATTCAAAATCATAACATATGATTCTGTTTTATTATTTTTTTTAGAAAATCTACAATAAATTATCCAAATACTATAGACAGTGAGAATTCGTCCAACGTAAATGGTTTTTGATATTTATTAAAAGTGAATTCAATAAAACGTATTTATTTAACCTTTTCTATTAATGGAAGATTATTATGTTAAGATTTTCTAGGGCTTTTAAAAGGTTGTTAAAACTATAATATTTTGAATCAAATAATATAGATTATTTTTATTTTTATTTAATTTAAGAGAAATCATCCAAATACTTGAGTGTCTGATCATAGACCAATCTACCCGCACCCATTCCATTGGTAAAGTCAATATGATTCCACTTGTTACTGGGCACCTTGTACTCGATCACCTCATTTCCATTTGATCGTAGCGTTCGAAGCAGTCGGCGCACTTCGCGTTCAATGACCAACCAATCCGTTGCACCATACATCACAACCAGTTTCATATCTTTTGGCACGTGAGCAAGTTCAAATTCAGGTGGATACGACACTCCATACTGCGCAATATTCCTCTCCTCTTCGCCATAATCAAAGCGCGCAAACTCGCCACTCTCCCAAATCTGTCCAAAGTGAGCCATCTGCCAGTTGGAACAGGGCGATGGAAAGTAGTGAAAGTAGGTGGGCGTACGAGTCTCGTTCAGACTCGACGATGGACCAAACAGCAGTTGGAGGACAGTACTGCAGATGGCGTTGCCAACACTGCCACGACATGCACCAAATTGGAGCAGTTGATTCACTGGTTGGTTGGTGAGCAGCAATTCACCCGAGACGTGATTGAGTGTGTGTGAGAAGATGTCGATGATGGCTGTGATGGCACTTGGAGCGTGTTGGATGAAAACTGCTGGGGCCCAGGAGATGAACGGTCGTATGATTTGAGCATACTCGGGTCGATGAGTCAACAGAGCAAACATGATTGCAGAGCCTTGTGAATGACCAACATAACCCACAGTTCGATGACCTGTGACCGATTGTACCAACTTCACCACCGCTGGAACATCATGCAGTGCAATGTGATCCCAAGAGAAGCTCCAAAACTTTGCATCCTTCACATCAAATCTCAAATGATGTCGACTGAATCTCGTACCACGTGCATTCGGTGTCCACACATCATATCTCCCTGACTTGACCAGACACAGTCCAAAGTTGTCCCCACAGAACGAATCATTCGAGTGCACAAATGGTGAATTGATGTAAAAGTTGGTCGCATCGCACAGTAGCCCATGAAAGGCAATCACAGGCTTTCTCGTCACGTGATATGTGGATGGATCATAGTTGGGCGGCACAACTCGATGCACAGTGAGAATGTAGCCATCGTCTGTGATCACGTGATGCACCTGTAGACGAAAACCATGGGATTCGATCAGTTCACCGAAAGTTCTCACTTCATCTGGATCGATTTCATTAAATGCGCAAACAAATTTACAAACAGAATAAATAAATAAAACATAAATGAAAATTGAACACTTTTTACAAAACATTATTTTATGACATTTGAATACAAGTTTTTTCTCAAGTCAAAAAGGTTTCTTCTGATTAAACCTGTGAGCAATATTTTCTCACAAACTCACTTTTCTCTCTCCCAATTATTCGAAACTAAGTCAACAGTTATCTGCTTAATCAACTACAATGTTGCACACAAAATCTTGCACTTGCTTTGCACTAATAAGTTTCTATAAATAGTCTTTAAAATTTTTATTTATTAAATAACTTGTTTAAATAGTTGTCTTAATGTGTTTTGAATTAAGACTATTATCAATAGTTTTCTTTATTTATTTTTATAATTGATGGTAGAACTTAAAATTTAATTTAACAAATATTAATTTGATATTTAACCCTTTCAATTACCGGTTTCTTTCACCTCTAACTCATGACTACTAATTTCATGCTAATCTACTCATCTTTATGTTAATCTTGGTGCACAATTTTCTTGAGTTTAAAATTCGGTATCAAAATTTAAAATATGTTACTGAACATTTGTGCTTGTTGTCTCACTGGTTTCCTCGCTTTCTTTCTAATGCTTTCTTGCTATGGTATCTCCAAATTTAAAAAAATCTATTAAAACTTTTCATACAACTTCTAATTTTAAAATAATTTAGCAAAATGGAATTTTATTTTAATTTAGAGATGATCTTGAATTCAATATTAAGCAGTGAATTACATTTGATTTTCGGCGTTTATAAAACTGGTTTTCTCTCACCTTTAACTCATGAGTACAAAAATCATGCTCATCTACTAATCTTTATGTTTATCTTTATCTTTATGCTCTTTGATAATTCAATTGCTCACTCTTGGTGGTGCTCACGTATTTTGGCTTGAAGTTTGAAAAGATTTAAATTTAAAAGGTATTCATTCAAAATTTAATGTTGTGGTATAACTGGTTTCTTTCTTTTTATTATCCTTCTTCTTTATTTTTTAAAACTTCTTTTAATTAGAAAATTTATTAAATCTACTCCATGCCTTTTCATGTTCCCAAAATTTCCATTGGCAATGTCGGATATTTTATTTTATTAAAAAGATTTTGAATCTAATATTTATCACATGTTCAAAGGTATCTGATTTAAACTGGTTTTCACTCACCTTTAACTCATGAGCACATAACTCATGCTGATCTACTCATCATAATTCAATTTTGAAAATTTCAACGATGCGTGTTTTCAAAAGCAAAGATTTAAAATATGTTATGTTCATAGTAAAAATCGTTCTAACAGGTTTCTCCTTTCATTTATAACTCTTGTGATTTTTTGCCGCAAAGTTATACATTAAATAATTTTAATTTTAATCATACACAATTTATTAAGATAAAGATACTTCAATTTTGCCATTGAAATATTCTTTTTTTTAAATGGTTTTACAAATTTTTTTTGCATTGACTAGTTTAGTTCATAATAATATTTTTTTAATTTTCTTAAAAATATATATATATTTCTTATCCAAATATATCCAAATACTTCAAAGTCTCTTGGTAGACCAATCTCCCCGCACCAATTCCAACTGTAAAGTCCGCATGACTCCAAACTTTAGCATTTACATGATGATCAATTACGATGTGAATGCCCACTCTTTTTAAGGCTGAAATCAACTTGTGAGCATCCGCTGGATCGACAAACCAGTCTGTACGACCTTGCATCACTACAATTGGAACTATTTTCGGGATTCTCCATATTGGAATTTTAGGTGGAACTGATTGACCGTACTTTTGAAGATTCCTGTTTTTGTTTCCGTAATCGAACCGTTGAAAACGACCCGACCTGCCTACAGTCCGCGACATAATGATAGGTACAACCGAATTTTGTGGATATCTTCCTCAGTTCTTGGACAAATATTCTGGTTATTTTATATGATATAGCCTATGTATCCCTTGTTATTATCCAATAGATATCGGCTTATCTTATCTTTAATCTATCGAGGAAAAAATTATTTTGTCAAAATACCCAATTTTGCTTGGCGACATAATGATAGGTACAAGGGTCAAAACTGTATGGATTTTGGATTATAACTGTCCCAAACCAATTCTATTAGTTATTAAATGATAGATTTAAGTAATTTACAAGATTTTACCAAAGGAAAATGGTGTCTGCCAAATATTTATAGTGATTTTTAAAGTTTGACTTATTTTTGGCAGACTTTGCTTTTAAGAAATTTCTCAAAATGCATTTTAATCTTAAATCATTGCTTTAGCCACTTTATTTGTTAGTAAAATTACTTAATTTGACATAACTAATTATTTAAACTACTTTAAAGGCAAAAAATATATCAATTTAGAAGAAAATATGATTTGAGAATAAGCAAATCAACGAAAATGGCAAATTTTAAGGTAATTTTGTCAAATTGCTTTCTAAATTTTTCTAGCTATGTTTCACTCGGTTATTTTGCTTAATTAACTTGAAAATGACTCAGAAGAGATATTAAAATTGATTTGGATCAATAAAAATCTAAAATCCATACAGTTTTGACCCTTGTACCTATAATTATGTCGCCAAGCAAAATTGTGTATTTTGACAAAATATTTTTTTCTTAGTTAGATCAAAGATAAGATAAGCCAATATCTATTGGATAATAACAAGGGATACCTAGGCTATATCATAAAAAATAAGCAGAATTTAAAACATCAAACTCTAGGAGATATACAAAATATTCGCTTGTACCTATCATTATGTCGCGGACTGTAGTTGACCAAAATGAGCAACTTGCCAATTGGAGACTGAGGAGGGAGAGTGGTGGTAATAGACAGGCAGACGAGTGTGATTCAAACTTTTGCTTGGACCATAGATTGCTTGAAGCATTAGACCACAAAGTGCATTTCGAACAAATCCCCGGCAGAGGGCGTACTGTTGAAGTGGATTATTGAAAGAAGCAGCAGGCAAGAATTCACCAGGAAATTTCGGTAAAATTTGACCCGCACGAATCAAACTAGGTGCAATAACAGTTTTAGCATTGCTCACGAAAACTGCCGGGGCCCAGGCAATGAAGGGTCGAATCACTTGACCATATTCAGGTCTGTAGGACAACAACTCAATCATTGTCGCAGCTCCTTGTGAGAAACCAACATATCCAATCGTATTCCAACCAGTTATGTGACGAACCAAATCTACAATCGCAGGAATATCGTAGAGTGCGATCTCGTCTAGAGAAAATTCCCAAAATCGTGAATCCTTCACCGAATAGCGAACATGATCACGGGAGAATCTAGTTCCACGTGCATTCGGCAGCCACACATCATATCTTCCAGAAAGTACGCCACAGAATCCAAAATTATCACCACAAAACGAGCCATTCGAGTGCAAAAATGGAGAATTGATCAAGAACACCGACGCATCGCCCATTACTCCATGAAAAGCAATAACCGGCTTTCTTCCTCGATTATAAATTGTAGGATCGAAATCTCTCGTAACAAGACGATGCACCGTCAACAAGTATCCATCATCAGTAAGTGCGTAATATTTCTTCAGTACAAATCCACGCGATTCAACCAGTTCATCAATATTTCTCACTTCATCTGGATCGAGGAGTAAAGTTGAAGATGTTGTAAAAGAAACTTTCAAAATCAAAATCAAAACAAAACGCAATAAAAACATGATAACTTTGAAATTTGTTTTTTATTATATTGAAACAAAAAACCAAAATGAAATGAATAAATCAGAGTTGAGATGACGATGATACAAAATGAGAGAGAAAGTTATGTAAATCTGACATATATATAAGAAAAGGTCAAACCATAAATTTCAATTTTCAGTAACTACTTTTATGAATGAGCCAAATTACACAAACTTTTTATAACTACTTGTACATTTCTTTTAATATCTCTAATATCCATGATCCGGTTAATAAAATCCGGAAGATGAGAGATTGAGGATTATTTTCGGTAGTGGAGCGAGATGTTTTGATAAAAATATTTCGGACTTAAACAGGTTTCATTGAATTAATTATGATAATTTCATTTTTGTTTTTGCAAACTTAGATCTAGTTTAATTCATTTCCAATTGGCGCCGCTGTTGAAGAGTTTATTTCTAAGAGCGTTATTTTAGTGTGAGCAAATTTTGTCGCAATTTTTTAAATAATTAATGTTTTTCTTATTTCCACAAGTGTTTTTATCAGTTTCTGTGTATGTGAAATTACTTGATAAATCGCACTTGACATTTACATGACATTAGTTTTGTTAGTAAATTAGTAATATTTTTAGTTCTGAGAAAGTATCAAGTTTTTTTTATTCAAACATTCGAAGAATAGTAACGTTCTATCTTAAAATGGTTTTATCTTTATTCAAACACGTAAACTCCTACGTTCATGCTAATCACTACTCGTCGTTATGTTATTCTTGATAATTCGATTAAACAGCTTTCATAGTTTGTTTGGTATAGTCTGGATCTAAATTTAAAATATGTGATTAAACACATGTAAATTAATTTTCAATTTGTTTTCACACTTACTTTCTAACACTTGTTATGATCTCTTTAAATATTTCTTTTTAGATTTTTAAATTCTTAAATGCATTGTACTACCAGTATTTTCTTTATTTTACTTAATAATTGAGAGAATAAATTCAAATTTAAATTACCGAATGCAGAAAGCAACGTGAATTTCTTACCGGTCAATATCACCTCTAACTCATGACTATGTTCATGTTTATTTACTAATCTCTATGTTAAATATGACAATTCGTTTGAAAAGCTATCATGGTTTTAGCTTTTAATTTTACAAAATCGAGATCTAAAATATGTTTAAAATATGTTAGTCAGCACATATTTCTTGATGTCAAACTAGGTTTTTCTCTAACTTTCTAACATTTGTAATGATCTCTTCAAATAGGAAAAACTATTTAATCTACTCCATACCGTTTAATGTTTTTGTAACTTCCATTGGAAATGTCGAATATTTTAATTTTCTTAGAAAGATCTTCAATTCAATATTGCTCTGTGTTATCTGATTTAAACTGGTTTAAACTCACCTCATACTCATGCGAACATCACTTATGCTGATCTACTCATCTTTATGTTAATCTTGATAATTCGATTGTTTAGTCTTGGTGGTGCACACGTATTTTGGTTTGAAGCTTGTCAAGTTTTAAATGTATTCATATGTAATGTTTGTGGTTATAACTGGTCGAACTTCTTTATTTCTTCCTATCTCTTATTAAATTTTACAATACAATTTATCAATTCATGTAATTCAATCTTGTTTTCATTCAAAATAAAATAAAAATAAATTTTTTGGATTGCTTCACAAAATCAATACACAATAACTCACAGTGTCAATTTTAACTGGTTTTTTTAAAATTCTACTTTAGTTATTGAGCTAATGCAATTGTTTGTATAATATGGTTATTATATTATCCAGAAGAGGAGAGATTGAAGATTATAATCGGCTATACGGAGATACTTGATTTTGACGTTTGACAATTAACAGGTTTGATTGAATAAATTATGATAATATCATTTTTCTCTTTTTAAATTTGTAATTCCATAATTTTCCACAATACGGCGCTAGTTAAATTTATTAAAACATTATTATATGCATTTATTTTTATTAGATTTAATATTTTTTTAGATGATAGAAGATTTTGATGTGATTTTAAAAAGGTTTTTATTCTATTTTTAACACTAGATGGCGCTATATTTTTTTTAGATAATTAAATTCTCAAGAAAAAAGATCCAAATACAACAAAGTGGGATCATACACCAACCGACCCGCTCCCATCCCAGCAAGAAAATCCATATGACTCCACTTGTCTTTGGGAATTCTGTGTCCAATTACTTTGTTTCCATTTGATTTTAGAGTTCTGATCAACCTTTTCGCATCTGGCACCGTCACCAGTGAATCCGTCTGTCCGTACATGATGATTATTGGAATATTTTTTGGGATTTTTCGAAGGTGAAATTCTGGTGGGTTTGCTTGCCCGTAAGCACGAATATTTTTTTCTATTGATCCGTGATCGAATCGTGTAAACCTGCCAGATATTCTCAATTGTCCCCAGTGGGCGATTTGGTAGTTTGATGAGGAGGCGGGGAAGTGATGAAAGTATGTGGTCACTCGAGTTTTGTTCAAACTGTTCGTTTTACCAAAGAATCCTTCGAGTATTAAAGTACAGAGTTCATTGCCCACTGCACCACGACACAGACCGTACTGATACATGTGATTGTTGACTGACGAGGACATGAAATGCTCTCCGGGCAGTTTGTTGAGTGTTTGTGAGTACACGTCCAACAGTGGTGCCATTATACTGAAGGCGTGATGAATGAAAACTGCAGGAGCCCAACAAATGAAAGGTCGAATAATTCGAGCATATTCGGGTCGAGTGGCCAACAGAGCAAACATAGTTCCCGCACCTTGTGAATAACCGATCCAACCCACAGTCCTGTGTCCAGTAATTCCTCGAACCAAATTCACAATCGCCGGTATGTCCTTCAGTGCAATATCATCCCACGAGAATTCCCAAAATCGTTTATCTTTATCCGTGTACTTCCAATGGTCTCGACTGAAACGGTTTCCCCGAGCATTCGGTACCCAGAGATCATATCTTCCCGACTTCAGAGCACACAAACCGAAATTATCTCCACAGTACGAATCATTCGAATGTGAAAATGGCGAATTGAAGTAAAAGAAAGACGAATCACACAGAACACCATGAAATGCGATTATCGGTTTGCGCAACACGTTGTATGTGGATGGGTCAAAGTCCAATGGAACAACACGATGAACAGTGAGGATGTATCCATCTTGAGTGATCACGTGATATTCCTGTAGAAATAAACCACGTGATTCGATGAGCTCCCGAAAACTTCTCAGTTCATCTGGATCGAACACAAACTTCTCAATAGATGATGAATTAGAATGGACAAAGCACAAAGCGATAACACAAAAATAAAGAATTAAAAATTTTCTATTTAAAATCATGATTGCACAATTTGTATCACATGTTTTATTTTCTGTTCATGCCAATCCAAGCAAACGGTAATATAAACTTTCCATTTCAAAAAGTCTCCATTTTGAGTGACTATTTTTGTCCTAATTTCTCTATTTTCACGCTTTCTCACTTTTCGCAAATGTTTTATGTTTTTTACTAAGTGGTCTTGATTAATTACATTTGATATTAATTTGAAAGTTGTCTACGTAGTTAATTAGTATCTTCTTTTCAATCAAAGATAAAACTTTAACTAAAAATACAATTTTATGGGAAATCTATTTTTCATAAGATTTATATTTGGCTCTGTAGTTTAGATATACTAAATGGTAAAAAATAATTTTTCATGTTTCCATTCAAGAATTGTTCAAGTTTCCCTTTGTTTTTTTGTAACATTTGTTTTAATATTAATTTATACGGTTCAGTGTTCGAGAATTAAAGGTTATATTTATAAAAAACCATTGAATCAATGAAGTTTTAATTCAAGTAGTTTTAAATTCAAAGCTTTTAAAATAATTATTAATTTATTATTATTAGTCTGTGAATCATTTTTTAATAAAATTGTGAACCTTTGTCAAACTTGTGTCTTTCTAAAAAGGTATTCAGCCCCACTACCAGTAATTAAAGGTTATCAATTTTCAATATGAAACTTTCTTTAATATCACATGTTATATTTTGTTTTTCTGAACGATTTAAACTAATCGATTTGATCTAGTTTCAGTAAGTTAACGGTAATAAACTATACAAAATTTCCATTTGAATGACTTTACACATGAACTATTCAAATTTTTCTATTTTCACACTTTATGTATTTCTCACGTTATTTTCATGCTTATGTTAGAATATTTTTTATTAATTACATTTGAAATTTCGGTGTAACATGTGACTTCATTGAAGGTCATTTATAATAATATCATCGAAATTTGTTTTAATATTTTTGTATTTAAAATTTAAAACCTATATTGTTGCATGAAATATGTTATGTTTGATATTCTCGATTTTTGTTTTTTTCCTCCACAATCACTCCCAAGCATACTCGTCCAAGTACCTGAGTGTCTCATCAAACACCAATCTGCCCGCCCCTTGTCCCATGATATAGTCCACATGGTTCCATTGTGCTGATGGAATATTATGATCGATCACAGTTGTGAATCCAAGTGTTCGTAGAGTTTGAATGAGCCTTCTTGCATCAGCTGGATCGACGAACCAGTCCGTATTGCCGTACATTACTATGATTGGTAGGGATTTGGGTATTCGGTAGAGTGGCCATTCGGGTGGGTGTGCCTGTCCGTAGGTCAACATGTTTCTCCTCGGGTCACCATAATCGAATCGAGTGAAACGACCCGAGTGACCTAGTTGACCGTAGTGAGCGACTTGCCAGTTGGAGGTCGAGGTTGGCAAATGATGGAAATAGGTTGGAATTCGAGTGAAATTGAAATTTGTTGTTGGTCCAAAGATGAGTTGAGTCAAGAGACCACAGATGGGCGTCAATGGTGGACGACAAATGGGATACTGAAGAAGTGGATTGATGAATGACTTGGATGGGATGAATTCACCGGGATGCTTTTCGAGGGTTTTATATATTGCGAGAAGTGGGGGCCCGATGACGGTTTTGGCGTGAGTAAAGTAAACTGCCGGGGCCCAGCAGATGAAGGGTCGTATGATGTGAGCATATTCGGGTTGAAGTGACATCAGTGCAAACAGTGTTCCAGCACCCTGTGAATAGCCCACCCATCCCAGGGTCTTGTGTCCGGTAACTGTCCGGATCAGATCCACAAATGCAGGTATGTCATACAAAGCAATATAATCCCAAGAGAATTCCCAGAATCGTCGATCTTTATCCGAATATTTCAAATGTTTTCGACTGTAACGATTTCCACGTGCATTCGGAAGCCACACATCATATCTTCCAGAAAGTACGCCACAGAATCCAAAATTATCACCACAAAACGAACCATTCGAGTGCAGAAAAGGAGAATTTATCAAGAACAACGAAGCTTCACCCATCACTCCATGAAATGCAATAACAGGCTTTCTTAATCGATTATAATTTGCCGGATCGAAATCCTTCGTAACAAGACGGTGCACCGTCAACAAGTATCCATCATCAGTCAGTGCGTAATATTTTTTCAGTAAAAATCCAATCGATTCGACCAGTTCATCAATATTTCTCACTTCATCTGGATCGAAGAGTGAAGTTGAAGATGTTGTAAAAGAAACTTTCAAAATCAAAATCAAAACAAAGCGCAATAAAAACATTTTAACTTTGAAATTTGTTTTTCATTAGTTTGAAAGAAAAAACCAAAATGAAATGAATACATCAGAGTTGAGATGAGATGAGAGCGAAAGTTATGTAAATTCGACATTAATTTAAGAAAAGGTCAAAATTTAAATTCCAATTTTCTGTAACTACTTTTATGAATGAGTCAAATTACACAAATTTTTTATAACTACTTATTTATTTTTTAAATCTTTAATATTTGAGATCCGGTTAATAAAATCCGGAAGTTGAGAGATTGAAGATTGTTTTCGGTAGTGGAGATACTCGAGCGAAATGATTTTGAATGAAGATTTCCAAACTTTAAACAGGTTTCATTGAATTAATTATATTACTTTCATTTTTGTCTTTGTAAACTTGGATCTAGTTTCATTCACAATCCACATCCATTTCAAGGCGCCTCTGTTGAAGAGTTTATTTTAAAGAATGTTATTTTAGTGTGTGCAAATTTCTGTCGCAATTTTTTTTATTAAAATAATTAATGCTTTTTTCTTTTCATATATGTTTTTATGAACTTCTGTGTATGTGAAATACTTGATAAGTCACACTTGACATTAACATGGCATTAGTTTGGTTAGTAAATTAGTAATATTTTCAGAATTTTAACTTGATTTCAATTATTCAAACAATCGAAGAACTGTGCCATCGTTTCTTTAAATGGTTTTATCTCAAATACATAAACTATGTTCATGCTTATCATTATATTAATCATGATAATTCAATAATAAACAGCTTACATAGTTTTAGAATTTTTGTTTGGTATAGTCTGAATCTAAATTTAAAATAAATGTTATTTAACACAAATTCTAAATTAATGTCTAAATGGTTTTCGCACTTACTTTCTAACACTTGTCATGATCTCTTTAAACAGTTTTTCAATTTTTCAATTTTTAAATGGATTGTACTCTCGATATTTATCTTTATTTTGCTTAATATATTAAGGAAGGAATTCAAATTTAGAATACAGAATTTGATTTCCATGAATTCGACGAAAACGACGAATCACACTGGACACCATGAAATGCGATTATTGGTTAGCGCAACACGTTGTATGTGGATGGGTCAAAGTCCAATGGAACAACACGATGCACCGTGAGAATGTAGCCATCTTGAGTGATCACGTGATATTCTTGTAACAGTAAACCACGCGATTCGATGATCTCTCGAAAGCTTCTCAGTTCATCTGGATCAAACACAAATTTGTCAATTTGACAAAACACCAAGCGATGACACAAAAATAAAAAATAAAAAATTATTTATTTGAAATCATGATTGCACAATTTGTATCACATGTTTTATATTATTTTCTGTGAGCTTGAGTGTGATCTAAAGTAAACGGTAAAAAAACTTTAAATTACGAAAAGCTTCCCTTTGAGTGACTATTTTGGTGTCAATTTCACTCTTTTGGCGTTTTTCCTCTTTTACATCGTCCATTACATTTAGAATTACATTAACTAAATTCATATAAAAATATCTACTACATTTTTGAATTTGTTGTGCAGTTGTGAAAGGTAATAACATTTTTCAAGTCCTCAATTGACTTTTTCTTGAACTGTTTTAATTTTTTACTTTTCACTTTGTTTATCACTCTTATTTTACAAATGTTTTATGTTTAAGTGAGATTACTTTTGTTTAATTATCCCAACATTTGATACATTTGACCTTGCTTAGTTTATGTTAATACACATTTATCTAAAAATTATTTCTCTGTCTTCTTGTTTTAATCTTGTTTCACTTAGTCAATACTTGAACTGAACATATGAATATTCACATTACTGATCCCTCATTGGGTAAATTTGTTTAAAACTTGGCGATTGAAGTCATCTTTAGTCTCAAATAGACCACACTTTCTGTTTTGTAACGGAGAACAATGCGACTCGACAGGTAAAAACATTCAAATTAACTTTCCCTCATAATAACTCAAAGTATGACTATCATTAAACATTGCACAATTATTTATTTACACTTTATTTAGTGCGTCCAATGATAGTAATTGAATGAGTTGGAAACCTTTTCAGTATTTACGGAAACTTGTTTCTCTTCTTGCTACTCGACAGCTCATTTACAAATTAATTATTAGACTTGATGAAATAAGGGAAAGAGAGAAACTAATCCTGTTTTGTGTTTATTAAACACTGTTTAAAGTTCGATAATTAAGTTGTAGGTAGATTTGTGACAACCTGTCTACCTGTCCACCTGTCCGTACAAAATCATTACCTAGGACTATTCATAGATGTGGTTATAGATACGTGAAATTTATAAGTTTTACAGTTAGTTTCTATTGAGCAATATTTTACATCCTTCAAGTCTTAAAGCCAAAGGTCAATCATTTAACAAATCTTTTTTCTCACTCTCCAATCTTATTTCTATGCACAAGTTCAAATAATTTTTAATCGACTTTTAGATACTTCTTGAACAATATGTTCAATTTTTTTAATCATTAAATTTCGATTCTTTACATAAAAGGTTATAAACAAAGTTAACATGATTATTTTAATTGATTTTCTAATTTCTAACTTTTACATCAAATTATCCAAATATCGAATAGTGTGATCAAACACCAATCGACCCGCTCCCATGACAATAACAAAGTCAACATGATTCCAGGTTTCACTGGCCACTGCATGATCGGTCAAATTGACATGTATTGTTTCGGCTATCTTTGTTTTAAAGGTTTTTATTATTTTCAACTTTTACTTATGAAGCAATTTCCTCAGTTATAAAATCATTTAGAAATACTAAAATTGTTAATAAATTTCAAAGCATAGATTATTTTTACATTAAAATGCATTACTAGCTGGTTGTGATCATTCGCTCTTGTAAAAAAATTTCTTTTTCTCAATCAATCACTCTCAAACATGCACATCTCCTCGCGATTTGTCATATATAATTTAAACAACATTACAACAATACAAACATAGGAAAACTCAATTGAAATCATTTTGATCGGCAAGTGGATCACGAATTCATCTAGAAACAAAAAAATGCGTCTCAACATGTAAAAATTTATTTAACTACGAAATTTACACAGATCAACATTTACGATTCATTAAGTGCGTCCAATGATAGTAATTTATTAAGTTAGACTTTTTAAGTCTTTAAGAAGTCTTAATAGACTGTTTTATTAAAAAGGTAATTATAATTTGAGCTCACTTGTTTTACACACACTGGTGCTTCAATTATAGCTGGGGAAAATGAAGGAATACTGTTTGAAATGCAATGTCAATTAAATTTAGAGTGAGGTGATAATAATATCTCCGAATTGCACGAATTCAATATGAAACTGCGTGGCCTTTTGAATGGTAAATAAAATTTTAAAAATCCATTATTTCATAATTCTAATTTTTTTAATTACGAGTATTTCTTAGTCTGTATTCATCCACCTGTCCATACAAGATCATCATATAAAAGTTTTTAGGAATGGTTCACCTTACAAATCACAATTCCAGATTGTTTCATTTGAGTTCGATCAATTGATTTGCCTTTATTTTCTGTCATTATATTCACATCACTATTATTACTTTACACCCCGTTTTTGGTCCACCAAATTATTCAATGGTCTCTCTATTATCATCGTAATTTCTAATTTCTTTGTACATAAGTAGAACTCATGCTTACGTCTATTCAACATGACTATTGTCACCGTCTAATTGTAAAGGAATTAAGTACAAAAGTTGTGGGCATTTGTTTAAATGGTTTTATTTCCTTATTAATAAATTTATTTACTATTTAATATAATTTCTGAATCACTAATATTCAGCAAGAAAAAACGTTTATTCGACTTCTTTTCTACTAATCTTAATATTAATTACAATAATTCGATTAAACAGCATTAATAGTTTTAGCATTTTTTATTTCGAAAAGGCGAGATCTAAATTTAAAATATGTTATTTAACACATGTGCTTGATATCAAACTTGTTTTCTCACTTATTTTCTTAACACTTGTTATGATCTTTTCTTATAGGAATATTTATTTAATTTACTCCACAACGTTTCATGTTTTCAAAATTTCCGTTGACAAAGTAAAATTTTTATTTTCTTATAAATAAACTTCAATTCAATCTTTCTCTAAACTTTAACTGGCATTTTTTCACCTCAAACCCATGTGCAAATAACTCATGCCCATCTACTTTATTTTTTATGTTAATCTTGCTAATTCAATTGAATTGAGTCTTGGTGGTATTTTTGTTGGAAAAGCATGTTTAAAATGCATTCATATGAACATTCATTATTTAAGTAAATTCACTTTATATCATTAGCGAGACTCTTTTAGAGTCGTAAGCTTATGCTATTGCCATCGTGTCTGTCTGTCTGTCTGTCTGACCGTCTGTCTGTCTGTAAACCTTTGTCCATATTCTGAGAGAACCGTAGACCCTAAAATTACCAAATTTGGCATACATACACTAGGGAGTATATGTAATCGACTAGTCACACCAAAACTGGGCGCCATGGAACATTACGCCCAATTTTGGTAGCGCCAAGTTTTAAAAAAGATTTTTTGTGGTCACTACGTTGAAAATGATGAACAAATGTGTTGCACATTTTAAATAAAAATATTGGTCCCAATACACCTCTTTAGTGATCCAAATGGATCAAATAAAGTCGTTTTAAAAGTTTCCAAGTTGATAGTTCAAGTTTCTATTTTTTAAGAGTCTCGCACTTTGCCTGGCTTGCCAGACAATCTTATTTTTTAAGTTGAGATTTTTTACAAGGTTTAAAAAGGGGTTTCAACATTAATCCGTGGTCACTCCATTGGATATCTATAATTATTTGATTTTTTGAAGAACTCAGAGAATTTTCAACTTGATATCTATCTGCTACATTTTTATTTAATGAAAATTTTGTTTCCTTGCGCAATTTCAACTTTCAAAGAGGTCACTCAAACATGTGAATCGATAATACGGGTATTTTCACAATCTCATCACTCTCTTCAAAAACTCGAAGCTAAAAAACATTTTTATTCTATCATTTTCAATGTTGCACTCGCTTCAATGCAATAATAAACTTGTATTTGTGTTTGTATATTTGAAATATTTTAAACTAATTTATATAATAAGTTCATTATGATTATTTGATTATTATTTCCAAAATTCTTTTAAAACTATAAATTCAAATTAACATTCTTTTCAACTATATTTTTACATGTCTTACATGTTACAGTGAAATTTAGATCCATACATAGAATCGTTCGTAACAGGTTTTATCTCAATTTAACACATGAAAGCCAAAGCTCATGTTTATAAACAGATTTATGTTAAACTTTATAATTCGATTGCACAATTTTCATAATACGCACATTTTGTTTTAAAAAGTAAAGATTTAAATTTAAAAATGTTTTTTTGCTCTGTTTAAATGATTTCTCTCATTATTTATAACCCTATATATAGCCAGAGTATTTTAAAATTCTTAATAAAACATTGCAATGACGGCATGCTATTGAATTAAAGGTCATTAAATAATCTTATTATTTTTTTTTTATTTTTTTACATGAAATATATGACTAGTTATGTTTTGTATTCTAGATCTATGTTTTCCTTTCAAACAAGCAATCACTCCCAAGCATACTCGTCCAAGTACCTGAGTGTCTCATCAAACACCAATCGACCCGCCCCCTGTCCCATGATATAGTCCACATGATTCCACTGTGCCGATGGAATATTATGATCAATCACAGTTGTGAATCCAAGTGTCCGCAAAGTTTGAATCAACCTCCTTGCATCAGCTGGATCGACGAACCAATCCGTATTGCCGTACATTACTATGATTGGTAGATTTTTGGGTATTCGGTAGAGTGGCCATTCGGGTGGGTGTGGTTGTCCGTATGTCATCAAATTTTTCCTCGTGTCGCCATAATCGAATCGAGTGAAACGACCTGAGTGACCAAGTTGACCGTAGTGAGCGACTTGCCAGTTGGAGATCGATGAGGGAACTTGATGGAAATATGTTGGAATTCGAGTGAAATTGAAATTTGTTGTTGGTCCAAAGATGAGTTGAGTCACGATACCACAGATGGGCGTCAATGGTGGACGACACATGGGATACTGAAGAAGTGGATTGATGAATGACTTGGATGGGATGAATTCACCAGGATGCTTTTCGAGGGTTTTATAACTTGCAAGCAGCGGTTTACCAATGATTGTTTTAGCATGTGTAAAGTAAACTCCCGGGGCCCAGCAGATGAAGGGTCGAATGATGTTAGCATATTCGGGTTGAAGGGACATCAGTGCAAACAGTGTTCCAGCGCCCTGTGAATAGCCCACCCATCCCAGGGTTCTGTGCCCGGTAACTGTTCGAACCAAATCCACAAATGCAGGTATGTCATACAGCGCAATATGATCCCAAGAGAATTCCCAGAAACGTCGATCTTTATCCGAATATTTCAAATGTCTTCTACTGTAGCGATTTCCACGCGCATTCGGTATCCACAAATCGTACCGTTCCGATTTCAGCATACAAAACCCAAAATTGTCACCACAAGACGAGTCTGACGAATTGAGAAATGGTGAATTGAAGTACCACACTGCAGTGTCCGTCAGTACACCATGGTAAATGATCACTGGTTTACGGTGTACGTTGTATGTGAGTGGGTCGAAGTGGGGCGGCACAACTCGATGCACCGTGATGATGTAGCCATCCTGGGTGAGAACGAAATACTCTTGAAGCACAAAACCACGTGAGCGCACAAGTTCGTAGATGGATTTGAATTCATCCGGGTCAGAGGTCAAGAATTGGTGTGAAATTCCAACAGAAATCAAAATTGTAACCAAGAAAAACGCGCTTGAAGTCATCTTTAGCCTCAAACTGACCACACTTTCTGCATGAAGCCCAACAAAATGCGACTCTACAGGCAAAAACATTCAAATTAACTTTCCCTCCTAATGACTCTAAGTATAACTTTCATCCCACATTACGCAATTATTGTGTAAATCCGTGATCGCGGGGCTGTCCTAAAATCCTATCTTCATACAAAAAACAACTTCCTTAGTGTTTATTTATCTCTCTTTTTCACAACGGAATTTACCCAGATCAACACTTGCGCTTTATTTAACGCATCAAATGATAGTAATTGAATACGATGGACCTTTTCAGTTTTTACGGAAACTTGTTTCCCTTTTTACTACTCGACTCAATTACAAATTAATTAAGGCTGGATGGAAAGAAAAATGGGAAGAGCTAATCCAGTTTTGTGTTTAATGTTTGTCAATTAAATTGTAGATAGATTTGTAATGATGTTTGATTTGGATTGGACTGATTGAAGTGTGTTAATTATATGTTATTTGTATTTTTGTTATTGTTCAATGATATTAAATGAAGTTCGTCCAATACCGGTTTTTTGTAAAAAGGTAAAACTAATTAATCGTATTTATTTCATGAAATATTAAATATATTAAGATTTAAATTACATTATGTTACATAAATTGATTTTACATTTGAAACCACTTTTTTGCCACTGTCTCAACGGTCATTTCATATCTAAAAGTGTTATTAACAACATTAACAGAAGTGGACTCAGAACATTTAAATGCAAAACAAATTTTTAAAAGCAATATTTAAACATTTACAAAGTAGAATTTGGCAAAGAAATATTTCGGAAAGCTTAATAACGGTAAATTATTAATTTTTAAATTTAATTAAATTTACTATTTTCATTAATTTTTGTTGTTGTTTAATAATTATATATTGTTTTTTAATCACGTATTTGAATATCTGTTACCATGTGAAGATTACGATCCAGTCTGTACAGGAATCAATGAACAAGGCTGTTTAGCCCCAAAAAATATTTTCATTTTTTTATATTTGTTTTTTTTCTAGCCAACGGATTTACAAACATAAAATGTCATAAACAAAACAAACATGATTGTTTTAAGTGATTTTCTTATTTCTCGCTATTTTACGGGATTGAAGTAATCTTGATCTTCAAACTTAGCAGGCTTTCTGGACGGAACTGAATGTGCTTAAACAGGTAAACATTTAAATAAACTCTCATTAGTTTTAATTCAAAGTATAACGTTCATTATACATTACGCAATTGACCTGTAAATACGTGAGCGCTTAGTTATTTATAGTAATCATGCGCATCCTTATCTTAGTATAACATTTCATTCAAATAACAACTTTCCTTTGCGCAATTCACATTTGCACTTCAATTGAAGTTGAACAACAAAATGAGAGAATCAAGTTTGAAATGCAGTGTCAATTAGATTTAAAGTGAAGTAATAATTATCACTCCGGATTTTACATCTACAATGTTGCAGTAGTTTTCTGAATGGTAACTCCGATTTTTAAATTCATGAAATCATGTTTCAAATATTTTTTAAAATATTTTTTTTATAATTTCAATGTAAATTTTAATATTTTAAAATTTCAACCATTTTGTTGTTTATGTGCATGCACCTGTTCATACATTATCGCCACAATATAATTTTTTTCAGAATGATACACCTTACAAATTACAATTTTAGCCTATTGAATTAGATTTTATGTTTGGACAATTGATTTACTTTTTCAGTCATTCTATTCACTCCACTATAATTTTTATCTGACTTTTTGGAGTAACAAAAAATTCATTAGTTTCTCTATTATTGTCGTACACGACTGCCATGACACAGCTAACAATGTTTTACAAACTACATTATTAGAGTTAATCATAAATATAATTCTTGTAATTTTATTTATGTTTTACATTCATCATCAATTATATAGTAAAGAACAATGATAAAAGGCAATGGTCTAAATTGAATATTAAATAAAACATTCTCTTTCCAAGTTTTTTAGATTACTTCTTAGTTAGTACACAAGTCCAAACAAGTAAGAGTTTTGAGGCATTTCTATTGTGACGGTAAAATCTATTTGTGAGTTATTTCCCTGTACATCCTGTTCGCTCTTGCTAACATCTACAATACGTAATAAACAATGCTATTAAAAATTTTTTAATTTTCCGATCTCTCACTATTAAATCAAATTATACAAACATCGAATCTACAACACGACTATAGGCGCCATCTGATTTGAAAGGAATTAAGTACTTTTCTTAAATAGTTGTATTTTTATTTTTTAATTGTATACCACTTATTAAATCAGTAATATTTTATTTTGAACACATAATCTTTATAAAAGGTAAAAACAATATACTAACATTATTGTTTTAATTAATTTTTTGATTCTTTACTTTAAATTCACATCAAATTATCCAAATACCGAATAGTGTGATCATACACCAATCTACCAGCTCCCATGCCAATAACAAAGTCAACATGATTCCAGGTGTCACTGGCCACTGCATGATCGGTCAAATTGACCTTTGCATCTCTAGTAAGTCTGGTGATCAGTTGTCGTACATCCACACTACTCACTAGTGCGTCCGTTTGACCGTAAAAGAGCACAATCGGGTAATTGTCGGGAATGTTCTCGAGTCGATATTCGGGTGGGAATGGTCTGCCGTACATTTGAATATTTTTTGGTATATTTCCATAATCGAATTGCACAAATCGTTTACTTCGGTACAGTTGACCATAGTGAACCATGTTCCTCACGGAAGTGGACCTCAAAAAATGCTTCAGATATTGTGGAATTCGGGTTTCGTTTAGGTGGGTGGTGCGACCCTCTAGTGCACCCAAAATACGACCACAAGCTTGTGTTTGTGTGCAGAAGATGGCACCAAATGGTGAGAGTAGTTGCATGGACTCAAATTTTCCTCCAATTAAATGCAAAAACTGTAAAGTCGGATCGAGATGTCTAATAAGTGAGGTCATGTCACCTAGGAAGACTGGTGGCGCCCATGCGATCAACGGACGAACTATTCGGGCGTATTCAGGTTTAGAGGAAAGGAGGGCAAACATGATGGTGGCACCCTCTGAGTAACCAATGTAACCCACTTGATCACTTCCAGTTACTTTTCTTACAAAATCAATAATTGCTGGCATATCATCCAGCGCCATTTCGTGGAAAGAGAAATTCCAGTAATATTTATGCTTTGAAGACCATCGCACATGCGCATCACTGTAACCGTTTCCTCGTGCATTTGGATACCAGGCATCATACCGCCCAGTCAGTGCCAAACATATTCCAAAGTTGTCTCCACAGGAGTCGTTGCCTTGTTGAACCAGAGGAGAATTGACAAAGAACTGAGAAGATGCGCCGAAAAGTCCATGTTGAACGATGACTGGCTTGAGGGATGGGGAAATTGGGTTTCGGGATACAACTCGGTGCACGGTCAAAATGTGACCATCCGCGGTTTCCACCGAATAGGTCAAAAGACAAAGACCGTGAGAGGCGAGGATTTGTTCAAAAGGTACAACTGGGTTCGGCTGGATCAAACAAATTAGACATATGATTTTGATCCAAATTGAGATATTTAAATTCTTCATGTTTTAATTGAAAATATTTGACTTGACAAATAGTAGAATTGTACAAAATAAAATCAAACAAACTTTTAATATTTCTAAACCAGCTTTACGCAAACCTACTTATTTTTATCGTGAAAATTTGTACTGCTTTCACTGCTTTCCGAGTCGCTCTAAACAGAATTTTGTTTTAAAGGTTACAAATTAAAAATTTGAAAAAAGCTCAATTTCTTTTTCCTGTTTAGGATAATCGACGTTGGTTTATTGAAAAAGGCGATTTATGTTTGAAATTTTGTCAGAAAATAAAAGATCATAACTTTATTTTTATTCAAGTGCAACGTTTATGATGACATTATTTATTTTGAGTATATTTGCTTATATTGAACTTTAAACCTGATTTGTGAACTTTACAATAAGCATCCTAAAGGTTATCTCAACTTATATGAGTCATCTTATGCTTTTCCAATCGATTGTTGACTCAATGTATCATATATTAGGCTTATCAATTCAAACAAATTATTAACTTGAAATTGTTTAAGCAAATTTTAACTTACTCTTTTTAAACAAAGTACTTTATTTTTTTGTTCATTCCATGTCATTCAATAGAGAATATTTAACAGATATTCATTCTTTTTATAATGTTTTAATTTAGAATTTGATAGTTTTTTTTGAGTTTTTCATATAAATGGTTAAAGTCTCCATAAATCTCCGTGATCAATCTCACAGTTATCTTCAATTGAATAAATTTGATTATTTTATGATTTAAAATATAAGTAATCTTTTTGTCTAAAATGGTACATTGAGAAATACAAAAGATTTTAAATTTATAGAAAAGAGATTTAAAATATAATTGAATTTGTTTGTAAACTATAACAAAGGTATTCTTCAATTTTTGTATAAAAAATTAGTTTTTAAATATTTAAATTGCATAATTACTTGTATAAATATTTTATCGTTCTCATTACTGTCCAGAAATTATCTCAAGTCTTTATCAAGTACGTTAGAACTGATGGACTCATTAGACTTAAGAGTCTATGAGAAACAAAAAATTTTATAAAATGCTTGTTTCTATGTTTATGTTCAAAACTTTTCCTAAAACATAGTGACCAATCAGGACTACGTGACATTCATCGAGTATATTCAACGTCGAACTAAAGTCTCTCGTGATTTGCTGACCCTTTGCTTAATGCACTTAAAAGATTATACAAACAAAATGAACAGACAGAACAAACAACGAATAGACTTTGTCTTAAGATAAGATTTTTGGTAAAATATTACTAAAACATTTTTTTTTGTTGAGTACGACCAATCCTGCAGGGTACAACTAAGAGGCTAACATATGGAGGTTTTGATTATAAACTGAGAGAAACACGATCTTCGGGGACTTGAAATCTTTTCGATTCATTTTTGTTTGCTCGAGTGACTAATGTTTTAAAATATTCTTTTCTGTAATCTGCATATTTTTTAAAGGTAAAATTTATCAAAAATTTTGATTTGAATTTTTAATTGTATTTTAAATTAGGGTTTTTCTTATTTTCTTGAAAATGATTTCAAAATTCAAATTTTGTTTGCCAATTTTCATCTATTTCATATTCACTTTCACCACCTCTGTGTCAGCCATCGCCTTTCCAGCCGATCCCGACGAAAGTATGGATTTCTCCGAATTGGTCTCGTCACGTGGCTTTCGTCTTCAGGAGCACAAAGTGACCACTTCTGATGGTTACATTCTGACGGTACATCGTGTGGTTTCGCCGGAGTTTGACGATGATCATGTGGACCCACAAGAATATTCAAAGACCCGCAAACCAGTTGTGCTCTTTCATGGAATTTTGTGTCAATCACCTGTGTTCTTTTACAATTCACCGTTTGTTGGATCGCAGGATAATTCTTCAAAGTGTGGAGATAATTTTGGTTTTGGTTTGATGAAAACGGGGAAATACGATCTGTGGGTTCCAAATGCTCGGGGAAATGGAATAAGCAATGGTCACGTGAAGCTGGATCCTGTGAAGGATGCTGAGTATTGGCAGTTTTCCTTTGAACAAATCGCACTCTACGATATTCCAGCATTTATCGATTATATTCGTAATGAAACTGGTCACCGAACTTTGGGCTATGTGGGTTACTCTCAAGGTGCTGGATCCATGTTTGCTCTACTGTCCCTACGGCCCGAATATGGTCAAGTAATCCGACCATTTATTTCCTGGGCCCCAGGAGTGTACTTTGAACGTGCCCGAACTATGCTTCGACCCGCCCTCTACTCAACCTATCAGTTCATGCACTCGCATCCATTCGAGTTCACCCTCACCGAGCACTGGTTCAACTCGTTCAGTCAGCAGTTCTGTCACAATCCACTAGGTGTCGCGGTGTGTGGTCAATTTCTCAACTCAGTCTTTGGACCATCGTTGAGTTTGAATCAGACTCGTCTGCCCGTGTACACTCACTTTTCCCCATCTCCGTGCTCTCGCTGGCAAGTGGCACATTTCGTTCAAATTGGTCGAAGTGGCAAATTCACTCGTTTCGATCATCACGAGCGCAATTTGGCGGTGTACGGTCGAACTACACCACCCGAATTCCCCCTTGGACATATTCCACGAAACATTCCCACCCTCATCATGTACGGTCAGAGTGACTGGTTCGTGGATCAGGCTGATGCAAGGAAGTTGGTCCTTCAACTGGCACGTGATCACAAGTGGTCCAAGTTGGTCGAGTATCAGGTGCCCAATCCAGTGTGGAATCATTTCGACTTTCTCACTGGGCAGAATGCGGGCAAATTGGTTTATGATAAGACGTTGGAATTTCTCGATTTGTATGTTGAACCGAATCAATAAATCAAATTACATTCTTTGTGATAATCTAAATTGTAATAATCTAAAAAAGTATTTCTATGATTTTATGTATGTTTTCAAACATTTTCTACTTTCAGCCTTTTCTTGTTCTTTTCGTCTAATCTCTTTTTAGCGAGACTCTTTTAGAGTCGTAAGCTTATGCTATTGCCATCGTGTCCGTCTGTCTGTCTGTCTGTCTGTTAACCTTTGACTATATTCTGAGAGAACCGTAAATCCTAAAATTATCAAATTTGGTATACATACACTTTGGAATATATGTAATCGAATAGTGACACTAAAACTGGGCGCCAAGGACCATGACGCCCATTCTGGTGATAAATGTATTCTGAGAGAAATGTAGGCCCCTAAATATTATCAAATTTGGTATACATACACTTGGGAATATATGTAATCGACTAGTCACACCAAAACTGGTCTCCATGGATCATGACGCCCATTCTGGTGACAAATGAATTATGAGAGAACCGTAGACCCTAAAATTACCAAATTTGGCATATATACACTAGAGAGTATATGTAATCTATCAGTCTAACCAAAACTGGGCGCCATGGATCATGACGCCCAATTCTGTAGCGCCAAGTTTAAAAAAGATTTTTTTGTGGTTACTACGTTGAAAATGATGAATAAATGTCTTGCACATTTTAAATAAAAATATTGGTCCCAATACACTCTTTAGTGACCAAAATGAATCAAATAAAGTTGTTTAAAACATTTCACTAAAAGTTGATTGTTCAAGTTTCTATTTTTTTTAAGAGTCTCGCACTTTGCCTGGCTTGCCAGACAATCTTATTGATATTTTAATCGTTAACCAGTAAACACTACCTTGTTATAAGCAAAAGATTAACTATATTATTTACTTTAACTTAAATAAAAATGCAAAATATAAAATTTCTCAATATATTGAACATTCTGAACAACATGAATTGATCAAATACAATTTCAAGTTTAGTGGTTTTCAAGATTACTTACATCAGCCGAAGTTGTTTAAAAGTTGTTTTTAAATTAATTTATAATTTACTTAAAAATTCGATAACAAAATTTATGATTCTTGAAAGGATAATTATAAAATATTTTTTGGTTTAATGACTTAGAAATATGCTATACTTGCCAACATTTTAAATTATTTTCAAAATTAATATTTTCTTTGATTATACCTAAGCCTGATTACTAAGTGTGTAACGCCATATTAGGTAAGGTTATTCTATGATTTTATGTTTTAAAATAATTTTCCCCTTTTGAACTTTTTCGTTTTTCTCATGACATTAATTGTATAATCAATTTTTCAAAGTTCCCTTGTGCAGTTTTTCAAGTGGTCAATAAAAATATGTTCACTTTAAATTTTAATTATGAGATAAAATTTTATCAATATTAAGTCAATTTCCAGTACAACTCAAGTTTTAACAAAAGATGTTTGATTGATCTTTTGGTGTCAATAAAAATAAATATCAAATCAAATAAAGATTTTTGTTGAATAAAATGTAGAAATAAAACTCAAGTCTTTAAAAGGTAAATTTTTGTACATTTTGGTAAAAACATAATCAAGCACACTAAACTTAGCAGAAAGCAAATTGCCTGCAGCGATTCGGGGGATGTAGCTCAGTGGTAGAGCGTTCGCTTCGCATGTGAAAGGCCCCGGGTTCAATCCCCGGCATCTCCAGTTGAGTTAACTATTTTTATTTTTAAATATATTTTATCTTACTATTTAACCAGATAATGAGTTTAACAATTTTGGGTTTACAAATTTAGGATATTTTTAGTTACGTAAAGATGGATTTACAAATGGTTTTGTTTTAAAATGTGTTTATTTTCTATACAGAAGGTTAATTTTTTCTCAATTGTTAGCGCAACTGTGCGGAAAAAATTAAGATTGCAATTTTAAATGGTTTAAATTTAAAATTAGTTTTTTCAAAGTAAAACTAAAATTTTGGTTTTATTTATAAATTTTCCAAACGTCAAACTTTAATTTGGGTAAGAGAGTAAGTGTTTTTGGTTAGATCTCGATTTACTCTCACAGAGCACACAAACACACACGCACATCCTTCATTTAATGTTTAATATCCTCTAACACTTTCATCCTCTCAAGCAATTTTCTCTCAATCATGTATGTTTTCATCACATTTAAAGTAGTTTATTCAAAAAGTTTGACAAATTTATTTAAATTTATCTACCAATTCAATGGTTTTAGTCTTCAGAATGAAACAACCAGTTAAAACAACAATTTATGGTTTAATCTAACAATATATCTGTCAAATGTATATTTTCCGATTTAATGTTTGATTTTCAATTATTTAAACATTTTACACAAACATTATCGTACAAAGTATACTATATATAATCAGTTGGACAATTTCGGGACCAATTTTTGTAAAGGTAATGTAAAATAAACAGAAATTCTTTCTTAAATTAACAAATTTATATTGAAATTATATTAATTATTGGATAAATACTGGATTGTTTCGACAGTCTTGCTGTTTTAAAGATATTTTTAAAATATATTTCCTATTTTACTTTATTTTAAATATTTAAAAACAGTTCTTTTTTGTGACATTTAGTCCTAAATTGTTATGGACAAATGATCTTAATAAACTTTCAATTCAATTTTACATTTTCAAAACAAAATTTTTTTCCTATCTAATGATGTCAGCCTTATTTCAATTTAGAAATTTCCATCAAATTAGATCAAACATTTCAAATATAGACATGTACGAAAGTTGAACTTTTATTGAAATGTAAAGTTTTAGAATTTTTTAAATAAAAATTAGCTAGATGCTTTCCCTTCTTGAAAAAGGTAATTTCGATTCAGCCAATTAAGGGATGACTTATTCCCTACAGCTCTAAAACTTGTAAATTTAATTTCCACTGTATTTTTATGTATTTTTCCTATTAACGATAAATATCCTAAACTTAAAATTTGAGAATGCGTTTTAATGTTTGATTGTTGTTTGGTTTAGATCTCGATTGAACAAAACAAATACGAACACATCATATTAATTGTCATCATTCAAACCAACAAACTCTCACCTCGAACAATCACTTCCCATCAATCAATGTCAATCGAAGAAAGTCTATTCAACAAGTAAATCAACGTTCAAATTGATTTCTATTTGATAGCCAAATAATGAAAAATTTCTGAGTTTGATGATTCGTTTCAAATGGTTACAAAATTGAACAACTTGTTTGTTTTCTCAATTGCAATTTTCTCACCAATCACAATTAGGCCTCACTATGATTTGATCTTTTGTCGGTTTGTTCAATTTAATTCGTTCAAATTCACATTTAATTATCGATTACTTTCGCGCCTATTATTATCATCTTCTTATTTGTTTGGTGTTATAAATAAAATGTCCATTACAGAGTTGTTATTTCCAAAGAAAATATTTATTACCTAGCTTCTCAAATAAGACTTTTCAAAGGGTTTTCTTCGAATTACTTTTTTGCAAAACAATAAACAATTTTACAATATTTAGTTTTTATATGATTAAGTGATATATTAATATTACAAATATTATAATATATTACAAATTAGATTTGGTAAAAGTGTCACGCTAAAAAAAATATTAAATATGAGCGCGTAAATTATATTATGAATTAATTCACATTTGAACTTTCACTTTCTAATTTTAACATTTTGTGATTAAAATGGCAAAGGGAAATAAAAATTATAGTTTTTATTGTACCAATATTTATCGTGTGTTGTTTCTTTATATTATTTTAAAAAGAGAAAACTGGTTTTATTGTTCAACTTCTTAATCATTATAGAAACAGGTAAAAACTGAATAAAGAGACAAAGAAACTTTTGCCTCTACCCAATATTTATTTTAGAAATAGAAATCGAAAACGATGTAGTGATAGATAATATCGATTGGTTGGATGAGTTAATATGTGTTCCTTCTTTTGAAAAGGTTTCTCTTTTTAGCAACTTGCCCAAAACTATAAAACTAAACGACAAATGTGTAAAATTTTTATTTGATTAATCAATTTTGCCTGAATCTTGACGAAAAATGTTTATCTTATTTTCTCATCAAAATGTTGTTTCCAAAATTATCTCCAATCTTTCTTTATCTAATTTTCGTGATTTGTGGGGTTTTTCGTGTGGACTCATTTGGACTAGATCTTGACGACCAGGACGAGCATCTGACTTTTCGTGAACTGATTGCATCACGTGGTTTTGTGTTACAGGAACATTTTGTGCGTACACTCGACGGTTACATTTTGAATGTGCATCGTGTTGTGCCACGTGACTATGACCCAGTGGATTATTCTTTCTTTCGGAAGCCTGTGATTTTGTTTCATGGAATACTCACCGATTCTGCTATGGTCTACATCAATTCACCATTTCTTCACTCGAATCGTTCCGAATGTGGTGATAATTTTGGTTTTGGTTTACTGTTGACTGGAAGATATGATCTGTGGGTGCCAAATGCACGGGGAAATGGTCAAAGTATGCAACATGTGCGTTACTCGTGGAAAGATCCACGGTTTTGGGCTTTTTCTTGGGAGGAAATTGCACTCTATGATATACCTGCATTTGTGGATTATATTCGTCGCTTTACTGGACACAAGACTTTGGGCTATGTGGGCTACTCACAGGGTGCAGGTGCAATGTTTGCACTGATGAGTGTTCGGCCCGAGTACAGTCGCATCATACAGCCGTTCATCTCCTGGGCCCCTGGGGTCTTTCTTGAAAGGTCCAAATCACCAGTGGCACCAATGCTACGATTGGTCAATAAAGCCCTCAGTGTTGTTCCTGGTGAATTTTTGTCCTCACAAGCCTGGAATAACTTTCTCTCTCAATACGTGATTTGTCGACGACCCTTGGGCAGTGAATTTTGTGCGTGGTTGAACTTTCAACTCATATTTGGTCCTTCTGACCACATCAACTCAACTCGAATTCCCTTTTATATGCGCTACTTCCCTCGGTCAACATCGAATTTTCAAATTGCCCACTACGAGCAGATGCACATTTCGGGAAGATTTGCTAGATACGATTTTGGACATATTGGTAATTTGGTTCAGTACGGCCAGTTAACTCCTCCAGATTGGCCTCTTCATCGAATCCCTCCCTCATCTAATCTTCAAATGGTGATAATGTACGGTGCAACCGATTGGATCATTGATCAGCAGGATGCGAGGAAACTTATCAGACTTCTGGAATCGTATGGTCACAGTGTTGTGGGTTATAAAATTCCGTCGGGAACGTGGAGTCACACTGACTTTCTCATTGGAATGAATGCGGGCAAGCTGGTCTATGATGAGACTATCAAATATTTGGATTTGTACGCTTGGGATTGAGTGTTGGATTGTTGGTAGATTGCACCACTAGTCAGTGCACCACTTGTGGTAAGAGGTAAAAGTAAAGTATTTTTGTTTTATAAAATAAAATAAAAACAATTTTAGTCATCTTTGGGATAATTCAACGTCAATTTGGAATGATTTATATTTTTTGTTTTCGTTTCATTTTGTGTATACCAAACTTAAATACCAGACTTAAAAAGGTTAAATTTTATATTTCGTGAAATATAAAATCTATTTCATTTTTCATTTCATAGAAAAACTTGATGCTTATATGTTAAACAAGTGCATTTAAGCAATGCTATTTGATCAATTTAATCTAATCTGAGCATTTCATGATAAATATTGTTTATATTCGATAATGGTTAAGCATCCATCTGTGTTTATAAATGCACGATATGTGTAAGAGTTTTGCTACAAACTTGACGATTGCTTATTGGTAATGCATTTTTTGTTAACTATGCTCGAATAGCAACTTTTTCTTCCAGTGCATTCGATGCATTCGATGCATGCACATGGAAAAATCTGTCTAGTCATTTGCATTTGTTTTCAACTTTTATCCTCTTTCGTACTTTTTCTAAAATCGTCTCGTTGAAAAAAAAACACCATGGAAGAAAACTGGAGTCAACTCGAGCACATTGACCAAGACCTGATTGAACAATTTCGTGTTCGGGTGTACGAGTATGCGCACTCACATCAAGACGAAATTGATCTACAGGATGTGCGCAATCGAATTACACCTCCCGGAATTGAACGTGACCCGACAGAGTTCAAAGTTCACGATTGGATGTTGAAGAAGCTGTTGATCTCAGCAAAAAAACCATTCAATCTCGAATCCGCTATGGACAAGTTCGTCGATATGTTTCGGTATCGTGCTCAGTTTCGCATGTCAAAGTTGACATTGGAGACTGCACTTCCGGTTGAGTTTTTCACAGTTTCGCCAAGTGACATTGGTGGTCGTGATCGACAAGGCAATCAACTCATGATTGGACGAATGAAATTCTATCGACGAATACCTCAATTTGATTTTATCATCAAACGAGCCACCATGTTTGTGCTCGAACAAGAAGATTTGCGGTATGAACGTGAATATGACTATCATGGTGTCACCCTAGTCGTCGACTGTCAGGAATTCAACTTTCTACGCAACACAAGTCTGGACATGTTGGTGTTCATGGTACAACTTGCCTGGTACTATCCTGCGTGCATCAATCGAGTGCTCATTCACTCACTTCCGTGGGCGTTCAATTTTCTACTTCACATGGCTGAACGCTGGGTCAATGCTTTCATGGGCTTTCGAGTGGACGTTTTTCATGTTGTTGACAAGAGTACTATTCAAGCCTTTATTGAACACGAACAATTACCCAAATATTTACATGGAGCTCGAACAACTCGACAAGAGGTGCCCGAAAAAGCGCTTCCTTTTGCAAAGATGGCTCAATTTCTTGTCCAGGAAGGAATTCTCGAGTTGGAGGAGAAAAATATTAAAAAGATTGACGATTATGTAAAGACACTGGTTTGATTGATTCAAAAATTCAAAGATTTTCATTCCAAATTGTTTTCAAAGGTTTTATTTTTCTTTGTTTAACTATCCAAAATTTTTAATTCAACATTTTACATTTAACTCTATACATAAAAAATATTAATAATATTATTGATTGAACTAAAGTGAATTTTTATTTCATTACAATAATTTCACAAAATATCTAACACGGAAATGTCTATTCATTTATCATCACAAGATTTAACAAGATCTAACAACATTAGAAAATATATTTTCAATGTACGAGTATTACGAGTGTATTTCCTAGTTGATTCGATTTCAAGTAAACCATTTTCCGTGTGCTCAATTCAAGTAAAATTATCAAGTTCATCCACACGACTGAGTTTTCGACATTTTTGAACCAGTTTGTTTGTTTCCAGCACCATCTAATGAAAAGGTAATTTTAATTGTTTGTTTAAAAAAAATGAAACAAAATTTATGAATTCAACCAATCTTTAAAAATATTTTTTAAAATTTTTACAAATTTTGTATAAACATGTTTATTTTATTCATACAGACTAGTGTGCATGCGATTGTACAAAAGGTTATTTCTGTAAAAATTATTAAAACCACAAATAATTTTTATAAATATTCATAAAAAGAAAGAAATGAAAATGTAGCATTATTGGTTTAAATTGGTTGATATATTAGGTTCAAATTTATATCCATTGGTGGAATTGTTTTCAAAGGTTCAATATAAAAATTAGAATTTTTCTAATATTTTACTTTTATTTCTTTATTTTATTTTCTAATTCGTAATAATAAATTGAGTGAAACTTATTTCATGTATATCTTATCAAGCTGTCAGTGAACCGTTATTTTTGTCATTTGGTGTGTTGCAATAAGCAAAAGATGTGAACAACAAACGAACGTACAACATTAAAATCAAATATCAAATCGACGCGTCCTTGAGTTGCCAATTTCTTATCAACAACTCGTCGTTATCACTTTTCTATGTATCCGATTGCACATTAAAATGCGCTCAAGTCTATGATTTATGATTATTTAGGTTAGATTTTGCTGCGCAAATAACGAAAGTCAATATCGTGTAAACAAGACAGCTCTCAACAAAATGTCTCTACCCGAATTTCAATTCAATCCTGAAGTAATCGAACAGTTTCGTACTCTAATCTACGAATACGTTCGCTCCAAGCCCGAGGAAGTAGAAATCGAAGATGTGCAGAATCGTATCATTTCTCCTGAAGAACTTGAACAAACCCAAAAACCTCCAATCCCCGATTGGATGCTACGCCGCTTGTTGCGCAGTGCCAAAACCCACGGCTGTCCTCACTCTGCACTCGACTACTTTGTGGACGTGTTCAAGTACCGGAAAGAGTTCAATATAGCCAAAATGACACTGGAAAGTGCACTGCCACGCGAGCTGTTCCAACTGAATCCATTCTACACTGATGGCAGTTACGATCGTGAGGGTCATCGGTTGTTTGTGATTCGAATTAAATTCTACTCGAAACTGCCGCAATTGGATGTTCTACTCAAGCACTCGATCATCTATTTGATGGAACAGCAAGATTTGCTCTTTGAACAAGGTGGCTACAATGGACTCACCATGATCGTTGACTGTCAGGAATTTTCCTACCGTAATATGAGTCTCGATATGTTGAGATTTATCGTGTCCCTCGGCTTCAAATACCCGGGACTATTACGTAAAGTCCTCTTCTACGACCTTCACTGGACACTGACATTTGTGTTTCGAATGGTGGAGAAAATGGTAAACGATCGAATTGGCGCAGGTCGTAAGATTCTGTTCATGGTCAACGCAGAAAACTTGCACGAACATGTCTCACCAGAAGAGTGTCCAGAATTTTTGTGTAATGGACCGAAAAAGTTGAGTGACAAACCAATTCCTGAGAATGCGATTCCATTTATGGAGTTGATCAAATCGTCTGAACTTCATCAGACTTTAATTGAACACAAAAATGCGCTCAAAATTGACGAGTACTTGAAGGGACTTTTGAGTAAGGTTTAAATTATTGTGTTCTCAAATCAAAGCAAAGAAACTTGACCTGTAATCAGGGCTCGGTCAAGTCCACCAGCAATGGTGGTTGCGTCTTGAGAATGAATGAGAATGAATGAATGAATGTTCTCAAATCACTAAATTTAATCAAAAGGTTTAAAAAATTATTTTGTATTTCATTAATTTAAAATTTAATTTAAATATTTTTTTCTGTCAAACATTGATTTTTCGAATACTTATCTTTGTGCACTTAGTTTCATTTTAAATGTCGCTTGTTAATATTTTTATAAATGTTATAACATTATTATCAAAATTACGTTAAAATGTTTCAAAACTCAATTCAGTAGACAATTATTATATTGTTAATTTATGTTTAAATAAGAATAAAATGTTAATTTATGTGAAAAGTCATTAAAACTCGAGTAAAAGTGTATTTTTCCGCTGATATTTAATTCATGATCGATCGGATATGATAATTAAAATATTGTTCGTGGAGATATAATTTTAAATAATTTATTTGTGTTCATTTTGAAATTTGAATTTAAAAATATTTTTAAAATACTGTTTGAATTAAGTTTTGTCTTCACTTGATTCGTAGAAAGTTTGGTTTAAAAAAATGTGTTCTTCAATTTTGCTCGACATTTTTCTTCAACTCAAATGTTTTGTCGTCAAATTTCTTTTTACCATAAGATTACTATTGGATGAAAGTTATTTTGTAAATTATTTTGAAAGCGTCAATCAAATTCGCACGGGAAATGCAAAATTTTGTAAAAAATTATTACTGGTTAAAATATTTATAATTCTCAACATAATTCATTTTGGATTTCTGGCACTTTATCAAGATCATCTCTCTCATTTGACCAATTTACTTCAATTAAATGTGATCTTCCAAGAAGGGTTCAATCCGAAAATGAATTTGTTGGCAATTTTGGCCCTACTTTTAGCTTACTATTTCTTACAGTTGGCCTATTCATGCAATCGTGGGTACAGTTCGAAAGTTTTGTATGAAATTTTGGTTTTGGAACGAAACGATTTCTTTTTGGTGCCATTTTGGGATAATAAATGGTACTTGAAACTGTATGACGTACTTGGCTGTAGTCCGAGTGCGATTGCGCATGAAATTAAAATGGTTACCATTTTGATTGCGAACATTAGTAACAGTATGTTCATTTGGGTTTGTAAGTTTTTGCCAAATTTTTTCAAACTTGTTACAACTTTTTAAAAAATACTGTTTTATTTTCAATAGATTTACATTTTTTCATGTTTGAATTCACAATTTTGAGACAACTTTACTCCAATTTTTCTTTGTTTGATTACAAAGGTTATCTTCTATTTGCAATTTCTCAACTTTTTGCTCTCAAACACATCACGATTGTTTACATTGGAATTTATCTCGGACTATTGGTTGGAATTTTGGGCACTTTCATAATCGCGATTCTCTATCTCAAACTCAATCAAATCTATCAATTTGTCAACTCGAGCAATTCAAAATTATTTCATATTTTCCGATTTCGTCTATTTTTGCGTTACAACACAGAATCACTTCGACTCGTTTTCGATATTAACAGAATTTACGGTCGAGCTTTGTTTGCCTTCTTTTTGGTCTATTCCCCAATAAATGCAATCAGTTTTCTTCTTCTTATCTTTGGTAAGCTGAGTTCCAAGGGTGTGCCAGTGGTTGCAATGCTCACGTTCAATCAGGCCGCTTTCATGTTTGCAATTCACATTGCACTGGCAAATGCGTCGCTCAAGTTGCACAAACCGGTGAAGCGGTTGATTGCAATATTTTGCGTTTCGAGAAATTACCAAACTACCAAGACCAAACTGAAGATGGCTCGATATATTGAACAGTTCCATACGGACAATCGATATGGACTCACCTATGGAAAGTATGGCTTGGTCACGTATGCTTCCTGTGCAAAGGTTCGTTTGATCGATATCAATCGATAATCGATTTTATATTCTCTATTAGTAAATTTGAAATTTTTTCTTTTTTTAGCATTTATTTTATTATTGCAAAATTTTAATTTTTCTTTATAAATTTATGAATCTAATTTAAGATTTGACTGGGATTGTTGTTATTAGCTCACAAATCTGGTCAAATAAACTGATCACAAACCAATTTTATTTGTTTATTTCCAAACATTGATTTCCACGTTTTTTAAATTCTTTGAATTTCAGTTCTTGGGACATTGTTTGATGATTTTCTTTTTCATTTCTTCTAAATATTGCCAAGATTTATTCTTTATCTGTAAATGAAGATGAAGATAAAAGAAAAATGGTATCACATGAAGCTACATCTAAAAGGTTGAACCGTTGAAATTATTTGCTTTGCACTTCTTGCTCAAATATTCCAATTTAGTAAATGGTTTCTGAATAAAAACAAATTGCCATTGATTAAAAAATGTCAAATCTGTTCTCAAAATCTTTGATCATAATTATTGGTTTGTTTACTTTTTATCAACTGTCAGATGTTCATTGAATCCAAATATTTTATCAAGAAACACCCATTTTTGAAGAAATTCGTGCCAGTTCGTTTCCTCAGCCTCCTCTTCCACCTGTATTCAGTGGATTTTCAAATATATTTTTTTAATTTAATTGCGTTTTTTCTTGTTTTCATTTATTCAAAAAGGTAAGAATTTTAAACATTGTTTTTTTAATTGTTTTTAAAATTTTATTAAAGCAAAAAATGCAATTAAAATCGCCATTATGGGTACCAAGTGAACTCACTTCTAACTTTATTAGTCTATGCGTGATGGTACTGGGATATTCTTCCGTTTTTGATTTAAATTCATGACATTTTCTGACTTTATTAGTCTAGGCATGATGGTACTGGGGCATTCTTCCGTTTTTTATTTAAATTCATCACATTTTCTGACTTTATTAGTCTAGGCATGATGGAACTGGGGTATTATTCCGTTTTTGATATAAATTCATCACATTTTCTGACTTTATTAGTCTAGGCGTGATGGTACTGGGGGTATTATTTCGTTTTTGATATAAATTCATCACATTTTCTGACTTTATTAGTCTAGGCATGATGGTACTGGGGTATTATTCCGTTTTTGATATAAATTCATCACATTTTCTGACTTTATTAGTCTAGGCGTGATGGTACTGGGGTATTATTTCGTTTTTGATATAAATTCATCACATTTTCTGACTTTATTAGTCTAGGCGTGATGGTACTGGGGTATTATTTCGTTTTTTGATATAAATTCATCACATTTTCTGACTTTATTAGTCTAGGCGTGATGGTACTGGGATCTTATTCCGTTTTTGATATAAATTCATCACATTTTCTGACTTTATTAGTCTAGGCGTGATGGTACTGGGGTATTATTCCGTTTTTGATATAAATTCATGACATTTTCTGACTTTATTAGTCTAGGCGTGATGGTACTGGGATCTTATTCCGTTTTTGATATAAATTCATCACACTTTCTGACTTTATTAGTCTAGGCGTGATGGTACTGGGATATTATTCCGTTTTTGATATAAATTCATGACATTTTCTGACTTTATTAATCTAGGAGTGATGGTACTGGGGTATTCAACTCTGTCCAACCAGTTTGATTGATTCGATTTGAGTAACGAGCCATGCAAGCCAATTATTAAATTTGTTTTCAATTTATATTATTACCAAACCACTTAAGCGCATATGTCAACAGATTGATCATAACTTTATCAATCGCACTGAAAATTATCGTAAATGTTTTGATAGGTGAAACGTAATTCTAGGGCACAGAACTTTATGATTAGTTATTAGTAATTTAGGGTGTTCAATTTTCATTTTTAATATTCAAATAATGTTTTTTATAATGTGTTTATTGTTGCTCGATGACAAAAGGTTTCTTAAATATTTTATTTTGACATTAAATCGCTTCTTTGTTTAATTCCAGTGAGTTTTTGGTATTTTGGTTCCCCTCTTCTAAAAGGTCAAGACTCTTTTCCACTTTTATCCAAATGATCGATTTAATCCAAATCTGCTTATAAGTGATATCCAAATAAAACATTCAACAGTCATCTTGGCGGTAAACTCTCTTTAGAAGGATTTTCTCTGCTATCCTAAAGATTCAAATCTACATAACATATCGAACGGTGTTTTTTTAAATGGTATTTTATTGCCAAAAAAACCGTTCGATATGTTATGTAGATTTGAATCTTTAAGATAGATCTTTAAGATCTTTATAGATATCGAACGGTTTGCCAAAAGGTAAAATAAAATTAAACAAGAAAAATGTTCTTGTCAAATATATATCCTGTTATATGTATCTGATGAATATTTTAAGGTGAGAATTGCTTACAATTGAGTCACTTTTAGATGACGACTTTTAAAAGATTAACACTAATCTTATAAGCTATTTTTTAATTTATTTCATTTACATTTTTTAAAATTGAAAATTACCGTAATCGCTTATCTATTCGTATCTACGTATACATCCTAACATGTTCAATTTAAAGGTAAATAAAACTTTTTGATCTAATTGTTCTGAAGAAATCTGGTACACTTTTAAGTTCATTAGATAAGAGGACATTGTTGATTTTTGAAACGCTGCCGAATGTTAAAGCCAAATCCATTATTTCAAAATCCGATGTTTTTAAACTTTTAACTAATCTATTACCAACAGACATGAAGTTTATCGAGGAGATTTACATGGAATTGATCGATTGTCCTTCGGATAGCGGGTGGCTCAAGATTTATAAAGCCGAATTTACTTTCAATTTATCGAAATCGAAAAGGGTATTAGATATTTCATAATGGAGATAGTCTTAACGTTTTTGACTACCTTAAAGTGACAACAAAAATTGAAATTTTATTAATTTGTATCATACAGAAACATTGAAATTTGCATAGTTACTTGAAGATATTGATAAAAGGTTGAAATGCATTTTTAAAATAAACATCACATGTTTTATTTAACGAAGAGATAGTGGTTTTATATATTTTTTAAATTAAAATTTAAAGTTACCACTGATTTTGTTTCTCTCGAGTGGTAAACTACTGACATGGTTTATAACGGTACAGCTTTTACGATTTTTATATGGCTTGATTTTATTTTTTAATCAAATCTGAATATTTTATGAGGATATTCATGTTCGAATATAACTTGCATAAGGGTTTAAAAAGACCTTTTCAAATGAATCCGTTCAACCTCAAAGAAAATCTTTACTATTAGTGTACTTTTAATTCTATGAGCTTCTCGAGCAATCTAATCTAACAGGTAAGGTATTTTTTTAAAATACAATAAAAGTATTTTACAATTCACAATACCACAAAGTCGTTTTTTGAATATGTCGATTGTTGAATAAATACCGGTATCTTAACTTACTTAGTGCATTTCATTTAAAAATGAAAAAAATGTACTTTTTGATTATTTTTGAAAGTTAGCTGGTTTTTTCACTGTCATTTGCCCACACTCTGAATGTTTGTGTTTGATTGTAGATTGCCATCAAGATAAGAGTTTTGTTTAAGTTTTTAATGGCGGAAAATAATCTACATAGTCCAACGATTAATTTGGTGTGTCATACATGCCAATGCTCAGTATAATCAATTCTCTACAGCATCTGAAAAATCAATGTGATATTCGCTATTTCCCATAGAGAATACATTAAAAAGTGACATTACCAGGCCAGAAGTTAACTAAATAATTATGGATTTTCTCACAAAACTAAACAGCAACTTATTTCTAATAGCTGAATCGTTTGAGGCCTTTATTATGAATTTTAGTGCCTTCGTTCTAGAGATAGCCAAAACAAAACAAAAACAGCGAGACGTATTCCCCTCTGTTACAATGTTTCCGTTTTCTCCCATTGAAAAGTCGAATCGGTTTTCTCGAGTTGGTGCAGAGTGTTTCGCTACGTTCACTCACTCACTCACGCACTCGCTATCGCTTGTGCGTTCGTTCGTTCATTCACTTCCCTCAGCTAATTACTGTTTAATTCAAGGTCTATTGCTTGCACAATTGCAATGCAAAATTAGCTTCCTCTTTTGAAACGGTTCAAAAGGTCAAAACAATTCTAAAGTTTCTCTCGACCTTAATTTAAGGTTTTTTCATTTTTGAGTTCTCGAGATATTAAAAGATTAGATTTCTTTTTATCGATTTTCCTTTCGTCTTGAAATACTTGAAATTTGCAAAATATTTAACATAATCGAAGATGCCGGCCATCGGACTTTGACGCTTTGACATATCTGACGATTATGTAAAAAATAAAATATTTCTTTAATACAATAAAATTAATCTGGAAAATTTCTTGCTAAATATTATTTCAAATAAAATTGCACTTTCGGAATCGTCCATTTTGTTGTTCGATTGGCTATTCACGATTCTGGTTCGTATTCTGTTGCGTGAAAAGTATTGCCACGGTTCATCATCATCATCATTTAATCATACAATAATTCATGTACAATATTAGATTGTCTTAAAACACACAATTGGTTTAATTCTAATTTAATTTACGTGAGATTTGCTTACAATTAAGGCGCTTTCAGATGTTGAGTTTTAAAAGGTGTACACTACTTTAATAGGCTTTTTTATGTCATTCTTTAAAATTTTGTTTAAATTGGAAATTTCCATAACGGCTTATCTATTTGAATCTACGTAGACACTTGATCAATTTAATAAAGGTAAATAGAATTTTATGAGAATTATTATTATTTTTATTTATTAAGAGATATTGGGCTTAAAGAAGAAGAATTAAAGTTTCTACTATCAAAATCAAACTCCGACACTATAACTATGACTCCCAGCAGTCATTTCCGAATACTTTAACCTTGCTTTACTCAAGAATAGTTCTATTTATTAGGGTCTTGCAATTGCCAACCCACCACCCGCAACCCGCATGTGGGTGATGCGGGTTCACCCACTTGTGGGTGATGTGGGTGGCGATTTTTAAAAAAAATTTATTTAAAAAAATTGCCTGGAGAGGGGTTAGTTTTTTGAGATATTTTCAAATGATTTGATCAATCTTATCCCATAATTGATGGACCGGGAAGATTTTTCAAATGATTTGATGGATCCAATTAACAAATTTGAAGTTAAATCTTTTATTTAAGTGTTACAAAGATTCAAAGTTAATCAAATATACAGATTATGTAAATTCAATGAGTTCACACAGTCAATGTTAACTTACTTTGAAACAACTAATTCTCGGTCACAATCGAAACCACAATGAGTCTAAACAATTTTGTACATTTTCAAGTAGGCACGACATGTCCTACTGTTAGTACGAGTCGCATGATGATCACAACCATGGTTTGCAAACGGGTTTTTGTATTCTCTTACTGTCCACCTAAGCACAATTGGAGAATTTCTTTTCTGTACCGTGCAATTTTTTGTTTCGTGAGGACTTACGCAAAGCATTTCAAGATAGCTTAAAATGTCCAAATTGTTGTCACTTGATTCACCAAATACGTGAATGTTTTTCTTTACAGGACAATATGAGAAACCTATGCAAATTTTGTTCATTTTGAGCAGTCTAACATAATTATTTTAGGGGTAAGTAAATTTATTTTATGTCTTATGGTCAACATCCACCACGAAATATTTTTAACTAAGTCGATCAATCTTTTATGTTTGACATTAAATTGACACTCAGAATAATCTTCCCTGCCAGGGTTTTGATCATGAATGGAGTTAAAAGAGATCTTTCACTACAGTTTCGTAAATTTCAAGAATTTGGATACTTGAATCTCTCATTTTTTAGAACTTTTGCGGAAACAGAAGCATTTCCCTAAACTGCTTTACAAAGGGCTTCAAATTCGTTTCTGGAACCACATGCAATAAAAACCCAGTTTTTAGATATTAATTTTTTGCTGTTAATTCTAATTTTGTTTTCGTTTAATATTTTGGGGTTAACAGTCAATTTGAAAACTATCGACGTTCACTGTTTAACATAAATAAAACTTCTTTTGGTTGAATGATGACATGTTTTGGTTTGCATGGTTGAGATTGTTGTGTCACAGTGACACTGTGCAAAAGACCGGTGGGCAATGACGAATTGCGATCCAGTGTTAAGAATGTTGTTTGTTAAATCTATTAGACTAATCTGGTGAAGTCAGATTTGCTTAAAATTGAGCCGTTATCACACAATCCGGTTCCAAAACATCCAAAAGTAACTCTTTTTGCCTACTTCTCTACCCCTTAAAAGACACTTGTGATTATGGTAAGTCATTGAGTTTTGACTCTTTTTAAACATTTGCTCATGCACAATAGATTAACTTGGGATTTCGATAATTAGAGGATCATAAAATTTGTTTAATTGTTACCAATTTCATTATGCGCTTCATGAACACACCACAGTCAATCAATTTGGATTTAATTCTGGCAAGCCAATTCGGTAATTACCATTGCCAACTCAATTGGGATATCTCACTTCTTATCAATCCCTTCAACTCAGTTCAGGAATTTTCGTGTCTGATCAATCTGGTGACAAAATCCATAAACTCATTTGGGGAATTTTCATCATCCACCAAATGGGGCAGGATTCAACAGCCGAATTGAAAAATCTTCCTGACACATTAATAAAGTGACTGGATCTATCAATTAAATTGGAGAATCTCTCCGGCACACATATTTTACAATAAGATTAAACTGCACAATTAAGTAATCTTTGGGTTCTCAAATTGATAGATAGAATCAAACTGCCAAAAATAGTGATTATTCGGTTAATTTTTTAAACTTGCGGGTGAACCCACTTCTCACCCGCATGTGGGTCTAGTGGGTGACGATCCGGGTGCTGGTTGTGGGTGCGGGCCGGGTGAGGAAATTTTTTACAATGCAATACCCTACTATTTATATGTAGAATATGCTTTTATATATTTTTGTTATTTTCTTTAAATTATTTTAATTTTTAGTACATTCTGTACCAAATCATATTAGCTATCAATTGTTTTTGAGCATTAAGCAATACTAAAGAACAGGTTCGTTAAAGATTTATATCGAGGAGAAGTTCGAAATGTGCAAATTGTACGCTGAATAATTATTGATAAACAACTTGATTTATCACCAAACAACAATTGTACAATTAAATGATGCTAACTGCTTTTTTGGTCCGATTGTTAATTGGTGTTCACATAAATGGATTAAATCTCTCAAATATCATTTAAAAGATTCAAGAATTGTACTGGATGCTTGCAAAATGTTTATATTACATGTTTTATGCGTACAATTAAATTCTTTCTTTGGAAACTTTAAAAAGGTTAAAATAATTGTTAACATAACATGTTTTTAAACTTATATAAATTGTTTTAACATTTTTTTTTATTCAAAAGGCATATCAAATTAAATATAATATAATAAGAATAGTTAAATTGAATATTTACTTGATCGGCCATTTGTCTATGCAGAGCTAGATCAAGTGTTTGGTAATCGGTCAAAATATTCAATCAAAATGAAACCGATGTTTATGTTTATTATTTATTCAATTAAATGTAGCCTGTTGTCGACAATTGCAAGGTCTGTTGATTATACATTTTGATTTTTGATTTTTAAAGTTGCCATTACATTGGAGTAAGCGTTTTCACTTTTTTAAACAATTTTTCAAAATTCTGACAAAAGGTTTTATTTGTAAATTACAACAATTTATAGTGACAAAATAGACTCAATAAAATGGTTAAAATTTTCAATGATTTCTACTATGTTTCAATTGATCAAGTTACGTTCCTTAGATCAATTTCTGTTGTTTTTCGAATTAAATCATTATGCAGTTTTTGAGCAAAACAGACAGACTGTAGACTTGGTCACATGATAATCTCCTTATTGACATTGGATGATATTTAAATCTCCCATCAAATACATTCAAGATTGAAAATCTTTTAAATGATATTGTTTTATAATTCTATTTATTTATTGTGTGTCTCCGCACACATACCAGATCTCATAAGTGTTTATTCATTCGCTAAACTTAAAGTTAAAATAATAATTAATTTTAAATTAATTTCTTTTTGTAATTCTATTTATTTATCAACCATCGTGTAAAGTTTTATTCATTATGCAGTCTAAACTTGATAAACCATGAATTTTCAGTTTTAATTTTTGAAAAGTGTTATTGAAGCAAAATAATTATACCTCTGAACGGAGTGCTCACTTCGAGCGTCGCAAAACAGGCATTTGCCCGCCTGGCCCGGCCTGGCCAAGCATGCCTGTTTTTGCCTGCTGTTTCCAAGTGAAGTTTACATTAAGTATTTACCATCTAAGCAACATTTGAACCAATCCAAATGTCTAAATTAAAGGTTCATCTTGTAGCAAATTCCGAGAAAAGGTAAAGAAGTGACGCACACTGTGGACAATATTTCATTGACAGTCGTGACATTATTTAATTGAGTACAGTCTGCCAATCTAATCGAAATTCCGAGAAAAGGTAAAGAAGTGACGCACACTGTGGACAATATTTCATTGACAGTCGTGACATTATTTAATTGAGTACAGTCTGCCAATCTAATCGAAATTCCGAGAAAAGGTAAAGAAGTGACGCACACTGTGAACAATATTTCATCGACAGTCGTGACATTATTTAATTCTGTACAGTCTGTCAATCTAATCAAAATTCCGAGAGAAGGTAAAGAAGTGACGCACACTGTGAACAATATTTCATTGACAGTCGTGACATTATTTAATTCTGCACAGTCTGCCAATCTAATCGAAATTCCGAGAAAAGGTAAAGAAGTGACGCACACTGTGAACAATATTTCATTGACAGTCGTGACATTATTTAATTCTGTACAGTCTGTCAATCTAATCGAAATTCCGAGAGAAGGTAAAGAAGTGACGCATACTGTGCACAATATTTCATTGACAGTCGTGACATTATTTAATTCTGCACAGTCTGCCAATCTAATCGAAATTCCGAGAGAAGGTAAAGAACTGTTGCACACTGTGGACAATATTTCATTGACAGTCGTGACATTATTTAATTGAGTACAGTCTGCCAATCTAATCGAAATTCCGAGAAAAGGTAAAGAAGTGACGCACACTGTGAACAATATTTCATTGACAGTCGTGACATTATTTAATTGAGTACAGTCTGCCAATCTAATCGAAATTCCGAGAAAAGGTAAAGAACTGTTGCACACTGTGAACAATATTTCATTGACAGTCGTGACATTATTTAATTGAGTACAGTCTGCCAATCTAATCGAAATTCCGAGAAAAGGTAAAGAACTGTTGCACACTGTGAACAATATTTCATTGACAGTCGTGACATTATTTAATTGAGTACAGTCTGCCAATCTAATCGAAATTCCGAGAGAAGGTAAAGAACTGTTGCACACTGTGAACAATATTTCATTGACAGTCGTGACATTATTTAATTGAGTACAGTCTGCCAATCTAATCGAAATTCCGAGAGAAGGTAAAGAACTGTTGCACACTGTGAACAATATTTCATTGACAGTCGTGACATTATTTAATTGAGTACAGTCTGCCAATCTAATCGAAATTCCGAGAGAAGGTAAAGAACTGTTGCACACTGTGGACAATATTTCATCGACAGTCGTGACATTATTTAATTGAGTACAGTCTGCCAATCTAATCGAAATTCCGAGAGAAGGTAAAGAAGTGACGCACACTGTGGACAATATTTCATTGACAGTCGTGACATTATTTAATTGAGTACAGTCTGCCAATCTAATCGAAATTCCGAGAGAAGGTAAAGAACTGTTGCACACTGTGCACAATATTTCATTGACAGTCGTGACATTATTTAATTGTGAACAGTCTGCCAATCTAAAATACAAATCCAGATTACGAATCATGTACCAGAATTAAAGACAAGTTTATCTGGCTTTCCAAATAATATATTAATTTTTTTCTTTGAATTTTGGTCTCTCTGGAATTAATACTCTTCCACTGATTTACGTAAAAGGTCATTAACAAAACTAACCGGATTGTTTCAATTTTTTAATTTTAGGTTCCTCACTTTTACATAAAATTATCTAAATATCTAATAATGTGATCATACACCAATCGACCCCCACTCAATCCAATAACAAAGTCAACATGATTCCAGGTGTCACTGGCAATGTCTTAGTGGCAAAATTAACATTACTATTTTTATCCTGTTTTAAATGCATTTATTAATACTTCTGCTTTTAAAAACATTCTCCTCAGTTGTACAATCATTAAGAATTATTGAATATTGTTAATTATTTTTAAAGCAAAAAATATTTTTACGTTAGAATGCGTAATATAAATTATAAAGAATAGTAAATATTAAATACCACAATTATAAGGTTTAACTTAAAGGGTATGAAAACTGTTTATGTTTGATTTATTTTGATTTAATGAATTTTTTAGTTCTCTGTTCATTGCTCATGCTTACGTCCACAACATGACTATAGGCGCCATCTTGTTGGAAATGAATTAAAGAATCAGTTCGTAGCCGATTAAAATGGTCTTATATTTAATTTAATAAATTTGTTTATTATTTTGTATCAAATTTTGAATAAATAATATTCTGTTTTAAAAACAGTTTCTAGAGAATGAGAAATATATTTTATTCAGATTATTTTTAATGATAAGGATGTAACTGCATAAAATGTCACAAACTAAACAATAGTTTAATATAATACTAAGCTTAACTAAAATAAATGGTAGAATCTATTTTTGCATACTTCTTGAACAATATGTTTAATTTTTTATTAAATTTATCCTTACATTACCAATCTTTACATAAACGGTTATAAACAAAGTTAACATGATTATCATAATTAATTTTCCGGTTCCTCACTTTAACATCAAATTATCCAAATATCGAATAGTGTGATCAAACACCAATCGACCCACTCCCATGCCAATTACAAAGTCAACATGATTCCATGTCTCACTGGCCACTGCATGATCGGTCAAATTGACTTTTGCATCTCTAGTAAGTGTGGTGGTCAGTTGCTGTATATCCACACTACTCACTAGTGCGTCTGTTTGAACGTATAAGAGCACAATCGGGTAATTGTCGGGAATGTTCTCAAGTCGATATTCGGGTGGTTGAGGTCTACCGTACATTTGAATATTTTTTGGCGCATTTCCATAATCAAGAAAGACCCTACACGCACACACTGAGTCTTGCATTCACTCGTTCGGTCGTTTGACCGTAGGACTGTAGTCAGTGCCTGGCCGCTGTTCACTTCTAACCTCGAAGTCGGAATTGCAATGACAAATTGGCATTTCTGGATCTATTTTGTTTGTTTCACTATATTTTTCGTCTTGGCAGTTTGTATCCACACGGGACTCCCAAACTAACTATTTATGCAATAGTGCACTTTGTCAATCTTTATATCGATTTGTTTCAGATTTATTTCAAATTTTACTCAAGAAAATCATGAATTTCCTGACTTGCAAGTGTTCTACCTTAAATCATAAGTTAGAAAAATTACTCAACTAAGTGCGTTTAAATGAAAGCTGTATATGTTTCTGGAAACCTCTCGAGAGCCAATCGAAATGCTGACTGATCAAACTAATTCAATATGATATTTATAATCTTTGTAACTAATTTTTGACTTTTATGCTAATTGTAATTTATGTTTTTATATGAATATTTAAATAAATAAATTTAGAATTTTAAAATATTAATTATTCATTCTCGCATGTGTGTATGGAAAAGTGAATGCTAGGGGTAGGTCAAAGCGCGTATGAAAAAAATCATACGCAGATTCGCGAACGATTTTTTCTGTACGCCAATCCGCGAATGCAAAAAGTCGTTCGCGGATTGGCGTACAAATACCACCGAATTCGCGGATCCGCGTACGGCTTTGCTTAGTGTGAATTGGGGACATTAGCAGTGCAATCAATCTGTTTGTCCATTTGGAAAAGAGAATCGATACTAAACTACAGCCTGTAATGTAAAACTTTAACGATTTGAATGATCAAGATCGAATGTGTTAGTGAACGTGTGCATTTGCAAATCTAGATCTTTCGAGAAAAGCCACGTTCCATGCAAAGAGAGGTGGCTGCTTGTACAAGTCATCAAACCGAATGACTTGAAATAAAATGGTTAACTGTATGAATTGCAATTTTCGAGTGCATAATTCGATGCATAGCGCTTTTCAGGTTCACAATTTCTGTGCCTATACCAAAAAGTGAATGCGAAAATTAGAAATAATATGTTTTAATTCATGAAATTTGTTCTGCACATGGATGCTCAATTAGGTCTGAGCGTGCAGAGAAGGAAATTGTGAGATGTGTGAGCATATGATGGCCACTTGTTTGTGCTTTTGCATAAAGCTACGTCCCAGGGATAGTGCTTGAGGTGCTGGCCGTGGCATGAGGAACGACGGATCCGCTTCCTGTGGGTTCGACGGGTTTCACGTAACCAAGGCGTCCTTTTACGTATAGGGTACCAGAGCTTGGGACCGCCATTTCGTTCACGGGATTGGTAGAGGCTGCAACCTTAACCATTTCTTGTATTTGGTTGAGGGGTATTTCTGCCACCATGAGCACTCCATTGTAGACCACCCCAGTTTGACCTATGGTTGTGGACTCAGGCCAGAATGAGGATTCGGATCTACGTACAGCCAGAGAACTTCGGTCAATGGATGAGATATACTCTTCAATGTATCGAGAAGTGAAGAGGTCCAACAAACGGGCCATGGAAATTGACAAGTCGTTTGTTTCGACCCAAAAACCAAGACCCGTCCGCTCCAGGTTCAAGCTGAAGCGGAACGGGCCATTGGTGGGTCGAGTGGCTTGATTGGTGGAAGGAGGCGGATTTGGTTTTGGGTCACGATTAGAATCTTCAGTATTCAGATTTGATCGCTGATTCAGTACAATTCTTTGTTCGTTTTCGATTGATGTTTGATGAACTCGATCGCCAGTAGCTGGACTTTTGACCGTTGTGACTTTGTCGTAATTCGAATTCATCCTTACGTCCAAATCAGCGGTTTTCTTGAATACCCATTCGGGATAGTTCAGTTTCGGTGGGGAGCGTTATTCGGTCCTTGCTCTTGTGGCTTCTTTGCAAGCTCTTTTTTCTCTTCTTTTTGCAGCTTTGTGAAACGTCTCGCCACATCGAACTCTCTTTGAAGTCTACTGAAACTGACTGGAGCCTTGACTTGGGTAGGGTCCGTCTCCTCCTTACGTCCATCGGTCAAACTCGGCGTACGCGTGAACAGGTTTTTGTCCAGGTTGTCGAGCTTGCTCAAGTGATCGTATGCAGTCTTGACATCCTTGAGGGTCACTCTGAAGCGAGGGTCACTGACGATCACTTCAAGGATCTTTTTCTTGCCAGAATCTTGAGTAGCGGCTGGTTTGTTGAAACGGGCCTGGGCGAGAGCAGAACCACCTCGTCCACGTCCACGGTTACCATTCGGAGCACCACGTTGGTTATCCCCGTAACCACCACCATCACCGCCTCGAGGGGGGCCGCCTTGTCTACGAGCGGGTGAGCCACCACCCCCACGTCCACCTACGTATCTGCCGCGTCCACGATTGCCACCATTAGGTCTGTAAGGCATGATGATCCTTGTACAACGAAGCCTTTGCTTGCAAGTCTTGGAAAGAGTGACTGACTCTTGACCGAACTCGTGCGTACTCGACTTGACTTGAAGGCTTTGGTAGAAGAGAGGGAGAGCTTGGGCAGGAAAAGTTCGAGACTTGAGAAGAGCAGGGCACAACACAAAAGCAAAGAGGCACTTTTCAAATACTTCACAACTAATGGCAAAACCACAAGCAGAGTGGTCCATTTTTATAGTGCCCGGAGTTCTGTTTCTGTTTCGAAACAAAATTTCGAATTCCATTTTGAATTCGAGTCAGCTTAGTGACGTTTCGATTGATCGGGTAGAACAAATTGAACTTTGTTGCTTCCTCCGTTTGTTCCAATTGAATACCATTTTCGAATATATTTTTTGACATTCAATATACATTTTTTGTTTTTTGTATGGAAAATCTCTCTATGATATCTTAATAGTTATGATCTCAACCACCACGTTTTCATAAACAAATGGTCAACTATTCTTTTTACTTTTATTTAAATATAAATAAAAAATATAAATTTTCTCAATAAATTAAACATTCGGAACATCATGAATCGATCAAATACAATTTCAAGTGATTTTTTAAAATATACTGCCATTATCTCTTCCACTTCAATTGAAAAAGTTATTTTTTAAATTGATTTATTTGTTTACATTAAAATTAGATATCCAAATTTATAATTTTTGAAGAGATTAATATGAAATATTTTTTTGGAAATAGAATTAAACAAGGTTATTCTGTGATTTTTTGGTGTTTGACCATTTTTATCTTTTAAACTTTTTCAATGTTTCTCATGACATTATTTGAGAAATGAATATTTGAAAAGTCTATTTTAAATAAATCCACTAAAGCCATCAATCAAAATAGGTTCACTTTTGTATTTATAAATGTAAAATAGTTTTTCATATTTGGCGCCAATTTCCAGTACAATTCAAGTTAACAAAAGGTTTTTAGTCTTTGAAAAGGTAAATTTATGTAACTTTATGTGAAAATTTAATCAATCAAATCAAACTTAGCAGAAAGCACTTTGCCTCAAGCGATTCGGGGGATGTAGCTCAGTGGTAGAGCGTTCGCTTCGCATGTGAAAGGCCCCGGGTTCAATCCCCGGCATCTCCAGTTGAGTTTTCAATTTTATTTTTAAATGTATTTTCTCTTACTATTTAACCAAATAATGAGTTTATCAATTTTGGATTTACAATTTTGTGATCATTTATCTGTCGTGTTTTCAAAAGGTTTTATTTTGAAATGTGTTTATTTTCTATATTTTACCATTTAATTTTTCTCTATTGTTAACATAACTTTGATGTAAAATTGTGCTCGCTATTTTGAAATGTTTATATTTAAAATTAGTTTCTTGTATTCAAAAACTAAAAATTGTTTTTATTCGTAAATTTTGCAAATGTCAAACTATAATTTGGGTAAGAGAGTGCGTGTTTTAGTCTAGGTTGGATTTAATAAATTAGATTTTGTATATCATACTAATTTTAGTCTGTTTTAAATATTTTTAAATATTTTTTTTCTGTGACCTATGCTCCTAGGTTGTTTTGTATAAATGGTCATAACAATCTTTAAATACAATTTCGCGTTTACTAAAATAAAACCAATATTTTATTTGATTTCTGTCTTGAATTTCAATCAAATATTTTAAATATAGACTTGTACGAAAGTTGAACTTTTGGTGAAATGTTATGAAGTTTTGGATTTTTAATTTACAATTAAAATTAACTTGATTCTATGATTGACGGAAAGCAAAAAGTAAAATTTCAATTAAACCAATTAAGCGATGACTTATAGTTAAAAGCTCAAAAACTTGTCAATATAATTTTTACTGTGTTTTCTGATGTATCCTATTAACGGTTAATATCCTAAACTTAAAATTGAGTATGCGTTGTCATGTTTGATTGTTGTTTGGTTGGACAATCGATTAAACAAGACACATACGAACACATCATCTTGTAGTTAAGTGGCATCATTCAAAGCAACAAACTCTCACCTCCAACAAACATTTCCCATCAATCAATGTCAATCTATTCAACAAGTAAATCAAAGATTGCTTCAAATTGATTTCTATTTGATCGACAAATAAGTTTTTAAAATATCACGAATGGTTTTCAAATGGTCTCAAAATTGAACAACTTATTTGCTTCTCCAATTGCAATTTTCTCGCCAATCACAATTATGACTCACTCCTTTGTCGGTTTGATCAATTTAATTCGTTCAAAATCACATTTAATTAGCGATTACCTTCGCGCCTATTATTATCATCGTCATCTTATTTGTTTGGCGTTATAAATAAAATGTTCATCACAGAGTTTTTATTATCAAGGAAACAGATTTTTTCAAAGGTTTTTTTAATCACTTTTTATTTGCAATACATCAAACAATTTTACTAAATTTAGTTTTTTATTAAATGATATTATTATGATTTAGTTCTAAATGATTAAAAATAATAATTATTGCTGAACAATACGTTGTGGATTGTTTCTACATTATTTTTTAAAATTAATGAAAAGAGAAAACTGGTTTTGTTGCTATTTTAGGTCAACCTAAAAGTATATTAAGAATTCTTTCTTGAACATGAAACAGGTAAAAATTTAATAAAAAAGAAGAGGAACTTTAGTCTCTACCTAATATTTTTAATCAAAATAGAAATAGAAATCGGAAAATGTAATGATAGATAATACTAGAATTTACTGCTAGCAGTATAGCTGAGCGATTTGAGATAAATGTTGACAAACTTATGAAACGACCTTATTTGATCCATTTGGATCGATTACATTGCCATCAATAGCAATAAGACCTAATTGTATGTTGTTTGGGAAATAGTGTTGACAAACTTATGAAACGACCTTATTTGATCCATTTGGATCGATTACATTGCCATCAATAGCAATAGGACCTAATTGTATGTTGTTTGGGAAATAGTGTTGACAAACTTATGAAACGACCTTATTTGATCCATTTGGATCGCTTACATTGCCATCAATAGCAATAGAACCTAATTGTATGTTGTTTGGGAAATAGTGTTGACAAACTTATGAAACGACCTTATTTGATCCATTTGGATCGATTACATTGCCATCAATAGCAATAGGACCTAATTGTATGTTGTTTGGGAAATAGTGTTGACAAACTTATGAAACGACCTTATTTGATCCATTTGGATCGATTACATTGCCATCAATAGCAATAGGACCTAATTGTAAGTTGGTTGGGAAATAGTGTTGACCAACTTATGAAACGACCTTATTTGATCCATTTGGATCGATTACATTGCCATCAATAGCAATAGGACCTAATTGTATGTTGTTTGGGAAATAGTGTTGACAAACTTATGAAACGACCTTATTTGATCCATTTGGATCGATTACATTGCCATCAATAGCAATAGGACCTAATTGTATGTTGTTTGGGAAATAGTGTTGACAAACTTATGAAACGACCTTATTTGATCCATTTGGATCGATGGCAATGTGTATGTTTTGATTAAATTTCACAACAAAAGTGAGTGCGCATGCGAGACTGTGTGTGCATGTAGTCTGCGAGGGTCAAAGGTGAACAGTGGTTGGCAGATGTGGTGTCTCGTAGTATCGCGCTTTGCTTTGCCTCTGTGTTTGATTGATCTTCTCCGAGCAGTGTTCGCCCAATCGCATGCTACTACTCCAACTCTGCATCTCACAGCTGTATCACAGTGACACTACTCACTGTACAACAGGCTTTGTTGTTGTTGTTGTTCGAGAGTATGAGAGAAAGTGCCACCCACTCGCAGTGGGTAGCGACGGGTGCACTACCGCTCAAAATAATAATAATAATAATAACACTCTCGTGTAATTTGTCTCAAATATTTGTGTGCACTACCGCCCCTGCCACCAAAACGACATCTGTGGACATCCCGCATAAAACTGAAAACCTGGGACATTTAGTTTTAGTAAATGATTAATTTCTGGTACAAATAAGAGTTATGTCTCAATATTAAATGGCGGGAATTTATCTATGAATCCCAAAGCTTAATTTGGTGTCTCGCATATGTCAATGCTCACTATAATCAATTCTCTACAGCTTCTGAAAATTTGGGGTAATTTTCTCTATTTCCCATAGAGAATACATTAAAAACTGACATTACCTGGCCGGAAGTTACCTAAACAATCATGGATTTTCTCACAAAAACAAACTTCGGCCCACTTATTAGTAGCTGAATCTCCCGAAACCTTGTTTGAAAAATTTAGTGAACTTATTCTTGAGATAACAGCGTGACAAAAAATGTGACATATTCCCCCTCTGTTACAATGCTGCAGTTTTCTCCCATTGAAAAGTCGAAACGGTTTTCTCAAGTTGATGCAGAAGTGCTTCGCTACGTTCACTCACTCACTCACGCACTCGCTATCGCTCGTGCGTTCGTTCGTTCGTTCACTTCGCTCAGCTAAATATCGATTGGTTGATGAGCTTTCATTTAAAGTTTTTTTTGAAAAGGTTTTTATTTTCTCTTTTTTAGCAACTTGCCTAAAACTATAAAACTGACAGACAAACATATGAAAATTTTATTTGATTTAGCAACTTTATTTATTTAAGAAAAAAAATGTTTATCGTAAATTTATTTTCTTACAAAAATGTTGTTTCCAAAATTATCTCCAATCTTTCTTTATCTAATTTGTGTGATTTGTGGATTTTTTCATGTGAATTCATTTGGACTAGATCTTGACCTAGGCGATCAGGACGAGCGACTGACTTTTCGTGAACTGATTGCATCACGTGGTTTTGTGTTACAGGAACATTTTGTGCGTACACTCGACGGTTACATTTTGAATGTGCATCGTGTTGTGCCCCGTGACTATGACCCAGTGGATTATTCTTTCTTTCGGAAGCCTGTGATACTGTTTCATGGAATACTCACCGATTCTGCTATGGTCTACATCAATTCGCCATTTCTCCGCTCAAATCGTTCCGAATGTGGTGACAATTTTGGTTTTGGTTTACTGTTGACTGGAAGATATGATCTGTGGGTGCCAAATGCACGCGGAAATGGTCAAAGTATGCAACATGTGCGTTACTCGTCGAAGGATCCAAGGTTTTGGGCTTTTTCTTGGGAGGAAATTGCACTCTATGATATACCTGCATTTGTGGATTATATTCGTCGCTTTACCGGACACAAGACTTTGGGCTATGTGGGCTATTCACAGGGTGCGGGTTCATTGTTTGCATTGATGAGTGTTCGACCCGAGTACAGTCGCATCATACAGCCGTTCATATCTTGGGCCCCTGGGGTCTTTCTTGAACGGTCCAAATCACCAGTAGCGCCAATGTTGCGTTTAGTCAATAAAGCCCTCAGTGTTGTCCCTGGTGAATTTTTGTCCTCACAAGCCTGGAATAACTTTCTCTCCCAGTACATGATCTGTCGACGACCATTGGGCAGTGAATTCTGTGCGTGGTTGAACTTTCAACTCATATTTGGTCCCTCGGATCACATCAACTCAACTCGAATTCCCTTCTACATGCGCTACTTCCCTCGGTCAACATCGAACTTTCAAATTGCCCACTACGAGCAGATGCACATTTCAGGGAGATTTGCGAGATACGATTTTGGACCAATTGGAAATTTAGTTCAGTACGGTCAGTTAACGCCTCCCGATTGGCCATTACATCGAATCCCGCCCTCATCTAATCTTCAAATGGTGATCATGTACGGTGCAACCGATTGGATCATTGATCAACAGGATGCGAGGAAATTGGTTCGACTGCTGGAATCGTATGGTCACAGTGTTGTGGGTTATAAAGTTCCGTCAGAAACGTGGAGTCATACAGACTTTCTGATTGGAATGAATGCGGGCGAGTTGGTCTATGATGAGACTATCAAGTATTTGGATTTGTACGCTTGGGATTGAGTTAAATGAATTGTTGTTGGTAGATTCGATTTGAATTATAAATGTCACTAGTCAGTCAAGTCAAAAATATAAACTTTAGTATACTATAAAGTCAAATCATTATTTTTAATTCAATATCTAATATCTCATTTTACATTTAAAAACTCTTTAAAACGTCAACGTTGCTAATCAAATTTTCTTTTAAACTCTGATTTCAGTATTTCTGTTCGACTTTTACAAGATATTTGTATTTAGAAACCAATTTCTCTGTATTTTTTACTTCTCTTCGGCAATTTAATTGTTTAACCAATAAATAATAAAAATATTTTATCAATTTAGAAGTATAATTTAACACAACTGCATTTTTTTCCACATATGTATCTAGATTTTATCTATTTTAATCTATTATACAATTTTATCCTCGCTTCTGATTTTGAATTTAAATGGTAACCTTTTAAAATAATTCATTTACAGCCAACTCTCTATAATTTTCATAACTCGCTAGCTTTAAAATAATATATAAACTTAATTTACTTATTTTATTAAATTCATCAATTTATTTTTGTTCTCATTTGGAAATATATCTCACTTTCACTTGATGTAAAAGGTTAAACCAAAGCCAATTGAAAACCAAACTTTCGTAAAAAAATTATTTGCTCTCTTTAGCATTGTGAGCTTAGAGAACTGTTCAATTTTAATCTGAGTTGAATTTTCATATTTATCTTTATACCACTTTTATGATTTTAATTTTTGTCTCGAATTATCAGCTGTGGTGAAAAAACTCAGTCGTTGATAGAAATGGTCATATCTTTTTTGTTGAATTTTTACACAAATACATTGAAATTCAATTTAATATGATTATTTATTCAATATAATTATTCTTTCTTTAATGTCTTTTAGTTAACATTGTGGCAGATGTCAATTAAAAACTTACATAATTTACTTACTCTAAAAGAAAAAACTTCCAAGCTGAAATACGATATATAATATAACATATAATATATTGAAGATGTACATTCAAGTGATGCTATTTGAACAGCAATTTTATCTTATCTTAGTATTTCCCGATACATTTGTTTATACAATTTGATAATTGTTAGCCCAATTTCTGTATTCACAATGAAATGCACAATAAGAGTAAGAGTTTGGGTACAAACGATTAATATTTGTGATGCATTTTTACTTTACTACGCTCGAGTAGTTTTTCTTCCAGTGCATTCAATAATGTTTACATTGATGCATGCTCATGGAAAAATTTCTAGTCTAGTCATTTGCATTTGTTTTCAATCCATCTCTCTATTTTTCACTTCGTCTTAAATCTTCAATAGGAAAAAACATCATGGAAGAAAACTGGAGTCAACTCGAGCACATTGACCAAGATCTGATTGAACAATTTCGTGTGCAGGTGTACGAATATGCCCACTCGCATCAAGACGAAATTGATCTTCAAGATGTGCGCAATCGAATTACACCTCCCGGGATTGAACGTGACCCGACAGAGTTCAAAGTTCACGATTGGATGTTGAAGAAACTGTTGATTTCAGCAAAGAAGCCTTTCAACCTCGAATCTGCTATGGACAAGTTCGTGGATGTCTTTCGGAATCGTGCACAATTTGGCATGTCAAGCTTGACCCTTGAGACTGCACTTCCGGTTGAGTTTTTTACTGTTTCACCAAGTGACATTGGTGGTCGTGATCGGCAGGGCAATCAACTCATGATTGGACGAATGAAATTCTATCGGCGAATACCTCAATTTGATTTGATCATCAAACGAGCGACCATGTTTGTGCTCGAACAAGAAGATTTACGATATGAACGTGAATATGACTATCGAGGTGTGACCCTGGTTGTCGACTGTCAGGAATTCAACTTTCTGCGCAACACAAGTCTCGACATGTTGGTGTTCATGGTGCACCTTGCCTGGTACTATCCTGCGTGCATCAATCGAGTGCTCATTCACTCACTTCCGTGGGCGTTCAATTTTCTACTTCACATGGCTGAACGGTGGGTCAATGCTTTCATGGGCTTTCGAGTTGACGTTTTTCATGTTGTTGACAAGAGTACGATTCAAAACTTTATTGAGCACGAACAATTGCCCAAATATTTACATGGAGCTCGAATAACCCAACAAGATGTGCCCGATAATGCACTTCCTTTTGCACAGATGGCTCAATTGCTCGTCAAGGAAGGAATACTCGAGTTGGAGGAGAAAAATATTAAAAAGATTGACGATTATGTAAAGACTCTTGTTTGATTGATTCAAAAATTAAGAGATTTTTCTAGATATTGTTTTTAAAGGTTTTATTTTTTTTATTTCACTTAATAAAATTTATAATTAAATATTTTACACGCAATACATAATTAAATATTAACATTATTACTGATTGAACTAAAGCGAATTTTTCTTTCATTAATATAATTTCACAAAATATCTAACACGGAAATGTCTATTCGTGTATTATCAAAAGATAAATTGACTAACAACATTAGCTGAGATATTTTCAAGACAAACATTTATATCACTTCCTAGTAAATTCGATTTCAAATATATTATTTTCCATAAGGTCAATTCAGATAACATTCCCAAGTTTATCCGCACGACTGAGTTGTCGACATTTATGAACGGGACAGCGAATTAAACTATGAACCACCACCGAACGCTATTCATTATGAGAGAATGACTCAACAGCTCGATTGGTGAGAGATTAAGAATGGCCAAATTAAATGTGAATTGAAATTTGAAAATTGACAAAATAAAGCAAAGCATGGTCTAATGAAAAAGGTAACTTAAAATGTTTGTTTTGTAAAATAAAACAAAATTTAATTCAGTCAATCTTTCAAAATTATTAAAATTACAAATAATTTAAATAAATATTCATAAAAAAGAATGAAATGACAATGTAACATTATGGGTTTCCAATTGGTTGATATATTAGGTTCAAATTAATGTACATAGAATTGTATATTAAAGGTTCATTATTAAAATTAGAATCTTTCTAATATTTTACTTATTTTCTTTGTTTATTATTATATTTTCATTTATTCGTAATAATAAATTGAGTGATATATCTCATATATATCTTATCAAGCTGTCAGTGAACCGTTATTTTTGTCATTTGGCGTGTTGCAATAAGCTAAAAATGTGAACAACACACGAACGTACAACTCAACATCAATTGATCAAAGTGAAAAAATATCAAATTATGTCCTTGAGTTGCCAATTTCTTATCAACGAGCTCGTCGTTATCACTTTTCTATGCATTCGATTGCACAAGAAAATACGTTCAAGTCTATGATTTATGATTATTTAGGTTAGATTTTGCTGCGCAAATAACGAAAGTCAATATCGTGTAAACAAGACAGCGCTCAACAAAATGTCTCTACCCGAATTTCAATTCAGCCCCGAAGTAATCGAACAGTTTCGTACTCTAATCTACGAATACGTTCGTTCCAAGCCCGAGGAGGTAGAACTCGAAGATGTGCAGAATCGTATCATTCCTCCTGAAGAACTTGAACAAACCCCAAAACCACCAATCCCCGATTGGATGCTCCGTCGCCTGTTGCGCAGTGCCAAAACCCACGGCTGTCCTCACTCTGCACTCGACTACTTTGTGGACGTGTTCAAGTACCGGAAAGAGTTCAATATAGCCAAAATGACACTCGAAAGTGCACTGCCACGTGAGCTGTTTCAACTGAATCCATTCTACACAGATGGCAGTTATGATCGCGAGGGTCATCGATTGTTTGTGATTCGAATTAAATTTTACTCGAAACTGCCTCAGCTGGATGTTCTACTCAAGCACTCGATCGTCTATTTGATGGAACAGCAGGATTTGCTCTTTGAACAAGGCGGCTACAATGGACTCACCATGATCGTTGACTGTCAGGACTTTGCGTACCGTAATATGAGTCTCGATATGTTAAGATTTATCGTTTCCCTCGGTTTCAAATACCCGGGACTATTACGTAAAGTCCTCTTCTACGACCTCCACTGGACACTGACATTTGTGTTTCGAATGGTGGAGAAAATGGTAAACGATCGAATTGGGGCAGGTCGTAAGATTCTGTTCATGGTCAACGCAGAAAACCTGCACGAACATGTCTCACCAGAAGAGTGTCCAGAATTTCTGTGCAATGGACCGAAAAAGTTGAGTGACAAACCAATTCCTGAGAGTGCGATTCCATTTATGGAGCTGATCAAATCGTCTGAACTTCATCAGTCTTTAATTGAACACAAAAATGCGCTCAAAATTGACGAGTACTTAAAGGGACTTTTGATCAAGGTTTAAGTTGTGTGTTTCACTTTAGTAGTTCAATCAAAAGGTTTAGAAATTTTATTTTGTTTTACAATCATTTAAGAATTTACTCTTAAATATATATATTTAATAAAAACATTATTTTTAGTCCGAGTACGTTCCATAGCACTTCAAAAGGTCGTTTTAAAGGTTTCTAGTTAATATTTTTTAAAATTATTGTTATTATAATTTAAAATTGCGTAAAAACGTTTCAAAACTCAATTCTGTAGTTGTACAATAATTAGTTTGTAAATTTAATATGTTTAAATAAAATTAAAATGTTATTTTATGTGAAAAGACATTAAAACTGAAGTAAAGGTATTTTTCTCTCATATTTAATTCATGATCGATCGGAAATGATAATTAAAATATTGTTCGTGGAAATAACATTTTTAATAACTTATTCGTGCACTTTTTTGAAAATACAAATTTTAAAATGCATTTTTAAAATACTGTTTAAATAAAGTTTTCTGTTTTAGAAAATTAGTTTGGAAAAAATGGTTTCCCCAATTTTGCTCGATATTTTTCTTCAACTCAAATGTTTTGTCGTCAAATTTCTTTTTACCATACGCTTACTATTGGATGAAAGTTATTTTGTAAATTATTTTGAAAGCGTCAATCAAATTTGCGAGGGAAATGCAAAATTTTGTAAAAAATTATTACTGGTTAAAATATTTATAATTCTCAACATAATTCATTTTGGATTTCTGGCACTTTATCAAGATCATCTTTCTCATTTAACCAATTTACTCCAATTCAATGTGATCTACCAAGAAGGGTTCAATCCGAAAATGAATTTTTTGGCAATTTTGGCTTTACTTTTGGCTTACTATTTCTTACAGTTGGCCTATTCATGCAATCGTGGGTACAGTTCGAAAGTTTTGCATGAAATTTTGGTTTTGGAACGAAACGATTTCTTTTTGGTGCCATTTTGGGATAATAAATGGTACTTGAAACTGTATGACGTACTTGGCTGTAGTCCGAGTGCGATTGCGCATGAAATTAAAATGGTTACCATTTTGATTGCGAACATTAGTAACAGTATGTTCGTTTGGATTTGTAAGTTTTTGCCAAATTTTTTCAAACTTGTTACAACTTTAAAAAATACTGTTTTATTTTCAATAGATTTTCATTTTTTCATGTTTGAATTCACAATTTTGAGACAACTTTACTCCAATTTTTCTTTGTTTGATTACAAAGGTTATCTTCTATTTGCAATTTCTCAACTTTTTGCTCTCAAACACATCACGATTGTTTACATTGGAATTTATCTCGGTCTATTGGTTGGAATTTTGTGTACTTTCATAATCGCGATTCTCTATCTCAAACTCAATCAAATCTACCAATTTGTCCACTCGAGTAATTCAAAATTATTTCATATTTTCCGATTTCGTCTATTTTTGCGTTACAACACAGACTCACTTCGACTCGTTTTCGATATTAACAGAATTTACGGTCGAGCTTTGTTTGCCTTCTTTTTGGTCTATTCCCCAATAAACGCAATCAGTTTTCTTCTTCTTATCTTTGGTAAGATGAGTTCCAAGGGTGCACCAGTGGTTGCGATGCTCACGTTCAATCAGGCCGCTTTCATGTTTGCAATTCAAATTTCACTGGCAAATGCGTCACTCAAGTTGCACAAACCGGTGAAGCGGCTGATTGCAATATTTTGCGTTTCGAGAAATTACCAAACTACCAAGACCAAACTGAAGATGGCTCGATATATTGAACAGTTCCATACGGACAATCGATATGGACTCACCTATGGAAAGTATGGCTTGGTCACGTATGCTTCCTGTGCAAAGGTTCGTTTGCTCGATATCAATCGATAATCGATTTTACATTCTCTAATGATAATAAATTTTAAAATATTTTTTCTTTTTTCGTAGCATTTATTTTATTATTGTAAAATTTTAATTTTTCTCTACAAATTTATGAACCTAATTTAAGATTCGATTGAAATCATTTTGAGCTTATAAAAATCGGCAAATAAATTCAAATTACAATTTGCAAAAGAAAACTTTATTTCAAATTTCGTCATTTAAGTTTCTAACTTGACTATTGATTTCCACGTTTAAAATTCTTTGATTTTTAGTTCTTTGCACCTTGTTTGATGATTTTCTTTTGATTTCAACTAAATATTTGTTCTTTTAAAATTACTCGTTTTAAAATTGTTTCGAACTTGCAACTGTAAGTTAAGAGTTTCCACATGAAGCGGTATCTAAAAGGTTGAACCATTGAAATTATTTGCTTTCTACTTCCCGCCTCAATAATTCCAATCTTGTAAATAGTTGTTGAATTGAAAATTGACTTGAAACCGTAGGTCTGTAATTTAAAAAAGGTCACTCTGTTCTCAAAATCATTTATCATCATAATTTAAATTCGAGAATTCGTGCAATAACTACACAATATTTCTTGAATCAAGATTGAGCTTTATCGAAGAGAATTTCAAGGATTTTTTATATTTAATATCAATATTTATTAATTCTTATGTTTCTTATATATGTTTTGGTTATACAGAAGTCGTTGCACACTATATTTTTAATTAAACATTGATTAAGTTAGATGTTTCTCTAAGTCAGAATATTAAAATGTTTTTTCTAAACTACCAACTCACTAGTGAACTTATTAATTTCTTTTATAACCTATGTTAGTACATTTATTGATTGAATCCAATATCATTATGCCTAATGTTAAATATTTTTATCGTGCTACAAGTGAGTGGTTCGTAAATGGATCAGAGTCCACATGAAGAGAGAATATTTACATATTAAAGGGAAAAAGATTTATTTTGTGTTCAATATGTTATTAATTCAATTGCGATGTTTTCTCGTTTCTATTTCATTTATTCAAATAGGTAATCAATTTTGAATTTTAAATTATGTAATTGATTTTAAAATATTATGTATGAAACTTTTTTTTGCACAATCATATTCGCCATTATGTGTACCAAGTGAACTCATTTAATTGCCTTAAAGATTAAAATTGTCAGATTAAAAATAGTAAAGAAAATTGCCTCCAAAACTAAACTCGACCTTAAATTGATGATTGTAAAATTGCATAATTTTGTATAATTAACAAAGTTTAAGGGTTTCTTTTAATAATGACAATTGGTACGAACTTGCAACGATTTTTATATGTCGAGTATATATTTAGACAATTATCAGGTCACATATGTTACGACACACAATAAATACGTACATGATTGATGATGATGATAAACTTTTTATTATTTGTAAATTTTATTGCCCTCAATACAACAAGACATATATACAGTGGCAAGTGAATGATTCTTAAGCTAATGATCTTTAACATGCGACAACCAGACTTGTCAAGTGATATCACTTACAAGGACAATTAGGACTTATCTGTTTTAATGACGATTGATGCAACCAAATGAGTTATAAGACTGAGTAAAAGACAGTGTAATTGAGGCATTGTGTGCTTTCTGTGCATCTGTACATTTGTGAATTCAAACAATTGTTTAATTAATTGATAAAATGACATCTGATGTAAAAATTGACAACAAATCCAACAAGGGCAAAACAAGCTATGAACGTGCTAGTGTTTTCAGTCGATTGTACTGTCTGTAAGTAAATATTAATAGGTCTTTAATTCGCTTATTGTTAAAGGTTAATTTTAATTTTTAATTTTGCTTTATTGAGTTGTCTAATTGTTTAAATATAACTTTTCAGCTATGCATTTCCAACTTTATTTCAAAATTACAAGAAAGATTTCAAACTCGAAGACATTGAGGACAATTCTAAATGTCATTATTCGGATCTTCTTGGTGGGCGATTGCGAAAGTACTTCATAATTGTTGTTTTTAAATTTGATTTTTTAAAATTAATTTTTTTTTTTATAGAAATTGGGACAATGAATTGAGCCGTCAAAAGAATGGAAAATCTGCAAGCGTTGTCCGTGCACTGATTCATACATTTGGTATGAAATTTGTGTTGATTACTTTCTGCAATTTTATGGTCTACGGAGTGTTCCAACTGTCGATGCCACTGATTTTGGGTAGAATTATACGATTCTCCAATTTGTACTACCAAGAGAAGGTTGTGAATGGAACAGTTGCTTACAGTGATGATCTACTAGGACTGACCAATCGACAGAATGTGATACTCTACTCAGCCCTACTCGGTGCCCTTGCTCTCATCAATGTAATGTTTGCTCAGCCCTTCTTTATGGTCAAGTATCGACTCGGAATGGTGATTCGTGTGGCACTGACTCGGTTGGTGTATGAGAAGGCGTTGAGAGTGACCAATCGAGCTGTGCACCGGAACAAGGTGGGCAAGGTGGTCAATCTCATCTCGAATGATGCGAGTCGATTTGAGGTGGTCTTCTACTATCTCGAATTTGTCCATATGGCACTGCTGGAAACGGCTGTTGCCGTGGTGCTCATGTATCTTTTTATTGGAAGGTAAGTGGATTTTGAATTGTTTCAAACTTAATTATAACTCTTATTCGTATATCCAATTTAACTCTTTTTAACTAATTTAATCATAAACACAGAGCTTCCCTCGGATCCCTTGCAATCGTGCTAGTGTACATTCCCTTCCAAACTCTGATGGCCAACATTCTCAGTCGACTACGATCTCAGTCCTCCTTCCTCACCGATGATCGTCTCCGTCTGATGGCAGAAATCCTACCCGCAATGCGAGTCATCAAAATGTACGTCTGGGAACGACCCTTTGCCCACCTGGTGGCAATTGCACGCAAACTAGAAATATCCAAAATACGTCAGTCAATGTTTATGCGCAGTCTCAATTTGGCACTGTTTTATGTGTCCTCCAAAGTGATGTCCTTTGTGGTGATTATTCTGTTTCTGTTGGATGGTGGCGAGTTGAATGCAGAGTTGGTGTTTGTCTGTTTGTCGCTGATTAATTTGGTGCGAGATGTGATGACCAAGCTGTTTCCGTTTGGTATTTCGTATGGTGTGGAGACGTATATTTCGGCGAAGCGAATTGAGGTAGGTTTTTACATGGCAACTTAGTGAATTTTTTTCCATCTTACTTCCTTTTTAAAATGGTTTTTCAAGTATTTGTTTACCTTGTAAACATTTTTTCTTTATTTTTTCATTTAATTTATCCACACAGAAATTTTTACTAGAAGAAGAAATTGACGATCAACTAAAAAGCATTTCCAATACTTCGGACAGTCCTAGAATTTCTTTACAAAACGTCACTGTATCAATGGATGGTTTTCAGATTCTGAAAAATGTTTCATTCGATGTTACTCCTGGAAAACTGACTGTCATCATTGGACCTGTGGGTTCAGGAAAGTCTTCAACCCTAATGAGCATTCTCAATGAGCTTCCAGTTGAAAAACCAGGAAGTGTTGAGTTGAATGGAAGAATTGCCTACGCCTCTCAGGAAGCTTGGATTTTCAATGGAACTGTTCGTGAGAATATTCTGTTTGGTCATGAGTTTGAGCCCAATCGATATCGAGAAGTTATCAATGTCTCCGCATTGGCTTCAGACATCAAACAGTTTGCTGATGGTGATCAAACATTGGTCGATGACCGAGGCACATCACTGAGCGGTGGTCAACGAGCACGAATTAGTCTTGCGCGTGCGCTCTACACAAATGCCGACTGTTATCTACTCGATGATCCATTGTCGGCAGTGGACACAGCAGTGTCAAAGCACATTTTTGAGAAATGCATCAAGGATTATCTGAAAGAGAAGTGTGTTATCCTCGTGACTCATCAACTACAATTCATCAAACAGGCAGATCAAATTGTGGTACTCAAGGATGGAGAGTGCTATGCAGTGGGATCGTATGTCGATCTACTGAATCGTGGCATCGATGTGTTCAAGTACACAGCAGCAATCGTACAGGAGCCACAATCACCTGATTCCTCCATTTCGGACCCTCGACTTCGATTCAACTCTTACCGAAGCATCAAAAGTCGTTCGAATTCTTATTTGGAATCGGGTTCAAGCGATGTCGAATCCCTGTACGATCAAATGAGCATTTTCGATTACACCCAAACGGTAACAACAGTAAAACCAATAGATTCATCAGAAACTTCAAATCAAAAATCCGCAGATGACAGCCAAAATGGTACCAAGAACAAAATAATCAAAATCTATTGGATTTACATTCGAGCAGGAGCGGGAATTTTGTTGTTATTGACATTTTTGATTTCAAACACTGTCACACAAGTGCTCTTCACTGGATCTGACTATTGGCTGTCGGTTTGGACAAATTACCAGGAAATGGTTTCTATTCAGGCGAATAATCCAAATTATACTTTCGATAAAAATCCGATTATTGCCGAAGAGGAGAATACTAATATTGCCATTTATAGGTGAGTTATTTTATATGTTAAAACTTAGGCCTTAAACCTAAAGCATTAGACTTTAGATATTAGATGCAATAGATGCCATGAATTTAAACTTAGCACATAAACTAACATTGCTAACTATTTTCCCTTCTTAGCGCAATTGTCTTCATCTTATTTGCCTTTTCAATTGTCCGAACCGTGTCCTACTTCACAATCTGCATGCGAGCCTCAGTCCGTCTGCACAACCGAATCTTCTCCTCACTAATTCAAGCGCCAATTGTCTTCTTTGACAAAACCCCAATTGGAATCATCATTAATCGAGTGTCACGTGATTTGGGAATAATCGACGATCTGCTACCTCCGGCCGGTTTTGAGGCACTCGAAATACTCGGAAACAGTTTTGGCATTTTCATCCTCTGTATGGCACTGAATTATTTTATAGTTTTTCCATTTGTGGTTGTGTTGGGCTTTATTTATGTGGGCAACAAGTTCTATGTGGACACGGCGAGAAAGTTGAAAAAGTTGGAAGCAGTTGCACGAAGTCCAATGTTCAATCAGATGGCTTCCACACTACTTGGACTGACCACAATCAGATCGTACAAAGCTGAAGATATTTTTGTACAGAAATTCGCCAACATTCAAGACCGTCACACTTCGACCTACTTCACATTTATCAGTGCAGCGAGACTGTTTGCGATTTATCTCGAATTGCTGTGCATCGTCTTCATTTACTCACTCATGATTGCACTCAACATTCAACTGGACAGTTACACGGGCAGTATCATTGGTTTAACCATTTCACAGTCACTGCTGCTGTGTAGTAACTTCAATTGGGGTAAGTTGAGTTAATGAGCTTTTACAATATATTACTCGGAGATTAAGTTAAGTTAGGTCATTGGTTGTTTAGGGTTAGGTTACTGTTGCTTGAAGTTGGGTGAGGTTAGGTTACTGTTGCTCAAAGTTGGGGGAGGTTAGGTTATGTTTTTTGGCCACTCAAATTAATGAATATATTGGTGATGTTATAAAATTACAATCAATAGTTGACTTTGGTTATATTGAAATAGTTAGTTTTTTAAAGTAACCTATTTTAAGTAACATATTCAATTATCTTTTTCTCCCTATCCACAGGTGTACGACAGTACACAGACGTGGAAACCTACATGACCAGTGTGGAACGAGTGGCAGAATTTGGTCAACTCGAGAAAGAGCCCCTCGAAGAGTGCATTCAAGAACCACGTGATAGCTGGCCAGAAAATGGAAATATTTCCTACGAGAGAGTGTCCTTGGCTTATCCTGATGAGTCTGGTTCGACAAGTCAAGTTCTACGTGATCTCACTTTCAACATTCGTGGCGGTGAAAAGATTGGAATTGTTGGACGAACTGGCGCGGGCAAGTCCTCACTGATTGTCACCCTGTTTCGGCTGACTCAACCGAGTGGTCTCATTCGAATTGACTCGTTGGATACGGCTTCGATTAGTTTGTCGCGTTTGCGCAAGAGTCTCTCCATAATTCCACAGGAACCTATTATGTTTTCGGGCAACATTCGACGTAATCTCGATCCGTTCAATGAAAAGTCTGATCAAGAATTGTGGGACGCGATTGATAAAGTTCAGTTGAAAGTGAAAATTCAATCTTTCCCATCGAAACTCGACAATGTAGTATCGGAATCGGACTTTTCAGTTGGTCAGAAGCAACTAATCTGTTTAGCTCGTGCAATTCTACGTAAGAACAGAATTTTAATTCTGGACGAAGCCACAGCCAATGTCGACCCTCGAACAGACTCACTGATTCAACAGACAATTCGAACAGAATTCTCCGACTGCACTGTGCTCACCATTGCTCACCGACTCAACACTATCATTGACTATGACCGAGTGATGGTGCTCGATGCGGGTGCGCTTGCGCAGTTTGACACTCCACACAATTTGATTGAACAAAAGGAGGGAATATTCTATGAACTATTTGATCATCTCAATCAAGACAGTAAAAATGAGCTGAAGAAAAGTGCTCAACGAGCTCATTTGGAGAGACAATATAATTAGAGGTTGATTTAGACTTTCATAATTTTTTTTAAATCGATGATTATGTTCCTTTAATATTTCTTTAATAAATTGTTGTTGTTTTATTTGGTTTATAAAAGGTTTTAATTGTTAAAAGATATTGGAAATTATTAAATATTACCTAATTTCACATATATGAGTCATATAATATGACGTTTAATTCTTGAATCAATGAATGATTTTCATTATTTTTATTAATCTTAAATGGCATATGCAAATCCTGAAATACTTATAAAAATATTTAATTGTAAAAATATTTTTATTAAATAATTTTTGCCCTATCTTTGAAAAGGTATATTTTTCCATCAATTTTTGTCTGAATAATTTAATTTGTCTAATATTAAAAAAAATTGATTTCAACAATTTATTATTAGTTTATTAATATTTTTTTGAAGAAATCTATTTCAAAATTAGAAAATGTTTTGCCGTTGTGCTGAAGAACTGTTTCAAGCATCTTTTGAATCATATAATTTTAAATGGTAACTTAAAGATTATAACTACTTTACAGGTACATTACCTTTTATATGTTTGCATTGTACAAATGACGTCGTTATGATTTGGTTAATGTGTTATTTTAAATTTACGTACACATAGTTATGTTCATTTGAATTGTGAGCTTTAAAAAGGTTACAACTAATTTATTAAGTAATACATGAATATGGGAATTTAATCGATTCAAGAATTATTGCGTTTAATTCACAAAGCTTTGTATGAAATTTTGAGATTTGTTTATTAAAGTTCGTAGTTCGCCTCATCATTCAAAAAGGTGAATATTTATAATTTAAGTTTTCTTTGATTTAGCAAAAATTAAAACCGCGCATAGTGAATTCTTAATTGTATCCAAACGACAATCGACGCAGAGCAAGCACTACCTAATGGATCGGGTGCTGGTGCGCTTGATTCTACTCACAATTTAATTGAACAAAATGATGGAATATTCTATGAATTATTTGACCATCTCAATCAGGACAGTGTATGAGCATAGGAAATGTGTTAAACGAGTTCATTTGGAGAGACAATACCAACATAATTAGAGATTTTTTTAATGGATTTGAAATTTTATAATTTTAATTAATCCATGATTTTATATCTTTAATAATTATTTGACGGGATTCAAAAAAGGTTTTAATTGTTAAATTATATTTAAAAATGATTAATTTTTATCTTATTTCACAAGCTCTACATTCATGAATGATTCTCCTTAGTTTTATTAATTTAATTAAAAAGGATTAAGGAATTTCTGAAATACTTGTAAAATAATTTCACTAAATAATTTTTTGTTCTATTTTACCTTTTGATTCTTATTTTCACCGTTAAAAAGGTCAATCAATTAAATATTGTTTGGACAATTATAATTTAAATTATTAATTAATAAAGAATTTATTTCTATAATGTATCATAAACTTATTAAAATTTTCTTAGAAATCAAATTCAAAATTAGGAAAATCTTTTCCATTCTGGTCCCACTTAGTTACCACTGGTTTGAAATGCCACACTTTTGGTTGATCGTAGTGCTTAACACTCTTGTCCGGAAACTGGTCCCAGTCAAAGGCAGGTTGACCCTGATCGGTGGGTCCACTCAGTGCAACAAACTGCATCTGTCTCGCCAATTTCAAGTCAGTAATCTTCACATCAATTGCCCCAGTGGCATGGAAAGCCAAATCCTTGAAAGCATATTTACCCTTTTGATCATTGAGATCAGCACGCGCAGCAATGGCATACTCGGCCGAGTACGGTGGGGTACAGTTGCACCGGGACAGGGGATCGTGCTTGAAGTCATTGTAACGCATCAAGTGAAGTAGGGATGAAACGTTGGTCACTTTACCTTGATCTCGCTTGAAAATCAAAGCTCGTGGTGCATGTTTGTGCGAGTAGTGATCACCGTGTTTCTTGAACTCATGTGCATAACCCGACTGCTCGTACACCTTCTCAAAGTAGGGCACATTGTAACTTGCCCAGTAGGAATGCTTCCGCAGATGATCACTCATGTCCTCGTAGTGAATCAAATTGGGCTGCTGTTCCAGAACCGTGAAGAATCCGTTCTCAATTTTTCCTTCAACCAGCTTCTTCAAATCCACCAACATGAACTGATTGTTATAAGTGCCACTGTTGTGTTTCCCAAACACGGCAGACCATTCCATACCCGTGGAAGCCAATCGATTCGCTACAGAATTGCGCACAAATTCCATCACAATTCCATGCGCAGAAATGCCTTCGTACAGTTTGTCATTGTACGTGTCGAGTGAAGTCTCCTGTATCACCAAGTTCGCTGATGTAATATAGAAGTCATCATCCGAAAAGACCAAACCCGGATAGGAAGACATGGTTACGGATTTTGCTTTCGATGTCGAGTAGTTGAACGAGTACTTTTTCAACAATCGCAACATGGTCGAATAGTCTCCCCAAGTGTTATGCGCAACCAGAACATCGCCCTTCTCAGGTAACCATTTTACAATTGCCGAACACTTTCCCGTACTTCTTTTCTCCTTCACCGAATCGCCCGAATCATCAAACTCATCAATATCATCAGTCTCATCGTTAATGTTCAGTAGAAACACTCCACATGGATTCAAGTTCAAATGAGGTTTGTTCTGGTAACTCTTATTCATCGCCATCGAATATCCATCATCAATACCCGCAATCTGATACAGAGTGAGCGCCACCTCGTGCCAGTAATGTCCATCTTCAAGATGCTTTTCGGATTTCAGAATTTTTCCAATAGTGTAATTCAAATTATCTTGAACAAATTTAGTATAATTCTTACAGATCTTGTTGTCCGAATCTCCATTGATGCCCAGATCGTTTGATCTTCGACGACTGTCGATCAAGTGCGCAGTGAGGTAGCCTTCGAGAAAGCCTGCGTAGTAAGCCTGGTTTGCATCAGACTGCGCAACATTTGTCACCAACTCCAACTCAGCCCAGCCAGTTTGATTGATTCGATTTGAATAACGAGCGTATGCGACTTGATCTGCTGTTGCAAATTCTGTTGGACGTACATTGTTGGCGCATGCGTGCACTTGAGCACTCGTGTCAATGCAGAAGAATTGTTGCTGTTGTGGTTCGATGGATACTGTGAACCCAAATAGGGTCACCAGCAGTATGGTCACGAGCATGATTTTAAATGATTTTAGTATTTTATTGTTTTGAATCCTCTTTTTATGGATATCTGCAAATAACTGGTTACTAAATATAATGTTTTGTCACAATCCCTTTTCATTTCATCATCTAATTTTGTTACAGGTTGCCATTGTAAAATTAGTGATAATATATCATATCAATTATCTCCTTCAAGTGCTTTCTACATTTCTCAGTTGGAGATCAATTGCTCAAGTATATCGATAACTTGTGGTACAACTAGAGGTCTGCACTTGACTTTTGAAATTAAATAAAAATGTTTAAATATTTGATTTTGGTTAAAATTAAAATGTTTACAAAAGTGTTTCTATATAGTTTTGATCGATTGTTGATTGTTTAGCATTTCAAAATTATTCAGTAAATGGTCATATAAAATAAGTTTAATTCTCATAATTTTAAATTATATTTTCAAATTATTTCAAAACAACTAAATGTTTATCATCAACATTGTTGATCATTATCTCACAATAATGTTAACTCTTTATCAATCACACTGCAAATCATTGTAAACGTTCTGATAAGTGAAACGCAAGTTTAAGTGCACTGAACGTTATAATTAGTTATTAGTAATCTACAGGGTGTTCTATTTTTATTTTATTTTTAAATTTAAATGCTATTTTGGTAATTTCGTATAAAAAAGGTTTCGTAATTATTTCCTTTAGTTTAATTTTAACTTTTAATAACTTTAGTTTCTTTTATTCTAGTTTAATACTTTTGCATTTTCTTCTTTAAGGTAAGGTAATAACTCTCTTTCCACTTTTGTGAAGTGATCGATCAAATCCAAACCTGCTGATAACCAAATAAGACATTTTACAGTCGTCTAGATGATCTAAAAATAACAACATTATTTGTACATTCTTTTTTCATTCATAAACTACAACATTCTTTTCTGTACATTAGCATTAGATAGGATAGATTTGTTCAAGACTCAAACTGGTAACATTATTCTAAAATTGTATTTTCGTGGCCAATTTTATCTCATCTCACTCTTATCTGATAGGTTCTCGAGCAAATTACAATGCTCTCACTAGTGATCACTGTGGCGATCTGCATTGAATCGCCAGTTATCATCACCAGATGGAGCTGTATGAGGATATTCGAATCGCCATTGCTGCGCCATTGCTACGCCTGATCTATACGACTGCGCAGGATCGCATCAACAGGCAAAGTCATGCACTCATTTGCATACTAATGGTACGGTATTACACTCTGTGCGTAGAGGCGGACCCCTGACGTTCATTGTGACGTCATATACACACATCCCTTTGTAAACAGCTTGATTCAGTACTTATGTACTTTACTATTCAAATATGTAACAGTCTATGTATGACCACCACACGAGAAGGCTGATTGGTATTAATCCACGCTTGGACAATCGTCTCTTTCTGTGGTTAAGTGATTCAATAAAAACGAAATCGAATCTAAATCTATTTGAGTGTTGTTTCCACTGAACTTCCTCATCTCGAACGAATCTAACCCAAAGGTATTTCGATAATCCACTGATATCGCAAATGCTCTCTCACCTAGGACTGTACGGTGCTAACCTCCAACTACGGCTCTAAGGATACAAATCTATGGTCTACCGGTCAGTCTGATCAACTGATACACCCGCTTGCCATCGACGAGAGACATATCTACCAAGGGTGACTAATCTTCCCTAAGACGGATATGGACGATCTCTCGGTAAGCACCCTTGAGGGATTATGACAATCCCAATAAAGGACATGGGTAATTCTCGGGCTGACCTTGGGGAGATTGAAATGAACTCCCAAAGGACAGTACGTCCGAGTCTTATTGACCATCGAGTCTACACATAAATTAGTAAGTGTGATTCGTTGAGCTGTCAATGACCGTTCGATGGGTCATTTAGTTCTGGTTGCATCGGTGCATTATTGATCACGGGGCCCGACTAAATCCCCTGCAGTCTCCACGATAGCTAACCTGTCAAGGTCAATAACGAAACCAGGCCATGTATCAGAATGTCTAGACGATTTCGGCTATCTGATCGGTCTGTTCTAATCTGAAACTGATATGATCTCGGGCCCCTTCACAAAGGTGGTTCAGAAGGTCAAGTGCTGCCATCTAATAAGGTCTAATTTCAAAATGCCTTTATGTGTCCGGTCATTTAAACCGCCACAATCACTATATCATTGGTTCATCGTATTATTTCTTTTATTCGCTTTTAGATGTAAAATCATTTCTTGTAAACATTTCAAGGATTATCAACAATGGCTCTCTTAGGGTGACACCGTGTAGTGAGGCAGTTTGGCTTGTTAGTTGTCGATAACAAAGGCTTCTTCACTGATTTTGGTTTCATAATGGTAAAAATTAAAATTTACAATCATTCAAGTTTCATGGTTATGAAAATTTTGTAAAATATTTTGTATTCGATTATCGACTAATTAAAAGGTGAAATATTTTTATTTTTTACATACAAAACTAATTTGATTAATATTTACCCGAGAATTTCTTGCTATTGAGACGTTTCAAATGTTATAATTTCAAAGGTGAAAACTAATCTAATAAACTATTTTTTTAACATTTTGTTCAAATTGAATATTTTTTAGCAGTGGATAACAATTACTTTAAATGTTAATTTGGTTTCGATGTTATCTCAAAGATAAGGAAATCAGCCCTTCATTTACCGGGTTCTCTCATCTCTAACTCATGACTAAGTCATTGCTAATCTACTCATCTTTATATTAAACGCGATAACTCGATTAAACAGCTTTAATAATTTTAGCATTTTAGTTTTGTTTAGAAATGGCGAGATCTAAATTAAAAATATGTTATAGCATAAATGGGGTTTTACATTCTTTCTAACACTTGTAATGATCTCTTCAAATAAGAAAATTTATTCAATCTACTCAATGCCGTTTCATGTTATCAAAATTTCAATTGGCAATGTTAAACATTTTATATTTTAGAAAAGATTTGTAATCCAACATTAATCTCTTGCTCTAAGTTAACTAGTTTAAATAGTTTTCCCTAACATAAATATCATTGAGCATATCACTCATGCTTACCACAAGTTTACCAATACGAGTATATAAAATGAAAATATAATTTAATTCTAGCATCTTTCCTTGTGCCACTGACATATGCTTGATTACTTTGGATTTGAAATAATAATTTCCACGTACAGCTTGATTACATTAGTGTATCATAGTCTACGAATCATAGAGTCCGTTGTGTCCGTAATGGTGATGGTAAGAAAAATATGACGATGGTTCTTTATTGGCTTCCTTTCCCCGAATCATAGCTAATTCTGGCTATAATGGCTAATCATGGAAATTTGCCGAATTTCTCGTACATGCCAAACAGTTTATATTCGTGTATAAAGTTGTATTTAAAAAAAACTATTCTTGATTTGTTTTTCATAAATTCACAGAACTAGATTTCCCGAAATTAATGAAAGGTCAAAAACAATTTCATGTTTTCATTTTCAAAAAATTTTATCGATCATAATTGATTATAAGAATTGCCTTTTACCAAAGACATAGACATTGGGATGGTAGTCTATCATCTCATCTATTCGCTCATCAGCCTTGCCTGAGATTGAACCAAAAAAAATGAAAAACAAATAAGTTACCGAATCAATATTTTTAAAAGGTCATAATCCTTTTGTATTTATAAACAGCGACAAATGTTTTATAAATTAATACAATTTGTTTGTTTTTGCTTATAATTTAATATTTTGAATTTAAGCGTTCGAAGTTGTACTAAACGGTCAACAAATGATATTCATAAAATATTGTTTTCAATAATTTTCTGGATATGATGGCACTAAATTTGAAAGTTCTGAAATAATCACTAAAAAATTTGTTTTCATGTTTTGTAAGTTTATCCTGTATAAAGAGCTCATTCACATATGTCGGGAATGTCTTGTCTTGCTTTAATATATGTAATAGTCATAATCTAAAATTCTGGTATATCTTAAAAATGTTTAAAATATCAAACATGGGGATATGTCTTGCTATAAACTTGAATATTATTTCAAACAAGACTAAGTTTCTGTGTAAGTAATTGCGATAGTTCAGAAAGCATAAACTTATCATACTTAGCAGGTATATCCGCCCTTTTTTATCAAGATATTTATTCTTTCAGACATCCAATCCACTAGTGTGTTGACCATCTCGCTGTGCTTGTAAAAAGTAATAAATCAAACATTCTCTATTTCGATTTAAAATTTGATTCTGAACCACTTGTCAAATAATAAATATAATCCAATCTAATCGTTTTTAATTTCACAGAATTAAACAAAAATAATAGTTAAATTTCTATTTTTGCATTATATTAATGACTTCGTTTATCAACTTGCACTGTCTTTCCGTTAAAATGAATTTACTTTTTCTTAATTCCACACTTCAAGACTAGTTTCATCTGGCACAAGTATTTAAACGCTGATTAGTTCAACTTTTGTAAAACCTTGAACCTTGAACATTTTAATTTTTGAATTAACAGTAACAACATTTCATAAACACTGTATCATAAATAATGTATCTAGTAAGGTTATAAGTTAGTTTGTGACTTAATCTAATTAGCTAAAGTCAAAATCGTTGCGTCCTTTTTTGGACATAAAAAGAAATCGTTAGTTTTGTTCTACGATTTAATGCATGGAATATTTAAACTTGTAAGCTACATGTATATTATAGAAATGATCAAATGCTTAATAAAAGGTACAAAATTTTCAATACTCTACGTAAACAAGAAAACAACAACAATGCTCATCGTATTTCTATCAATTGGCATTGAACATCCTATCCATTATGTTTCATTAAAAAGGTAACAACTACATTGTTGTTGAAATCAGTTGGATTGCACTTTGCCTTGTATTTGTTGAGAAAATCATTAGCCTCTTTCAAGTCAGAAAGAACACCAGCTTTTATCTCTCTTTTTTAAGAGCAACTAGCCATCTTAAATGGTTAACAGAAAATTTAAATCAATATTTTTCATAATCTTTTAGATTCCAAAAATATTTAAATACTGTGCACAATCATGAAATTTTTAAATTAATTTTCTCAACTTTGATACTCATAGTACGCCACACTTTTATCTGACTTTTAGCAATCTCTGTTTACAAAGTTATTTCACTTTATTTGAACCTCACAACATTTCTTTTCTTGTACCAGTTAGATTCTTCTGACCGCATTACAACTTATTCTCTCTTAATGTAGATTTTCATGAATCATGAACATAGGTAATTTTATGAATTCAGATTTTATTGTTTTTTAAGTATAGTTGTTTGACTATGTCCGAGTAAAGTAATGTAATTCTGTATATAATATTATATTTAAATCTCCAATCAAATTTAGAAGAAATTAAACTGCTTTCAAATGGTATTATATTAAAATAATTCTATTTATGCATAGCAATATGTTTTCACACATTTACCAGATCTCATAAGTGTTTATTCGTACGCTAACTTAAAGTTTAAATTATCAATTTTAAATTAAATGCGTGTGGTAAATGTGTATTTTAAACGGTAAACAATTTCCGAAAGTTTTATTATTAATACAATCTAAATTTGATTAACCACGAGTTTTCAGTTTTCCTTTTTTGAAAAGATCGTGTTTTTTGAGCATAATATTTATAACTCTGAACAGAGTGTTCAGACTTAATCACTTATTTCATTCATAGCATTTTAAATCTACAAAATTTTTCCAATCCTAAACAAGTCGAAAGTCTTTGTATTTGTTCGCAAACAATGATAAAATGGTAACCTAAAAATTTTTACATTTACATTTACAATTCTTTCAAGGTTTAGGATAAACTTTATCAACCATGGCTTTGAAAATTCTGTCATATTTATTTGAATTCAATTTTAAATATTGAGTCTCTTGATTCCCATTCATTTGAAGAAGGTTCCCGAATAATTTTTTAAGTTATGAGTTCTATTTTTCCCTCTTACAAATATTGTTAAAAGAATGTGTATTTTAAACTATCTTACTTTTCTGTGAAATTCTTAATAGCCGTTTTCCGGTTTCGGTTTCATAATTCTCTTTTTTGTTTGCTTTTCTGTTCATTAACATTGGATTATTGAGGTTTGTTTCGGGGTTCTTTCAAACAGGTAGCTTAACATTCTTATTTCTTGAGCTTTATATAGTCTCATAAGATTGTTCATCAAGTAAATCATTTACCGTAAATGATAATGTTCTCACTAGTGTCCTTATATCAGTTTGCACTAAATATTATTATTTTGAATTGTTTCTATCTTGTTCTTAATCAATCACAGAATAATAAATTTAATGACTTAGAATTATTAGACATAGAAATTGTACAAAAGGTAAAGAAAATTATTGTTTTTACTATAATCAAAGATGATTTAATTAACACATATCTAAATAAATAAAAAATCAAATTTCTTCCTAGATCATGTGAGATGTACAAAACAACTCATTAATTCTGTTTCTCATTATGCTCTCTTTATGAATGGTCCGAATTTTTTTTGTTATTTCTTAAGTATTGATTGAACAAGTCAAACTTAATTTTGGATTTTTACTTTTGATTTTCTTCTTCCAAATCAGCATTTTTAATTTGGAAGATTTACACAAGCACAAGCAGATTTATTATGTAATTATTGCAGTGTAAACAAGAGATCGCGTGATTGGATATTTTGATTGAATGGATTACAAGTTATTTAAGATGATCTGTGCAATTAGTAAAAGGATTTGTCTTCTTTAAATATTTCTTTCAATTTCTTGCAAAGTTATTTGAACACAAAGAAAATTGCTCTACAGTATAATGCTGTCAGACTTAATCAAAAAATAGTTTGACAACTTAAATGCTGTATAATCTAAACAACATATATTATTTACGCAATGTACATTTAATTTACAGTTGAACATAAATTGCTTTTAAAAATGGTTATAAAAAATTTTTAAACTTTCTCATTTTGACATAAACTTTTTACATGACATATTTATTTGACGACAAAACTTTTGATAAAAGGTACAAAATGTTCAATTCTCTAAACAAACAAGAGACAACAAAGTTCTTGTTCTAATATCAATTGACACTGTGTTCATTGTTCTGGGAACATTTCTCACATGGTGTTATATATCGTTGTGTTGTGATGATGGAGTCATTAAACCCCAATTTGTGAAAAAGAAACAAACAACAACAATTTGACAAATCGTATATGTGGTTTAATTTACCTTGTAAATATATATTTTAAATATTTTTTATTTCAATTAAATTTTTTTCATTTAATTAAATGTTGTGACTGTTTTAAATGTTTTAATTGTATTATTGGGTTATATTAAAAAGGTTACAATCATAATGCTGTAGAAGCTACTTTGCTTTCACTATCTCTTGTATTTATTGAGAAAATCATAAGCTCTTTAGATTATTAAGTTTTTAAGATAACATTTATATTACATCCTTGAAGGCTTTTTAAATAGGTAAAAAAATTAACCTAACTTTCGCTCTTCATAAACAGAGTTGTGCTTCAAAAACATTATCATGACAATCGTTATTTTCTTTTAAAAGCTGACAATCTCTTGTATACAATCGATAGTATCGATACAACGAAATCAAACATTAAAATTTTTTTTTTCAAATATTGAAATTCAGACACACACAAATCTAAGTTAACAATAACATCATTGCATAATCATAATCATATGATATCATAGATCATACCTTGGTTAAATGGAATAGTAGTGATCGGGGCCAATGATGTTTATTTTATATCATACATAGAAATTCTTGTATTTTAATTTTTGAACTAATAGAAACAGCATACTCAGTTGACACTTTAAGTTTCTGTTTTGATCATAATTTTTTTGAAAGCTTGAATGATTATGATAACACTAATATTTTGTTCCCTACCAATAATTTGATAAGGTTAAATTTGATTAAGTTAGATAGTGTGTTCTCGATCTTTAATGAAACCAAGAGCAAAAGTTTTTTGAGAGATTTGTTGAAATTGTCAATAAGCGTTTTGAAATCTGTACCCAACGTTTTAACAAAAGGTTTCATTTCTAACTTATAACCTATTGAGTTTTTAACAATCGAATGCATAAAAATGTTTTTAATCAATTTTTCCATTGAATCATATTAAATTAAATTTAGGAATATTGAAAGTTGAGAAGTTAGCGAAGATAAGGATAAAAGGTTAAAATACATTTTTAAAAATAAACGTCTCATGTTTTGTTTACCGAAGAGGTAGTGCTTTTATATATTTTTTAGATTCAAATTTAAAGTTACAAGTGAGTATGTTCATTCTTGTAATTGTTTATTGGTATAAAACCGTTAGGTTAATATATCAATACAAAGGTCTTGGTCTTGGTAGGCAGTAGGTCAGAATGGTCAAAGCAGAAGGACTACTGTGAATTGCACTCACAGGCAGAAATTGCATCGAATATATTCGGTAATTTTCTAAGTTCAGGAAAATGGTTCCATTTCTAAACTACAATCTGGTTAGTTTTCATTTTTATTCCAATAGATTAATTAATCGTCCTCTTCATTCTTCAATCATTTTATTATTTAATCAACAAATGAAGTGAGTTTAATTGCCTCGCAAGTACAATCTTTAAAGGTTTTTATTTTATTTATTAAATCCGATCAACATTTTATAAAAAATATTCTAGCTCTTGCATTACGTAAGTTTTTAAAAAAGGTCTTTTCAAATAAATGCGCTCAACCGCAATTCAAATCTGTATTTAATAGAGTTTATAATCTTTTTTTAGAGGGTAGGGGATTATTGTACTCTTAATTTCGTTAGCTACTCGGGCTGGTAATATAACAGGCAAAAATTGATATAAAAGTATTCTAAAATGGCTTAATATGTTTTGTCAATTGTTTTATTTTAATCGAAAGTTCCATTTGAAACAAAAAAATGTCTTTAATCCCGCTCAAATAGTTAAAAAAGTGACTAAAGGGAGTGAAGTTTTTCCGAAACTAATTCTGTTCTGAAGAACTAATTTTGTTAAGAAGCTATTCTGTTAATCATTTTGTGATTAAAAGTTAAAATAATCTATGCGTAACAGTTTTTAAAAATATCAATATTTTTTTTATTGCATTCGAATTATCTTAAATTACTTCAATTTTACAATTTTGACAAAACGCTCTAATATTGATAAGAAACCACGTTTTATCATAAATTTTTGAACTTTAATATGCGAATATCACAACGACAACATTTCGCTCGTCTCACATTGATCAAATAATGTCGCAGTTGTTCTGATGTACTAGTGAGCCATATTCTTCTGTGGTTAATAGGTAAAAAATTTAAAATTTATTGGTTAAAATTAGAAATATTCAGTTAACAATTTTGCTTCCATAGACTAATCATCTTGTTGCCAGAACGGCCCTACTTTCTGACTGACAGTTTAATTGTCAGATTCATGGCGAATCATTTTACAATTCAATTTTATCATAATTTTGTTTTACAAAAATGTTTAAAAATATTTCTAAGTTTAAATTTGTAACTAGTAGGTTTGATAAATAACTCTTGTTGGAGGAGCGAACGAATTAATTCACACCCGAACTGTCAGTTTCATATTCAAATCAGACTTCTCAGAGTTTTAAAACTTTTTTATTTTACGACGACTTAAAAGAATTCATTGGAAATAGCCAAATCAAATTACAGATAATCACCATCCTTCGCAAAATGGGTTTTTCAAATAAGTTTTCTTTTAGCGATTTAATAATCTTTAAATTTTTACCGTTAATTTTTTTAGTCATTCATAACTTTAACAAAAGTTGCGACATCATACATCAGATTGTTAAGCATAAAGGTAAAACTATTAATTCTAAATTAAATTTCTGTTGTAAAGATGTACATTTAAATGTAAAAAAAGCTGAAGCTTTTATTCTTTATTCATTCTAAACTTGATAACCATAAATTTCAGCTTATCCTATTGAATAGTTTGTGTTATTGTACTAATATAATTATAACTCTGAGTGGAGAGCTCAGTTAGCCACTGAATTTATTTGTAGACTTCGAAATATATCAAACTTTTCCATATCGATGTACGTGCTTGTGAGGTGTGAACTTTCGAAAAATGAATGTCAAATGAAATTTATCTGGTAGATCAAATTTGTTCTTGAAATAAATGGTAATTAATAATCAATATAATTCCTAAATATTAAAGACATTAAATATTTTAATTTTGTTATAGTTTTCAAATCTCATTGTGTCACTTTGCCACTTTGCGCTTATTGACTGCATTAATATATTGTGGTTTACTTTTTGTTTAAGAATGTGACATTTTTAATAATACATTTTGATGCCAGCTAACTTGTTCTAAAAGGTGACATAAAGATTTAACTAAATATAATTTTTCTTTTATAAAGTAAAATTTACTGTAAATACCGTATATTTCTCCAATAAGCGCCGCCTTCTAATAACCGCCGCAGCAAGAAACAGTTAAGATTTATAAGCGCCGCATTCCAATAAGCGCCGCAGGCTTTACAATTATGTCAAATTATTGTATATATTGTTGTTTTTTGGTACATTTTTGGGTAATTTAACGAACAAAACCGCAAAATTTATGGAAAAAGTAGTAAAATGATTTGAAAAAAATTAATAACTGCCGCTTTCCAATAAGCGCCGCATTCTAATAACCGCCGCAGCTAGACCCACTTAAAACCAATAAGCGCCGCTGCCTTTATTTGGGATTTTACGGTATATTCTTCCATTATATATTCATGAAAAAAATCAGTAGCTTCATTATTTGTTCTACTTTTTGCTTTCCTTCAACAGGTATTTTATCTTGGAAATCGGTAGTCAGAGAGCAGTAGGATAGTCCAATTTGCTAATAAGAGTTAAGCAAGTTTATTCTAGGCTATTATATGAGGACTATTTACAATATATACAGAGATTAATAAAAGGATAAAATATAACAAATAGGTAACTAAACAAAATAGAAACACAAAGATGGTGACAGTAACCATAGATGGTAAATCTAGACAAAGAAAGAAGAGAGTTAAACACTTGCAGGTAGTGAAACAAAATATGGCTTACGAGAGTAAGACCATATGCCCTCAAACTGTCTAGCGAGACTGCACACAGTTAGGCATTGGTCAACGTCTTCTTATACTTTTCTTTACGATGCTTTGACCGCTTAGTGACGCATCGTCTGGTGATGGTGTTCGAGTCATCTTCACCAGTAAAGTTCGCACTGTTGAAAGCCGTCATGCCCATGACTTTCAACATTTTACAACCAACCTTGGGTCACCCAAAAAGATCAAAAGAAAATAATCTCACCAAATTTATTTTAAGATCTTGTAATTATTTCATAATTTTGTGATTCAAGAAACAAATTATAGATGAATTAACTGGAGATAGTTAACGGGTTTTAAAAGATTTTTTCCGATTCGTTCTGTTGATCATAATAAAGCAATTGTGAGTTTTATTTTACAATTATTTTAACATCCGATTTGTTTTACTCTCAATTGGCATTGTGTTAATTGTTGGGAATAAGTCTCACATGGTCCTATATCATAGTGTTGTTCAGAAGAAGGCACAATAAACTGATTTTCAAAAAGTATCAGTATCAACAACAATTCGAAAAACAAGTACAAGCTAAATTGTTTAAATTTTATTTTTCAATTAAACAATGAATTAATGAATTTATCTCATTCATTTTCAGTATCTGTTGCAGAAAAAGATTCATACACGAGTGCGCATGCGGTTTATTTCAGTTACTGCAAATGTTTTCACGACTTTATCTACTCGACGACTAGTTTTTATAGTCGTAGTTATTTTATCCTCTCAATATCATTCAACAAACTCTAACTCTAACCCCTTATATGCATCTAAGTAAATTTAGATCACGTGAAATCTACTAAACAGCATGTTTAATCATTTTAATGTCAACTTTCGCGACGTTTTTTTTTATGAATGGTTAAAAAATAATTTTGTGATATTGCCTTATTTTTGATTGGGCAAGACTAACTTAATCTTTAATTTTTACTTTTGGCCTTTTCTTCCAATTAGAGAATTTTAATTTGAAAAATTTTGTACATGAAACAATATATTATTACAGTGTAAAGAAGAAATCACGTGATTAGATATTTTGATTATATACTAGTAATGATTAGATGTCAAGGTTATGAAATTATTTCTGTGGTAGTTAGGTTATATAAAAGGTATGATCTAGTTTGTTTTTTCTGGTTTCAGACAGAGCAAACTCATATATTTCAATTTCTTTCAATGTTATTTTTTTTGTATCAATCGAAAAAGATAATTATCATAATTTAGACAAACTTGAAGAAGCAAAATGTGAATCTTCATTTTTACGTGTTTGTTTATTATTTTGAGCCTTCTTCTTTCTTATGAAATTCATTGATTAAAGGTTATTGAAATTATTTGTGCTTAAAGCAATAAAATGCCAATGATATAATAATTTCATTGATATAACATTAAAATCATTATCTATTACTGATAATGTCCTTAATAAAAGGTAATACTCCAAAATTAAACTTCCCGTTTTCAATGAGTTCATAAGGCAAGTGAAGTTTTAAGACTTTAATTCGAATTCTGTTCAATTCTGTCCAAGATTAGTAAATGATAAATATAACTTTTATAATTGTTGTCATATTATACTCACACTTCAATTTTGTCAAAATAACCCAATACTTGTTTAAAATTATTTATTTAAATATTATTTAATTTTTCGATTTTTAAAATTTTTGATTAAAATTTTGTCTAAATATTTTTAATAATAAAGTGTATGGATCTTAGATTCTGAATTTATTTATTTTATTATAATTATATGTTTCTGTCTCCGCGATAAATCAAAGGTTAATTCTAATCAAATCAAATCTCTTTGCTCTTCAAAGACAGAATTACTTTACTTTAACAAACAATGGTTTTGATTTTTTCATTGTACCCAACATGAGAACCATCAAATACTAATAGGTCATTTAAATTAAATTCTCAATATATTTCACAGAGTCAAAACACTAGCGCCATCTAGTGCAAGTCGGTGAAAGTAGATTTTTATATTTGAATTACTTTTTGATAACATTGGTATTGCAACACGAAAGTTTTTTTAAACAAATGCAACAAATCTAATTTTTTCCTTTTCATAAACAGAGTTACTTCAAAAGCTCAAAATTATCTTTCAATCCTTGTAAAATACATTTAAAAGGTAACAATAACAAATACCATCGATACCTAGGATATCAAACATTAAAAATTTTATTTCAATTATTGAAATTCAGACACACACACTTCTAAGTTAACAATAATAACATCATTGCATAATCATATGACATCATAGATCATATCTTGGTTAAATGGAAAATAGTAGTAGTGATAGGGGGAAAATGTTTTATAGGAATGAAAGAATGAGGATATAGAAAGAATATTCTAGAGAGATTGGTTCTGGGCATGCGCAAAGGTGAGTTGTTCAATCTTTCTTGCCATCTCCTCGTGCTTGCTACTCGAGAGAATCCTGTCGGAGGCGACCTTCAGTTTGGAGTGCAGTGGCTCACTGTACAGCAGTTCGTCAATGGTGCTGGTGAGCTGTTCCTCGGCAAAATTGTACGGATCCACCCGGGCGCCATAGCCAAGTTCGGTGATCCTCTGTGCGTTGTCAAACTGATCTCCAAACAGTGGCATCACCAGCATGGGCTTGCCCTCTGAGAAAGTTTCCGTAAAAGTGTTGTTTCCTCCGTGGGTAATGACCAAATCCACCAAAGGGAGAATCTTCCTCTGGGGGAGATACTCCTCGCCCCACATGTTGGCAGCCAGTTTCAATTCCGACGCTCGCGGTCCCATGGACACAATATACTTGTGATTGGTCTTGGCCAACACATCAATCAGTCGTCGCATTAGTTGAATGTCCACCGAACCCATTGAGCCCATAGTGAGGTAGATGAATTTCCCGGTAAATCGGTCCTCCAAATCGTCCAACATGAATCGTTCAGGTACGAGCATGCTCAAACCAATGTCCGAATCCTTGTACTGATGTTGAAACACTTCGAGGTTGAGCCATCCTGACTGGTTACGAAAAGTCGGATAGTTGAGTTCCTCTGGGTATGCGTACACGGTGAGCAGTTGAGTTTCCGGGTAGAGGACGTTGTTTGGATAGGGTTCCGGGTAGCCAATACCGAGGATAAAGTTACGCTGAAAGTCAGCAGAAGCAAACATTGGTTCACGTCGTCGTTTGAGTTCAGACCATAGAGCCGGGTCTGTGCAAGTTGAGGGAAGACCTACAAAAAATATTAAAGGTTAAAGTGTTACATTAAATATCTACACTACTCACCAGAACCCGGTGGGGGCAGTTCCTCCCAAAGATTCGAAAACGTCGGTGAAATACTAATATTGCGAATCCACGGTATCTTCGAAAAGTAAATAGCCGGAACCAGAGCGCCATAATCGTAATAAATCAAATCCGGCTTATACAGCTCAATAGCCTCCTTCACCGCCTGATTATACCGAGCAAATTCCTGCACATGATCGGGCCCAGCGAAAAAGTCAATCAAATTCTGCAACTTCTCTTCAATGGGCAAATTTCCGATAATCTTGTGTTCGAGCAGAAAATTGGCCAACGATTCACCCGATTTCTGTGGATTCTCCAACAGTGGATTCGAGTCGTACACGTGCTCCTCATAGCCGAGAGGGTGGAATTTGTCACGGAAGGACCGGTCCACCAGGAAGATCATACGATGGCCACGTTCCATCAGGGTTTTGGTGGCGCCTGCCACCGCGTTCATGTGACCAACAGCGTTGAAGGCTGTTACCAGGATTGTGAGTCGTTTCGGTGTTGACTCTTCTGCCATTTTGAGTGGTTGATGAGAAAAGAGGAGGAGGAGGTAGAAGGTCTGATGAAGGACGATCTGATGAAGGACGATCTGAAGAAGGTAGATCTGAAGAAGGAAGATCTGAAGAAGGAAGATTTGATGAACAAAGACCAGAAGAAGAAAGATCCGAGTCTTCAAAAATCACCAAAACAGCAAAATCTGAAGTAGAAAAAAATAAAGTTTGAGTTAACTTTGTTGACGAAACAGACAAACAGACGAACTCGAGCACAAAGTGAAAGACGAAACAAAAAGTGAACGTGCTTTTCTACTCTTTCTTATCAACACAACCAACAACCGGCGACAAACATACGTACATGCGCTGATAAGGACAAACGTTTTTGAGAGCAGTCCCCAACACACTCAAAATACAGCAGCAGCAACACTCAAAAGTGAGTCTTATCATCAAAAGCCTCTCTTATCAATGACGAACCGACGACGTTTGTTGACTTTGATGTTTGAGTCTGACTCTGTTTGAACAAGAAGTAGAAGTGACTTTCAACTTTACACAGAACAAACAACACGAGAACAATGACTAAAGGAATGATAAGATCAAAGTTGCTAGGTCATAGTTTGGTGATTTACACTCAAAATGACCTCTGCACTATTGTTTTAGCTTTTAGTATTATCTTGGGCGTGTGTATTGACTGACGTGACTTGCAAATGTACATCAACCACTGCCAACTATTTTATGATTATATTATCTATGATTATATAATCTTATTGTTATTGAATTATTATCACTCCTATGTACATAATAAAAACAGACATGAGTTGCTAACCGGATCGATGATAGTAGCTGTTGTTTGATGTTATGTAACTCTTATTAATGTTTAAATATCCAAAAGAGCAGGTTATTCATATTTTTTAGCTCATCTTTTATTTTCTTTAAATTATTAAATAATTTTATTATTTTTACATGATGTTATTTAATCGAGTTATATAGGCATTTTTTTAATAATTAGTATTTAATCGACACGAAAAAATGGTTTTTAAAAGGTTTAATTACAACATTTTTGCTTTTTTTACAGCAATATTTCAGAATTAGCATATAATCAATCCTATTTTCACACTTGCCTTTCGGTTTAATATTTAACTGGTAATCAATAGTTTTGTCAATGTCATGTTTCTTTAAATTTTTTTAAATTGATTGACATGATCTACTAATATATTATTACGTATTCGAGATGATAGAATTCAGATAAAAGGTCAATTATAGTTAATGTATTTTTTAAACTCCCACAATAAAGATACTAAAAATAGTAGAGTTATGTACTCATTGGACGTCAATTATCGATTTTATATTCAAAATTGTCACTATTAGATATTTATGAACATTAACATGATATACTTAATTCTGAATAGTAAAAAACTTTAAGCATTATGATTTGTAATCAATTGTGACCTCAGCTTCATTCGCGATTTAATTGGTAAATTTATTTAAAATTTTTATTTAATATAAACGAAATGCTACATAACAACTATTTTATTGTTTAAATGAATTTTATTATCTTATTATTATTATATATCGAAGATTAGTTTAAGTCTTCTCATTCATCAGACAATATATTACGGCTAGTTTAAAGGTTAATTATATATTTAAAAAGTTGGGACATTTAATAGAGTAACGTACTTATTGAACGTCCCATATATTTAATCATTAATATTTATTATATTTAACTTTATGAACATGTACATAGAAACGTAATCATATATGAATGAAAAGTCTATTGCGTTTCACATATGTGAACGAGGAAGGGGGTGTTTCTCAAAGTTGAACAAGAAAATTTGCTAGTTTTTTTGTTTTGAATTATTATTTTTGAATTAATTACGTTTGATAGCCTACACTTGTATAAAAAGGTCATCTAATTTTATCAATTTAAATTTAATTTAATTGTAATTTTAAAAAATCTTACTTACTAAAAAATTAATAATAATAAAACAATATTATTTTGAAATCAAGTTTGGTTCAATGATGGAATGAAGATCTCACGTGATGAAGATAACAATGATGATGACACTTGACAGATTCACTAAAGATAATAAGCACAAGAAGCCGGTTTGTTTTGCTTCCCGAAAATAGAGACTTGTTTGGACAGTGTCAATTGGAATGTTTCTCGAGTTGAGTAGAAAACAGTAAGAGAAGAGTCTCGGTTGTTCTCGGTTGATGTTTTGGTTGGATGTTCGTGTGTGTGCATGTGCAGTACTGCTGATTTGGATCGAATCTCACTCGTTTGATGGTTTACTGTACAGTAGAGTGAACAGCACACAGAAAGGTGTACGTGCATGGACTGCTGTGTTGAGGTACAGTACGAGAACACACACTCACGAGTATATAGCAACAGACGAGTGTGTTATTATCACCATGCACACAGCAACAGTAGAAGTAGTGCACACACAGAGTCACTCAAGTCATAGTGTAAACAACTTGTTTTTATTATATTTCAGGTCTACTCATATATTTCTTTACATTCGAGTTACTCGTACAAGTGAGTGTTGTATAATGAATTTGTTCATTATTGTGCTGCACTACTCTACTCTGTACTGTACGGTTGTCTTCTCTGTATAGTGCAAACACGATTTATGAACACACACACACACACACACACACACACAGGATAGTTTCGTGCATAGCGTTGAAATTTACAGTGTAAGTGTGGTGAGTGAAGGACGAAGTTTGTTTCGATTATCGATAGTCTGTAGAAATATTGTATTTTATTCTAATTTTGGATTAAATTATTTTTTTAATATTTCCAATTGGTTTAATTTTGGTTTTAATAATTTTATCATTGAAAATCGATCACTTTGCGAAAATTATAAAAGGTTAAGATTCAATTTTTAATTATTCAATTAATTATTTTATTTATATTTTTAAAAAATATTTTTGTTTAAACTTTGTACAAAAAATTGTTGTAATTTTGTTCTTTGAAAAAGGTCTTTAAATACATTTATTTTTTAAAATTTAGAAATTTCTCTAGTAGGCGGCGCTTTTTGTGTGAATATGTCCCCTGCTTGAAAATGAAAGGTAAAAATATTTTACTTTACAATTGTACTAACAATTTAACTTAGCTTTGAATTTTATCTGTTGATTTGGAAAGAACTGGTTGGTATGTTGAAAGTGAGTATAAAGTGAAGGACGATTTTTGTTTTTTACTATTATGATTTAATGTTTGGGTTTTAACATTATTTTGAAATTTTGAATTATTTTTTGAATCAATGTCCAATTAACTAAATCGAATTTATTAACATTATTATTTCAGTGAAGTTTTTTATACATTTAAATCAACAAGAAACTTTTTTACTTCATGAATTTCTTAATTTTTGTCTGACAAAAGGGCTTAGAATCGATGGTTATTGATTTAGATAGATATTCAGTTAATTTCAGTTTGGTTTGATACTGGTACAAAAAATTATCTTAATATTTTATAAAATATATTAAGAATGTTCTTAAAAATTATGGTTATTACTGGTGACCTAGAATTGAGTTCCTCTTGGTGAATCCGCATGTCAATCATTACTAATCAATAAATCAACTTATCTCTGGCAATCAAGCTACTGTCCAATTTGTTTATGTAACTCTTCAATGTCTGTGACTTTTTCACTAAAAAAAAAACTTTTCAGATTTAATTTTTGATTTAACTTTTGGTTACGCCAGTCTGCTTTCCAGAAGTTTTAAAACAGGTAGTTTGTTATATTTATTGCTTTTGATTAAGTTCGTTTTGAAACAGCCACTCTTAACCAATAACATCCTACATGTCTTTAACAGCATTTTTTGTCTAAAACATTTACAATTTATTTCAAAGCTTTTTAAAATAATACCAAAATTTATTTCTGCAACAATTATAAATCATTAAATGTGTGCCTTTTCTCACTATTTTAATTCAAGATTCAACGTGAGAAAGACGTATTTAAAATTTCCAAATTATTATTAAATACAAAGATGTGTTTAACAAAGGTTTAAAACAAATAAATTTTGTTGTTTATTTTTTAAATTCGTTTAATATTAGAATTTAGTTTTACCAATGAAGAACAGGTTATTTATTATTTTATTTTTAATGTCTTATCAATATAATCTTCGATCCTCACTTTATTCTGACTTGGACTGTCTGAATCTTTTCAAAATTTACTTTTACTTGATTTTGGAATTAAAAGTTTTGGTATATTGATCTTTTATAAAAGGTATAGCTTCAATTGTGTTTATTGAACAAATTTTTTTTCAATTCATCACTAAATGGACACACATAGGTTTCAAAATGTTGTCTTGATATTAATTGTAGTTATTTAAACGGATTTCTTAATTGTTCATTTACTTTCCCAATGTTTCGTTGCTCATAAGCGATATTCTGTGATAATAATCTAGTGATTTAATTAAAAAACAATAATTAATAAGTTGATAAAAAAACCTTCAAAATGGTATCCAATTTGCTTCAAATATTTTGTTTTATCTTTCTACTAATAGCTGTATAAAGCATTCATTTATTTATATTATCCACAACTACTTAATATTATTCCGAAGTAAATTTGGAAAATTTCAATCGGTTTCAAACTAAATCACAATATTATATCAACCATAGTTTGTTTTAGTATTCATTGATAATCTTGTCATATCAATATATTTACCCGTCACACGACGTGAGATTCTCAATCTGCCTCCTTTTTTAAGGTCGTGCCATCAAGGGTTAAATCAACATTGCTCCTTACAGGAAATCCATGGTGAAATTTCTAATAATTCAAAAATACTCTATTTTCAATATATTTTGGGAAAACAAGTTCACTAAACGAAACAACAAATTCTTTGAATTCTTTATTTTTATAATGTTTGAAATTGACGTTTGTCATCCAAACTTTTTCAGTCAATATTTTAATAAGTTTTTTAAATGAATAAATATGATTGATTATGATTGATTTACTAAATACATATAAAACTTGGCATTTAAAAAATGAATAGATAAATTTCGTGGTAAAGTTTAAAGCAATTTAAATTGTTTGTTTTACAAAAATTGTCAAACACAGACCAAACACAGAAAGAGAGTTCAACAAACGTAGCTCAGCATTCTGAAGTCATTGAGGAAAGATTTGATGATTCTTGTTGTTCTTGTTTTTACCAAAGTTTAATCTAAATTTCTTTTTCAAAGCTCACTTAAGTTTTCACTAAAGGAATTACTTGATAATTCTATTTTCACTTTAAATGGTTATATACTTTATATTGTTTCATTTGGTACCGGTCTAAGTAATGGAACTTTAAAATTTACATATTTGAAAATCTTGAATTGTGGCAAGGATATCAGATTTGTCGAGGTTCTTCGGAGTTTGACTCAAGAAGATAAACAATTTAAGATGAGTCTGTTATAAAAACGTTTATTTGATGGAAATAAATAAGTACAAGTGAAGTGTCAACGAGTACTGACGAGTACAGGGGAAGAGTCGCCAAGTACTGTAAAAGCAGGAAAGTGATCGGCCTCCAAGGATGATGTAGTGTCTTGAGTGTAGAGTACAAGAGTTTAGTCGATACCAGAGCAGGACCAAACCAACTGGGGCGGTACACCTACAAACACAAGGGTAAATCACTAAGTACTAGAAAACATCACATTAGACATACGAGGCACAGATTGATTGAGTGCTTCAGCTAGCAAGCTTAAATAGGCAGAGAAACCACGTTGTGTCGAGTCATGCTGAGATGACTATTTTTCACTTCAACTGTTGACTTGGTGGTAATAGCGCCTGACCATGATGAGTAGAGTGGTGAGGGAGCCACTATCTCAACAGATTCAACTGTTCAAGCAAAACAAATTTGGCCAATTGTCTTAATGTGATGTGCGTTGTTCAGTTAAGTTGATGTGTATTGTCAACAAAGCAACACAGCTTACTAAATGTAAAATTTAAATAAATCATTGTTTATTGCATGCTTTTAGATTTGTATAGTTTACCGTATCGACAACATTTCACAAAGGTACAAATTGCTAAAATAATTTCTTTCTAGTAATGTAATAACTTTTACACTTTTATACTTACCTAATTGTTATATCAAGAGATTTTTTTAAACACAACTGTATGTTTTACCTCTCACTTGATGGCACATGACCTTGAAGCAGTATGACTTGTTAGCGGTGGATAAAATAAGCGTTTACTTTTATGTGAATGTTTCTTTTATAAATGGTAAAATTAACTTTTTTAATGTTCCAAAGTTTATTAGCAATGGCATTTCCAAATTAAAATTCTACAATTCAACTTCTACAATTTTTTTGAAACATCTGTACAAATCCAAAACAAACTTAAAATTTTGTTCTCAATAATCATTGCAATTGCAATTTGTAATTTCAAAGTTTAATGATTTCATAAAATATGCAAACAATTTTAGCATTACAGCTCTACCAATATTTTACATATTTCTTAATTGTGGTTTGTTCAATGGGAGTTGGCAAAACCCTCAACCCTGAACCGACCCGTACCCGCCGACCAATAAAAGTTAATCGAGCAAATGTATTTCTATCGATATTTATCTAGGACTTTATATTTCAATTACAATTGAATGTAACTAATGACAATTTTTTTAATAATTAATCGTGAATTTAACTTAAAATTTCTTCAAAAACAAGTCAATTGTGGCGGAAACTTCAAATCCAGCTTTAAATGGTTTTACAAATTTTAAAAAAGTTTTTTAAAGTTTCAATTGACAATTGTGAATTAAATAAAATCAGGGCTTTTCTCGAGTCCTAACAAACCTTCCCCATCCGCTACTTTACACTCAATTTCTATAAACTCTGTAGATCAATACAGAATTCACTATGATCGAAATCCCATTCGTCAGATTCACAAATTCCTCGATTCAAACTACAAACATTTTCGAACAATGTATCTAACTAATGATTTTATTTCGAAACCAAACCGATTATGGATAGTTTTGTCTTTCATAGTCTTTTTGAAAAACAGGTCTTAAAACAAACTTATTTTAACTTAACAAATTATTTTTTTAGAAACTTAGAAATCTCCATTATATGTGGCGCTTTTGTAACATTTTGTTTATAATTTGAATAAAAAGGATTTTATAATATAGATTGTACCACAACAATTAGCTTAGTTTTGTCTTGTTTATTATCTACGAATTTGAATTAAACTAGTTGGGATGTTAAAAGCGTGAATTGGGGAAAGTTGGGTTTGACTATTGTATTCAAATTTAATTTAAGTAATTATTATAATTTTGAAAATCAAAATCCAATTAATTACTGGCTCACTTTACACATGCTTATATAAAATGTTTAATTTTTTATCGAGGTTTTGAAGATTTGAATCAACACAAAAGAAGATTTAATTTTTGGTTGAAGTTTTTGTTCTGCCGTTTGTGGTTTTAACTGGTAATTTTGTAAGATTTAAGGCTTTTGAGTAAGGCTCGTTGTAGATAATGTGTTTAGTGCCTGACTGTTTCATAAAGCAATTTCCTCAAACTTCCCCCTACAAAAGACGTGGGAACTTCAATTTCATAAAGTGACTGCGGTTTGCAATCAACTTACTTGGTTGACTTCTTATACTATGCCAACAAAAGACGTGGGAACTTCAATTTCATAATGTGACTGCGGTTTGCAATCAACTTACTTGGTTAACTTCTTATACTATGCCAACAAAAGACGTGGGAACTTCAATTTCATAATGTGACTGCGGTTTGCAATCAACTTACTTGGTTAACTTCTTATACTATGCCAACAAAAGACGTGGGAACTTCAATTTCATAATGTGACTGCGGTTTGCAATCAACTTACTTGGTTAACTTCTTATTCTATGCCAACAAAAGACGTGGGAACTTCAATTTCATAATGTGACTGCGGTTTGCAATCAACTTACTTGGTTAACTTCTTATACTATGCCAACAAAAGACGTGGGAACTTCAATTTCATAATGTGACTGCGGTTTGCAATCAACTTACTTGGTTGACTTCTTATACTATGCCAACAAAAGACGTGGGAACTTCAATTTCATAATGTGACTGCGGTTTGCAATCAACTTACTTGGTTAATTTTGGGGGGCAATGCTTGCCTGCATTACACTCCAATGTTTTAAAGGGGAAACCCTTTGAAAAAGCGTTTCATTCACAGTCAAAATCATAAAAAATCTATAACTTCTTATACTATGCCAACAAAAGACGTGGGAACTTCAATTTCATAATGTGACTGCGGTTTGCAATCAACTTACTTGGTTAACTTCTTATACTATGCCAACAAAAGACGTGGGAACTTCAATTTCATAAAGTGACCGCAGTTTGCAATCAACTTACTTGGTTTAATTCATTCATTCATTTAGTTGCCAAAAAAATTGGATCACTTGTCTTTGTTTTTCATAAAGGTCCAAATTTAATTCAGAATTTAGGTTTTTGTTCTCAGCAATTATTGTACTTGCAATTTGTAATTTCAAAGTTTATAAATTTCTTAAAAAGTTCAAACAATTTTACTAATGCAACATCTCATTTGTAGTTTGTTCCTGAGTTTGTGCCGGTTTGTTGTTCAATGATATCTATTTATACTATTGATTAATTAATGGCATTTGAGAAAATGTATTTCAATCGAATTTTATTTAACACTTCATTATTCAATTACATAGAATACAAACCAGAATGTAACTAATGATTTGTAAATTACATGAAACATTATCTTGGCTTTGTGTAAACGAACTGTGTACAAGTGTGTGATCCTTAGGGTTTTCTGGTATTTGAATACTGAAAATTGTGTTATGTGAATAACTGAAATGTGTTTCAAAGCTTTATTATTCAATTTTTGCATTGCATAGTTCTCTATTTTAAAATTCTTGATTCTATGTATCTCATTGCTGACTCAATTTGAATGGTAAAAAGTAATTTTTATATCTCACAAAATAGATTAACTATCACTATATACTAATATTACAAGGCTCGTAAGGGTACATGCCCATCAATACAGTAGAAGGTTAAAGAAGGAGGAAACAATTTCATCGCCCCACAGCGCAGTGGAAGTTAAAAAAGGGACGTAACATATTGATCGGATGATAGTGCAGTGGAAGGCAAATGTGGGACGAGGCATTTCAACTTTAGTTCAGTAAAAGGAAGTGGCACCGTTCACACACAGCACTTAAGGCAATAATCTTCTGAATACGCCATTGAATTCACTCGACTGTATTGCATGTATTGTTTACAAATGTCAGCTGTTACCGCTCTAGCTCTGGCATCTCGTTCACGAGTAAACTTGCTTATTTTTGCCTTTTTCCGATGTTTTCTTTGTGTCATGTGTCAACCATACCGACCACGAACGAGTTAAATCAATCAAATTCTATCAATCTCATCTACGTAAACAAGCGGCGAGTGCATTTTCTGACTTTATGTACTCTAATTGCGATCACCATTATCATCCTTACAAGTTAAGCTATTTTCATCTGTAAATGACTAACAAAGGAATATTTTCTTCTGTTTACAGAAATGAAACATCGTGATTTCAAGGATGTTTTGTGAGAGTCTACTGCAGTATGCAGTATTCCATGGAAGTAGACATGTGATTGTGTGTTGTGTTGTTGGTTTCATGAAACATTGTCCGCTGAATTTGTTACTCAAGACTTACTCAACTTACCGAACTTCTCAACTCAATTTTCCTCATCGTTCATCAAACATGATCACTTTATGGGATTCACTTTATCCACTGTTTACTGCTTTTGTACGAGTAATGTGTTGATGTGTGTGACCTGCAATGTGTTTTGCCGTTTTTGTTTTTGTTTTTTCACCAAAACCAAGTATCAACAAAACAACCAAGAAAGCCCTACTACAAAAGTCTGAATGGTTTCGTCGTGACGAAACTAATTAGTCATTACCATTTTTTTATCTTTGATTTACAAAATGAATTATTTCCACTTTGTTTTGGTAAGCATCTTTCACTATATCCGAAATAGACCTGTTTAACCTTTATGCTTTTAATTAAAGATTACTTATCAATGCGAAATGTTGGTTTCCATCGATTCGGAATCGTTCAAAATATGCGAACTAAATCAATTTTCTACTTTTGGTGCCTATCATTTCTTGCCTATTCAAGCGTTGTCAACGGACAGGAGAGCCGTGGTTAGTGACTTTTGTAAACATAATCTTTAACAAACAATAATAAACATAAACACATCGTTAGCAAGCAACCCGATAACCAGAAACAGTTCAACCTTCAGCAATCTGCACTAGATATTTTCCGCATCCAGTTGCCCGTTTTAATCGAACACCTATTTCGGGTGAAGGCAAAGTGAGTTGGTGGATTTAACTTTGGGCCATTTCTCGGTAGAATTATGCGTAACAGCAATAAGTTCAGACCAATATTCTATGAAAGTGTCGAGTTGTCATAGCCAAGCTGTCGTCGTGAAATCACCGTTACGGAAGCGTTTCACAATCAAACATGTGATTGACCAAGAACTGCTCCACATTAGTGGCTATTCCGAAATTATTTGATTCATCTACTAAACAAAATTCTTACCCAGCCAAATTAATAAGTTTATTAAGTATCTTTTAGGAAGTCCACTTTGTTGGATAACTTATTGTTCAACTCAATGTCATGTTCACTTCAAGAAGAGCACTCGCTTTTATAACCTTAATAATAGAACCATTGCTCCGTTCTTACTAGTGATTTTCTTATCAATCCGATTCAGATGAACTTTAAATCATTTTCATATCTCATCATGTGTCATTATCATCACCAGCATTAGTGAAGTTATTCGTTGGTATCTACAATAGGACATTAACAAAGCGATATGGGATTCAAGGGAACCTGGCCAAATTGCTCTACAACTTAAACTTGGTCTAATAAGTTTGTTTTTAATGTGAATTTTTATGACTAGAGTTTTAAACTAAAGCAATTTTCTTATTTGAATCATTCTTATCTTTTTCATAACTTTACGTAACTTATTCTTAATTCACGCCCGAAAGGCGTTTTACAAGGAAATGTTTCCGAAGGGACAAATCACTTCGTGTCAACGAAGGGATTTGAATTTCCTTGTAAATTGTCATATCAAAATTCTGCAATTAAAGTGACGACTAAGAAAACATTGCGAGTTTCTCTATGACCAATCCCGATACTTTTATCAAAGACTTCACAAATATTAATATTTCTAACACTAGTAGTGCGATTCTTTAATCTTGAAATGGTGAAAATGTTCCATGTTTTGTCTAATAGGTCACACAATCTATCTTTGTTTTATGGAAAATATTATTTGAATGCACATACATTTAATCTTAAATTTTAAAAAAGTTTACATGTCCATCCATAATTGATCTCCAGATAAACAATTTAAGAGATAATTAAAACGCATGAGAATAAATTTTATCAAAAAGGTTTTCCCATCTTATAGATTTGCATAAAGTAGCGGTGGCGCCACCGCAGCGTAGCACGCTGTCTGTGTATGACCCTCATCTTGTCAGCTGTATCTAGACTATGTAATGCGAACTGATGCGAGAGCAGTAAGACAGTTGCTTTGTGACTTATTTCTAACTTGACATCATCAATAAATCGACTGTACTCGTTTACAACTGGTGGCAGCGGTTTTTCTACCGAATCCTAACCTCGGAAGCAAGTCTGGACCGTACGGTCGTCTGGTTTGGGCAATACCCACTCGTCTGGTTTGAGGATAACCCTCACTCGTCTGGATAAAGAAAAATACTGTGGTGGCAAGTTCGACTTTGGACGTCTAACAACAGAACAGTCTTAGCTTGAGAAGTCATCCGTGAGCGTGCAATTCCCGAGCTCGCCTTACGTCCTTATCGTAATATGACCGACGCGGAGAAGACCACCAAGAAATTGGCACTGCTGAACGTGAAGCTGAAGGAGCTAGTCAAGAGGGATGTTGATCCTGGGGATATGCTCGAGAAGTTTGAAGATCTCATAGATCAGTTACCGGAGGAGGCTGAAGAGGTGGCGAGTTCTTATCGTGCCAACTGGGCGACCTACTACGAGGCGGCTGTTATTATCAGAAGTAAGAATCAGAGAAAATTTCTGGAAACTCAAGTGCAGACAGGAAAGATGCCGAAAAGTGATATTCCGAAACAAGAAGTAAGCAAGCATAATGGCAAAATCGAGGCTTTCAATGCGTTCTGGACGAAGTTCGAAAACCTAATCTTGAGTAGAGGAGTACACTGATTTGATGAATGGAATCGGGAAGTGCGAACTGATCAAACACGAGATCGATACTGGAGATTGCAAGCCGATTGCAATACGTCAACGAAGAGTACCTGTGGCGTATATGGAGGAAATAGCAAAACACGTGGAAGAACTCTTGGAAGAGGACATCATTGAAGAGTCAACGAGTGAATGGCACTTTCCGTTTGTGACCGTTCGGAAGAATGACGGAACTCTACGATTGACAGTGGACTTCCGCCCACTGAATGATGTCACTAAAAAAGATACATTCCCCATGCCCAGGATAGACGAAATACTGGAAAATATGAAAGAGGCGAAAGTTTTTTCGAGATTGGACCTTCGAAAAGGATATTATCAAATTATGATGAGTGAAAAGGACAAGCAGAAGACGGCATTCTCGTTTAAAGGGAAACTCTATCAGTTCAAGAGGATGCCATTCGGATTGTGCTGTGCACCATCAAGGTTCCAACGACTTATGCAGCAAATCCTAGGGGATTTACCGTTTGTGAAGATATATTTGGACGATGTGGTGATATACTCTGAGGATCAGGACGACCATTTGGAATACCTAAGAATAGTTCTGGATCGAATTAGAAAGGCGAATCTACGATTAAACAAAGAAAAGTGTCAATTTGGAGAACGCGAAATAGAGTTTCTCGGCTTCAGAATCTTCGACGGAAAGAAGTACCCGAATGATGACAAGACAAAGGTGATGGCAGGATTTCCGGTGCCGAAGACCAAGAAACTGCTGAAAGGATTCTTGGGCCTTGCGAACTACATTCGAGGAATGGTGCCGGACTTTGCGAAACTGGCGCAACCTCTGTTTGCTGCAAGTAACATGAAAAAGTTCAAATGGAGCGAGGAATGTGACCAGAATTTCAAGCTACTGAAGGAGAAGTTATCAAGCAAACCGATGACATTTCTCCCTGACCAGAATAGACCATTCATTGTAACCTGTGACGCATCAGATATTGGAATGGGAGCAGTGCTGGCTCAGGAAATTGATGGCGAGCGACATGTAGTCGAATTTTTATCGAAAACGTTCAATGAAGTGGAGAAAAGATACGCAACCATCGAGAAGGAAGCTTCGGCAATTATGTTTGCACTCGAAAAGTGGCAACATCTCCTGAAGGGAACCGAGTTCACTGTTGAGTCAGACCACAAGCCTCTCAAGTGGTTGCTTTCGAAGGCGAACTGTCAGGGTAAACTTGGAAGAATGGCCCGTTATCTGAGCGCTGAATACAAAATCAAAGGAATCGAATATGTCAAAGGTGAAGACAACCTGCTGGCGGACACTTTGAGCCGGATCGAGATTGGGCTGATCGGCGGAATCCCAGGAGCACCATCGGAGAAAATAAGAACATTGATGGAGAAAGATCCAAACCGATTCAAACTGATTGACAATCGGATCTATTTGGTGGAAAAAGATCGTAGACGACTGTGCATCGATTCGTCGTCGGAAAAACAGGAAATTTTGAAAGAGGTGCATGACAACTGTGGGCACCTGGGAGTGTTCAAGTCACAAGAAGCCATCCGGCAGAGATTCTACTGGCCGTACTGGAATAAAGAGCTGAAACAGCACGTAAAGAACTGTTTTGCATGTAACGAAAGAAAAGACGACAACGAACCGCACAAGGAGGAGTTGATGGTCCAAGATAGCTCAGAAGTGTTCGAAAGATTACATGCCGACATTTGCGGTCCGCTGACGGTGTCTAATGATAACAAACACTTCATCGTCGTCCAAGACGCATACAGCAAATGGATGGAGGCGACGATGCTCAAAGATACATCGACGACAACCATTACTGATTGGCTTAAGAACCAAATCTTCTGCCGATTTGGAGAACCGGACTGGATTACTAACGACCAAGGGACACAGTTTGAAAGTGTGGAATTTAAAGAGTTCTGCGAACGCCTAAAGATCAAGCAGCACACAACATCAACACATCATCATCAGTCAAACGGGTTGGCCGAACGTGCGATCCAAACTCTGGAGAAAATGGTCCGAACATCAGTCGATGACCAGAAGGACTGGAGTGTGATACTGCCCCACTGCGTCCAGGCGTACAACGCACGGAAACATCGAACAACAGGGGTGACGCCGTATTCGTTGATGTTCAATCGAGAAGCAAAGACGAAACTCGACCGGATGTTCAATGTGGAACGAACCGAACTTGACGCGGAGATCAACACTTCGATCGCAAGAATAAATCGAAGAACGGAAACAGAAAGAATGAAGAAATACTACGACAGAAATGTGAAAAAGTCTAACATTAAACCAGCAGAATTGGTGATGTGGCACTCTCAAGAACAAGGACTAGGAAAATCCAAGAAACTGAATCGGCGCTGGAAAGGCCCGTACAAGGTGGTCCGAGTGGAACGACCGAGTGTCATACTGGTGGACTGCAATGGCAAAGAGAAGCGAATTCACCTGAATCATGTGAAGAAGATCGAAACCAACCGATCTTTGGCCGAGTTCCGAGGCCGAGGTAGACCTCGGATCTTGAGGGGGAGGAGTAGCGGTGGCGCCACCGCAGCGTAGCACGCTGTCTGTGTATGACCCTCATCTTGTCAGCTGTATCTAGACTATGTAATGCGAACTGATGCGAGAGCAGTCAGTCAGTTGCTTTGTGACTTACTTCCAACTTGACATCACCAATACATCGACTGTACTCGTTTACAACTATAACAAATAAATTTTCTTTAGTTTATTAAAATTAAAACATGTTAATGGTTCATCTTTTTGTTGACATTTAAATGGTAATAAATATATTTACACATAGCAATTTTTGCCCTTAAAAAGAAGGTTTATCATTTGATCAATAGAATAACTTATTCACCATGGAGTTCTTGACTCTTTTTAGGGTTTTTAGGTTACAAGCTGACCTTCCCTTAAGGCTTGTGCTCTCGGGGTTTTTGTAAACTCTATTATTTATTTAATAAATGATATTGAGATCTAAATTTATTAATTTAGGTTTATATTATGTCAAATTGTCCTTTGGTTGACTGGTATAATAAATTATCCTAAAATTCTATATCATATGATGATAAATATTTTAAGTTGATCTAAGTTTGATTATCCAAACACTACTGTTCAAGTTCCAGTTTCAAGTTTTGACAACATGATATTTGAAAGACCAGATTTCGTCCTTCTCCAAGCAGAGCAATAGTTTCCATTTTGATTAATTGATTAATGGTGTGAGTAATTTTTTCAGATCTTATCGTGTTTTTAACATCGTGCACTTTTTCGACATGATTTACTAAAGCGTTAAATTGGGGTTTTAAACAGTTTTTTGTAAGTTTTCTCAACGTTTGAATATTTAAATTTTAATTCATTTTATTTTCACTTCACAACTTTTGCTAGCCTTAAGGCTTAAATTTGATTGAAAATATATTAAGATTGTTGAATGAGTTTTACAGCGCCCTATGAGTTAATGCCCAGAATTTTAATGGTTCATTCTTAATTAGTTTAGTACATTTGCTGTCCCAAACTCTTAAAAAAAAAATATTTAATGAAATGAATATTTTAATTTTCACAACAGCCCAAGTAATTTGGTTATATAATGAATTGCTTTTATTTATGACTTACATGACTTATCAATTATGGTTATAAATTTAAACAATATTCAAACACTATTAATTTTAGTTATTGCACTGTTTTTCTCATCAAGACATACAGCTCCAGAGAAGGACAAAACGAGCAGTTTGAAAACGACCTCCGAGTATCAGCGTTTCCAAGCGGTCGTTTTCAAACTTCACATTTTGCCATTCCTTGCCGCCCCAATAATCAGTGACTTTTTACAAAAAAAACTATTCAGTATTAATGTTAGATTTAACTTTTAGTTTAGTAAGTTTTTCTGTTGCACGCTTTTCCACTGGTAGCTAACTATAGTTTGTTATATTAATTGCTTTTTAAGTTAGGTTAATTTTAAAATAACAGCTTTTCTCGTCTATAAAATTAACAATTTGAGTTAAATGGGTTTTTTCCTATTTCAGAATCACTTTTTTGGCTCACTTTTCCGTTCACTACATTAACACTGGTCTAACTTGTCAAACAGGTTCATGTTATAATAATCTTCCCATCCTTTGAACATCATAATCTCATCCTACTTTCTCACCATATTACTCATCTTATAAATGATAATGTTCTTGCTGGTGACCTTTTTATCATTTGTTTCATATTAATTTTTTTACATGGTATTCGCGTCTATTTTAATTTACAAATGGTAAGGGTTTTAAACCATCTTGCAAACATGATTGATATTAAAAACATATACTCTTTTTAATTCTTCAATGGTTCAACGATTTCCTTTGCTTTTCCTTAAAAGGTTTATCAACTACTATTGTCATGAAAGTTTCTATTAAAACCTTTACAAAAAATCATAAAATCTATTTCTACAATAATTAAATATTAATAATAAATTAATATGTTTTGTTAAGGATTCTATGCGTGTTTACCAAAAGTTTAAAACAAATAATTTTGTAGTTTATTTCTTAAATTCAATTAATATTCGAATTTAGTTCGACTAATATTTTAAACTTGTTATGCAAAGGAAAAACATGTTATTTATTATTTTATTTCAATGACGAATCAATAGAATCTTGGATCCTCACTTTATTCTGACTTGGATTGTCTTAATCTTTTCAAAATTTGCTTTTGGCTTTCTTTTGAATTGATATTTTATAAAGATAAAGCTTCAATTATGTTTATTGAACATTTATTTGTCAATTCATCACCAAATGGACACACATGGGTTTAAAAATGTTATTTTGATAATAATTGTTGTCATTTAAAATGGTTTCTTGATTGTTCATTTACTTTACCAACACTTCATTGCACATAAGCGATATTCTGTGATAATAATCTCGTGATTGTATTTAATTAAAAAACGATAATTAGAATATTGTCAAAATGGCAGCCTTTTAAACTTTTTAGTCCTCAAAACTTTCAACAAGAAAATCAATAGAAAGTGATCTTTTCACTTGAAAAATGGAGGTAATGTGTTTTGTGTCTGACAGTTTCAACGAACCAACCCATACTCAGCAAATCCTGTACCTCTCTATGGAACATTACCAATAAATCTTCAGAGCTGTCGTTCAAATTTTATTTAATCAATTGTATTTTCAATAAAGTTCAATTAATGTTTTTAAAAATTATTAAGCTGACTTCTTCCAAAATTAAGACACTGAAATAATTGGAATTTAATAAACAGGTTTCACTAATTTGTACCATTTGAAATGGAACTTTGAAATTATTTTATTTTTTTAACTTTTAAAATGAGTGACGGTGAGTACTCTTTATCTTGAATTCATTTTTGAATCTTTTAATTGGCATACATATTTAAAGCGTTCTAAATGATATTTTTGTAATAATATCTCAATTGATGGAAACATCAGTGCAGAAAATGACTGGTGAATACTCTTCATAATTCGCGTTAGCGTTATTAATTCATTCTTTATGTACCTGTTAGAAATACTATGTTTAGATTTCTAGGTAGACAGTCGTTTTACATAAAGGTCAAAATTAATTTCAAAATTGAGGTTCTTGTTCTTGCTATTTTTTTAAAAATATGTAATTTTAAGTTAAAGTTTATTAATTTTTTTATATATTTAAAAATTTAACATGACAGCTCAAACAATATCTCACGTATTTCATTTATGGTTTGTTCATTATAGGATGTAACTAATGACTTGTAAACAAAATGAAACATGAGTCATTTCACATGACCTTGGCTTTGTGTAAACAAACTTTATACACGTGTGGGGTCATTAGGATTTTCTGGTAATTGAAATATTAAAATCGTGGTTTCTTGATAAATGTATTTTAATATTTTAATAATCGATTTTTGCATTAAAGATTTCCATTCGCAAACTCATTCAAAAAAACATTCACATTCTTCGATTCCCAGCTCCACTGAATTTGAAAGTTCTCTTCAAAAACAATAATCGATTTCGATTAAAACATTAATTTTGAATTAAAATTTTCCATTTCTTTTTTGATAATTAATCATGAACTTAAATTTAATTTTTTTTACGAAAACAACTTAATTAGTAAGTAAATCTTGTGGTGAACATTAAATGGTTTTTATAAATTAAAAATCCTTACTTTTAGAACTCACTATTTTATTCTAAAAAATAAAGCTTTGATTTAATTGTATAAAACCATGTTTTTTCTCAAGTTCAAACAAACCTTCCTCGTCCACTACTTTACTCTCTATTTCTATCAGCTCATTGTGGATCAATACCGAATTTACTATGATCGAAATCGTTTTCGTCAAATTCACAAATTCCTCGACTCAAATTGTCATCTCGAACAATTTCGAAAACTCAATCCTAAAGATGAAATTTCGAAACCAACTTTCCCATTGAACATTTCATCTCCTCCAGTTCATTTGCGTTACCTGAAATATTTATTTCTATTTTATTTGATTCGTTGTTTCGGAATTGCATTTTTGAGGTCTCTCACAGATGAAGAATGGAAGCGAATTTGGCTTGGAACCGAGTACTTCAAGGAGAACAGCTTCTACATGGAGACGACATTTCTATTTTGGTCTTCAATCGCTTACCTGTACTTGCAATTCTCCTTCAGCGCATGCGTCCTGGATTACAAATTTTTGGCTTTATTTCGAATGAATACAAACACACTCGACTATCTATCTCCTTCGAAATTTGGTTTGAATCAACAAGAATTTCGATGTTTTCGAAATTTCAGATCATTTGCTCTATTTTACTACAACATGGTTATGGTGACTTTGGTATCATTTGGACCGCTTTGTGTTTTACTTTTATACCTACGAGCGGGACTTTATTACACTCATCCGATTCCGAGTCTTCTTTGGACCGTAATTTTTGATTTTTGGATTTTGGTTGTCTGTGTTGTGATTTACAGTAATTTGATTGCCTTCATAGTGGTGGCAAAGTATTTGCATATAAAGCAGAAATCAATTATCGAATCCATTCTACGCAATTTCAGACATTTGATTCATTCCAATCAAATTCAATCTTCATTTTCCAAATTTATACATCAAAATTTGAAATATTCACATTTCTACGATGAACTACGCGATTACAATCACTTTTGGCGTTCCTTTCTCTCGTACGTTTTTATCTTTTACGTCGCCTTGATTTCATTCATAATTTACCTTGCCCTCTTTTCGAGTGTCGCTCTCTACGTCAAAGCAATCTATGCCATAATCTTCAACATTCACGTTGTACTCCTCTCGGGCATAATTCACTATTCTGGTGGAATTGTGCTGCGTAATCAAAAGTTGTCGCGCAAGTTTGCGTACTTGTTGGGTCATTGTGGAAATTTTGAAAAACGAGGTTTATCTATAACTCAAATGATCAAAATTAACAATCTGAATCAATACGTCAATCATCATTCCAGCTCTTCTGGCTTTGCTCTACTCAATGGCTATCTCATTGTGTATGACACTTTTCGGCTGTTGATTGTTAATATTACGGTTTACTTTTTGCTTATTCTTAAAGGATGATTTAAAAATTATTATTTTTAAAAACTTAGTTGAGACCACCAACGCTTATTTTAAAAGGTATACTTAAAATTTTATTTCACAATTAGTAAGTAGAAATATGTTTGCATTTGTATTTGTAAATAACGTTGTGATTTCTTGGAAAATGATCCTGTTTTTCAATTTGAATATAATTTAAATGATGTAACAGATTGTCCTTAAAAGGTTAAAATTAATAAATACAACTAAGGAAGAGTTTGACTATTTAATAAAATTACAATATATCCGTTGTTTTGATGTCTTTTTATTGTCGATAAAACATTTTTCCTTTTTAATGATTTGATTACCGGTAACAAAAATTTTCTCTTTGTCTTACCGTAGCCCTCATCTGACAAACTATCATCTTTTATACCGTCTTGGTACCATTTTGTATAAAAAGGTCACAAATTGAAATTTTGACAAAAACGTGAAAAGTTCGATACACAAATCGAAACATAAATCGTTTGAAAGAATGTTGATTTCAAAATGTGCATTCAAAATATTTAATTAATTTGAATTAAATCATTTTCGCAATAGCAAAAAATGCAAGATGCATTACTTCTTATATCTTTTTTTATTGACGCTTAATGCAATGTTTGAAAATGCTACCCAACCATGTTATGAACAATTTATTGATATTATAAAATATTGTATTTAAAATTTACAAGAATTTAGTTTTGATTATTATAAATGTGGCTACAATAATTTTAGTTATTTATGTGATCTATTTTTCTCTTACTACCATTGAATTAACTTTCTAGTCATTTCAACCACCGCATTTGGTACTGAAAATTCAAGTATATATAAATGGTAATCGTTTGCAAATTTGATTTAAAAGATTTGATTAATCAAATTGATCACATGTTTCTTTATATAGCTTAATGGGCTTCATATAGTATTGCTATAAAACTGATATGTTTGTTTGAAATTAATTTTTGAACTTTGACATATGACAGACCGTGAGAGTGTACATTGAGTCTTCATAAAATCCAATTTTAAAATGGTAGATCTTTTATTAAAAATAAAACATTGAATTATAATTATGTAATATCTTTCTATAATATAATTTATACTTTCGAAGTATATTTAACACAACATTCTTCTAGTGCAATGTAATGGCAGCCATTCCTGGCCTCTTCTGTAACTTTTGAGATCGTCACATTGAGTTGTGGGAAACTTTGGCACTTGAGCACTTTACTTTACTTTACTTTGTTGTCTGCATCAGGTATCAGGTGTTCCTAATAGTTCATTTCAGCATTTTAACAATATCGCTTGTGTTTTAACACAACAAACGCACAATAGCGAATGTTTCACAGTTGGAATCCACATTGTCTGTCCCAGTATGAGGGATAATCATATAATCAAATTCAATGTCAAGCAATAGCCTTTTGCAATTTAGGTGATATCTAAGTTTTAGGTTGTCAGCATCCCATATTTTCACTGGTCTCAATAATCTTTATTTGTGTGTCACATACACTTTCCAACAACCATTGACGTGATCATTGAATTTTATGTTTCCAGTCATGTTGCATTCATTCAAGAACTTTGAAAGATTTCATTCTTGTTGTATCAACCATTTTTGAAGATTTTTTTAATGAAAACATCACGTTGGTAGTTTTTATGTACTTGAATAGCAAGTTCACAAGATTGCTAATTGATAAAATTAAATCGCAATAACATTGTCAATCCATATATAATATCTAATTTTAATAAATTTGATTCCTGGATATTTCTTAAACTAGTTGTGTGTTTCTTTAATCTTGAAATGGTGAAAATGTTCTATGTATTGTCTAATAGGTCGCACAATCCATCATTGTTTTATGAAAAATATTATTTGAATTCAGATGCATTAAATTTCAGAATTTAAATAAGTTAATAACTAGTCTATCCATAATTGGTCTTCAAATCAACAAGTTAAGAGATAATTAGAGCGTCAGCAGGTAAGGTTTATCAAAAGGTTTTCCTGTCTTAAAGATTTGCATCAAAAATAAATTTTCTTTTATTAATTTAAAAATTAAAACATGTTAAAATTGTTATTGTTGGCTTGACATTTAAATGGTAATAAATATAGTTATATTTAGTAATTTTTCTTTTTAAAAAGAAGATTATTTTTATTATTTAGGATGGTTATTTTAATCAAACGAATTTATCCGAAAATTTATGGAACTTCTGGATTGACATTTTAAACTAGTAGTTCTTGTTCACACAAAGTGCCATTTAAAAGTGTTTATTTCAAAACAATTTTACATGGAATTTATTTATTATTAAGAATTATAATTCAGAACAGTTGCAAAAAAATTAAAAGATTTGGAAAGTTTACTTCCCATGTTGTGATCCGATTCTTGCTAATTTTGCAGTATTGAGGTCAAATAAATATTTTTATTCTCTGACTTTATGATTTAGTTGAATAGTTTTTACTTAAGGTTTGAATTGTTTTTTGTTTCCTTGCAATAAATGGTAATTTTTCATCAAACGTGGCATTTTGTTTCCATATGTTATTTGTCATCAAGTCACTCGTGTTCAATAAACAGTTTTTACCGTATTTTCCGTCAGATAAGTCGCTCCATTTCGACAAGTTTTTTCATGACTGCGACTTTTACACCGGTGCAACTAATACGTAGCATGGTTGGTGTTCCCCGAAGAATGACATTTTGTTAAATCAGTCCGGCTAAAGGAATTAAAATGAAGCTTTTGATGAAGTTATTAATACTTTCACCATTGACTAACTTTCAAAATTGATAATATTACTATTTAAATGTTTTTAGTGACTTTTACACCATAAAATCTCGAATTAAAAACATCCATATTTTACAGAAAATGACCTGCGACTAATATCCGATTTATCCGTTATTGGGAATGTTTTCAAAATAAGACAAAAGCGACTTATATTTATGGTCCGGAAAACTTACTTTTGAGCAAGTTATTCTTGAGCACAGGCCTCCTTGGTTTCGAATTTATAATTTTGTTTTTTTTAATTCTTTTTTAACTGATTTCACATAATATATTTCAATTTCTTCTGTCGGTCCTCAAAATGGTTAAAATATATTACAGTGCATTCGCTGTTATGCTAAATAAATTAAAAGAAGAAAATTTTCATTTTTTATTTTTTAAAATAATTTATAATTAAACGAACAATGTCGACACTTTCCGCAACATGAGAGAAATGTTACGTTCCAAAAATAAGTGCTAAATATTATCTAGTTTCAGAAATAAACACCATACGTCAGCAAAAAGTCATCTTTTTTAAGAACTTTCTTGTCTAGTTCACTTATTTATAAATCATTTAGTTTTTTGACATGACATTTGGTTCTACTTTTTGTTGTACTTTATTTCCTTTCAGTGGAAAGTTTTATTGGCGCATTGTGTGACACTTTGGGTAGAATAAGTGTGGTCTGTCAGTGGTGGATAACAAATGCTTGTCTCTAACAAATTTTGTTGTAATGTCTGACTATATTTTATTTTAATGATTAAAATCAATTTTGAATTTGAAAATTATGTAATCCTTCTTTCCAGGATACTTTATTTTAAGTTTCGCCTCTGGCTGAACATCAGGACTAGCTCGATTTTTTTTAGCAACAACCATGTTATTGGAGCTTTGACACCTTTTTGCTGCCTTTAAATGGTTAACCTTTTATAAAAATATAAAGCATTTAATAATGAAATATATTTCTACAATATAATTTATACTTTCGAAGCACAGTAAGTATGTTCAAACACAACAAATTTCTTATTGCCCGTAATGGCAGCCATTCCTGACCTCCTCTATAACACTTGAGAGCATCATTTTGATTTGTAGGAAACGTTGGTACTTGAGTACTTTGTTGTCCTCGTTGGGATTCCCTTTCACCAGTAAACAAACTTTTCCTAAGAATCATGATCATTGGAATATTAAATTTAGTGAACATTTTAATAAATAAAGATGTTGAAAGTTCAATTTAACGCAAAAAGTTATTTGAATTTGAATTTTTTCCTACAATATAAACAAAGATATGTTTGTGGTTTATCATATTGAAAGTTGTTTTTGTGTTTATTTTCTTAGTGTAGTTTCTTCTGTTCTTTCTTTTTTCATCTTTTAACTGGTGAAAATTAACAATTTTAGCTTTTAAATATTGGTTATAGATCTATAAAATTAGTAATCAGTTTTCCATAATTCGTTTCGCCATCAATCAAATCAAGTCATTCTATTCACCTCAGAGTATATCTCAACATTATTTGAGATGAGTCACCAGTCCGAATAAAGCAAATTTGGCCACCAACACGATTTGTGATGTCCAGTAAAGTTTAAAAATAGTTCTAGAACTGGAATTTAAATGGTTATAAATATATTTTTTAATATAGCATTTTTACTCTTTAATATTGTGGATTATTTGATCAATTGCCCCCACCCCTTCACAGAAAACAATAGCACAATATCATAGATTTAGTTTTTTAAACCTCGCACTTTCTATTTTCAGAAAAACTCAATATTGTTATTTAATACAATTAAAAGAATGGTATATTCAAAACGTAGAATTTATTGTTGCTTTTAACAAAAAAAAATATCTTTGCACCAGCCATTTCTTCTTGCTCACCAAATTTGGCAGTTTCACTCGAATCCACTTCGTATGAAGCAATCGAACCGAGAAAATGGTCACATATATCATGTTTTAAAAATCCACCCAACCATGATTAGAACAATTTATTGATATTATAGAATATTGCATTTTAAAATCACTAGAATTCGGGTCTTAATCACAACTTTGTCTGGTTCGTTTTCATAAGGTCATTAAAAATTTGGCAATTAATTGAGCAAGCAAATCTAAATGATTTCTAATTATCTTACTAGATTACTGCAAACAGTATACCCGAGCGAAAAAAAGATCAAATATGAAATTTCACCTTCTACAAAATTACTTCTCTCTCCTATCCTCTTTAGAGCTCGCTTCTGAGTCTCAGTCATTTGTGGCCCTAAATTGGCGCAGCTTACCGTCTGAAGGAAGAACAAAATAATCACGTGTGCACACTGGAAAATGGATCATTTAAAAATGTATGTAAAATATTATTTATAAAATTGCCAAAGTTATTTTAGTCATTTATTTGATCTATTTTTCTTTGGCCACCATCGAATTAACTTTCTAGCAATTTCAATTTTTGATTTAAAAAATACGGGATTACAAATTTTTTCACGCTTTTCTCTACATCGTTTCATGTGCTTCATTTAGTATGATTGCTTGATACAATATAATAAAAGATTTTTGTTTTAATTTTAAGTTTGAACATTTACGTATGACTGACCTTGAGTGTGTTCATTTCCTTCATCACCTTAATTTCCTTGATCCGTCGTTGACCATGACCAAATTTGTAAAATGGTAAATATTTTATTAAAATATAAAACATTGAATTATGTAATGTGTTTCTACACTATAATTTATACTTTCAAAGTATATTCTAGCATTTTTTCTAGTGCATTATCTGTAATTGACATTCGTGGCCTTCTATCTAGCTTTTGAGGGCGTCCTTTTGGGTTGTGAGAAACGTTGACATATGTGTAATTTGTTACACTAATTGGGATTCCCTTTTGCCTTGCAAACAAACTTATTTTACACATTATGGTCAGTGGAACAATAAGTTTAGTGAACATTTTATTTTTGATTAAGATATTACAATTTGAATTTACATTTTCATCAATAATAGAAACAAAGATTTGTGATTTTCTGCATGATGCTCCTCTTGGAAGTTGTTCTTGTGATTAAACTGCGCTTTGTCTACTAACCGTTTTGTTAATGGTAATAATATCTTTTTTCAACAATGGTCTCAAAAATTTCACTTTAAAGCAAATTTCAAGATAATTTGAGATGAGTCAACTTTCAGAACGCAAAAGCAAACATTGACCCCCAACATGATGTTCAGTAGGGTTGGTGCCTAAAACTCAAGTGCCGTTAGTCTAAAATCTCAAAAATCAAATGATGTACCCAAAGAATGTTGTATAGTGAATTTGTTCATTATTGTCCTGCAATACTCTACTCTACTGAACGGTTGTCTTCTCTGTAGAGTGAAAACACGATTTGTGAACACACACACACACACACACACACACAGGATAGTTTCGTGCATAGCGTTGGAATGTACATTGTACAGTGTGAGTGTGGTGAGTGAAGGACGAAGTTTGTTTCTGATTATCGATAGTCTGTATAAATATTGTATTTTATTCTATTTTGGATTAAATTAATTTTTTTTATATTTCAAATTGGTTTAATTTTTGTTCTTAAAATATTTTATAATTTGATATCGCTCGATTTGCGAAAATTATAAAAGGTTAAGATTCAATTTTGATTATTCAATTAATTAATTAATTAATATTTTTTTAAAAAATATTTTTGTTTAAACTTTGTAGAAAAATTGTTGTACTGTTCTTTGAAAAAGGTCTTTTAATAAATTTATTTTAACATTTATTTTTAAAATTTAGAAAGTTCTCCAGTAGGCGGCGCTTTTGTGTGAATATATCCCCTGCTTGAAAATGAAAAGTAAAAATATTTAATTTTAAAATTGTACTAACAATTTAACTTAGCTTTGAATTTTATCTGTTGATTTGGACCGAACTGGTTGGTATGTTGAAAGTGAGTAAAAAAGTGAAGGACGATTTTGGTTTTGACTATTATGATTTAATGTTTGGGTTTTAACATTATTTTGAAATCTTGAAATATTTTTTGAATCAATGTCCAATTAACTAAATCGAATTTATTAACATTTTTATTTCAGTGAAGTTTTTTCATACATTTAAATCAACAAAAAACTTGTTTATTTTATGAATTTCTTTATTTTTGTATGACATAGGAGCTTAGATGGTTATTGATTTAGATAGATATTCAGTCAATTTCATTTTAGTTTGATACTGGTACAAAAAATTATAATATTTTATAAAATATATTAACAATGTTATTAAAAATTCTGCAGTGGTGACCTAAAAAACATTGAGCTCCTCTTGGTGAATCCGCATGTCAATCATTACCAATCATCAATTAACTTATTACTGGCAATCAAGCTACTGCTCATTCTATTTATGTAATCCCTCAATGTCAATGACTTTTTCATTTAAAAAAAAAACTTTTGTTTTAATTTTTGATTTAACTTTTGGTTGATTTACCTTCAATTTCGTTGCATTTCCACTGGTAATTTGTTATATTTATTGAATTTGAGTTACCTTCGTTTTGAAACAACCACTCTTAACCAATAACATCTTATATGTCTTTAACAGTATTTTTTGTCTAAAACATTCACAATTTACGTCAAAGCCTTTGAAAATAATGACAAAATGTAATTCTACAACAATTAAATCATTAAATGTGTGCTTTTTCTCGCTATTTTAATTCAAGATTCAAAGTGAGGACAAAGTATTATAAATGTTGAATTTCTAAATTAAATTTTTTGTCAAAGATTTTAAATTTGTTTAACAAAGGTTTAAAACAAATAAATTATTGGTTAATTTTTTTAAAACTTGTTGAATATTAGAATTTAGTTTTACTAATATTTTAAAATTGTTTTGCAACAAACTTTTTATGCAGATGAAAACAGGTTATTTATTATGTAATTTTTAATGTCTTATCAATATAATCTTCGATCCTAACTTTATTCTGACTTGGATTGTCTGAATCTTTTCAAAATTTACTTTTACTTGCTTTTGAATTGAAAGTTTTGCTATATTAAGGTTTATAAAGGTAAACTTCAATTATGTTTATTGAACAAATCTTTTTTCAATTAATCTCTAAATTGACACACATAGGTTTCAAAATGTTGTCTTGATATTAATGGTTGTTAATTTAAACTGATTTCTTGAATGTTCAGTTATCAATGCTTCATTGTACATAAGCGATATTCTGTGATAATAATCTAGTGATTTAATTAAAAAACAATAATTGAAAAGGTATTTTGAAGACATAACCTTCAAAATGGTAGCCAATTTGCTTCAAATTTTTGTTTTATCCTTCTACGAATCCTTCTTCTCGTAATAATAGCTGTATATAGCATTCGTTTTTATATTATCCACAACTACTTAATATTATTCCGAAGTAACTTTGGACAATTTCAATTGGTTTCAATTACAACACGTGAGATTCGGAATCTCACCTTGAATTTTTTAATGGTTATCGGGAGCAATGTACAAAGAATACGCCATAAGGCTCTTAGATATGATTCCCCTTCTTTTGAAGGTCGTGCGATTAAGGGTTAAATCAACATTGCTCCTCACTGGAAGTCTGTGGTGACATTTCTAATATTAAAAATACTCTATTTTCAATATATTTTTGGAAAACAAGTTCACTAAATCGCTAAACGAAACTACAAACTCTTTGAATTCTTTATTGTATATTGTTTGAAATTGACGTTTGTCAGACTAACTTCATTATTTTAATAAGTTATTTTTTAATGAATAAATATGATTGATTATGATTGATTCACTGAATGCATATATGACTTGACATTTAAAAACGTATAGATGAATTTCGTGGTAAAGATTAAGAATAATTTAAATTGTTTGTTAGTATTAAAATTTTCAAGCACAGACCAAGAGAGTTCAACTAACCCAGCTCAGCATTCTGAAGTCATAGAGGAAAGATTTGAAGATTCTTGTTGCATTTTTACCATTAAATTTTAATCTAATTTTTCATGTACTAATTTAGTTATGCAATATTCAGTTCAATTTATTGTGATATCACTATATTAAATCATTAAATCATATGGTAGTTTTAAGCAAGTTCACTTAGGGGTTTAAGGAATTATTTTTAAAAAATTATTTTCGACAATTTTTCTTCGCTTTAAAAGGTTTCTCTATATTAGTAGTATACCTTTTTGTGACTTCTAGCGCACTTTTTACTTTTCACTAAATCATGTATTTTAACAACAAAATCCCTATAAATTCACGCAAAATAAGCCAAAAATAGTCAATTTAAAACATCATCTATTTTACTCGCACTTCTCGTATTTGTACAACCTAAAGAAAGTGAGAGGAAAATTACCACTAAAACAATCAATTTTACTCGCACTTTTTGCTCGTACTTTTCGTACTTCTTCGTATATGGTAGACACCTAGCGCACTTTTTTACTTTTCACCAAATTAGTAATTTTAAACAACAAAATTATAGTAAAATAACCCCAAAATCACCTATTTCTAAAAATCACCAATTTTACTCGCACTTTTTGTTTATACTTCTCGTACTAGTACGAAGTGCAAATGCTACTATTTTTAGTAGCATTTGGTGAGTGAATATGATACTATATGAGTTTTAACACATGTGCTAAAATTACAATTTTATTTCTTCAATTAATAAATTTACAAAATCCCGATTTTTGAATAATTTCTTATGTGTTAAAAACAAAATTAAAAATAGTCAGTTGAATTGAAAATAAATAATTTATTAACATGAAATTATAGTATAATTACAGCGAATGTTAATCAATTGACATGAAAATATTCCTGGAAGATAGTTAGGGTTATTATAAAATATTTTCTTCAATAACCCAAATTATCTTCCAGGAATATTTTTTACATATCAATTTTAAATTATCATTTAAACTGTGACAAGAAAACAAATTACAGAAGTTATATTATATTCGTATTTAATGATTAATTTTCTGTTTCCTTAGAGGCGTTTTGAAAGTCGAACCTTTTCAACTTTTCCATTAATTTTCACAGTTATTGGCACAGGTTCGTCTAATTTCCAAAATTCATTTTCTTCTTCATTTGTGGAAGATTCAAGGTTGCGAAACCATCGTTTAATTTTTCCGCGATTGTCTCTTAAAAGACGTTTAACTGAACCAAGATATTTAATTCTTGGGAAATCAAGGGATATGTTGTATAAAATAGTATACAAGTAGTAATCATTTCTATCTATCTTGTACTTTTCCTTCAGATGTTCTAAGAATTTCTCATTACTTTCAGAAAATTGCTTTTTTAAAATCACTAAAATTTTTCCTTTTAACAAAGAGAAAAGGAGATTCTTATTATTAGTGATTCTGCTTTCACTATTTAAGATATTTATGTTATAATCAATATCTTTAATTATTTTTTCTAATTCAGATAGCTCAAAGCCATCTAAATTAGTATCTAATCTAATACTAATTTGTCTAATTGTTTTTGAATGAAAAAACTTAAACTCTTGAACATTCAACAGATCGAGTTTTAAAGAATCTAGCGAATCAAGTGGATAAACTCTAGCTCGTTGAACTTTGGTGGTTGTTGAAAGTGTTGTTGAGATTTCATGGATTTGAGACTTTTTCTTACGACCACGCTTTCCATTAGGGACACGAAAACTAAAAAATAAAATTAGAAAACAATAAAATAAGATTTAAACTTACTCAAAGGGTTTATTGAAACACTCTTTAGTGATTTTTGAAAAAATTTTCATGGCTTCTTCTTGTTTTTCCTTGGCGATTTGATTATCTTTGAAGAAAACTTTGAAGAATTTCTCTGTTTCAGGTCTAAACTTGTTAAAAATTTCGTCTCTAAACTTATCAAAAATAGTTGAAGAAGTTGACGAAGTTGAAGACATTTCTGTGTCACTTTGAGAAGACATGTTGTCTCTACAAAAATTACGACTGAAATGAATCGATTACTCTAATGCGTGTACATATATAAGTCTTCGAAGACTCGATCGACCATGGGAAAGAAATTTGTCAACGGATTTCACTTACTTTCATAGCCATTGTTGCAATCATTAAGTAAACAAGGGGTGATTTTTAGTACATTATAGAGCTTAATTTTTGTCAACGGCTTTCTTTCGCAGCATTAATAGGTGCAATCATTAAGTAAACACCAGCAATATTGCAACATAAGCACGGACAGCTTTTTTTTGAGGAGATCGTGAGAAATATTTTTTCTCTCTCGACAGAAAAGCGGACGGATTTTCAAAATATCCGTCCAATCACTTTATTTATGAAAACCCCCTAAATTTCTAAACATTCTCGAAGATTCTCAAAGTGTCTATTCACGTAGTGTGGCGGAGGTCCCTCCCCCCCGCTAGATGGCGTACTGTGGCTCACAGATGGTATATATAGGATCTCCACACTCACAATTCAGTCATTCTGTTTTACAAGCCAGAAGTCAGTACTACCTTTGAGTTTTTTCTTGTTTTTTTCCGCTCATTTTCGGTATATGACTACTATTTTGTATTTTGATTTTTTCTTTAATTTATTTTGATTTTTTAAGACAAGATGAATGATATACAAATGCAAGAAGAAATCCTGAAACCTACTAAAGATCTAACTGAATGTCCAGCATTCACTTATCTTTCTAGCTTAGCTAAGAAAGTGTCAAGTGGTGATGAATCTGCAACTATCCGCAAGATTGCAGATTTGAAGTGCAAACGCAAGAAAATGAAAGATGCGTTAAGAAAAATTAAGAAACGATTTGAAGAAATGTTACGAAAGATCGTAACACAAGAAGAGGATATTGCTGGAATATCCGACCAAATTTCCCGATTCGAGAGTATTTTGACTCCAAATCATGATCCAGATATGAAGTGAAAGGATATCTTCTTTTGCAATTCTTTTATCTTTTTTTGTGATAATAATTACATATGTAATTGTCTAGGTTTTATTAATTGTAAGCATAATTAATTAATGTGTAGGTTTAAATATTTTATATTGTTGCTTTGTATAATTTAATTTATAATTAATAAAAGGAGAAAAATTAGAGAAAAATTCTCTTTAATCTATTTTAGCACATGTGCTAAAATCAATTTAACAAAAATAAAATAATTTTTATTTCCAATAACTTAGAGAAAAATTCTCTTTAATCTATTTTAGCACATGTGCTAAAATCAATTTAACAAAAACAGTTTCTATTCTTTTCTTAAGGGCATCATATTGCATTCGTTTTTAAAGAAATAGTGTTTGAATTTTATGTCTTTGACCAGTAGTCTGTGATTAAAATCGTAATAATCAAAAACTAGTTCAGAATTGAAATTCTTAACGAAGAATACTTTATTCTCATACTCAAATACATGTTCATAGTCATATTTTTGCAAATTCCATAGTTCAATCGGTCTTTCTTCAAAAATAGTGTTAACAGATGAAAATCTCATAATTTTAGTATAGCTAAGAGGTTTTGATTTTGAAAACAAATACAATGAATCTTCGGTCATGTTATAGTAGACACCATTAACATCAGTAATTTGCAATTCGTCATTAATCTTGTTTAAATTCAATTCATCTGTAAAATTGCAATTGATTAATTTCTTATGAACTAGTCTGTCTTTGTAAAATAAAAGTAAATCATTCCACAATTTGATTACACTCACAAAATCATCTTTTAGATCATCTTCTAGAAAATAAATCAAATGATTGTATTTTTCTCTGCTAATTTCATAGATTCCATTTTTATTTTGAATAGTCCAAAACATATCTTTCTTATACAAAAACAACTTATCACCAATACTAAAAATATTTGTGAAATTCAAATGATCATTACACCAGTCAGTTGTTTCTATGCATCTAAATTCTGGATATATTCCTTCATATTTACTTCGTTTCCTGGTTGTTTTCACAGTTGTTGGTTTGAAATTTGATGGATTTAGAGTTGGAGTTGTAGTTGGAGTTGGAATATCAGTTGGAATCGGATCAATTTTTGGTGAAATTGTTGAATTAGTTTGCAAATGTCTATACTTTTCTTTTAAGGCATTAGAATCAATTTCAGTAAGGTTATAATCCTCACCTCTCGATATTAAGATTGGATACATAATTGAATTGTTGAGATTATTATGATTTAATCCCAAGGAGTGACCCAGCTCATGTAGAGCTGTTGAATATAATGAATAATTATCCCAATCCGCATCATCTTTGAAGTGAATATCGCCATTTTCAGGAAAAAATGCATGTGCTAAAACCATAGGATTTGAGAAATCCATGTCCAATTCAAATAAATTGTGTTTTACATTGACAAAATAAATCAATATATCTACTTCATAGCTATTTAAAAATTGAAATTTAAAATCAGAGATTTTTTCCCATTGGTCGAATGCTTTTTTTAATTCAGTAAAAGTATTGATATATCCCAATTTCGAACTAGCATTTACAATAGTCCAAGTCAAGTCCAATTTATCCCAAACAAGATTGTTGTTTACTACTACATCGTCATAATAAATTGGCTGATCTGATAAAATAGTCACAGATTTGATCAAGTTAGGATGAAGGCTTAAAACTAAACTAAGGACAATTAATTTCTTCATTTATAAGAGTAATATTTTTTCAAACTTTTCTAACAAATCAAATATCAAAGATTCAAAGTCAGAACCATTTGAAAGAGAAGATAAAATAAACAAACAAATGTAACCACAATAATTTGTGTTGAATTCTTGTAATTGAAAAGACGAATAAATTATTTCATCGTTCAGATAATTTTGCAGCTCTAGTGGTGGTAGTAATCCAAAAGAATCAAAATAAAAAATCTTGTTCGAATTTTTAAAATAACAGACCCAATGGGTGCCTTTATTTTCAATTGAATCGAGATTAACAATTCCGCATTCATGATTATTTGGCTTAAAAGGTAAATTATTTCTCATAAAAACTCCTCTAAAATTCTTTATCTTTAATTCTTCGACCAATTTCAAAATATCTATATTACTCAATGGTTTTTTATTTTCATACGATTCGTAATCAAATAGTCAACTATTCGGTTTGACCATCATTAATCCTTTTCCATAACACTTATCACAACAAGAATAGTTGACTAAATTCTTACTATTTGAGTTCTTTTCTTTCATATTTCCACCTAGATTGGTTTGTCTAGGGAAAATATATTGCAAAAATCCACCATTTATTCCACATTTAAAATGCTCATAGTCTTTTGAATCAATTTGCAAACTGAATCCTTTACTGGTTTTACTCAAATTTATGAATGGATTCCTAGGCATTTCTTTGACTTGGCAAGGTTTTAGCTTTAAGAATATACTCTTATTATTCTTTAGACTATTTTGCAATTCCCTTCTTTGAGATTCTGTCAAATTTATCATTTATTAATAGCTAATATTTAACACGTAAACTGTTTCCATCGCTTTCCAAATTCATCAATCTGTCAGTTAGCATTAAACAGTAGCAATTTGTATTAACTGGAACATTTTTCAAGAATTCTACTTCAATTCTAACATTTGAATTCGATTGTTTTAATCTATCATCTTGCTTTGAAGTATCGATCACAAATAATGGATAATATTTCCTATAGTCTTCAACATTTATTGCAAAGTCGTTTTCGTGATTTTCAATTTTATAAATCGATTTTCTAAATTGCTTAGCCAAATAATAGCTAGTTGAATAATCTCCTTTTTCAAAATCGTTCAAAACAGTGATATTTGGATACCTAACAGCATTTAAGTATACACAAATACTTATTAGATTACAATGATCAAAAACAGCAGCGTTTTTAAAGTTTTGATTCTTGTCCGATTGAAATCCAATGATAAAATACCTAGGTTTTTGTGTTGATGATTTTGGTCCTAATTCCCAAGTAAATTTAGTACTATCACTAGGTACATGAATTGAAAATAATTCTCTATACAAAAAACTAATAGGTAAAGATATTTTCTTTTCAAACAGTTTCAATAGACTGAAATCTATATCAATATTCGGAGTAATTCGAGGAATAGTCCATGACAAATAAGTAATTTCAAATTTACAATCTGGTGCAACAGTATCTCCTTTACAAATAGAATTTTTATTGCCACATCTATTCAAATTTAATTCATGACTGCATCCAAATATCATCTTTTTATAATCTTCACAAAATCCGAAAATATGACTTAACGGAATGACAAATGATACATTAAATTTGTCTTTTTTTGTTATACTTCAAATGTCTCACTTTAAATCCCGATTTTTTTTGCTAAATCAACAGTTGTTAGATCATCGGGGTCATAATCCATTTCCCAACCAAGATTCATTCCACCACATTCACCAAAATAATGGGGATAAGTTAATACTCCTTTCATCAAACTAGCATGTCCTGGATGTCTAACAGTTTCAATTGGTGTATCACCCAAAGAATATTCAATACAATCGAACAAAAACATTGGTGAATTATTAGTCAACGTAATCAAATGTGTAGCTACTAATGCTGTTTCTGTCAGTGATGAAAAATTACCTTTAATCGTTAAAAAACTTTCAAATGGTAAATAATAAGCAGATTTGTCAGATGCTGTGATTTTTATCTGATTGGATTCGTTTAGTTTGCATCCCTGGTGTGGAAATATGACATCATATTTATTATTTTTTATGCTTTCATCAATTTGTATTGATTCAGCAATTTCAAGATACGGCTCCTTTACGTTTTCGATCATTTATTAAAGATTAAAAACTCGATAAAATAAAAGAATCTGGCACTCAAATTTTAGGATGTTCTTTCAAAATCAAAATGGGACAAAATGGAACAAAATGGAACAAAATGGAACAAAATGGAACGAAATGGAACGAAATGGAACGAAATGGAGACAACACCAACAAATTTCACAAATTAGGATGTCCTGGAAAAATTAGCCTAACTAAATGAATTCTGAAAATGTTGAAGTTAAATGTAAAAAGCTTTCCTGTGTCTGATTTGCAAAGAATAAAATATGAAAATCTTGCACAGCAATTTGTACATGAATTTACAACTAATAAGATTAAAAGCAAATCCGAATTCTATAAGAAAAATAAAATAGCACACAAAACATTGGATAAATATCTCATTTTACTTAAATCAAATTAATATCTTGCAATTCTGTTTCATGTTTTTTAAATCTTCTTCTTTATATCCTATACTTATCAAATATTGTCGAACAGTTTTATTTTTCAAAATACAAATTGCGATCATAATAATTGTTGAACATACTGAACCAACTGAAATAGCAGCAGCAGCAAATGTTCCAATAGTTCCATTGTTACTTTCGTCATTTTTTACAGTTTCCTTTTTTAGTTGACTCTTTTGTATTGATTTTGTTTAATTGGATGAACTCTAAAGTGTTATAGTTATACTGAATAGTCTTATCTTTATAAATAAATTCAACAATGTAATTTGAAATAAACTTTTGGTACAAATATCCATCAGGCAAATTAGTAAATACATCTGATTCAACTTTTACTAAATCGTTAGTTATTAAAGAGTACTTTGCAATCGAATCTTTATAATAAAATGCCAATGCCTGTCTTGGATTCGCATTATAAATCTTTGTTTCAAATTTAATTAGTATAACTTTATCAAGCAAATTACACAGATTATTGACAAATAAATCGCTCGCATATAATCTCCAATATCTCAAAGTTTTGATAGAGCAAAAATCTGTTTGACCTGTTTTTGATATTTTTGTGAATAAGAAAATCTCATTTTCAGTTGATGGACTAATTTTTATCCGAATCGAATTCAGTTGTTGCAACTATAATTTTTTCATTGACTTTTTTCCAAATGGTAATCCCTGTATGTTGATTTAATTGTACCATTTTTTCACACATCTATTGGCGATTTTTATCATGTTTTCATAGACCAAAACATCATCCAAGTTATTCGTATGAATGGATCGTAATCCATCAGTAACAATACTCGATTTATGATATTCATTTAAACGGTCAGACAAACTTGCATCAATTAATTTATAGCCATTGGTAAAATTTATTAGATAACAGCAAAAATAAAACCACACGAAAGTTCATTTATTATTAGCAAATATTTTACCATTTAAAATGAGAATTAATAAAACAACACTACTGTCAAACAAAACGCCAACTAATGACCCAATAGAAATTAAACTCGATAAAAATTCTAGTAAAATTGTTGATGATAAACTTGGACATCTAAAAGATACGGTTAAAAAATGAATCAATCGAATTATTTAAGGAATTTAAGACTTTTATCGAAACTAATTTTGTTGAGAATGCAAAATTTCATGAGCTAAAAGCCAATTTAAAAGCGATTGGTCAATCAGGTAGTGCATCAAAGGAAATTATTAAAAAAGATCTAAATTTGAATAAAAATCGAATAATTAATCTAGCTAACCCAAAAGATGAAACTGATGCTGTAAATAAAAAAAATAATGGAAGAATCAATGAACTATCTCAAAGATATCTATGACAATAAATTCGTTAGTCTAGGAGAAATTTTAAAACAGCCAACTCAGCATTTTAAGTTGATGATTCATGATTCATTCAAGAAAGAAATTAAAGGAGACTTGTTTATTCGAAACGAATATCAAAATATTTTTGTATTTACGGAAAGATTGAGATAATTAGTGATAAATTCATAAATCCGATGCTAATTTTACCTAATCCACATACAGCTAATTTTTCTATAGTAATTCATTGTATAATTAAAGAAAATAGCAACCAGAATGTAATAAATGGGGTAATAAATGCAAATACTTTGGTCATATACCCTGAAAAGTATCTAAAAATTAACAGTCAATGTGTTATTGAATTAAATTCATTAGTATCTTTGCCTGGTAGATTTCCGATTCATATTAAAATTTAATTTATGCTTCTTATATGAAGAGTTATTGTAACTGTTTCGCCTTGAAAATCCAATTTCTTTTGACTCTCATCAACCAATGCAATTTCAATGTTATGCAGACTTTTATTTGTCAATCTGTGGTAAATTAGATTATTTGGCTTTTCTATGATTTTATCACCCGGTAATGCATTTGGATAGAAACAATAAATAAATGGAAAATCGCTTTCATTGTAGAAAGAACTCTCAGTTAGATTAGTCTTTACAAAAAATTGAATTAATTTGCAACAAATTTATGGGATTTTTTTGCTTTCATTGTAATAGTCTTTTAAAATTGAATCAAACCCTAACAATTTTCCAAAAGAACTGTTATGCGAAAAATCAATTTGAAATTTCGGATCTGTGATAGTAATACTAGTTCTAACTCTCGATGTGACTGCATTAAATGAACAATTGAGTGAATATGTGGAAACTTTCATCAATCTTTCTATTTCTGTGTAGATTGAATCCAAGTATAACATCCTATAGGAATTGATATCTTTTTCTCCATGTTTTTTCCAGCATCAAGCGAAAAAATAAATTTTGTTATTCGATTCTGTGATGTTTGGAAAACAATAAAATAAATCTATCGATACTAAAGCAACTTCATAGTCCAATTTTCTGTCTAAATTGATAGGTATTCTGAAATGATTTGTGAAGTTGTTATTATTTGATGACAAGACAATATATTTAGTTACTTTCATTTATATGGAAAAATTTATTTCTGTAAAAACAAATGAAATGTGATAAATTTGACATAAATTAAATGGAGAAGTCAGTCACTTCAGTAATTAAAGATTTAACTATCGATAGCAAAAGCAATAGAGATAATAATCCTTTACTCCCAAAATCAATTAGAGGGTGTATAATCGGTAGAAGTGGTTGTGGAAAGACTAATTTGTTGATGAATTTACTTCTAAATAGTTTTGATGGCTATGAATGGTTAGATTATAATCATTTGTTCATTTATGGAAAGTCTTTGCATCAGCCTGAGTATAGATTATTGAATAATTGTTTCCAGGTTATAACAATAACAAGAAAGATGTTCTCAACTGCATCAATTCAAAGAAAAATCCTACAAAGAAAAACAGATTTTTAGTTGACAATGAAATACAAATCGAATTATTTGAAAATGAAATTCAAGTTATGGATCCGATTGAATTTGATGTCAACGATAAAAATTTGATCATTTTTGATGACGTTTTTGCTCGAAAGACAAGACAAAATAGAATCATTTTACACACGAGGTCGTCATAATAACATAGATTGCTTTTATATTGCACAAAATTATTTTAAATTGCCAAGACAAACAATTAGAGAAAATTCAAATTTATTTTTCTTGTTCCAGCAAGATGGAATATCGATAAATAATTTCTATAGAGATCATTGTACTGACATAAGTAAAGAGGATTTCAAATTCCTATGTGATTCGGGATGGAGTGAAAAATATGGATTTATAACAATTGATTTGACAAAGACTAAGTTTGGAGGGAAATATAGAAAAGGATTAAATGAATTTTTCTTTCCAAAATTTTTGTAATTAAATGGAATCTGAGACACAGATGAAATCTGATAGCTTAAAAGTAAAAAATAATTCTAGAATGAAAAGATTTTGGAAACCATTGGCTATTGCAAAAAGTTCAACTAAGAATGATGAAATTGGAATAAATTCACATTTAAATCATGACAACAAACAATTTCTTGACAATCTTATCGAGGGGAATCTTTAAATATATTTGAATACATGGTTTTATATTCACATTGGGTGATAACTTTCATTTTGAATAAATTGTCTAAATTGAATTAATCCTATTAAATTCGCCATTATTTCCAGCTTTTGAAAGATGCTACACTTAATTTTTAATTGATCAAATAATTGATTTGGATCACTAGGCAAAATAATTGTATTTAACCCATCTCCATTCGTTTGTTGTTTTTTAAACAAATCCGGAAACAATTCTTGAATTATTTTGTATTTTGAACTTTTTTATTAAACGTAATCAATTTATTTGTTTTATCAGATCGATTGTATATAGCATTTGTATCCTCAAGAATTTGTTTATAATTATCAAAGTCATTTTGAGCTAATTTACTAGTGTCAGGATTGGATTTAGTCAATAGTTCCATTAGACCAGAAGTGGCTATATATTTCTTTCCTCTTATGACAATTTCATTGTCCATTATAATAATATATGCATTTCCAATAGAATATGCGTTTTTATCTCTATGATATGCTATTGAATAAGTTGCAGTACTTCTATCACGATTATCACCTAAGTATGTCGCAATTAAGTGACTTATTTTAACTTTATTATCTTCTTTTGTTGGTGGTGCTGTAATTTGTTTTTGTACTGTTGGAGACATTGGAACTAATTTTGGTTGCCTTATAGCATTCAGAATTCTAAGTTGATTTTGATTAATTAATGATAACTCTTTGTCTTTATTACTTGAATCATTATTTTTTTCTAAAGTCGAAACTAATGGCTTGAATAATTTTTCTCTATCTTGACTCAATTTGTCATTGTATACCTTTTGGTTGATATCATCATTTTGTATTCTTTTTTTAGTAGCAACGTAGTCTTTAATTTTCTTTTCATAATCTTTAATATTGTCAATTTTCAAAGATAACATTTATAAATGATAATAATTTGAGTATTTTCTGACATTAATAAATGAGTGATCAGAAAATTTATTGTTTGAAGTGCAGAAATTTTACGGATAATTTAGAACCAATTCAACGAATAAACAATAAATTAAACAGACTTATGATTAAAACAAAATGCTCAATTTGCAATTCGACTAAAAGTAGATTCATAAAAAATTCAACTGGTTTTGGAACTAATATTTTGAACAAAATTATCGATGTTTTACCAGAAATGCATATGAGTGCCGATGTTGGTGAAAATGTAGAAAATGGTGACTTTAATAATACAAATAAGTATAGTTTTTGTGGTCCTGGAACCAAATTGAAAAAGAGATTGAAAGAAGGATACAAAGGAATTAATATTTTAGATCAGGCTTGCTTGAAACATGATTTGAAATATGACCAATACTCTGACAATAAAAATAGAAATTTTGCAGACAATGAATTGGCAAAAGCTTGTAATGAAATTGCAAATAATGAAAATTTGAGTGAACGAATAAGAAATGATGCGAAATTTGTAGCTATGGTCATGTCAGCTAAATCTTATTTTGGATTTGGTTTGAGTTGACTAGAGAAGAAAACTTATGATTTGCTTAATAAATTATACTATGATCCAAAAACTGGATATTCAGGAGTTGATGAATTGGTGAGAAAATCGGGAATATCTCGGGAAAAAGTAGAGGATTTTTTGAATCAACAAGACACTTATACTTTGCACAAACCAGCAAAGAAAAACTTTGAAACCCGAAGAGTTTTTGTTCATTATATCGATCAGCAGTGGCAGGCCGATCTGGTCGAGATGATTCCTTATGCAAACGAAAATAAAGGATTCAGATATTTATTGACTGTTATTGACTGTTTCAGTAAATATGCTTGGGCTATTCCTATTCATTACAAAAGAGGAAAAAATGTCAGTGAAGCTTTTTCAAAAATATTTAACGAAAGAATACCAAATAAAATACAAACAGATTTAGGAAAAGAGTTTTATAATAAAGATGTTCAAGATTTATTCAAGAAAAACAAGATAATTCATTTCAGTACGAATTCTAATGTCAAAGCATCGATTGTTGAAAGATTTAATAGAACACTGAAAGAAAAATGTTTAAATATTTTACTGAGAAAAAGACATATAAATGGATTGATGTAATTGATGATTTAGTTCATAATTATAATCATAGTTTTTATAGATCAATTAAAATGACTCCAGTTGAAGCTAGTATGAAGAAAAATATTGCTAAAGTCGATCATAATCTTTTTGGCGATGTTGAGAAAAATTTTAAACCCAAGAAAACAAAGTTCCAAGTTGGTGATAGAGTTAGGATTAATAAGTACAAATCTGTTTTCGATAAAATATATTTACCTAATTACACAAGTGAAATATTCGTCATTAGTGAAGTATTGAGTAAAGATAATCCTGAAAAAGAGATTCCTTCAAATACAATTGCTTACAAGATTGAAGATTTGAATGGCGAATCAATTTTGGAAATATTCTATGAATAAGAATTAGTTTTAGTTAAATAGTGTCCATGTGCTAAAGTATTTATTCCATCTTGTAAAATGAACCTCTTGTCATCCTCAAATGATAAACCTTTCTTTTTTTGTTCTATTGTTGAAATTTTGTGTGTCTTTGATCTAATTAAATTTTGTGTTACTTCCAATTCTTTCTTATTGAACAATACATCTTTGAATGTTTGGAAATTTATATCGTTTATTACACTCTTTTTTATACCTTTAGCTTTTTTAATTTCTTCATTAGAACCATTTTTCATATATGACATAGAGTACATCTTGGCACGTAATGTAACCAATTCTGATATCACATTTCCATTCAATTCGTCCTTCATTTTTCCGACAACTTTTTTATTTGTTGAGAAATATAATGATTTATCTTTGGGATAATATGAAGTATCTAACAAGTCTTGAATTTCTTTAAAGTCTCTATACAAATCATCAGTTTGCACATCATAAATCAGACTATCTGTGTCTTGATAAACCAACTCTAATTTGTCACCATATTTCTTTTGCATTACATCATAGTGAAATGAATACATTAAAGTTTTTGATAAATCCAAAATTGCAGCACCTGCATAGATTGGTTTATCTAGTTTTACATTTGTTTTGGTAAACTCGAGACTTGAGAGGTAAGGATTAATTTTCTTTTCATATTTGAATGTAGGGTTCGCTACTAATTTGAGTAATCTTCTTTCATTGTTTACTAATTTCACGTCACATCTATTTCGAACATTCTCCATCGTTTTTCCAAATACGGAATTGTTCATCAATTTGAAGAAATCTTTTTCAAAATCATTTTTAGATTTAGTTCTTAGATTAGTATTCAATTCAATATATGACTTTAACCATTCTGATTGCTTAAAAGTTAGAACTCTATGAATCTTGGTAATTTTCAATCCATGATTTAATGCTTGTTTTAGAGCCTCATGGTGAATTACATATCTTTCTTTGTTGAATAGAGTACACACTAGTTTCTTGAATTTGCCAATTTTCATACTTTCAGGACAAAATGGAAAATCATTATGTAAATCATGAAGTTCTTTTGGATACTCTAAATCAACTTCAAAGAAACAACCTCTTTCATTTTTATTCAATTCTTTGACATATTCTTTGACTTTATTTATTTCTGGAATATCTTCTTCCCATTTAAATCCTCCATATGGTAAATACTGACACATTGCCCATCCATACAAATTATTTGCATCTAAATAAGTGATGAAATTTGTTTGTTTGTTTGAATCGAAATTTGGTAGATATTTGTTATTTGCCTTTGCATACTTTTTTACAGATTGAACTATTCCTCCTCTTATTCCTTTCTCAACAAACAAATACATATCAGGATCAGTCAATAATTCCAATTTCACTTTTGTCAATTTTAACATTGCATCCCATGCTAATCCTGGAGAAGTATAGTACCAACATGGATCTAATCCATAATTATTATAACAAATTTTAATGAAATTTTCAAAAACATCTGTTAATAGTAACACATCGGTCAGTAGATACAAATCATGATATTGACCCAAGTTTTGCACATTTAATTTATTCCATACATTTTGTGCATGTTGGTACTCAGTTTCACTAATTTTAGAATTATTTAATGAACTATAGAATTTATCTTTTGCTGGTAAAGTAGTTTCATTAAATCTATCAAAAGAATCAATATACTCATAGGGATATGCACCTTTCCTTGACAATAGTTCTATTTGTTCATTAGTGTATTTTGTTTTAAAGTATTCATATAAGTATTTCTTTTGTTTCAAATTGCTTGACAATTTATCTAATGACGAAGACATGAATGCAAACGAATCGAGAAACCTAATTTCAAGATATTCTTGTCGTTTATTTTCCTCTTTTTTGTCACCTTTGAATACCAAGAGTGAAAACGAAATGTACTTTTCTGAATTGCTAGGAATAATCTTTATGTTTTTTAATTTTTCTTGATTCTGAATTTCTGAAATAATTAGATGACTATCATATCCTTTAAGGTTATGGAAAAAGACTGGTATAAAGTTAGGTTTTCTAAATTTGTTGATATTGCAATAATTGCATAGAGCTTGTCTATATTTACCTGTGAAATGATCATGATCTCTTACTTTAATTCTATTTGCATCATTGTCATCAAATTCACTTTTACAGTAATTACATTCATTCTCTTTATTAAATTTTTCCAATTCTTCTTTAGTAATTTCAATTCGTTTATCAGGAAGTCTTGATAAGTAACTACATGTTTTAATCAAAGAAGTGATAAAGTTACTTGCTGCATCTTCACCTCGATACAATTTGGTTTTAATGCTCTTTTCTCCTTTCAAAACATTAAAACTATAACTATTGGGTTTATGATTATGAACAATTCTTGTCTTTTTATCGTCTGATATTGGTTCAGTATTACTTTCAATACAACACTCAAAATCAGCATAGATTCTATATGGAACTTTTTGTGTTCTTTCAGGATTACTAAATTCGCAAGTTGGATGAAGGGTATTTCCCATCCCATCTTTTTTGCTCCAAGGTAATATTATTTTTTGAGCATCATGATTGATGCAATCCATTAGATGACTTTCTAATTTTTCTGTAGATCTAAATGAAGAGAAACATCGAAAACAATAGTGTAATTTAGTTCGATTTTTAGTTTTCTGACTTCTGACTAATCCACTAAAGTTTTTAATCCAACAATAATGAGAGTTTGCTCCGTCTTTAATAAGTAACAAATTGATCACTTTTTCATGATCTTGTATAGTTTTTATTCCCTTTGAAATTCTCAATACTTGAATAGCTTTACCACTATCATAGTAAACATTTATTATCAAATCATTTTGTTTTTCAAATTTATCAATTTGATTTTTTGGAGTTGGAAATGTTATACCTTTAAAGTTTAATTCATTTTCAAATTCTCTGTATTTTGATACTCTTTCTGGATCTTTAGATGCTTGATGTAAAGATGATAATATTGACCATTTGAAACACATATTATCATCATTTTTTACATTAATAACTGCTTTTTTGTCTTTAATCCATTTTGGTAAATCGATATAAGATGATCCTGATAATGGTATATAGTTTTGAACACTAATCACCATAAACAGTGTATTTTTGAATATCCATCCAGATTTTTCAAACTCTTTTGCATCAAATCTGAACTCAAGTTCTTCAAACATTTTTCTTATAAATTGGTCAATGTCATCTTCTACCAAAAGTGTTTCATATCCACTCGAAATTGGAACTTGAACTACCTCATTTGTGTTGATTTTACCAAATTCTGACATGATTACGAAACAAACTTTCAAGTTTTTATTTTGATTAATATGGTTATAAATTTCGTGATATTTTTCTTTGCTAAATTCGCTAAAACTTTTTGCTTTATACACAATATCATGTTGTCGAGATGATAATTTCTTTTTGAGTTCATTAAAAATGGGTGTCATATCACCTAAAATATCTTCAGGTTCTTCAATAATTTCATTTTTGATTTTCTTTTTAGCGATTTTCTTTTTAGCGATTTTGTTTTGATGGGTTTTTGAAATAATGTGTGTATTCCAATTAGTTTCAAAACAGCTATAGTAACAAATTTTGCAATATTTTTTATTGGTTGAATTTTTTGAATTTGGATTTTGATGTTTTTTTGTTTTAGTATGTGTGCTCCAATAAGATTTAGAGTAAGTTCTATTACAAGTTTCACAGTGTTTTCCTTCGCTTGAATTTTCTTTCGATGTATATTTCATTATTTCTATAGAAAAAAAATTTTTCAACGAAAAATGTTTTGTCCTGAGACTGAGTAAAAATGTTTTTATTCGAAAATTTTTGATTTAATAAATAAAAAATATCGTGATGGAATCCGGAATGAGTCTGCTTTCAAAAGAATGCTCAAGATGTTTGTCAATCAAACCTATTAATGACTTTTATGTTCATATAGCTCAAAAATGCGGATTTACTAGTCAATGTAAGACATGCGTTAAATTTGCCAACAGTAAGAAAATTCTGTGTGATTGTGGCAAAGATGTACGAAAAAATAATTTGAAAATTCATACTGCTAGACCTGTTCATTTAAGAAGACTGAATATTATAAATCAAACTAAGATTTCTGAACAAAGCTAGTTTAATAAATAAACCGCCACTCACTAGGCGCCCGGTTTCTGGTTCTCAGAACCAAACGTAAATTCATTTATAAAAAATATTTCTTATTAAATCAATTCAAAAGCACTAATCAACAATGTCCGAAAAACAATCACCTGAGTTTATTCCGATTAATGAGTTTATCTCAAAGTACGAAGATCTATTTCAAATTAATGACTATTCTGAATTAACAAATGCTTTTTATTTTCGAAATGGAAATACAGCTAGATCTAAAGATATCATGTATGCCAATTCCCGAAAGAGTGTAATCTTGAATGTAGACAATCTTTATCATATAGAGAATAATAAATATGGCACATTGAATGTGTTGTGCAAGTCGAGAAATAACAAAGAAGTAATGGCTTATACGATTAGTTCTCTAAAAGGGTTTTTGGGAGAGAATTTGAAAGTCAAGGATTTACTCAGTAGTGAGTCATTTGAGTTTTTATCCATTTGAAATTAACTGTAGATTTGAGGAAGCTTTTGATTTAAACATTCAATTGAATCACGTTTATTTAAAAGATAAACCCAGCATGAAACTATTTTTCGAAAAACTACTAGAATCCAACTGTCAATTTGAATTGAAATTACATTCTATTACTAAGAACCCATCTAATAAAGAACATTTAAATTTGAGATATATTTTGAATATTCATGTACCTGTTATTGAACCAATTAATTATAACAATGTCAATTATACAGCATTTCAGCTGTTCATCAGTCAGAATCAAATTCTTGATTATCTACAAACATTTAAACGCGGAAAAAATCTTGGAATATTCCCATTTCTATATATTTCTCCAAAGTATTTGAAAGATTTATGTGAATTGTTAGATCAAGATTATGAATGCATTTCCCAGTATTTAAATAAAAAGATATACTTAGGAGGAACTGAAGAGGATTTCAAAAAGTTCATTTGCGAATACTATGAACTCATCGATGAATCGACAAATCAAAATGAACTTTTCTATCATTAGAAAGGTTTAATTTTTACACACTTTTTTATTTTTTATTTTGCATACTTTTCACAATTTGATGCTGATTGTCTTTTTCGGAAATATGACCATTAAATGCTCACTTTAAGAGTAGTATTTTGTATAAGATGCAGGGAAATTGCTCAATTTTTCAGTATTTTAAAAAGTACTAGGTAGATACTAGACCACCCTGATTCAAAATTGATTATTTGACTTACCATTTTCATGTTTTTTTTGGTTGATTTCTTGTATTTTTCTGTATTTTATTGGCAAATATCAATTGGATTTTAATAGGTCGTACAAGTACGAGAAGTAAGAGCAAAAAGTGCGAGTAAAATTGATTGTTTTAGTGAGCATTTTCCTCTCACTTTCTTTAGGTTGTGCAAATACGAGAAGTGCGAGTAAAATTGATGATCTTTTAAATTGACTATTTTTGGCTTATTTGGTGTGAATTTATAGAGATTTTGGTGTTAAAATTCATGATTTAGTGAAAAGTAAAAAGTGCGCCAGAAGTCACAAAAGGTATACTACTTATATTGTTTCATTTGGTACCAATGGAAGTAATGGAACTTTAAAATTTACCAATTCGAAAATCTTGAATTGTGGCAGATATCTGATTTTTTTCTAGATTCTTCTTCAACAATACCTAAAACTCTATCAATAATCAAAGCAAATGCATTATCGGAATATGTCTCTCGAAGACTAGCAATTTAAAATGCGTCAACTGTTAAAGCAAAGCAAATTTGGTCAATTGTATTAATGTGAAGTGCGTTTTTCAGTTAAGTTGATTTCTATTTTCAACAAACTAACAATGCTTCCTAAATTTATTTATTTTTATTTATTTATGCACAATTCTTGAATCGAATTGAGCGGGGCCGTTTATGCTTATGTTTAATGCTTCCTAAATGTAAAAATTTAAATAAATATTACATTCTTTTAGATTTAAAAAATGGCAATATTTGTATATTCTACGGTATTGAAGACTTTTCACAAAGGTACAAATTGTTAAAAACAATTCTTTCTAGTAATAAAATAGTTGAATTGCTATATTTTTTATATTGCTTAAAATTCTTATCCTCGATGGTTATTAATTTGAATTAAAGTTATGTCAATTTGCTCTTGGACCCCTCTGGTTTTGTACTGGTATAAAATAATTTTTAAATCCTACATAATATATCAACTATTGTGTTATCAAAGTTCTGCATTTAAATTGGTAAATCAAAATGCATTGAGTATCTCTTGGTGAATCCCCGTGAAAATCATTATCAACAATCAATATTTTTCTGACAATTATGCTGCTTCTATATCTGTTTATGTGACCCTTAATAGCCAAACGTCATTGACTATTTCACAATAAAACACTTTTCAGTTTAATTTTTTTAAACTTTTGGTTATACTTTTTGGTTAGATTGCTCGATTGCTGATTCAATGAATTGTGCAGTAAATAAATAGATTGCTCGATTTTGTTCCAACTTGTAGCTTGTAATATTTATTGATTTTGAGTAAATCTCGCATTGAAACAGCCGCTAATAACCAATAACATTGCACATACCTTTTAACAATCTTTCTCGTTTATGAAATTCTCAATTTGCAAAATATGGTTTTGGTTTCAGAACTCACATTTTCTTCAACTCTTCTATACATTAGCATTGGATCTTCACATTAGCCTGTGTTTTACGAGCTTGTCAAACAGGTATTATAATTATAAAAAAAAATTTTAGCATCATGATCTCATCTCATTTTCTCAACAGATTGCCTCATCAGGTAAATGATAAAGTATAATAAGTGAAATTTAATTAGCAAATTTAAACAGCAGTTAAATCATTAAATTTGTGCTTTTGGATACCACTTTTTCATCCATTTAATCGGTATTTTAAATTATTGCACTGAAATTTATCAACAATTTTCAATTTCTAATGAACAAGTTCGATGTCGCATTATTATAATCGTTTATTGTAACTTTTTTCTCACTTGGATTATTCTAGTCTGTTTAACATAGTTCAATAGAAATAAAAATTTGTTTGATTTATTCAAGAATTTGAAATGAAACAGATTTGAATTTTTTATTCTTTAAATTAACCTGAAAATGAGTTTTAATATTTGTTAAATCAAAATAAAGTTCGAATTGTGTTGTTTTATCTATTACGGTTAGTTTTACACTCTCTTTGAATGGCACCGGGATAGCACGGTGGAATTGTAAATTGTCAGCACCGGTTTTAATTAGTTTCTTGCAATATTCTCGATTTTTAGAATGGTAAAATTTTTCTTTTTTAATGTTTCAAGGTTTATCAGCAATGGTGGTTTCAAACCAGTTATATTTTGCTTACAACGCTTTAAAATATCTGTACAAACCTAATTGGCATTTGTAATTGAACATTTATTTTAATGTTTACTAAACCAAACTAATAACTAATTAATTTAGGTTTATATTATGTCAAATTGTCCTTTGGTTGACTGGTATAATAAATTATCCTAAAATTCTATATCATATGATGATAAATATTTTAAGTTGATCTAAGTTTGATTATCCAAACACTATTGTTCAAGTTCCAGTTTCAAGTTTTGACAACATAATATTTGAAGGACCAGATTTCGTAATTCTCCAAGCAGAGCAATAGTTTTCATTTTGATTAATTGATTAATAGTGTGAGTAATTTTTTCTGATCTGATTGTGTTTTTTAAATCGTACACTTTTTCGACATGATTTACTGAAGCGTTAAATTTTGGTTTTAAACAGTTTTTCTTGTAAGTCTTCTCAATGTTTTAGTTTTCAAATTTTAATTCATTTTAGCCTCACTTCATGCTTTTGCTTGCCTTCGGTTGAAAATATATTAAGATAGCTGGATGAGTTTACAGCGCCCTATGATTTCTTAGTTATAGTCTATGCTCTGAATTTTAATGGTTCATTCTTAATTAGTTTGTACATTTGCTGTCCCTAACTCTTAAAAAAATATTTAATGAAATGAATATTTTAATTTTCACAACAGTCCAAGTAATTTGGTTATATAATGAATTGCTTTTATTTATGACTTACATGACTTATCAATTATTGTTATAAATTTAAACTAATATTCAATCACTAATAGATTTTAGTTATTGCACTGTTTTGCTCGTCATGACATACAGCTCCAGGGAAGTTCAAAACGACCAATTTGAAAACGACCTACGAGTATCAGCGCCTCCAAGTGGTCGTTTTAAAACTGCTCATTTGGCATTCTCTGCCGCCTCAATTGTCAGTGACTTTTTACAAAAAAAACTATTCAGTATTAATGTTAGATTTAACTTTTAGTTTGGTAAGTTTTTGTTGCATGCTTTTCCACTGGTAGTTTGTCATATTTATTGCTTTTGAGATACGTTCGTTTCAAAACAGTCACTCTTAACCAATGACATCGTACATATCCTTAACAGCTTTTCACGTCTATAAAATTCACAATTTACGTCAAAGGGTTTTTTTCCTATTTCAGAATCACTTTTTTTGGCTCACTTTTCCGTTCACTACATTACAATAACACTGGTTAAACTTGTCAAACAGGTATCATTGTTATAAAAATTTTTCTTTTCTTTGAACATCATGATCTCATCTTACTCTCTCACCAGATTACTCATCTTATAAATGACAACGTTCTTGCTGGTGACTTTTATCATTTGTTTCATATATTTTTTAATTTTTTACATGTTACTCGAGTCTGTTTTAATTCACAAATGGTAAGGTGGACTTGTGCTCACTATTTTAATTCGGGATTCAACGTGAGGACAACGTATTAAAAATTTTAAATTTTAAAATAAATATGTTTTCTTAAGGATTATGTATGTATGTTTAACAAAGGTTTAAAACAATTAAATTTGGTAGTTTATTTGATATTATTTGTTGTTATTTAAAATTGTCTCTTGATTGTTTATTTACTTTGCCAACACTTCATTGTACATAAGCGATATTCAGTGATAATAATCTCGTGATTGTATTTAATTAAGAAACAACAATTAGAATATTGTCAAAATGGTAGCCAATTTGTTTAAACTTTTTAGTCCTCAAAACTTTCAACAAGAAAATCAATAGAAAGTGATCTTTTCACTTGAAAAATGGAGGTAATGTGTTTTGTGTCTGACAGTTTCAACGAACCAACATACTCAGCAAATCCTGTACCTCTCTATGGAACATTACCAATAAATCTTCAGAGCTGTCGTTCACATTTCACTTAATCAATAGTGTTTTCAATAAAGTTCAATTAATGTTTTTAAAAATTACTAAACGGCTTTCTTCCAAAATTAAGTAACTGAAATAATTGGAATTTAATAAACAGGTTTTACTAAATTGTTCCATTTGAAATGGAACTTTGAAATTATTTTAATTTTTTAACTTTTAAAATGAGTGACGGTGAGTACTCTTTTTCTTGAATTCATTTTTGAATCTTTTAATTAGCATACATATTTAAAGCGTTCTAAATGATATTTTTTTAATAATATCTCAATTGATGGAAACATCAGTGCAGAAAATGGCTGATGAATACTCTTCATAATTCGCGTTAGCGTTATTAATTCATTTTTATTCACCTGTTAGAACTTTTATTTATTTAAATTTACTCTCGTTTTACATAAAGGTCAAAATTAAATTCAAAATTGAGGTTCTTGTTCTTGCCAATTTTTGCAATATGTAATTTTAAGTTAATGTTTATTAATTTTTTTATATATTTAAAAATTTAACATGACAGCTCAAACAATATCTCACGTATTTCATTTATGGTTTGCTCATTATAGAATGTAACTAATGACTTGTAAACAAAATGAAACATGAGTCATTTCACATGACCTTGGCTTTGTGTAAACAAACTTTATACACGTGTGGGGTCATTAGGATTTTCTGGTAATTGAAATATTAAAATCGTGGTTTCTTGACAATTGAAATGTGTTTTAATATTTTAATAATCGATTTTTGCATTAAAGTTTTCCACTCGCAAACTCATTCAAAAAACATTCACATTCTTCGATTCCCAGCTCCACTGAATTTGAAAGTTCTCTTCAAAAACAATTATCGATTTAAATTGCAACATTAAATTTGAATTAAAATTTTCCATTTCTTTTTTGATAATTAATCATAAACTTTAACTTTGTATTTTTACGAAAACAACTTAATTAAATCACAGAGTTTAGCCACAGTTTAAATGGTTTTTATATATTAATATCTCTTCTTTTTAAAACTCATTATTTTACTATAAAAAATTTAAAGCTTCGATTTAATTGTTTAAAATCATGTTTTTTCTCAAGTTCAAGCAAACCTTCCTCGTCCACTACTTTATTCTCTATTTCTATCAGCTCATTGTGGATCAATACCGAATTAACTACGATCGAAATCGTTTTCGTCAAATTCGCAAATTCCTTGACTCAAATTGTCATCTCGAACAATTTCGAAAACTCAATCCTAAAGATGAAATTTCGAGACCAACTTTCCCATTAAACATTTCATCTCCTCCAATTCACTTACGTTATCTAAAATATTTATTTCTATTTTATTTGATTCGTGATTTTTTAGGTCGCTGTTCGTCATCATTTAAAACTTTCTCATTATTGGAATTATCCTCCAATACGTCATGGCAAACTTTAAATGCAAAAGCAGCCAGTTCAATTTCAACAAGAGACTGTCCAATACGAGATCGCTCGTATCTCGTCGTGGTGGTTGAGGGAATTGAGGTAGCGATGTCGCTGGCCACATGTTCTTCACTTGTCTTCACGGTCTTCTGAGATTGAGAATATTCCTTTGGTTTGTTCGATGACATGGTATAGCGTGTATTCAATTTTGTTAGGGGAAAGTGTTGTGAAGGTGGTAAGTTGTTGCAGTGGAAGTAGCAATTCGCTTGCTCAGTCACGGGTGTACAGAAGGCCCCAACTGACAGCCATATGATGCTTATTTGATAGAAAATCAGTGTGATTGTTGAGAAATGTAATTGAGATTTAAGTGGTTTAATCCATTTAGGCTAATTACTAATTGACAATCGGACAAAATCCATTAGAACCATTTGATTGCATAATTGTTGTGTAATGAATCAAGTTATTGACCAATCACAAATTAGGAATTTTGCAAACTAAATCTAACCAAATTCAACAGGATACCTATGCAGAAATGGTTGAAATGCAAGTTGTAAAATTCCACTATGCAACTAGTGAGCCTTGCGGGTTTGAAATTTTAAATTTGAACTTATAAAGTTTAATAAGTAAGACCAAAGATTATATTGTGTGGTCTTATGTGGTCTTTAGTCTGAGTGTGAGGCCACATGAATCATGAACCCAACTTTTGCTCTTCATAAATAGAGTTGTACATTAAAAAACTTGACAAGTTATTATGACAATAGTTTTACTCTTAAAAGTATACTATTGATAGTATATCTATACAAACGAGCTATCAAACATACAAATCAATTTTACAAGAAAACTATGAGGCTACAGTGGAGGTTGTTGTGGAGACTATTTGTGCTTTTGCATACTATCCAGGATTTTTTCATCTATTTAATCGGGAGTTTCACTTTTTTTATTGCTATAAAATTTTTTCTGAGTTTTTCTTTAAAGCCCAAACCGACTGACTGAGATTCGTTTGACAGTATATTTAAACACATTTATTACACTGGGTTTCATAAAGGTATTAAACAACCTATTTTTATCAATATTTATTTATGGCTTTTTTATTTCAATTACACTACCATTGAATGTAACATATGATTTGTAAACAACATGGAATATGACCTTGGCATATATAATATTATGTAATCAAACTGTGTACACGTGTTTGATCGTTAAGACTTTTCTTTTCTCGTAATTGAATTCTGGATATTGTGGTTTGTGAATAACTGAAATATGTTTTAAATCGATTTTTGCATTAAAATTATCCATTCTTCAACTCAATAATTAGTAAATAACAAATTACTATGGAATTTAAAATGTCTTTTTCAAAAACATTTATCGATTTTGATTAAATCATTAATTTTCCATTAAAATTTTTCAGTTTTTCTTTGATGATTAATCATGAAAGTGAACTTTAATATTTTTTCCAAAACAACTTAATTAGGTCGGATTAAAGGCACAGTACATCGTTTTCTCCTTAAAGGTTAAAATTTAATTAAAAATTGAGACTCTTGTACTCAAAAATTATTGCAATTTGTAATTTTAAAATTCATAGAATTCTTAAGAAAACGTAAACAATTTTAGTATGACAGCTCAAACAATATAATTTGTGGTTTGTTCATTATAGAATGCTACTAATGACTTGCAAACAACATAGAACCATGACTTTGGCTTTGTGTCAACAAACTGTATACACGTGTAGACTTATCATTAGGACTTTTCCGGTAGTTAAATATTAGAAATTGTGATTTGGGTAACTGAAATGTGCTTTAAAAACTTTAAAAATATCCATTAACAAACTCTTAATTATTCTGATTCAAAATTGCACTGAATTTGTACTATCTTTTCGAAAACATCAATCGATTTCGATTAAAACATTAATTTTGAATTAAAATTTTCCATTTCTTTTTTGATAATTAATCATGAACTTAAATTTAATTTTTTTTACGAAAACAACTTAATTAGTAAGTAAATCTTGTGGTGAACATTAAATGGTTTTTATAAATTAAAAAATCCTTACTTTTAAAACTCACTATTTTATTCTAAAAAATAAAGCTTTGATTTAATTGTATAAAATCATGTTTTTTCTCAAGTTCAAACAAACCTTCCTCGTCCACTACTTTACTCTCTATTTCTATCAGCTCATTGTGGATCAATACCGAATTTACTATGATCGAAATCGCTTTCGTCAAATTCACAAATTTCTCGACTCAAATTGTCAACTCGAACAATTTCGAAAACTATATCCTAAAGATGAAATTTCGAAACCAACTTTCCCATTGAACATTTCATCTCCTCCAGTTCATTTGCGTTACTTGAAATATTTATTTCTATTTTATTTGATTCGTTGTTTCGGAATTGCATTTTTGAGGTCGCTGACAGACGAAGAATGGAAACGAATTTGGCTTGGAACCGAGTACTTCAAGGAGAACAGCTTCTACATGGAGACAACATTTCTCTTTTGGTCTTCAATCGCTTACCTGTACTTGCAATTCTCCTTCAGCGCATGCGTTCTGGATTACAAGTTTTTGGCTCTATTTCGAATGAATACAAACACACTCGACTATCTATCTCCTTCGAAATTTGGTTTGAATCAACAAGAATTTCGATGTTTTCGAAATTTCAGATCATTTGCTCTATTTTACTACAACATGGTTATGGTGACTTTGGTATCATTTGGACCACTTTGTGTTCTGCTGTTGTACCTTCGAGCTGGACTTTATTACACTCATCCGATTCCGAGTCTAATTTGGACTTTGATCTTTGATTTTTGGATTCTGGTTGTCTGTGTTGTGATTTACAGTAATTTGATTGCCTTCATAGTGGTGGCAAAGTATTTGCATATTAAACAGAAATCGATTATCGAATCCATTCTACGCAATTTCAAACATTTGATTCATTCCAATCAAATTCAATCTTCATTTTCCAAATTTATACATCAAAATTTGAAATATTCGCATTTCTACGATGAGCTACGTGATTACAATCACTTTTGGCGTTCCTTTCTGTCGTATGTTTTCATCTTTTACGTCGCCTTGATTTCATTCATAATTTACCTTGCCCTCTTCTCGAGTGTCGCCCTCTACGTCAAAGCAATCTATGCCATAATCTTCAACATTCACGTTGTACTCCTCTCTGGCATAATTCATTATTCTGGTGGAATTGTGCTGCGTAATCAAAATTTGTCGCGCAAGTTTGCGTGTTTATTGGGTCATTGTGGAAATTTTGAAAAACGAGGTTTATCTTTAACTCAAATGATCAAAATTAACAATCTGAATCAATACGTCAATCATCATTCAAGCTCTTCGGGCTTTGCCTTACTCAATGGCTATCTCATTGTTTATGACACTTTTCGGCTGTTGATTGTGAATATTACGGTTTACTTTTTGCTTATTCTTAAAGGATGATTTAAAATTATTATTTTTAAAAAGTTAGAGCAAAATCAACCTTTGATTTAAAAGGTATACTTAGAATTTTTTTCACAATTTGTAAGTAGAAATATAAATAAGATTGTCTGGCAAGCCAGGCAAAATGCGAGACTCTTAAAAAAATAAAATAGAAACTTGAACTATCAACTGAGAAACTTTTTAAAAACGACTTTATTTGATCCATTTGGGTCACTAAAGGGGCCATACTTTAATGACGTCATCACAAAATTGGGGTTTTTTATACACCCATACACCCTCGTCATCAAACCGTCATCATCTGACATACCCATACACACACCCCTAAAAATGACGTCATCATAGACAAACATATTATATTTAGTTAATTCATTGATGATACACAGGAGCAATCAAACAAGTTATCTCAGATTTTGATTTATTTTTTGAAAAATCGCTGCTTTATTGACCTTTGACTTTTATGGGCACTTGCACATCTTCACCACAACCAGAACATTGTGTAAAATTTTCAGACCGATCCATTGAACGGGTATAGCCGAAACCGTCTACACAAGCCTTTTCCAATTGAGTCAACGCAGAGTCGTCACTACACTTACTCGCTCGCTTCGCTCGCTCGACGTTCCGCTCCGACAATTAACTTCTGACGTGTTTTGCTTTCCACTTCTCATTTTGCAACTGTACTGTTGGTTTTGGTTAGTCTGGATTGGACTTCGCCTGGACTTTCTATCCAATTGAAACTCGGCACTTGTCATCCTGACTCAAGTAAAAGACTGATACAGGTCCCATGATGGTTGCAAGATCTTTCAGGAACTTTACAGTTGCAATCGCAAAATGAGATTCCTTATGCTTCTTGCGTCCAGTATTGGTTGCTTTAGCTAGTTTGACTAGAACTGTGTTGACATGACGTTTTCGATTTTCTGAATACAAAAATTTAAAATTTGTATTTTACTGAGTTTTAATGTTTGACTTTTAAAAAATACCTTGATGACGTCATCGAAAGCTAAACACACACTCCCTCACCGTCATCAAAGCGTCACCAACACTCAAATACACACACACACCCTTTGCTGATGACGTCATTAAAGTATGGCCCCTTAAGGACAGTCGCGGAGTTACTGTTTTACGAATGGCCCCTCTTCACATTTTAGTGCTTTTTTCAATGATCTTTGAATGAACATAAGTCAGTTAATACTATTCCGATTGTGTCATATTATATCTTAAATTGAAGATAAACCGTTTGGCTTTATTTGGATTAGTAAACATTTCAAGAATTAATTTTTTGTTAAGGATATAGATCAAATAATGTAAAAAAGTAGGGTATTTTTACACTTTGATAAGATCTCACAATGAACTGAGATAAAATTTGATAGATGTTTTCTAATCGATTTTTAGTAAATGTTGTTACCTTTAATTAAAACCCGGACTCAACAAAATCGGTTAAATTTTGAATGTAATATGGCAAAAACAAAATGGTTAGTTCGAGGTTTACAGGAAAAGGTAAAAACTAAAAGGTATGCATTGGCCGGTAGGGGGAAAATACGAAAAGTACATCTTGGAAATGTTGATTTTTCTGGACTTCCAGTCGGAATTTTGATCTAATTTTTTGTCAGATGATAGATAATGAGATAACTGATAACTTAAGATCTTAAAATAATTTGAAATTTTTAACCAAAAAATTGCTCCGCGACTTGCCTTAAAGAGGTATATTAAGACCAATATTTTTATTTAAAATGTGCAACACATTTGTTCATCATTTTCAACGTAGTGACCACAAAAATCTTTTTTAAACTTGGAGCTACCAGAATTGTTCCATGGCGCCAAAGTTAATTTTGACTATTTGATTACGTATGTTCACAAGTTTATCTATCCAAAATCTTTCAATTTTAGATTGAACGGTTTTCTAAGAAATATCATTTGTCACCAGAATGGGCGTCATGATCCATGGCGCCCAGTTTTGGTCTGACTAGTCGATTACATATACACCCTAGTGTATGTATGCCAAATTTGGTAATTTTATGGTGTACGGTTCTCTCAGAATATGGACAAAGGTTTACAGACGGACGGACAGACACGATGACTATAGCATAAGCTTACGACTCTAAAAGAGTCTGGCTAAAAAACAATCTTGAATGTTTGAAAACATTTTGTAACGATAAATTTAAATAAACTTTATTTTATTTTCTGAGATAAATTCTATAGTTACACACAAAAAGTCGTATTATACTATGCAGATTTTCAGATCAAATGGTTTTAATATTATAAATCAACAATTTTAAACCAATGTATTTTCTTGATTTTTCCTGTTCGCCGAATAATTAAATTTGAAGTTGAATTAGAATAGCTATTCTATAGCTAGCTAGTTATATAATTTCAACCTACAGTACTTCACGTTTAATATGTTTGCATTTGTATAAATAACATTGTGATCTCTTGGAAAATGTTTGTTATTCAATTTGAATTTAATTCCAACGATGTAACAGATTGTCTTTAAAAAGGTTAAAATTAATAAATTAATCTAAGGAAGAGTTTGACTATTTAATAAAATTATAATATATCCATTGTTTTGATGTCTTTCTATTGTTGATAAGAAATTTTTCATATTTGTTGATTTAATTACCGGTAACAACAATTTTCTCTTTGTCTTACCGTAACCCTCATCTGACAAACTATCATCTTTTATACCGTCTTGGTACCATATCGTATAAAAAGGTCACAAATTAAAATTTTGATGAAAACGTCAAAAGGTCAAAACACAAATCGACATGTAAATCGTTTGAAGGAATGTTGATCTCAAAATGTGTATTCAAAATTCTTAATTAATTTGAATTAAATTATTTTTGCAGTTGGAAATATGCAAGATGCATTACTTTTATACATTTTTACTGACGCTTAATGCATTTGTTTAAAAATGCTACTCAACAATGTTAAGAAAAATTATTGATATTATAAAATATTGTATTTAAAATTTACAAGAATTTCGTTTTAATTATTATAAATATGGCTACAATTATTTTAGTTATTTATGTGATCTATTTTTCTTTTGCTACCATAGAACTAACTTTCTAGTCAATTCAATTCTAGGTATTCAAAATTCGAGTTTATATAAATGGTAATCGTTTGTAAAATTAATTTTTGAACTTTGACATATGACAGACCGTGAGAGTGTACATTGAGTCTTCATAAAATCCAATTTTAAAATGGTAGATCTTTTATTAAAAATAAAACATTGAATTATAATTATGTAATATCTTTCTATAATATAATTTATACTTTCGAAGTATATTTTAACACAACATTCTTCTAGTGCAATGTAATAGAAGCCATTCATGGCCTCTTCTGTAACTTTTGAGATCGTCACATTGAGTTGTGGGAAACTTTGGCACTTGAGCACTTTACTTTACTTTACTTTGTTGTCTGCATCAGGTATCAGGTGTTCCTAATAGTTCATTTCAGCATTTTAACAATATCGCTTGTGTTTTAAAAACAAAATAAGATTGTCTGGCAAGCCAGGCAAAGTGCGAGACTTTTAAAAAATAGAAACTTGAACTATCAACTTAGAAACTTTTAAAACGAATTTATTTGATCCATTTGGAACACTAAAGAGGTGTATTGGGACCAATATTTTTATTTAAAATGTGCAACACATTTATTCATCATTTTCAACATAGTGACCACAAAAAATCTTTTTTAAAACCTGGCGCTACCAAAATTGGGCGTCATGATCCATGGCGCCCAGTTTTGGTCTGACTAGTCGATTACATATCGGCCCAAGTGTATGTATGCCAAATTTGGTAATTTTAGGGTCTACGGTTCTCTCAGAATACATTTGTCACCAGAATGGGCGTCATGATCCATGGCGCCCAGTTTTGGTCTGACTAGTCGATTACATATCGGCCCAAGTATATGTATGCCAAATTTGGTAATTTTAGGGTCAACGGTTCTCTCAGAATATGGACAAAGGTTTACAGACGGACAGACACGATGGCAATAGCATAAGCTTACGACTCTAAAAGAGTCTCGCTAAAAAGCACAATAGCGAATGTTTCACAGTTGGAATCCACATTGTCTGTCCCAGTATGAGGGATAATCATATAATCAAATTCAATGTCAAGCAATAGCCTTTTGCAATTTAGGTGATATCAAAGTTTTAGGCTGTCAGCATCCCATATTTTCACTGGTCTCAATAATCTTAATTTGTGTGTCACATACACTTTCCAACAACCATTGACGTGATCTTTGAATTTTATGTTTCCAGTCGTGTTGCATTCGTTCAAGAACTTTGAAAGATTTCATTATTTATTGTATAAACCATTTTTGAAGATTTTTTTAAGGAAAACATCACGCTGGTAGTTTATATGTAGCCAGTTCACAAGATTGATAATTGATAAAATTAAATCGCAATATCATTGTAAATCCATATAAAATATCTTATTTTCATTCATTCATTCATTATCGAAGTACGCAACCACCATTCTGGTGGACTTGGCCGAGCCCCGAGCAGTCTGATTACAGGCCAAGTTTTTGCTGATCGCGTCGCGTAGGGCGTAATGCAAGGTGCCGACTGGGGAACGAGTGAGTGGCAAGCCCACAGCTGAAGATCCCACCGATCTTCCCCCGAGATTCTCCTCGCGCAACCAGGACTGATTATTGCCTCACAGGGACTCACACCTGGTCGAGGATGGCACTAGATGGTAAGTGGTGGAGTGCCAGGAAACAATGTCACAGTTTTAAGAGGAGACATTTGGCCCCTCCGTCCGTACCGAACTGGTTGGCTCAGTGGTCACTGGACTACCCAAATTTCTTTCTTATTTTAATAAATTTGATTCCTGAATATTTCTAACACTATAGTATATAGTATATAACCATAGTTTTGGGTTTCATTAAATGGTGAAAATGTTCCATGTATTGTCTAATAGGTCTCACAATCCATCATTGTTTTATGAAAAATATTATTTGAACACAGATGCATTAAATTTTTAAATTTAAAGAAGTTAACTAGTCTATCCATAATTTGAATTCAGATCAACAAGTTAAGAGATAATTAAAGGGTTCAGAAGATATATTTTATCAAAAAGATTTTCCCGTCTTAAAGATTTGCATCAAAAATAGATTTTCTTTTATTAATTTAAAAATTAAAACATGTGCATTGTTTTTTGGCGTTTGACATTAAAATGGCAATAAATATAGTTATATATAACAATTTTTCTTTTTAAAATGAAGATTGGTTTATTATTTGATCAAACGAATTTATCCGAAAATTTATGGAACATCTGGATTTAAATTTTAAAACTAGTAGTTCTTGTTCAAACAAAGTGCCATTTAAAAGTGTTTATTTAATAACAATTATACATGGAATTTATTTATTATTAAGAATTATAATTCAGAACAATTGCAAAAAGATTAAAAGATTTGGAAAGTTTACTTCCCATGTTGTGATCCGATTCTTGCTAATTTTGCAGTATTGAGGTCAAATAAATATTTTTATTCTCTGACTTTATGATTTCGTTGAATAGTTTTTACTTAATCTGGCTAAAGGAATTAAAATTCGGATTTTGATGAAGTTATTAATGTTTTCACCTTTGACTAACTTGTAAAATTAATAATATTACTATTTCAATGTTTTTAGTGACTTTTACACCATAAAATCTCGAATTAAAAAACATCCATATTTTACAGAAAATGACCTGCGACTAATATCCGACTTATCTGTTATTGGGAAAGTTTTCTAAATAAAACAAAAGCGACTTATATTTGTAAATGTGAGTGACACGTCCTCTATGAACAGTCAATTTTTCAAATTTTGCGCTTTCAAATTCTCCTATTTTCTCGGCGTTTCTCGAACCTTTTAGTCATTTTGGTTACGTCCTTTGTGAACATGCCCTCCAAATTCAAAATTGTAAACAAAGCGCGAAATTCACATTTCCCAATGCCCAAGGTTACTTTTTAATTATCTTATTTGTTATCTGATTATGTTATGACTACAGTATTTCCTTCACTTAACGCTCCTGCCAAATAACGCTAACCTGCTTTGCACGTCCTCTGTGAGTTTGCCTGTTTTGAAATTTTTTCCGTTGAGTGCCCACTGGGGGCATTACCGCCCCACTGCACTGCTACTGCACTTGCCACTGCACTGACCAGTGGTCAGCCAGTAGCATAACCTCTGACCGCTGCCAACCGTCGCTTGTTTACACCGACTGCGCTATCGCATTTTTCTGTTTTTACATCAAAATGAATGTTTCAACTCCCAAAAGAAGTCGAAAGGATATTTTTAATCCAAGAAAGAAGAGACAGAAGAGGCCTGAAACACGATTCATTGATTTGGATATCAAAAAACTAATTGCCGATGATATCCTTGACAACAAACTTGTGAGACCTTGTGAAATTGCACAAAAATATAACATCTCGAAGGATCAAGCTAGGAATTGTCTCAAGCATGCTCAAGATTACCGGGATCAATACAAGTTCAATCAATTGTGTGGAGGCATATCCAAAAGAAAGGTATTTTGTTTGTTTGTTTGCATTTGAATTCATACATTAACACAAGCATTTTTCTCAGATTTTGAATCGCAAATCATCACCTCTACTTCAATTAGCCGAAGAAAAGTGCTATTTCTGGTTGTGTGAGCAAAACTGCAAAGGATTTCCAACCAACCAGAAACTAATTACTGCCAAAGTGAGATGGCTATTGCATGAATATGAACGTAAATTTGGCATCGAAGAATCCAAATTTGCTGGGTCAAACGGTTGGTGGTGTGGCTTTATAAGTCGTTTTGGTTTGGCAAAGTACAAATTGACTGGCGAAAAGCTCGGTGCTGACAGACCAGCAGTCAAACCATTCATCGATGAACTGAAGGTTATAATCGAAACAGGTGGATATGAGCCTTGGCAAATCTACAACATTGATGAAACAGCACTGTTTTGGAAACAACAATACGAATCTACGTTTGCACCCAAAGGAATGTCCTCCCTGATCAGCGCTACAAAGAAACTCAAACATCGAGTAACCCTACTTTTGGGAAGCAATGCCACTGGCGATCACAAACTAAATCCATTGATTATCAACAACGCTGCATGTCCTAAAGGAATGCCGAAAAAGACAGCTGAAAGAGAGGCATTCTTAAAGAATCTTGCAGTTCTCTGGAAAAACCAGACAAAAGGTTGGATGACTACCGCAATCTTTGAAGAGTGGCTTACCGCGGAGTTCTATACTGAAGTCAACGATTTCCAAAAAAAGAATTACCCAGGATTCAAACCTAAAGTACTTTTGTTGCTTGACAATGCTCCTGTACACAAAACACTAATTCACGAACTGTCTGACGGATTCGCAAAATTATTGTTTTTGCCACCGAACACTACTTGTTTAATCCAACCTCAAGATCAAGCAATTAATCGGTCGTTTAAAGCGAATTATGTCAATAACCTATTGACTCACGTACTTAACAAAGAAGCAAATGAAGACATCACAATCCAGCAGTTCTTCCGTGAATTTGGGGTGGTTGATGCAATTCCAATGATTGCTCAAGCCTGGACAGAAGTGTCACAGCAGACATTGAAAAATGCGTGGAATAAGATTTTCTACTGGATGAATGGCTACGAAAGCAAAAGCAGAAACAAACAAAAGGAAATGCAGAAAAAGCTCGATGAGTTGGCCAAGAAGAGCAAAGTGCCAATTGAATTTGTTAAAAAATATCTGGAAGAAGATGAAGATGATCTCATGGACATGGAGACTCTGTCCGATAATGAGATCAAATTGGTGCGCCAACAGTTAGCCTCTTTCAAGGCAGCGGATAATCCTGCTGAGCCAGTCATCGATGCAACTCCAATCAAACAAAACCGAACTTCAACTCTATCCTCTAACATATCCCCTACTCTTTCTCCCCCTTTGAATTCCCCTCACCCCTCAACCTCCACTCCACTTTTAGGTCAATTAAAGTCACAGTCATTTGATTGGTCCTTATCTTCTGTGGAACGCAACTCTTCAGACGATTCAGAATCGTCGATCTCACTTACGAATCAATCGCATTTACAATTGCAATCTCAAATTGATTTAAACACACAATTTCAAATGTATTCTAAGTTAATCCTTCAACAAGCTCACGCAGCAATGAGTCACTTCTTGAATTGTAAGAGTGACAGTGATAGAGCCTTGTTGATAAACAATATACCTAATTCTAATAATGATTATTCGCTTAATTCTCTAATGAATGTTTATGATAAAAATAAAGTTTAAAGTTTGTTGTTGTCTATTTGCGTTAAGTTGGTCAGAATCGGGCCCTTACTTCTACTGTAGACAAACTTAACGCGCGTTATCTTACAGGCAAAGGGAGAGTACGATCGAACGTGCCCCGCGGCCAGTTGTCTCCAATGTCACCGAGGCAGGGACCACAGGGTGCAGAGTGGTCCCCCTCAACCAATGCACTGTTAAAGGCAGACAACTGCTCTATGCCTTTCACTTTACCTCCAACTTAACGCAAACTTTTAAGGGGTAAAGTTGAGGATTGACTGTAGTTGGCTAACACTTACACACCTTTATTACCTTTGTTCACCTGTAATTATCATACAAATAGCCAAATTAGTCCGATTACACTGATGTAACACAAAATTGATCGTAGACCACTTAGTTCAGTGAAACAAGATAATCTATTTGACCAAAATTCCTATCGTGATCACTACCATCGATGGATCACCTCATCCTCATTGGATCAGTCCTGGAACAGCTGATTTAGCCAAACCAAATTCTCACCTCATTGACAGTGCTGACACGAGCACTCACCCTCCCAACACAAATCAGTGCTCCTCTTCCTCTCACTTTGACAATTGAGTGAGCCTTCGAGGTGTTTCAAGATGCTTCTAGAATCAACGAGAACACCGCGAAAACGCATAAAAGGAAGACAACAAGCAACTTGGGAGGCACTTACGAACAAACAAGCATTCGGTTAAGTCACGACATTCCTTTATTTTTGATTTATTTTTGATTTATTTTCATTTTTATTTTCATTTTTTCTTTGTTTTCATTGACCAGTGGTCATTTTTGTTTATTTGTTATACTTTTGTGATCGATTTTTAATAATATTTCTGTACATATCAACTCTGAAGCGTTCGTCTATTTATTTCGAGTTCAATTTCACCAAAATCACCTTCTTGGGGCAGTAACACCCAAGAAAACACCATCCAAATCATTTCAGTTCATCGCGCGACATTTGAATTGTGTCCTATTCGTCGTGTACGGATTGGATCACATTTACATATTTGTGGCCTAGAAAATACGATACTTTACTTTTGAGCAAGTTATTCTTGACCACAGGCCTCCTTGGTTTCGAATTTATAATTTTGTTTTTTATTCTCTTTCAACTGATTCCACATAAGATATTTCGATTTCTTCAGTCGGTCCTCAAAATGGTTAAAATATATTACAGTGCACCACATTCGCTGTTATGCTAAATAAATTAAAAGAAGAAAATTTTTTATTTTTATTTTAATCAAGCGAACAAAATCGACCAAAAGCACGCATATACACTCTCCGCAACATGAGAGAAACGTTACGTTACGCTCCAAAAAATAAGTGCTAAATATTATCTAGTTTCAGAAATAAACACCATAAAAGTCATCCTTTTATAAAGAACTTTCTTGCTTAGTTCACTTATTTATAAATCATCTAGTTTTTTCAGCTTTGACATTTAGTTCTACTTTTTGTTCTACTTTATAACCTTTCAGTTGATAGTTTTATTGGCGCATTGTGTGACACTTTGGGTTGAATAAGTGTGGTCTGTCAGTGGTGGATAACAAATACTTGTCTCTAACAATTTTTTTGTAATGTCTGACTATATTTTATTTTAATGATTAAAATCAATTTTGAATTTGAAAATTTTTGCAATCCTTCTTTCCAGGATACTTTATTTTAAATTTCGCCTCTGGCTGAACATCAGGACTATCTCGATTCTTTTTAGCAACAACCATGTTATTGGAAATTTGCTTGAGAGCTTTGCTTTGCTTTGCTGCCTTTAAATGGTTAATCTTTTATAAAAATATAAAACATTTAATTATGAAATATATTTCTACTATAAAATTTATACTTTCGAAGTACAGTAAATATATTCTAACACAACAACCTTCTTCTAGTGCATTACCCATAATGGCAGCCACTTCTGGCCTCCTCTATAACACTTGAGGGCATCATTCAGATTTGTGGGAAACGTTGGTACTTGAGTACTTTGCTGTCCTCGTTGGGATTCCCTTTCACCAGTAAATAAATTTTTTTAAGCATCGTGATCATTGGAATATTAAATTTAGTGAACATTTTAGATTAAGGTCTTGAAAGTTCCATTTAACGCAAAAGGTTATTTTAATTTTAATTTTTTACCTAGAATATAAACAATGATGAATATTAACAATTTTTGTTTTCCATAATTAGTTTCGTCATCAAATAAATCTAATCATTCTATTGACCACAGAGTATATCTCAACACTATTTTAGATGAGTCAACAGTTCGAATGAAGCAAATTTGGCCACCAACACGATCTGTGATGTCCTGTGAAGTTTGAAAATAGTTCCAGAATTGGCATTTAAATGGTTATAAATATATTTTTCAATATAGCAATTTTACTTTTTAAAAAATGTGGTTTATTTGATCAAATGCCCTAACAGAGAACAATAGCACAAAATCATTAGTTTGGTTTTTTAAACTTCACAATTTTTGTCAGCTCTTGGAGCAGCCCGTTCCACTGTAAAATGAAAAGGTTAACCCAAAATTCAATTTTAACTTTTTTGTAATCTTAAAAATTCAAAAAAAACATTTAAAGATTGTGTTTGATCTATTTTTTATAAATTGTCTAAAAATTATCATTCATGAATAAATTCATAAAGGGAAACGTCCAATGCATTTGACGTTTCCCTTTTATCTGTCTTTAAACAATCTTCAGTTTAACATTCTCAATTGATGATTTCGGTTTCAGAATTCTCTCTTTTTGATTATTCTTCTTCGCATTTGTATTAGATCTTCATTTTTTTATCTTCATTGGTCATAATTTTTAAACAGGTATCGTTATTATGAATTTTTTCTCTTCAAACATTATGATCTTATATCAGCAATTAGGTTATGTTATGCTGTTATCTTATTCAAAGCCAGAGAAGTTATGTTAAAAGGTTAAATAATATATCACTTAAAATTCCACAATAAAATTTACTTAGCATCATGAAATTTTATTTTATTTTTGCATATCCTCCATTCATATAATAAAACAATTTCTTATGGTTAAAATACTTTCATTTTGCAGCGTAATTTTTTCGATCAATTGTGTTTGAAAACTTAGAATTAAAAAAAAAACTTTGCAAATTGACTCCTTTTCAGATATATTCAATTAGCAAACTTTAATTTTTTTAAAATTTTAACTTAATATATTTCGCTATTCATAATTTGTATTTGACCTAACATATTTTTTTGCTATACGGGTGAGTGTTTCCAAAGGTAATCTCATAATACTTTCATTTTTTCTTTTATTAAAATATTCGAAATTAAATCAATTTGAAATTAAACAGAACAAATGTTTTTACATTGTATGTAAGATTTGTACTAATTGAATAGTTCTCTAAATTGTATGATTTTTTCCTTTTTCATCCATTCGTCTTTCGTATTAAGCGAAGTTTAGTTTTTACCTAATTGACCCTTTTCGAAGAAAAGCCAAAACCAAATATCGAGCCTGTGAGCAATTCAACATAATCTAAACAACTTTCTCGACAATGAACCAATTTTTTTTGTCTTTGAACAATTTATGAAGGATATTAAAAATGAGACAAAGAGAAAAGAGATACTGAACTGAGTGCAGAGTATCAACGATGTCTTGGTGACAAAAGATAGTGCAAAAGTTAGTTTATCTCCTTTTAATCTTAACCTTAAAAAGATTTTAAAATATATTTAAAGCTCTGACTTTCTAACACAATTAGTCGTAAAAATAAGTAAGTGAAAAAAGCGTAGCACTTATCAGGTCAATTTCTACTGAAAACAATATCTAATATAAATAGTCACACTGCATTTTTATTACACATTTTCCATTATTATCATCTGTATCTTCTAATGGCCCTTCAAACGTAAAATCAAAACAGAAAAGTTGAGCCAAGTAGGAGTATGATTGTTCAACTCATTTAAAATAATCAAGTAACTAGATCTCATTAATCAAACATTTTGACTAATTAAAAACTTTGTCATTGCCATTGTTTATTAAAAGGTTTAATTACAAATTCATGTAAGTAATTTACTTGTTACTGTGTTCGTTAATTTATTTAATGCTTAATTTATACTCCAAAGTGTTTTGAACATCATTGGAACATTGTTTAGTGAACATTTAATTTTTGATTAATATATTACAATTTGTAGAGACAATCAATATCAAAGGGGTTTCAAATATAAATATTTCTAACATTATTTGCGTGTTTCTTTGATTTTGAAATAGTCTATGCTTTGTTTAATAGGTGGCACAATTCTGGCTGGAAATTATCATTTGAATTCATATGAGTTTTACTTAAAAAGTAAAGGTAAAGGTGATAAAAAGGTTTTCATATCATAAAGATTTGAACCAAAAACAGATTTTCTTGAATGTATTAAAACTTCCTCTCGATTCGTTTCAGCATTGACATTTAAATGGTTATAAATATATTTTTTTAACACAGAAAATTTCAAGTGTTTGAGTTTCTTCTGTGGATTTTATTTTCCTACCTTTGAGTTAACTTACAATACTGACAATTTTCACCACTGCTAATATTACCATTACATTTTCATTTTATCTTTGCAATCAGGGAACTTAGGGGTTTTAAATGGTAATATTTTCTGGATTCACAGACTATTCCCAATTGGTCTCAAAATGAGACTTATTCATCACATTTGTTTAACTATTATTTGTTGAGGCTGACATTTCATTTCTTTAACACAACAAAATACATACCTCAGAATAATCTTCAATTTTCAGGGTTTTACAAAAATAAATAAATAAATTTATTTCGCCATGATTTCCACTTGGTATCTAAATTGGTTGCGGGAATAGCCTATTGGAAAGTTGTCTTTATATGTTGCGATTCGATGCCATTCTGGTTAATTTTGCAGTGTTGAAGCTAAATAAACATTTTGATTCACTGGTCCTTCAATACATTTTGGTTACAGAATGTTTATGCTTAAAGGTTAGAATTAAACTTTTGTTTGCTTGTTATAAGTGAAAAATATAGTCATTTTTTTAAAACGTTTTGTTCTTTTACGATTTTTAGAATTCTAATTTGTTTGACATTTTTCTTCACTTTGCAGCATAAATTTGAAGTGTGGTCTGTTGTTACCATTTGCATTTTGCTTAGACATTTTTTGTGTTCGATCATTTGAGAAAGTTATCCTTGACCCAAGACTTCACATTATTTTTATTTTTAGAAATGTTCAATAATATCAATATTGTTATTTTATGCAATTGAAAGAATCGTCTATCCAAAACGAAGAATTTATTGTTGCTTTAAACAACAAAGAAATACTCTGCACTTGCACCAGCCATTTCTTCTTGCTCACCAAATTCGGCAGTTTCACTCAAACCCTCTTCATGAATTCATACGAACCTAACGGTCCTAATTGAAAAATTTCACATATGTAATGTTTTTAAAATCCACACAGCCAAGTTAAGAACAATTTATTGATATTATAGAATATTTCATTTTAAATTCACTAGAATTTTCGTTTTAATCGTTTTAATCACAACTTTGTCTAGTTCGTTTTCATAAGGTAATTGAAAATTTTCAAGTTAATTAAGCATGCAAATCTAAATTACTTCTAATTATCTAACTAGATTACTGCAAACAGTATGACTGTGCGAAAAAAATAAGAGGTTAAATATGAAATTTCACATTCTGTAAAATTGCTTCTCTCTCATACCCTCTTTAGAGTTCATATCTGAGTCTCAGTCATTTGTTGTCCAAAACTGGCGTAGCTTACCGCCTTCTCCGGGCTACTTTAAATTAAAGTTCAAATTAGTTTGCATCCACTTGTGCTTGGGCGGTATTTACAGGTTAATTGGATTGTTCGTTCTTTGGTGGTAGTGGTGGCATTTTTGAGTTGTCTTTCATTGGGGTTAATTCGCCAAATGGAGCTTTAATGGTAAAAAATAATTTTTAAATCTATAAAGATTTATTAACAATATTCTCAAAAATTTCTCTTTAACGCATATCTCAAAATGATTTGAGATAAATCAACTGACAGAACGAAACAAATCATAGACCCCAACACGATCAAGTTTATGCAAAAGATAATTTTTAAAATTCTGGTCATCTTTTTGGTTTATGTAAAATTTTCCAATCAATCTATAAAATATTTTTACATTTCAAAGACAATAAAAACGTGATCTACAACTAACATTCATTCTATTATGTAGCTTTTGGATTTGAATTTTGGTTTCACTTCAACAAAGTCTCCACAAATAAAGTAAAATTGAACTTTGTTTTTCATTTCGTACCCAAGCTAATTTTTAATTTTATTTTCAAATTGTCGTTAAACTTTTGTTCAGTGTCGAGTTTTTGGTCTCTGGAATTGTTGGATTCGATCTTACGCTCCATACGGGAATACAAATGGTAACTACCAAAAAATTAATATTTTGCCACAAAATAGTTAATCGATTTGTGTTTTCATGTTCAGAGTTAAACTGCTCTGGTCGGATACTTGAGTTGGGTAAAAAACAAAATAAGTGATCCTCGAGTATAAAAAATAAAATTATTACAAGTTGTTTTTGTCGAATAATTAGAAGAGAAATTTATATTTGAGCTTTAATCAAACCATTAGTAACATGGAATTTCATTGATATAAGCGGAAACTTTTAAAAAATCATAATCTGTTTTACTTATATATGGAATTTATGTAATATTTGTAATTTTAATATTATAAAAATAACATAAAAATTGCACGAGAACAGCATTTGTTTCCATTTTTAAACGTGTTGAGTGTTCAGTTGAATATTTCTAAAAGATAAACTTTGTAAACCTTCATTAGCTTATAAAAAGTATTCAAATTGTTTACGTCTATTTGTTCATACAAAACAACTTTTTATTTTAAATTCAATCTTTACTTTAGACTTTTTTCTAACTGGTAAACAATAATTCTTCTTTAATCAATTAGTTAACAAATTAACTGTTGAACAATATGTCACTAGTATTTTTACTAGAAATTCAATTTTTATTTTATTCGTGATTACAACTATATGATATATTCAACATGGCCACGTGTAATATGCGCTACGCTCATTTGTAGAACTTTCAGCAATTTCTGTTTGAAAATCTTTATATATTTTTAAATTAGGGTTGATCTGTTTCATTTTCTTTAAGTTGTACAGGTTTAAAGGTTATTCTTTCAATCCACTTTTAGAATATCATAAAAATAGAATGAACTATCTAACTAGAATTTCAGAAATACATAGCTTATCTTTGTAATTTTTGAATATAACTACAAGTTCAAAACTCGATTTTGTCAGAAATCACCCCGTCTTTGAATGTATTGTAATGTTAATTCAATTTTTTTAAATTCTCCATTATATGACTCCATAAAAAGATAAAAATCTCATTTATTTGGTTTAAGATATTTTTTATTGAATTACTATTTCTTAAAGGTATTAAAATCCAATTCTTATCACATATTCCTAGTGTCTGATCTTGCTCGGTTGTAGTTCTTTCGGTCCCGTTTTGTTCACTTTTTTTGGTGTAAATGGTCAAACAGGTAGCCTAAAATTTTTCTCTTGTGAGGTTTATAATCTCACAAGATTGTTAATCAAGTTAACGATAATGTACTCACTATTGAACTTATATCTTTTGTTTAATTTTCAATTTTTTACTTGGAATTCTTGATCTTTATAGCTTATAACATTTGATTCTAAAAAAGTTTTGCAAAAAAATACAAATACATTTTTATTAGTAAATTTTATTTTTAATCTTTGTTTTGAGGCTTTTTGGTTGACATTTTTGGGTGTAAACGCTTCGAAAGCAACTTCAACTTGACATCACCATCTTAGTCGCCATCTTGTGTATCCCTAGGTGAACCTCGGTCAATCAATCGGTAACCAATCTATTCCATCTTGATGGACCATCACAGTACAATCATAAAAAGAATCACTTTATCACAGATTTAAATGAGAAAAAAACGAAATAAGCAAAAATACACAAATCGAATAGTAGTTGCAGCAATGTAATATATTTTTTTTTGGAAATAGTATTTTATTGACCTCTTAAGCAAATTAATGCTAAATGTGAGCTAGAAAATGCACATACATACACACTGAGGTATAGTTCGATACATTACAATTGTTTACAAGTAATATAATACAAAATGAATCATTATGCAAAATAAGGAAATTAAAAAGAGGGTATGAAAACTTAAAGTAGATATTTACAAATCATTATATATTTGATATACAAAGTTACGAAAATGTCTATAGAACCTGTCGGTGCAGTAGACGCTTGTGTGTATTGTAATACGAATGTAATATATTGCCAAACTGGTAAAGGTAACTAGAACGAAAGTAGCTATTCTAAATTAGCCACATTCTAGATAGAACAAATTCAATTATTAATAATTCACTGTTTAAAATTACATTTGTTCAAAAAGCAATATGAAAATAGTTTTTATTTTTTACTATTTTAAAAACACCGATGTACTAAATTTTATGATCCCTATTTACCTAATATTTCTACATATTAATCAACTAGTAATCTTTTTAGCTGAACAAGGTTTTTATTTATTATTAATTTTTAAAATACACTACCGATTTTTCTTGTAGTAGATGTACGAACTCAATTCACATTTGTTTCACATTTAGTGGGTGTCAACACTTTATTGAATATTTCTAAAAAAATGTTTTTAGTGAACACTTCTGCTGTATTCAATCAAATTTTCAAATTTTCAACATGATTGCCAATAAACAATGACATTTTTTACTTCGAAATACTTAAAGGGTGTCAGTGATGTTATAAGATCAAATTTCTATATACTCCACAGTGTTTTGACTTTTATTGAGGTGTAGTAAACATGTTGTCTCTGCTTGGTAACTTTATTAAAAGATGAAAAGTATTTTCTACTTTTACTGTTTTATTCTGAATGCTGCAAATGTATCAAGTGTTTACTAATGACTCCAATAGTTTCGATCACAGACTTTATTTAATGGTAAAAAAACTATAAAATTATTAAATTTTAATCAAGCTATTGTCTTATCTAATTTATATCTAAACGCTATTTTGGTAGTAAACTTTAAAGTTCATTTAACAACTTGTATTTTAATATTGTGTACGAATATGGAAGGACAAATTCGTTTACTTTTCAATCAACAGAACAATTTATTCATCGTTCAGTGAATCTTGCTGCAACTTGATTCAATCTTGAGTTGTTTGACTTGTTGGGATACAAATTCAACCGCCATGGCTATCTTTTACACTGGTTCATTTTAATGATTTTTATCAACTCTGAATAGTCTAATAATATTCATGTAAACATAATTAAACAATTTTTGCCTAAAACTTTCGATAGATTTATTTTTATTTTAAATCATAAACTCATGATTCATCTGCACCAAAAAAACAACTGAAAAGTCAAATTGAGCGTTGAAAAGTCCAACAGACAGGTTATGCAAACCATTTCGTACAACTTGAACAAGCCATGTTTCATGTAGTTTTCAAACGGGGTTTTAAGTTTGATCACTCTTAAATTTACCTGTATAGATATTATATAACTATGAGAATAATTTTACTGTTAAGTTTATCAACAAATTCGTTTATAAATTGGTAAAGCAAACTTTAAAAATATTAAATATTAATAATAAATCGCATAGTCTTATTCTACGTATCTACATATAAATCAAATTTCGGCATTATCTCAATGTTAAATCATGACAATCAAAAGAAACATCTCTCTCAACTAAAATGGTTACACAATTATTTGTCAGTTTGAAACTTTAACTATTTTGAAAACAATGTGTTATAGGACGTATTGAGAATTTAAATTTTAATTCATTTTAACCTCAATTCATTCTTTTTCTGGCGTTTGATTGAAATATATTAAGATTGCTGGATGAGTACAGAGCCCTATGATTACTTTGTTTTCTTTGGAGTTAAATCTTCAAATTTTAATGGTGCAAATATTCTCAATTAGTGTGGTACATTTGCTGTCCCATACTTTTAAAATATAGTAATTTGTTCTTCTTGATGCTATGGTTCTCTGGTCTTTGTCATTGTGATCAATCATTACTACTTGCCTTTATTATTTTTGAGTACACCTTTGAATGAAGTTTATCTGTGACGCTTTGTCAAATGACAACGTTAAATACAATTTAACAAAAATGTTGATTACTGAATAAAAACTTACCAATTGGGATTGTGATTATGTAATTCATACAAATTCATATTTTTTTAATAATAAATATATATTAATTTTATTTGCATAATTATAACGGAAATAAAAATACACAAATTCAAGAGTAAATTTTATTTATAATCTTTTAATTGGTAAAGCAAAATAATTAATGATAATCCAGTGAGCCATTGAGCCAACACGATTCAATGTCCCTTTTGAGGCTTTTTCTTCTTAGTCTCTAGGGCTTGCTTCAATTTGGCTAAGTCACCTTGTTTAGTGGCGTGCTTGGTCTTCTCGCCTTTCGCCACAATGACTTTCGTCTCTTTTCATTTTTGAACTGTTTTTTGGCTATTTGGAAGCAGCAGCTTTTGGTGCCATCTTGATTGGTGGTGCTTCTTTGGGAGGCTTTTGGGTTGACTTTTTGGGTGTAAGCGTTTCAAAAGGAAGTTCATTGACACCACCATCTTGGTCGCCATCTCGTGCATCCCTAGGTGAACCTCGGTCAACCACTCCACGATCTTTGGCTTGAGATTCGTCAACAGGAAGATTCTTTGTCTTTGGATCTTGTTGCTGGAGATCCGGGGAGACACGATTCTTTGCTCCGTAAATGTTGGGCACTTGCTTTGGTTCCTTTGGTCCGTTTGTTGGCAAGTTGGCTACCTGTCCTGAGGTCGCCTGGGGTTGTTTTGAAGCAGCTTCCTTTTTAGATCTTGTTCGGTGCTGCTTCTTTTGGGCTTTTTGCGTTGACTTTCTTGGGGGTGAGATCGCCAAAGGAAGCGTCATTACCTCCAACCACAGTTTCATCATCTCGATTGCCACCAGCTGGTGGAGCACGTTCCCCCCGGTGCACGATCTCTAGTTTCCTCGTTGAATTCTTCCTGGCTCGAGTCTTTGAAGGATCCAATTGAGCCAAGACCACAATCTTCATCGCTGTCATCGTAATCCAGACCGTGGGTGTGAACCATAACAGTAGAAGAAGAAAAATGTTCTTGATCACCAAAATAAAATGAGAAAATGGTCAAAATCACAAATCGAATAGTAGTTGTTAATAGTAATAATATTGCCAAACTGATAAAAGCAACTAGAACGAAAAATGCTATTCGAAATTAGTGTTCTATCATTCTATTTAAAACAAAGTAAATGACAATTTTTAAGTCACATGTGTAAACAAGAAAAGTCTCCAAACAGTATTTAAATTAATCAATTAACTAAATCATAATCTTTATTTAGCATTTTATGAAATATTTAATTTAATGCATGTAATTTAAATGATCAATAATTCACTGTTTAAAATCACATTTGCTCAAAAAACCATATGAAAACTGTTTTTTATTTTTTACTATTTTAAAAACATTAATGTATTAAATCTTATTATCACTATTTACCTATTTCTAATGCTCCGTCTCATTGAAGAGATTATCACCGATTTCGTAATTTATGTTTTCTTTGTATGGTTTTATGAAAGGTAAATTTTTGAATTTATTTTTTATTTGAATAAGTTGATTTGGTTTACATAATCTTGCTCACGCACGCACGTTCAAATTGACAAACTGAATATTCAATTTGTTTTCAAAAAATGTAACTATTTGATATTTTTTGTTAATCTATTATCTGTTTTTATGTTGCTGAAAAGTTGTGCACTGTTCAACTGATCAACGGAAACTGATTTTTAAATGGTATACTTTTTATTAAATTATAAAATATTGAATTATGAAATATATATTTTAATAAAAAATTATTACTTTTAAAGGATTTTCTAACACAACAACCTTCTATTTCAGAAAAATGTTAGCCATCCCTGGTCTCTTCCATAACTCTTGAGAGCGTGGTTCTGAGTTGTGGGAAACAGTCCGCGTTGTGATTCCCTTTTACATTGTAAACAAACTTTTATTCATATTGTAAAACAAGCATCATGGTCATTGAAACATTCAGTTTAGTGGAAATTTTCAAAAATTTCTCTTCCAACTATATCTCAATATGATTTGAGATGAGTCAGAAGGAAGCAAAACATAAACCCCCAACATGATCTGTGGTGTTCAGTTGAGTTGAAGTATAGTCAGGGAGGAAAAACGCATGCGCAATTGGTCTAAAATGTTCAAAATCAAATTTGCATATAAGAAAGAGTTTAACTACACAATAAAATTACAATTTAGTCGTTGTTTAGATTTTTTGCCGATTTTTATAATTTACCGTTGGATTACGGGTTACAAGAATTTTCTCTTTGCTCTATCTACTTGTAATTATAACTTAGATTATATTTGATTCCTCAATGAGAACTTATTGTCTCAAGCCAGTTAAAAACAATTGACTAGCGCGATTGTTTATAAAATTAAAAATAACTATAATAAAGAGGCCCATTCTCCATGTGCTTTTATAATTTTTCATCTTCATTCGAATTTCTTTCAAACTGGTAAAAATAATATTTTTAAATCTGGTTTACAAATTTGGCAATGTGTTTTTAATTCGATTAATTATCAAATTGACAATTAACCGATATCACTAGTCTTTCATATGCTAAAAATTCAATTTTTAATTTTATACAATATATTTATCTCATGGTTCAGTTGTATCTTATGAAGTTGATTCAAACGAAAAAAAGGTTTTAAAAGGTTTCTATTACAAAATCGTTTTTTATTTGTGTAAATAAAAAGATTTAACTACATTTCAGTTTTTATCCACTAATTTCAAAAGGTAGAACCAAAATAAATGTGCCGAACTGTTAACCGAAATTGTTCTACAATTTGGCTCCAAAATGAATTGAAATTTTAGTGCTCTTTGAAAATATTTTTTAAAGTTTTATTGAGCGAAACTTATTGAAAAGTTTTTTTTCCTGAATCTTATGAACTCTTGAAAATTTTTAAATTCGAAGCCTTTCTAAGTACACCTAGGTTAGTTCAATGGTTCTTGAAAGAGTTCAAAATGATAAACTACAAATGATATAAAAAGTGCCTTTGTATTTTCAATCTTCAATGGCAAATGGTTTCTATATTCTCCGTTCAGCACTTCACTATCGTGCATCCTTAAAATAGTTACATCGAAAATTATCGAGTGTATTATATGTCGATACAATTCTTGTTCATTTGCAACTATAAATTATTTAATTGGCATGTTTTAATTCACTAAGATTGGTTTCACTCATCAAAACAAAAGCATAATCAATAAATTGATTCAATTGTGGAAACATTTGAATAGATAAATCAAAATTTACAGTTAGATCAAGAACTAAAACATGACCTTACAAGATGCTTACTTACTAAGCAGTTTTTTTTGCATCAACGTAATCTGTTACGAACCATCAAGTTTAAATGGGTTTGGCATTCAAAATACTCGCTGATTACATTTTAGTAAATTAATACACTTTTTAAAGGTTATCATAATTGTATGATTTTTTTGATTTCTTACATTTAGATTCGTCTCTCGTAGCAAACAAGGCTTTATTTTTCTCTTGACCTTTATCGAAGAAACACCAAATATTGAGACTGTGAGCCTACAAAACCTAAACAACTTTCTCCACAAGCAGATTGTCAGCGATGTTTTATTGGGAAGATCGAGTACAGTTCGTTTTAATACCATTGTGCATAGTAAAAGGTAAAAACTGTCAATACACAAATTAAATCACATTTTACATACACACAATGAATTTATTCGAAAAATCGATATTTTCTCTATGTCAACAGCCTCACTGTAAAAAAACGAGAGATGATTTAGAAGAAAACAACTTTATTAAAAAAATAGAGCGGTGCTGCCCACCTGCGATGGGTTGCCATGAGACACAGCATACTAATCAATCCATAAGGACAATTGCACACAAAATACAAACAAGTGGGTTACAGAATAAAGATTATGCAAAATATAATAGATTTAAAGCTATGAGAACATTATGGTATAAACGAGTAGTGTTTGATCACATATAAAAGTCTATTCTTGTGAGTAAATGTGACTACGTACAATTTGAATTGAGTCTGCCAAAACCATTTCTGCAAGATCAGGCAAACGTTTCTTGTCGAGCTTGAATCGGTTGAAGAACTCAACCATTTCCTTACTCACGGCACCTCTGGCTCCAAACCAGAGTCCAATGACTTCATATTCACGTACTCCGTAGTGATGATAACGGACCTTCAAAGACGGGATGCAGCTTTCATAGATGTTCTTCTTTTCCTCGTCGGCCAGTGCACCAACGTCCTCGTTGGTCTCGAATCGAATGGTGGGGTCAATGATGTAGGCCTTGTTGGTGTTCTTCTCGAAGGCAACTATGTCAGCAAATCGTCTCGAGTTATCACCATCCTTACAGAACACCTCATCTACACAGGTGAATCCTTTTTCGGTCAACATGTCGGCGATTTCGTGCTTGAGGGCGTGATGCCGTGCGGTTCGTCTCTTGCTGTTCCATTCACAACTTCCCAGTACATGGGGTAGGGTTTCGTTCTCTTTGTTGCATCTGCGACAAAGGCTATTTTGTGAGCTGTAACTGCGAGAGCCAAAGACGGTCTTCAGGTTAGCGTAGCCGACGTTGAGCTTGATTGCTTCGGTCCATTCTGAGTCTGAAAGACTTTTCTTGTTGACCATAAATTGGTTAGCTTTAGGAAAGACTTCAAAGTGCTTGACACCTATCCCGTGGCTGCGCTTCTTCTTCCATTCATCAGACTCCCTTAACCTCAGATTAATCCGCATTATCCGAGAAGTGTCGCCTTCAACGTTGAGCTCAGCTTTGCATTTCTCCATCTCAGCCTTGCAATCGTACACCTTTTGGAAAAGAGCATCATCAACGGTGGACAAACGTTTTGAGATGGAGTAGTGTTGCAGGAGAACTTCCCATTCGGTCTTCACAAGACCAAGGCCGCGGAATTTTCTTGGGGCGTAGAACATGGGCGTTGTTGCGCTCCTGTTCAAGCCAATGATTCCGACGACAGTTCCCCTGATGGTTTTGTCTAGATCTTGCAGGAACTTTTTGGGAACTTTGGTCAACGGTGCAGTCTGAAGAGGATAGCACATCATTGGGAGGATGTACTGATTGATGATGTTGAGCTTCTGATCCTTGTTGAGTAATGCTGAGTTCTTCAGTTTGGTGAGCTTCTTTGTCATTTCAGAGAGAATCTGCGCACTGTCGAAAATAAGTTCACTATTGAAGTTGCAACCGAGATGCTTGATGGTTGTTCCTTCGTCGATGCACTTGATTTGTGTTCCATCGGTAAGTGTCAGCTGGCCTGGGACGAGTTTACCTTTCTTTATGTGAATAGCGGCACTCTTGAGAGGATTGACTCGAAGACCGATCATATCGAAGTGGCTTCTAGCTGCTTCTACAATCCTCGATGCGCCATTCACCGAACTGGAGAAGATTGCATTGTCGTCTGCAAAACCAGCCATGACAAGTGAGTCGTGTTCACTGTCCAATTTGAAGCCATGTGCATTCGCAAAGTCGGATTCGCAGACATCCTGGTAGACAAATGTGGAGGCGATGTTGTAGAGCAATGGAGAGAGAGGACCCCCTTGCGGAACTGATTTCGCAATTTTGATTGGGTTTGACCGGTGCTTCATAGTTTGGATACGGACCGTGTTGCTGCCCAGTAAAGACATGACAAGCCGCTGAAGGTTTGGTGAGACCCCGATAGACGAAAGAGTTTTCTTTCAAAAAGAAATATCAACAACTGATGTCAACTCGACTCGACTCGTGCGGTGAAGCAGGTCTAGTTTGTCAGATTTAAAGCTTTTGAAAAAGCCCAGTTGGCGGTTTTTATAATGGTAAAATTAATTTTTATAATCTTTGAACGTTATTCAACTTTTTTAAAAAATTGTGCATTTTATTTATAATTCTATAATTTATGCGCAAATTAAACACAACTTCGAATGTTTTGCTTACATGGGTTATTAACGATTACGATTTTATACATTTGATTTTATACATTTTATACAATTTGTGCCATAGTTCCAAGGTTTGACTTCAAGCAAATCTGGACACAGAATTGCAAAGCTCTCAATTTTGTTCAAAAAAGGTAAATACATAACTTGAGCCTATTTGATCATACAGAATGTAAGAGAGAATTAAGATTTTATTTATTCAATTGGAATGTTGTGCATGAAATTAGCGGGTTTACTCTCGTGTTATAATATTATATGTAGAAAAACTTGATTACAAAACTTGGTAAATTCGAGTTGGGTGTTATTGGAATCTTTCTGTATTGTGTTAGAAACGAAAATAAGATTGTCTGGCAAGCCAGGCAAAGTGCGAGACTCTTAAAAATAAAATAGAAACTTGAACTATCAACTGAGAAACTTTTAAAACGACTTTATTTGATCCATTTGGATCACTAAAGAGGTGTATTGGGACCAATATTTTTCAATTCTAGGCTGTACGGGTTTCTAAGAAATATCATTTGTCACCAGAATGGGCGTCATGATCCATGGCGCCCAGTTTTGGTTTGACTATTCGATTACATATACTCCCAAGTGTATATAAGCCAAATTAGGTAATTCTAGGGTCTACGGTTCTCTCGGAATATAATAGTCACCAGAATTGGGCGTCATGATCCATTGCGCCAATTTTTTTTCAACATTTCAATTAGGTACACTCCAAAGGGTAAATATGCCAAGTTTGGTAGTTCTAGGGTTTATGGTTCTCTCAGAATATGGTCAAAGGTTAACAGACGGACGGTCAGACGGACGGACACGATGGCTATAGCATAAGCTTACGACTCTAAAAGAGTCTCGCTAAAAACGAGACCAAATGAGGTGATAAATTTTAGTACCATTATTGGTTTGACTCAATTTCTTATTTATTCGTCCCATAGTGAGCCACATCGCACTCCTGGAACGGACTTCGTTTATTTTTTCACTTGAATATTTCGAAATGGTCACTATTTTACACAACTGAATCTCATTTTTATTCATTAACCACTGTCAATTTTGATTATTGTTTCTCACCTAGGTGAAATTGGAGATTTTATACAAAACAATTTTCATTTGCATTTTTATTCATATTTTGAATGATTTTAATAATTTCTTTATTATCTATGGATAACTGCAATTCACGTCTGCATCAACAGTCATAGTATGTACGGTTTTTTAAACTCAAACTCATCTGTGACATTATCGCAAGATTTTTTAAAATGCTTATAACATTGTTGGCATATCAAAGGTAAAGAGTATCCTGTAATTTTGTGTACTGCAAATGTTAATCTAATATAAATAGTCGCAATTCAATATTTATTTATCATTCATCATTAGTATCATTACCATTAATATTTGTTGGTAGCCCTTCAAATATAAAATTAAAGCAACAAAGTTGAGCCAAGTAGTAGAATGAATGTTAAACTAGCTTAAAATAATCAAGCAAGTAACTAGGTCTCCGCAATCAGAAATTTTTGTCAAATTATCAGTTACTATTCCACATTCTGTTAAAAGGTTTAATTACGAATTCATACAAATAATTTTTACTTGTTTTTATGTTCGTCATGAGTCGTCAGTCAAATAGATAAATTCTAGTCTCAAATGAGCTTTTTTATTTTTTCCTTTACTTAATTCAGGGTGTCCCCATTTAAATAACAACCATTTAAAATTATATGTTTGACCTACTCTACTTATCTAAGATTGTCTACTCTTATTTTTGTTTTAACAATTTCGATAGTTTTATGCAAGCCATAGTGTCATTACAATTCAAGAATGTGAATGGCTCCTTGAGTGGTAAGCAATGTAAGGAGTGAAGATGGTGGGCATTTAAGGATTGCGAGTTTTTTGTTTCTTGGTTTATTTTAAATGGTAAATTTTCGAAAAATATCTTTGTAATTCTCGTTTATGAGATTTTCCTAATTTTGGTTGACATTTTTCCACTTTCCTGCGTCTACTTTGTTGTGTGGTTTGTTATTTTTCATGTCTTTTAACTTAATTTAATAACCTTACTTTATATATCAGAAACACCCTGGTAACGGTAATTGTTGAGGCTGCGATTCATTATGCAAATCAATTATTACTTTATTCTTGTTGTTTGCATTTATTAAATATAAACTAAACCCCAATTAAAGCCAAACAACAGCTTCAGCATCTGTTCAGTCCTCTTTGCGTAACATTAATCTCGTTTCACACTTTCAACTTTATATCCAAGAATGTTTTAGGAATCAACTTTATTGTCATGTACTAGAGAAACCCATGGTTGTGATTGCAATCTTGGATAACGTGAACATTATTACCACAAAACTCCATTACCATTTCTAACTTTCTTGGGGTTGGTTTCTAACAAAACATGATTGGTCACAATTCAAAATATTTTTAATCGTTTGTTGCAGTGTATAAGAGGTAGGCCAAAACAAATTTGCTTCAATCGAGAATTTAGTTTGTTTTTTAATAGTTTAATTAATCTTGTCTCAGTCCATATTGTTCGACTTGTTGTATTTTCTGTTTCTTGTGAGTTGTCTTTAATACTGGTAAAAATTAAATCGACCCTTGGCTACTGCTATGCTTATTGATAATTGTTTAAAAATTGATCTATAAATTAATTTACAACTTAAATGTTTAAAGCTATGGACAAATTCTATGGGATTTTCTCCAGCTCTAGATCTTGAAAGAAATCTAAACTGCCGAATTGTGTTTTACAAAAATTATTCCATTTTAATGCATCTCTACTTGAGATTATTCCAATCAATCAGACAAATCAATTATAATAGATTAAATTCCATGATCTGGCTGTTATTAACTGTAACCCATGATCTAACATTTATTAGCAATTTAATTTTGAACCAATTGAGTTTCGTCTCCATCTAAGTTTATTTTATAAAAGGTTCTAATTTTTTTTATGAAACGAATTTATATTTCTATTAGTTTAATATCATTTTTATTGCTTTTTTTGTTAACAGCAATATCAACTTACAAGCTTTCTATTGGCATACATTAAGTTTAAAATTTAAAATTTAAAATTTAAAAAACAAATATAGGAATAAGTCAAATCTTTATCGAGTCTGTTTGCATGTCATTTTGTCTTAAATCCCGTGTTCAATGAAAAATGATCGCATATTTGAATATACGTTGAAACACTGTGAAAGCTAATGCGTTTTAGTATACTTATACTCATGATTTATACTCAATAAATGTTGCAACTCAGAGAGCAAATTTTTTTCCCAAAAAGTTTCTTTTCAATATAGTTTACCAGATGGTTGTATGGTACTTGTGCTCCATGAAAATTGTGCTCCGGTAGTTAGTGCTGCATTTTTTGGTGCTCTGGAACTTTGTGCCCCATTGAAAGTTGTGCTCCATTAAATTGGTGCTCCGTGCAATTTAGTGCTCCACTACTTTGTGCTCTAATCTAAGTTGTGCTCAGGTAAATAGTGCTCTGAAGATAATGCTCAACTAAAGTTGTGCTTTAAAGAAAATTTATTTTTATAGTTCCAAAGAGTTCAATCCGTTCGATGTTGACCAAGTTCCAGGGCATTATTGGTAATTGGGATCACTTGTTTTTCTTTTTAAATTGTTGAAGTGATTCCAGTACTTTACCTTGTATCAAAGTGGAGTACAAATTAACGGGGTACTAATTTGATAGAGCACAACTTTCATTGGGGCACAATATTCCAGAGCATAATCATACCGGGGCACAACTTTCTTGGAGCATAAACTTCAGGAGCACAAGTACCATACAACCTACCAGATTACCAGATTAGTGTGGTTCCAATAAAGTCGATTGAAGACTTGTGGACTTAGCGTTTGTGCAGGGTTTTGTCCAAAGAGATAGTTGAGGATATGATGAGATGACCTGAAATCTGTGAATGGGTGATTGTTTTGAATGCAGTTACAGGAAAAGTGTTTAATGAGAGATTTTTGCTATCTTATCAACACTTTATTTTCAACTTTGTGTCTAACTGAATTTTTATGTATAACTGCATGTACATTGTTCATATGCGTTCATTACGAACATGTTATATCAAGTTTAAAAGGACTAAACACAAAGTTGACATTTAACTGTTGCATGCTTTATCAACGTTGCCCATTTTTCGTTTTTAAAAGGTTTTTGTATCCAGTTTTCAATTGTTAGTTCTAAAGTTTTAATTTTAAAAAATTAACGATTTTAATTGACATTGCATTTTCGATTTCTAAAAGGTTAATTAATTGGTTTGTTAAATATTATTATTTTTGTTTTAATTAGAAAATTTTGCAATGTCCAATTCGCAATTAGTGAATTTAGTTATCCAATCTACAACTTCTTCTTACTTCCCACATATTCAAATCGCATCAAATTTCTTACACTCTCAATATACTATAAAATTGGTAATTGCTCAATTTTTTTTAAAGACAATTCTTCAGTTAGTAAACAGAATCTATTTAATTTAGCAGTTTGAACACATAGGTCATGAAGACTTTATAAAACGTGAATACAAGTTTTATAAACACCCTCCATATTGGTTTTCATCACGTTTTTAAACAGATTCTAAAATTTCTAATCGAAACAGCACGATAACAAGACAACAGTAGCATTTGGGACTACTGTTTGTGATAATTTTTTCGAGAAGAAAAAAAAATTTAAATGGTAAACTTAAAAAAAATATTTATCTTATCCAATAACTTAATTTACGAATATTTGTTTAAATTTTGTCTAAAATGACGATTGGTGGAATGCGAGCGAGTGAAACGCAAACGCAAATGCGTAATCAAAGTGGCATCAAGTTGGCCAATGAGCTGACTCACATCGATTAGTATAGTGGTCAAGTGTGAGTTGCTCTAAACGGTCAAAGAAGACAGATATTCGCTCGACAGGAAGTGTCCAATTACCAGTGCCATAAATGTGCAGTCGCACAAGTGAGACCTGATAGGACATTAGATCAGTGGACACCACACCGAAAAACGAATCAATATTTCAAAATATTATTTAAAACAACGTTCTTTTTTTGATAATTTGGCTTGTACTGAGAATAAAATTTAAATAAAATTTCTGTTGAATCGCACTTGAGGTTGATACTTTCCCACTTGTTTCTGTCTATTTTCAATTTGATCGAGTCCATGATTTTGTTACTGGTAAATAATTGTGTAATTCTTTTTGCTTTGCAAGGTTTATCGTTCATAATCACAAGCAATTGGACTGTCAATATCTAGATTCCAGTTGGCGTTCTTCACGCAGTAGTAAATAGTATGCATAGATTTATTAGAGCTTTTTAAACCACTATTCATCATCAACTGCTATTGGTCAATCTGATGAATCGTATTTCTTAACTTAACTTATGATTGGTTTTTTTTTGTTTCATAATTTTTCTCTAAACGATTTATTCACGGTGGCATTAACAGGACAAACGATATATAACCTTTCCTTTTAATCTTTAAATCTCTAACTTATCGACTGATTCGATTAAAACTACTGAAATCGCTCCAATTTGAACATCCACCGGAAGCAGCTTGAACCAAAGGTAAAATAAAATTTAACTCAAAGTGTCAAAATAAGTTATATATTCTTTTTTAGTAATTTTTTAATTAATGTATGGATTATTATAGCATTATTAAATATTGAAATAAAAACCAACCAAAACATTCACACTGTAATAAGAATACTGCTAAATTAACAATGTGAGCTATACAAATTTTAATCCGAGTTGCATCCTCAAAATATCTTCATACATCGTGTTTAAGATTTAAATTTTTGAAGCGAAGGATTTTTTTAAATCTAACTGATTTCTCACAAATGGTAAACTTTCAAAAATGGAGTGGAAGCGTTATATATCATTGCTTTAATTGTCTAAACATTATTGTTTCAATTTGTCAATGTTTATTAAAGGTTCACATACATATTCAATGAATAATAAGTTTTTTAATGACATTTGGTTATACATTCTGAGTGACAATGAAAATCAAATGAAAATAAAAGGTTTGAAATATCTATAGATTTATCGTCATGTCGATTGGAGGTCACGTGAGGTTTTTAATTGAATTTGTTTATTTAATCTTGAATTATTATTATTTTAAATAATTAAGCATATTATCACACGACTTAATTGTCATGTTTTTGTTACTGAGTAAATGGTAATTCTTTAATTTGGCACCTTCTCTACTTTTGGTAGCCAACTTTCACTTTTCTTTCAACTTTCGATTTTGGCATTTTTACCTTGTATTTGTTTTCGATTTTATTTATTTTTTCATCTTGACTATTTACAGATTAGATAAATAAAATGTAACTTTGCATGTCTTGCACAGATGTGACATTGACAATTATGATTTTATACAAGTTATTTCATGGTTTCATTGTTCTCATCTGAATGAATAGCTTTGGATTCCAAATTCTTTTAAAACTCAAACTCATCGGTGACATTATTTCACGATTTTTTGTGTGCAAATTGGATTGTTGACATATCAAAGGTAAAACTAATCCTGTACCACTGTGTACTACAAATGACAGTCTTATTTCTTTTAATCTTAACCTTAAAAATATTTTAGAATATATTTAAAACTCTAACTTTCTAACGCAATTGATCGTAAAATAAGTATGTAAAATCAGCCTAGCACTTATCAGGGTATTTTCTAATGAATACAATATCTAATATAAGTATTCATAGTACATGTTTATTCAACTTTTACAATTATTTTGTATCTTTTGTATCTTCTAATGACCATTTAAAGGTAAAATCAAAACAAGTAAAATTAATCCAAACAGTAGAAAGAATGCTAAACTTAAAATAATCAAGTCACTAGATCTCATTATTCAAACATTCTGACTAATTACCGGTTACTTGTTTCAAAGGCTTGTTAAAAGGTTTAATTACAAATTCATGCAAATAATTTATTTACTAAGTTCATCATGAGTCGTCAAGCAGACTGGTTCTTGTTTCAAATTGACATTTTTATTATGATCTTTAATCCTTTTCTTTAACTGATTCAGGGTGTCTGCTTTTAAATGGTAACCATCTAAAATTATATGTTTAAACTACTCTACTTATCTTAGAGTCCTTACTCTTATTTTTATCTTAACTAACATGATAGTTTTATGAAAGCCATAGTGTCATTAAAATTCAAGAATGAAAATGGCTATTCAAATCAAAATTAAATTAAAAGTGAAGTTAAACTGTTATATGAATGTTGGAACATGGAATTATTCTTATTATTCCTACATATCAAGTCGTTAGATCTCTTTAATAAAACATTCTAACTAATTATTCTTATCTAATTTCTATATTTTAACAATTGCTCAATTACTTGGCAATTTGTCACAAGGTTAAATTGCAGTAAATTAAACGACATTTCTAACATGAAATTTGCATTATAGCTTTAAATACCAATTATACAGAAACTTTGGATTATATTTATTGGACAAAAATTTTCTATTTTGCATATTTGAGGACATGTTTAATTTGGAGGACAAGCATCACTGTGAAAGCTAATAAAACTTTAGCATGGCGAATCATTTCAGTAAAATTTTATTAAAATCAACTTAAATGCCAGCCGATGTAACGTATTCTTTTATTTTCTTCAAATTAAGATTTGTTTTATCTGCATTTAAAAGGTTTAATTGTTTTTTTGTCAGTTATTCCAGTAATATGGCAAAACTGACTTTTTCTATTCTTTTTGGTTTCATTTTATATGCAAATTAAAACACTTTAGATTGATCTGCCTTTTCAGAATTACATCTGTTTCAGCAACTTCTGAACAGGCAAATGAAAATGTTCTCTTACAGGCCATCATCGAGTTCATGTTAAAGCCATTATGAAGTTCGCAGAGGTTTTTTATGTGTTCACGAAGCATAGAAAGTGATCATAAAATAAAACAAAATTGACAAGTCACTCTTTTGATTTAATATTTTTTGAATACAATTTAAATACAAAGATTCCGTTCTTATCGTATCTTTAAATGGTAACTCTATAAAAATTATTATTTCGTTTCGTTTTTGAATGTTTTAATTCCTGCTTTGAATAATCAGTAGTACGGGGACTTTACATTATTACAAGTTTAAAGTTTTTAAAACCCAATTAAAGCCAGACTACAGCTTCAGCATTTGTTCGAGTTTCTTTACCTAATCTTTATCTCGTTCCACACTTTCAACTTTTGTAGCCATAAATGTTTTAGGAATCAAATTTACATTAATCTAATAGAGAAAATCATGATTGTCATTGCAATCTTGGCAGTTGTGAACATTGCCATAAAACTATATCACCATTTCTCTCCATCTTTTAGGTTTGGTCACAATTCAGTCTTTTTGAATCAATTTTTTTTTCAAATAACTATTAAATGATTTATATGTCTTAGATGCAGTTTCAGATATAACAGGTAAGCCAAAAATAATTTTCTTCAATTGAGCATTGTTTTTTAAAATATTTTAATTCATTGTAACGTATCCTTTTATGTTTTTATTTTCTGTAAATTAAGTCTGATTTGGTTTGGAATTTAAAAAATTTAATTGTTTTTTTGTCAGTTTTTCCAGTAATATGGCAAAACTGACTGATTTTTAATGATAAAAATAATAAAAAGAAAAATAGAATAAATTTTAATATGGTATAAATCAATAACTGCGCGCATGCGCTCAATCTTCGGCATTCTCGGCAATCCAATCGATGTATTCTGACACCTTGGCCAAGTAGCTCGGTCCCTTGCCACAGGCCTTGTTACTGAAGCTGTTGACGCCGAACTGTACGAACCAGTCGGGATTCTGCTTGGTTGGACACAGCAGGGGTCCGCCTGAGTCGCCACTGCATGTGTCACGGGGGTCATCCAGAAAGCCAGCACAGATCAGATTGAGCGATTCATACTTTTTGTCGCATTGGTCGAATGGAATGATGGGCATGGATACCTGTTGGGAGAGTTAGGTGGCGATTAGACAATAAAACATTAGACCAAACAATGTTCACCTGTTTCAAATTATTGGGAATGTCATTGTTCTCGTCACGGCCCCATCCTGCCACCACACATTTCTCTCCATCAGCATCCGACTCTGGATCCGCCAGACAAACCTTCTTGAATATCTTTGAGTCAATCTTCCTGTCCAACTTTACCAAACCAATGTCATAAGTCTTGTTATTGTCGTCATACTTGGGATGGATGATAAACTTGACCAAAGGATACAGGTCAGCCTCCACCACTGGGTCCAGTTCCACGTGACCTATGTAGGCGAGAAGTTTTTCGGGCTTTTTGTCCTTCAAACAGTGGCCCGCAGTGAGCACAGTGTTGTCGTTGATAATGGTACCCCCACATATTCTCTTGTAACCGGTTTTGTTCGCTCTAAGGGCTACCATGAAAGGCCATTGTCCTATGGGGTATGACAATGGTGAGAAGCCAATGAAACAATAATACATACCTTCTGAAACATCAGTACCATGGTGGATACCAAGTTTGTTCGAAATGGCACATTGGACAGACACTAGAAGATGGTGAACTGTCAAAAAGAGAACGAAACAATACAATGTAGGGACAAATATGGCACTTGCAACCAACATTACGAAACACTGACGATACATTTACACATACAATTGTGCATATTATACTATACATGTTCCAAAATGTTGTTCCAAAATAATGTCACGTCATTTGTGACTGTTGACCTTCGAATATGTATACGTTTTTTTCTGACTGGTCACACATTTTATATATCTTTTAAATCTTTATATCTGGGTATTTGGATCTATCATTGATAAAATTGGTAAAAATATTAACATCTTTCAAAATTCCAAAACAAAAAGTAATATTTAAATATCTAAATTGTTTATTCTAGACAAAAATTTTGTTTTTATATCAAAGAAATTTCTATTATAATTTATTTTATAAGTTTTTCATTATCGTTGGTAGTGTAATCTTGTGAGTGTTATCTGATGTTGGTTTTGATATTGCCCTTATGTAATCTGGAATAAATTAAGACAATAGACGATGAACTATTAGAATAATGTTTAATCATACAAACAACAATTTCCATAAAAGTAACTCAGCCACACGAAAAGGCAGAGTACACACAATTTTCATATATGCAGTGGGAACTTCTCCATTAGATCTGAGACTGTGAGTTATTTCAGTTATTTCATTTTGTTAGCGAGACGAAGTCGAAGACTTATAGTTTCACCCTGTCTGTCTGTCTGTCTGTCTGTCTGTCTGTCTGTCTGTTGCAGGCTTGGGAGAAGAAACCACTGCACCCACAGCAACCAAATTTGGCACACAATTTCCACCCCAGCAAAAACCGTAGGATTCCAAAAATCAGCTTTTTAGGTTATCTGGTTGCTGAGATATGAGACAAAAAGGTCCAGATTTTGCTGTGTGTAAACAGATGCGACTATTTCTACTCCCGTGAGTGTGGTGTGTGGGCCCCTGTTTCTACTCTGTTTTGGTGTGGAAATAGTCGATACAGTCACTCAGTGCGTTAGTAACACTCACTCAGGCTGTCTGTTTGTGTCTTTTTTTATCAACGCATTTTTTAATGTTCCAGGCTTGATGCATCACCGCTACCTCTAGAATGTTGGCCACCGAATCGATTGAGAAATTTACACATGCAAAGACTAGATAGATAATGTTTACAGATGCATTTTGATTGTCCAGCTGAAACTGAATAATATATGAAAATCGTGAAATTTGTGTATTTCGCTGACATGAAATTAACTTACTTTATCAGGCACTTTCATCAGTTCGAGGGAGTACAAAAGTCTAAGTCTTGTACTGAACCAGTATAGATAAACCTCAATACTTGTGCAAACACTTCAATATGCATATCGATCTTAACCATATTATCTTGACTTTTCTGATTTTTACTGTGTTTAAACATTGATAGCAATAATGCAAAAAATATGATCGTGCAACCAGGATAGCTTTGTGCACTGGAAATATTTTACAACTTTCCCCAGTTTTTACAAGTAAAATTGCATCACGAAATTGCCTGTTTCCAGCAATTGATAGTCACCCAGAACGGCATAATCGTGGATCACATGTTTTGTATTTGACAAAGAGTTGGTATTTGATTTCTTTTGTATTCTTTTGTTTGACTGAACCTCAAAGTAGATTCATCAAGCAGTAGTCCATAGTCAGGATCCAGTAGATATTCCCTCAAGATGGTGTTTTTGACAAGTAAATCTATACGAGAACGCAACTTTTTATTATAATTATGTTTACTATTTCCTATAATTTCCTAGTATATTTTATAATTTTTAAAATAATATTGTGTCATAACAAAATTATTTTTCAGTCTGTGGATTTTTTGTTAGTACAGTCAAACTTCGTCGAGCTACTTTCCTGGCTTGCCAGAATTTTTTTTGTTTTTGTTTTTTATTTTAATTAGTCAATAATCGATAAATTAAATATATTAGAACACAGATACTGGTAAGGGTTTTAAAATGGTAAATCATGTTTTAAAAATACTAAATTCTAATCAAAATTGTATTTTTTAATCTATATCTAATTTTTTCTGCTATTTTGACGAATCGGTTTTATATAGGAACACGATTTTCCTTATTCAACTCCAGTCAAATTTACGGGGGAGTCAGTGCTGGTTGCGTGTCAGGCTAGATATACATTGTAAATTGAACATTGTCAATGAACAACAGCGATTTGTGTTTAAATAATAATTCGTTTTGTAGTTTACTTGTACGCTATTTGAAAGGTAAACGTTTAAAAATAATACTCGCTTTTTATTTTAGTTAATATTTTTAATCTATTTTCTTTAATTGGGTTCAATATAAAAGGAAGGTTACATTTTATAAATATAATGTTGTCGGCACAATTGGATAGGTAGGAGAAAAAATATAACCAAGTTGTGAAATTCTTAAACATCAAGTCTTGTCTACGTATGTATATTTTATTTGATTGGTCATATTATTGTGCTGAAGAGCAATTAACTAATTTCAAATTGGTTGAGATTATTCCGATTAAATCGAGAAGAAACAGCTTCGAGATTTGAGTCTCCTTCTATGTATGTCACAATAAAATATAATGATTATTGCACAAAATCTCATGAAAATGATAATGGGACAAGGCCAAAAACACAAGTAGTAGTGATGATAATATTGTTGTTTACAAAGCAAAAGATGAACCTTCAATCACGTAAATAACATTGACCGAATTGGGTTTTTGCAATGATGATGATAAATGCTGATTGTGTTCAGACTGTCACAGACTGGCTCTCTGCTCGTAATCCATTGAATGCATCTTATCGTGCTGTTTTTCGATTAGATTTGTGTGCCACTAGTGAAATCTCGTCATATTTATGAACAGCTTCAACAGCTCTAACAAGTAAGAAGTGGCTCGTCATTTGCATGCAAACTCAAGCCAAACAAACTGCTTGTCCTCAGTTTCCTGGTTTGGTAAAGGACTCACAAGTGACAAGACTCTGTCCTCTCGCCACCAACAAATGCAAAATGTTTGCATTTCACACACTTTGTGCCTTCTTCATAATTTCGATTAACTTGGCCTCTTTCTCAATTGGATCAGTGCCTGCCTTTTTGCCATCTCTTGAGCTCTGCACGTCCAAGACGGAAATATATTCCAATTGCTCAAACAGATGTCCAGCCAGTTGTGAAGACCAAGCCCGAAAACCTTGCCGTGATTACTGTTGGAGTGGTTGTGAATGTGCACCGGGACATGTGAGGAATCATCTGTGGCAATGCATTCCCGTCGAGGATTGTCCTAGTAAGATTATATTATATATTATTCTTTCGGTTTAAGTCAATGATGATTTTGGTTTATCCAGAATGTGCTTCAAGCGAGCACTATAGCTTCTGTGGTTCAAAATGTGAGCCAACCTGTGACACCTACCAGAATGTTCCAATCTATTGCAGCATTGAAACAAGCTGCAAAGCTGGCTGCTTCTGTGACTATGGATTCGTTCGGGACATGGACAAGAATGGCACCTGTGTTCCCATTGTCGAATGTCGTGAGTTTTAGCAATTTCTCAATTATCAATTATCACTTGTTTGTGCTTTGTAGCTAAAAAGTGCGGCCCCAACGAGTACTGGGACGTGATTGGCGAGCCATGCATTCGCACCCAGGACAACCCAAGACCAAAATGTCTTTTTGAACTTTTTAAGCCCGGTTGTGTGTGTAACACTGGATACAAACGAAATTTCGAGAGCAAACTTTGTGAGCCTATTTCGCCAATTGGTAAGTCAGATTCAGTTGGTGCCAACATTTTAACTGTAAATAACTTTGTATATCGCTTATATAGCGGAAAAGTTAGAAGCCAAATGCAGTGTGAACGAGACTTATTCGCTCTGTGACTCGGAATGCGCCCGGAGCTGTCATGAGGACAAAAAACGTCAAATGTGTCCAACCATTTGTCACCGAGGCTGTTTCTGTAAGGAAGGTTTCCAAAGACAGTACACGGGTAGTTGTGTCTTGCCTCACGATTGTTCTTCTTGAGGCTATGGCACTCCAGTCTTTGTGATTGTGATCAAATCTTTATCACTTTGCTTGAGTACACCATGAATGAAGTTTATCTGTGACGCTTTGCCAAATGACAACACTAAATACAATTTAACAAAAATGTTGATAACTGAATAAAAACTTACTTGTTTTGATTCACTTAGTGGACTGCGATTATTTAATAGGTAAAACATAAACCAAACCTTTTGCTTAATTTCGAGTAGAACACTTGACTTAGTAAACAAATCGAGAGAAATAGAAGTCCTTGTTGTTGTCTATGTCATTTGGGTGACGATTTAAAAGGGTTTCTTTTTGAATATTCTTTAATTTAGTTTTTAATTTAATTTTTTAGATTATGCTCTGGTTTTTTTAAACTTAAAATGTTTCTGCTTTTCAAAACTTTTATTTATATAAAAATTGTATTCTGAACAGATTACCGTATTTATTAAAGATTTTGTTAATTTATTTATGTGATATTAAATATTATAGTAATTCGACAGTCACCTCTGTTTCCTGATTAAAAAGGTTTCTAAAATTATTAAATTAAAGTTTGTCTACCTTTGATTTTAGCTAGACTTAGTTCGAAGAACAAGTCAAGCTAATGGTTTTTTGCCATCGTGTATGTATGTATGTGTGTATGTGTGTGTAGAAGTGTTGTAGGATCGATTCTCGGTTCGAAAAACTTTTTTTTAATTTTTATATTTTAAACTACACTAAGTCTCGCTTACTGCCCGGCTTGCCGGACTTTTTAAATTTGAATTTTGTATTTGCAATTAAGAACAAAATTCTTCAAATTATTTAACTCTAAATTGTCTTGATTACCTACTTCAGCTGTTTGAAAGGTTAAATTACATAATAAACCCGATTTATTTCAAAAACATTTGATTGATAATTTTGAATGATTATAAATAAAATTTAATGGTAAAAAATTGCAACTGCCGGACTAGTTTTCCCACAATGGTCACAATTTCTTTATGACAATGTCTCAATTTAACAACAATTGGTGGATAACTTGTACTTTTTCATGAACATTTGGCTTTTGCATCTTTTCTTTGCATTTGTTTTCGATGGCATTTACTTTGTCGACTTGACTATTACTCATAGAGAATGAATTTGCTTATGCGTTGGTATACTTTAATTGCGAATCACGATTCATAAAAGAACTAGAGAACAACATTCGCTCTCAGTATTATTCAGACAATCTCAAATGTAACAATTTTGAGCAATTTCATTTATTGTGATTTCCTACAAAATAGATCTCATTTTCTCCCTTATTGTTGTCTGTTGTTTCTTAGGTTATTTCCTCTGCAGTCGGAATGTTAATCAAAGGTATTTATTTTTTGTTGTAAGTTATCCTTTACCTTATGCCTCTGTTTTAAATTGTGTTTGTTTTTAGGCACCTGGGTTTTAATTAATTTAATATTTGGTACTTGGTTTTCACCTTTCTAAATGGTTTAAAGGATTATTAGGTATCCGCCTAACAACAACAGACATAGTAATATATTGAATGTGCATTTGAATGTGAAAAACGGTTTCATACAAAAAGGTTTATATTTTATGTTGATTTTTCTTATTTGAACATTATAATACATTCATAACTTAATCTATCAATATCTTCTTGATAAGAAGGCCAAATCTCCACTTGTCGATTGAACTCAATTCGTTTTTGCATCAAAAGAAAAGGCAGCTATGCTTTCATTTATACTTCAAACTTGTTGGTGACATTTCTTCCCACTATTGAAAAACTTGGTAATTACTGTTTGTTTTGATAAGATAATTTCATGAATTGCAAAAAGTTAAAACGAAACCTTATGAGTTGCTAAACTAGAGAACCCATTAAGCTAGTTAATGTAAAAGGTTTTAAATATTTTTTTAATATAAAAAAATTTGTTTTTAAATTAATATTTTGTTTATTTCTATACTTTACTGTTCTGTGTTTTTAACGTTTGCCATTGAATCCTGTTGTTGTAGAAATTGGATGAACGACCATAAGAAAAGGTTTAAACTTTAATGATTAAGATCTTACTACAATCTTTCACAACAGTCTATTAGGACGTTTGTCTGACCGAACAAAAATAACATATAATTCTACTTGATGAGCGTTTCATAATTATTCAAACCAAATCTTTTAAGAAAGTTTTGCTATAATACAATGTAATAGACATATCAAAATTCATCTACATTTCTAATTTTAGGTTTTTCTTAGAGCGGATTAGTACACCGAAAATGTTCAGAATTGTACCTGTAGTTTGCTTGATTTTTGAAAGGTAATCATTAAGACTTTAAACGAAACTAATCAATTTTAGTTTCTTTCATAAAATTTCACAATTCTTGATTCATGAATTTTAACTCTAAATATTAAAATAACATAATTGTTTGTATTTTGATCTCGTGCTTTTAAAACTGGTTTTAAATTATAGATATTTTACTTTTGAAAATCATATACTTTTTATAGATTACCTGTATTTATCACACGAATATGCAAGCAGAAAAGCTTAGCGACAATGCGCAAAATGTGCCATGAAGAAAATCACAATGCAACAACTGAATTACGCAAATTGTGAGTCGGTTAGAGCCAGAGTCAGTTTTCCATCTTTTGAGTTGTTAAAGGTATTATTTTTATTATATTTTTAATATAGTTAAACCAAAAATAAAGGCAAGATTACAAAAAAAATGTTTCAGCTTGAGAATACAATTGAGTAAGCTCTACATTGTGACTTATCGGAACAAAATCGGTTTCTGCTCAGGCACATCAGTAAACTTTCGATGATAAACGACAAAATGACGACGATGAAATGGACAAGGCTCGCTTGGAGAGTACAGTCTCGATGCCACACTGACGCTCGTCATCGCCACCAAAAAATCGGTCAATCGTGTCACCACACTTGAATAGTAAATTCTATTCAATACGAGTATTTAGAGACATAAACTGGAATATAAAATATGCCGTTTATAAAAAAAAGGTATCTATTGTTTTTCACTAGAGATTTTTATCTATTGTTCAACTTATCTCACAAAATGCACTTGCAAATTGAATTGGTCTATTATTTTATTAAGTTAATTTGTTTCTTGGAAGTGAGTCTGAAACAAACTGTCGATCTTATTTAATGCAACTTTTATATAATCTAAATATCTAAAGTGGGGTTTATTTTAATTTTCAAAATACTAAATTTAATGTCCTTGCCCATTATATCAAGCTTCCGAATCTTTTGACAATTCCGAAGCAAGAAAAATTTGAGGATACTAAACTTGACAATGAATTGATCCGAGCTTGTACTCAATTCGCGAAAAATGGAAATCCAGAAAAAATTGCAGTTAACGATCGACACAAACAGTGGAAGGTGATGTGAGCTCAAGGAGAATTGTATATGAATTAATTCGTTTTTAAAATAATTGTAATCGCATATTAGTGTAATTGAACAAAATTAATTAATTGTAATATAATTGGTGAGTTTTAGGTTACGTAATAAAATTTCAACTTTCCGAGCAAGTTATCTTCGCAAGCATAATGCATCGAGTTATTTTCTTCAATTCTTCTTCTTCTCTCAAAATATGATTAGACGGACGGTCAGACAGACAGACAGGCACGATGGCAATAGCATAAGCTAAAAGAGTCTCGCTCTAAGACCTAAACAATATCCAATCCTTCTTGCAATAATACAGACATATTAGTAAAATGTGTCCGTAAAATCTGTTCGAATTAAACACTTTCACAATGAATAGCTGTCAATTTCTTGGATGTTTATAACCAATCAACAGACTTATTTAAAATCTAAAGATCTAAAGTATCTTTTGAGAATTATTTATTTCCTAAAATAATCGTTGAGTAATGTATTTTCGATTTATTTGCACTTTAAATGACTTTAGAGGTTTGCAGAATGTCAAAATTATATGAATTTTTAAATTGATTTTCTTTTTTAAGATGTATTTCTTTATATTTCAAAATTTTCGTTTTCATTTTATTGCCATCGGTAGAATAAATTCACAACTGCCTTGTATTACAAACAAACATTTTTATTGTGAACTTTTATCCTTTTCTTTTCGTGATTCAGGGTATCTGCAATTAAATGGTAAGCTTTTTAAAATAAATTACTAAACCTGCTATTATTGTCTTAGAATCCCAACTCTCATTTTTTCTTAGATTTAAAAATTACTTTCGTTGTTCGGTTTCGAGTCATAAAAGTTAAATAAATGTACTTTAAAATATTATTTTGTTTTAAAATTTAGTTAGCGTATAATTAAAAATTTAAATTTAAATTTTGAAAATTATAAGAATTACGATCCGATTTAATATCCTGATCCGATTTAACAAGGAACGTTTTTTTAAAGGTCATCTTCCCACTGTACCCAAAGAAGATAGGAAATTAGAAGCACAATCACACGTGATTGTGTTGACTGCGTGTCAGTACAATTCAAGAATTCTATTCTCACCAGTGCACGCTCGCCTGTACTTTTATTCAAATCTATTCCTGACGCAACTCGAGCCATTTGGTTCTATTCTCTGAAGATAGCAATGTTTTTAAAAGGTAAAATTAATATAAAAATTAGTTCAATTGAAAAAATCTTGGAACAAACCACCGATAAAGAATGAGTTGATGAGTGCCGAGCAATTTTCCGGTTTAGTTTTAATGGTTTTTTGTGGTTTGCATAAGTTTTATAGATTGTAAACTTCATATATATATTCATCACATTAGTTATCTGAACATTGCTTATTCAGTTATTAATTACATTGTATGCATGGAATGAGTATCCCAGATTGTGTTAATCGTATCTTATTTTTAAATTGATAAATTAATCAATTGATCCATTACAAAAGGTTATATTTAATTTCGTTCATACTCAGAACCGTTCTTGTTTGATTACTAAAATTATTTTTAAAATGTAATGCAACATAATCACACATCGATTGTACTTATAACTCGTATTTATTTATAATAATAAAAATCATACGTTTGATTTGAATTATATCTTTGTAAATATCTTCAATTACCAAAAATCTTTTTGAATTTGCAGTAGTCAAATTGTTTTTAATACCATTAATTTACTTCTTTAACCCTTTCAGTCCTGACGACCACTTTTGTGCCACCAACTTTGTGGACCGATTTTGACTCCACCATGACTCGCACAGCCTGACGACCACTATTGTGACTCTCTGTATAGTCTTTTAAAGCGAAAACAGTTGGCATAACTGCAATACACTACTTTGCCTTCATAAAAACAGACGACAAAAGAAGCATAGTCAACTCTCAAAGTGGTCCAAAAGTCAATATACATGACTTTACTTTACATTTCGCTTTCTCCTGCGTTCCTTGGTAGATTACTTTTGGACCTGAAGTGTCTATTCGATCACAAACATGTTAGGCTATGACATAACGTTTAGAAATTGGAAAAATTCGCATCCATTCTCAATTTATAATCATTTTTTTGATTTATCAAAATTTTGATCTAGCATCGTTATCAGTCAAAATTTCAAAAAATTGCTCTGAAGATATTGTTCACTATAACGAACTCTTTTAAAAAATTACTTGCTAACCAAATTATTTCAACGGATTCATGTAGCGGGATTGAAAGGGTTAAATCGTTGTCCTCCCTTGTGACCATCATTATCTTCTTGTACATTTTATTCTTCCACCGATTGCCTCTTCACCAAACATTGGTCATATCCAATCTTTTTTGGCCAGATTACACTTTTCATATAGATTTTAAATTGTTTACATAATAGAGCGACATATTTGCTCATCTGCTTTTATGACATATTGGATTTTGTTGATTACAAGCTCCTTGTTTAGTTAAAAATACCGAAATGTGGACCAAAACCAAAATCTTGGACTGTGAGTGTTTAGCTAATGTCGCTCACATTTTTGAAAGGTAAACACTCAAATGATGAACCAAACAATGAATTGGGTGGTTAGACAAAATTGTCAAGTGACTGGCACCTGGTGAACTCGAAAAGTGGTGTAAGTGGAAATTGTTGATTATTGACTAACTCGAGAGTGGCGAATCCAGTGGTAATGTCCGTTTTGGGATTGGTCACTTGGTCTTTATCCCCCATTCATATAACAAAATAGAGCATTAGTTTACAACAACATTGGTTTTATCCAGTGGCGTTAAGGTGGTCTGCTGCCCACGGTCAGTAAACTTTGAAACTGGTTTGTTATACAATAAATGGGCAAGGGGGGGTGGCACAGCACCTAAATTTAAAGTAAAAATTTTTCTGAATACGGCATATTTTGGTCAGTTAGGTTAAAATAGTCGAGTTCGTGTGTATTGTGTTTACATTATGCAATAGTGGCAAGAGAAAGATTACTACATTAGATTAATACATGTCATTGGTATCACGAATTTTCCTATCGCCTGTGTTGCATCTGTACCTCAAGTACCTCATCAGTTTTCAGTGACCACTTTATCAACGAAGTTTTTTAATGGATTGTTCCAGTTTGCATTTTACTCCGGGCGAATTCGATTAAGAAGAAATGAACTGTAGCGCAATCGTCATTGTACGATGTGAAAAGAATCGAAGAGGCAGAATTTGTATTTGGCAGGAATGGCCAACCTGAGATTGATTATTTGGGTCCAGAATTATTTCACCGAGAATATATCAAATGCCGTGCTCTCATTTTGAGAATAAACGGAAGAGGAGAGCTGACCGTAATGGCACTTATTCGGAATGTTGTGACTTTTTGCAAATGGATCCGACGCTTTTTCTCGCTTACCCAGAAGGTTTTCAGACCAAAACCAGAATTTGTGGACAACATTAAACTGTTCAACAACTCTATCGAATTGGGCTCAATCGGCTACACATCTGTCAAAGATCCAATTCCTGGCGCTAGGTTTTTTAACGTTCAAGGAGCAGTTTACGGTTGTACAACGATTGTCGGTCGAATCGCAACAGTGACATAGGCAAGAGCAATCAGATTTGGTTTCAAGTGTCTAATCAACAACTAATTGAACGAATTCCTGTACTTCAAGAAGACATTGTGGTCACTCTTAAACGTAAGTTGGAACAAGCCAACAATCGTCTCTATACTCAATACAAACCAATGGACACTTCGTTTACCGAAAGTTCTCAGGTGATGGGAATCCAGTTAAAGAGGCACGATTCTGGGTAATCAAACTTCAAATACCGATATAGTTTACCTTCTGTTCGGGAAGTTGTTGTTGTTATGGCAAACCGAAGCGTGGTAGCTTATCCCAAATGTAATCACTGCCAATAGCGGTTTAACTTCAAGCGAGGTGAATACAATGTTTTTTGCTATCCATTCTTGAATCGTTAGAACATGATGGAATGGTCACATGACCGGCTGAAGAATCTTTTCTATCGTTATTCTTCTCTTTTGGACAGAACTATATCTCTCATTTGTACTATTACAATTTAAGTACACTTGCTTACATAAGACAAACAATAACATTCGCACGTACTCAGAATTAGCACTCACAGAATTGTATGTCAATTTGTGTAAAAATATCTTGAAGTAAAAACTATTAAAGCAATTTTTATCTCAATAACTCTTCTTTTACCATTGTAACTCACAAAATTTAACAGACTTACAGGTGACTTTTAAAGTAATATCCAATTTAAACCATAATTAAAAATTGATTTGTCCAATAACGCGCCGTAGGCGCGTTTTTACAAGGTGACGTTCGCAAAGCGACAAATCGAAAAGCGAAGCTTTGAGATTTGAGTCACCTTGTTATCTTTTAAATAAATTGTCAAATTTTGATATTTTAACTGGTTAATTGAATTAAATTTACAATCAAAGAATGTCAATCTTTCTTAAAAATCAAACTCATTTATAATCGTTCAAAGTTTATCATAAACTTTTACCTTTTAAGTTAATAATATTCAAACTTGCCTTCATGATAAAAGACCAAATAAGTTTAATTTATAAAACTAAACTGATTAAAAACTAACTTTAGTAAGAATATTTGTCCCGCTTTGCCATGTGAACATAGAGAGCTATTTGTTAGAACACCTTTTTTCATACTTACAGATAACAACACTTTCTGTCACCTACGTCAAAGTAACTTGATTACCCATTTGGCTTGACTTGTTTCTTTGTTTTATTTCGCAATGATTATGGTAAACAAATTCTGCAAACATTTTATAATCGACATGTTGTCACATGTTTATGATAACAATAGTTACGAGTTATGTAGCAGATGGGTAGCATAATTTGTGCCTGATCAGACTATGTTCAAAAGTTCGTATAAACATTAAACTGATCATAAAATTTAAATTTAAATATAATTGTCGGAGCGTGCGAAGCAGCGGAGACTATACCAGAGGATTTGGCGTTTCTTTCCAGAATTTGTACTCAAAAACTACTGAACCGATTTGCATAAAATTTTGGATTAATTTATTATTGCTTTTATTTGAAAAGTTTTAATGATTATGCGATTATTTAAAAAAATGTATAGGTTTTCCTTGGTTTTGCATCACTTTCTGTCTTGTAACTACCGCCTTACACGTCAAATTCTTCAATGAAAGATTCGACTTTTGATTACATAATTCGAGGATGGTTCGTTTTCTCTTTGACTTTTAATACCATTCTTAAATGTTTAAATTTTAAATATTTGCGTAACTATCTGCAAATTCCAAACTTACAGGTAACAATAATTTTTTTACAATTTAATCTAAACTCAATCAAGAAGATAAAAGGACATGGACACAGCTTTGCAAAACTCTCACACGTTAGTTTTATTTATGAGTTACTATGTTTATCTTAAAGGTATAAACAGATTCGAACCTATTTTTTAAATAACATATACACAAAATTTAATAATAACGGAAATTTTAACTGATTTATTTTAACTATTTCTTATTTAACGTTTTAATTCAATAGCCCTCTATAATAAATAACATTCACTAAATTCTTGAGCTTAGTTCATCTCGGTTTCACCACTCAATCAAATGATTTAATAATTTGTGATCTGAGATTACAAAACTCAAAATCCCATCAGTCTATCGATTTAGGTCATAAGTTTCTTAGATTTTCACTCACAAAATATTCATAAATTATTTTTTTGTAAATCATTCAATTTCTCCTAAGATGCATGATAAAAGGTCAATTTAATCTTATATCTTAATGCTTTTACTCGATTTGTACTAATAAAACAATATCGCTGTAATTCCATTATTGTCGTAAATTTAAATATTTAATTTATAACTAAATGAAATTATGTGATCAAAAGGTAAATAGTAAACTTATAATACTTAATTAATAATAAAATATGATTTTATATAAATGTCTTTTTGTTATAATATTCATATTTATTTATAATAATATCAACATTTTTTAAGCAGAATCAACACTTTACTTTTAATAATAAAATTGTTTTCAAAATTACAGTAATTTTTGTTTTGTTTTAATAATTTGGATGGTATTTTATCATGTTTTTAGACTTTTAATTTAATTATGAAAAATAAGTTTTGCGTCCTTATGCGTTGGTATACAAACTAGAAAAGGACAATTTTAATAAAAAAAAATGATAGGGGCGAGTATCATAAAGATTTATTAAAGCAAGATTACAAAAAAATGTATCAGCGTGAGAATAACTCGAATAAGCTCGACATTGACTTATCGGAACAAAATCAGCTTTTCCTCAGGTTTATCAGTAAACTTTCGATGATAAGCGACCCGATGGGACACAGTTTTACAGGAAGGACAGGTACGCTCACCGAATTTGCTACGCCACTGCATCATGCACTGAGCACAGAAACAGTGCGAACAGTGCTCGAGTATAGCAAATCGTCGATGGGTCATGACTGGCTTTGAGAGTACAGTCTCGAGACAGTTGCCACACTGACGCTCGGCATCGCCACCAAAGAATCGCCCAATCACTTCACCATTCATACATTCGTAGAAATCGATACTGGCCAACTGGTGCACCGTGAGATGAAGACCATCAAAACAGGCAAACGGATTCTGCGCAGTCGAGTCGAAACGGCGACACGAATTCAAATTCGAACCAATCGGCTTCACCAGATTCTCGAGACACACATAGGTGGGCACATCCTTGAGATCCTTAGAATCAGCTCCGTTTGATCCAGAATGAGTGAAGAGACAACCAAGGTTCTCGAATGGACAGACCATTTTGTCCTATGGGTAAAAGGTCATAAAAATTATAAGAATTAGATCATAAGAATCCTTAAAAATCCTTACCTCAAAGGGACACTTGAAGCGGCGTAGGACAGCTCTACGGAACTTTTCGGGTGAATTCAAATTCTGTTCAGGACCGATGAAGTAGGAAGCAGGAACCGATGATAGCTGATTCACTGTAGTAGGTGGTAGTGCTACGGGTGATGGATTCGGTGCAGCCGCAAAACCAGTGGAGGATCCCGACGGGATTGGAATTAGACAAGGTGCGTGAAAAGTAGTGGAAATGGATCCAAAAGGATCATTCGATCCAGTTGAGGAAGGCGGGCGCATGTTTTGAGAATTTTTCAATTACAGACAACAAAATAGAGAGGTCCTTTTTTAGAGACAAGTTGAAACACGAGAAAGGCAAAACACGAGAAAGGCAAAACACGAACAAGCTTCGACCATGTGTTTTGTTGTTATGAAGTAGAGATAACACAAATCATCATGATTTAATCATGTAAAAGCGCGCCCCTTAGGTAGAAATAGTAGTGTAAATTCAAATATTTTTTTTCTTTCAAACTAAATTCAACTATAAAGGCTATTTTAACTTTGCCTACTTTATCTAGATTAGTAAACACGAAGAAATAGTTTTTCAAATCAGCACAAAATCACACATACGTAAGTAGTAATAATTGTCCGAATTTGAATATCCAATTATAGTTTCTGTTTATAAATCAAAATTTTCTTGAGTTTCTTGACCAACCGTAGTTTCCTAATTATTGCCACAAGTTTTTTTGGCTGAAAAATAGTAAATTGAGAATTTCCTAATCTATGGAATTTTGTATCCAACTTGATTTGATGATCAAAATTATTTTTGTAAATATTAAATATTTGAATTTATGGTTTATCATTATGCCTGAAAAGTTTTATCTTATGAGTTTTTTATGCTTTAGAGTGGCTAACAAGTGTAAATTCATTTTTAACAATTTTGTTTTCGAAAATACTTTCAAACTCGCTGTTTAAATACGACTTAAAATTATGCTTTTCATTTTGTGGTTGTTGTTTACTTGAGGAAGCAATTTTTTCTACTTATTGATTGACAATAAATCAACAATCAAAATTTCAACAAGTTTTAATTCAGTGAGTTTCAAAGTATTGTGAATATTCAATGGAAACTTTGAGTTTCTTCTAATATTAAGTCGAGCATATAAACGGTGTTTTGATATCAAACTGTTACATGCAGTAGCACTCCATTCTCATATGTTTATTAAATTTAAATATCCCCAACGAATTGAGTCTAACAGAAGGAGGGGAATAAGATTGTTTTTAGAATTGACTAAATAGGTTGTTTTTTATCTGACTTTCATATTAATTATATATCGTTGTTCACAACATTGCAACGCGTCTTAACTACTGGTAACCTGTGGACATTTTGGCAAGCTCAAGACTTGATTTGTTCGTCATTTTCAGATTTCAATGGACCACATGTTTGCTAAAGGCTATTTATTTTGGGCAAGTTTAAGAATTAAATGTATTGCATTAATTTACCAAAGACAATTAATTCGTTTCAAATATTAAGTTCTAAGTGTAATGTAACAGATGGTTTAATGGTAAATTAACATTCTTTCTGGTTTTGCAATTGCAGTTTATTTTATTTAAATCAAAACTTTCAATTTTGCCAAACTTTTGAAGCTTTTTCTGTTTTATCATCCTCCTTTTTCTTGTGTATCTTGAAGGTTTTCAAAAAGGTTTAACCATGAAGTTTTACTTCATCAATAAATGACAAATTAATCAAGAGGATTAATAAAAGTTTGGAATATTTAAACTGGAAATGAAAATGAAAATGTTATCAATTAAACATGCCTTACTGAACTGTGACTCTCAGTTAATTATTTATTTTTATTTAGTGTTTCATGACAATTTCTCATATATCAAAAATAATAATTTCCCCAATTGAGATGGAAGATGTCATGTCAATTAATATTTTATTAAATTTTATCAATAAATCAACAATCTGGATTCTCGCTAATCAAATTTCAACTGTTGTGCCTTGATAACATTGAATGAGTGCACAAAAACGTGTTATTTTTAATTAGTTTTTCGGTAACATTTCATTTATAATTAATAATAGGTGACTTTTAGTTCAATTTATGATTAATTCATGATTGTATGGTAGTGCTTTTAAAAAAGGTTTCAAATTACATTTACTTGTTCAGTTTGAATACTGAACAAATCAAACTTTATTCAACCTTCTTATCACCATTTTAATTTATCGACCATTCACGCCACATTATTATCTAATCGGTCATAAAAATGAATCGTATTGAGCGTGATGTACTTCAAGTGCCATTTTATCGTTTGTTGTATGTTCTAATATAAATATCGAGCCAATGTGGCACAAAGTGAGCAGATAAGAAATAGTTTTTTAATGCAACATACAACAAACTTTATCTCAAACCATTCCCAAAGTCGACGATCATTTCTAACTGTAACTTTCATTTTCGATTTTTATTTCCAACTTTTCAAAATGAAGCTCAAATATGCGCAAATTGTTCAACTAGAAAAAGGGCTTGTACGAGGAATTGTGCAACAAGTCGATGATTCAGAGATTTTTCTATATCAAGGACTGAGATATGGTGAGTTTGAATTGATATTTTTATAATTTTTATAATTTTTATTTTTGATTCTTAATTTTATTTATAGGAAAAGCCAATCGTTTCGAAAAGCCTCGTCCAGTTGAACCATGGTCTGGTGTGTATGACGCAGCCATTGCACGTGACAATCCACCTCAATTGGGCTTCTTCGATAAACCGAACAATGGATATTACTCACAAACCATCAGTGAAGACTGTCTGCTGTTGAATGTTTGGAAACCTTCGAGGGAATCGAGTTCGCCTCGGTCTGTGATGGTCTACATTTATGGTGGAGGATATGAGACGGGATCAATCTTCAAGATCAGTTACGATGCACGTTGGTTTGCTCATCGAGGCGATGTGATTTTGGTGACAGTGAACTATCGATTGGGTCCGTTTGGTTTCATGTTTGGTGACGATCGAGATGCGCCAGCAAATCTAGGTTTGCATGATCTAATTCTCGCTCTCGAATGGGTTCAGGAAAATATTGCTAAATTCGGTGGAAATCCAAAATCTGTTACGCTATTTGGAAATTCAGCTAGTTCTGGTGCTGCATCAGCCCTACTTCTTTCACCACTCACCAGAGGGCTCTTCCAGCGGGTGAGCCTTCAGTCTGCTCCACTACGAGCAATGCACAAGGAGGAATCGTTGGAAATTATCAAATCAATTGCTCGAATTCTCGATTGTGACAATTCGGACATTCGCAAAGTGATTCAAAACCTCAAAGCCAAATCCATTGAAGAACTACTCTATGCCACCAAAAGCTACAAAATCAAACATTTCACCTTGCGATTCTATGTCGTGTATGGAGATGAGTTACTTCCGGACAAGCCCGAGCTCCTGCTTGCAAGTGGAAAGTACAACAGAGACATTGATCTCATGGTTGGGGCTGTACGGGATGAAGGAATATTCTTCGGTTTAGACAATCTTCCTGAATTGAAGGATGATGAACTTGAACTAACATTTAAGTGTACACGAAAATATGTCAAGAAGATTGTTGGAGAAAAACACGGAGATTCGGCATTTGATTTCTATGTGAAAAGATGTTCGTTGAGTGAGTTTTCTAGTCAAGATGATTTTAGGTAAGTTGACGAAAACGCTCATTTTTCAATGTAACCCTTTACTATTCCAGAAAGTTGATATTTCAAGTGTACGGTGATTGGCTCATAATAGCCGGTTTAACTCTATTTGGAGAGAAACATGCTAAACACTCGGCTGCACTAGGTCGGAAAGTTTTTGCCTGGCAATTGGATCAACCTGCATCCGTACACGTAGTGACAATGCCACCGAAATATGCAGGTGTTTATCATGCGGACGAACTTTTCTATCTTTTCACAATTCCGAATCAAGAAAAAGTTGAGGACATTAAACTTGGCAATGGAATAATCCGTGCTTGGACACAATTTGGCAAGAATGGAAATCCCGAAAGTGTTGGCAGTGAACGATGGACACAAGCAGTGGAAGGTGATGATTGCTCAACTAGACTGATGACACTCGGATATGAGTCAAAGATGGTCAGTGGGTTACATGAAGAAATTTGTGATTTTTGGAGGGACAAATTGTATGAATGAAGATAATTTATTATTGTTATTTTCACGTTTAATTCATTGTTAAATATTTTTTAATATTCTATTTAATAAATTAATTGGTTGATACACTGTTTGAATTTAAAGGTTAATTTAAAAATTATATAATTCTTTGTGTTATTTTTTAAATTTCATTATTCAGTGTTTCTTCGCAATAAGTTTCTTTTTTGACATTGTCTAAATTTCATTCAAAGAGATTTTATCAACAGATAGCATTCAAATTAAAATTTATCTTGATGATCATCATTTTCTAAAAGGTTTTAAAAATATTTGATTTAAAAATAAAGTTTTATGATTCGACATCATGCTTACTTAGTTATTCTAATCAAACTTACTTTCTTAATAATAAAAATATTAACTTAGTAGTGGCATTATTTATAAAGAAGAAAACAACTTTATTAAAAATAAAGCCATGCTACTCAACTATGATTGGTTTCAATGGAGGATAGATCTCCCTTCGTATTTCGTCATTTTCCCAATCTGATTTTGAAAGGTTTAAATATAATAGATATTATCTTCTATGTCTTTAATCACATTTCGTTGTTATTTTTGGTTTAATTTTTCTGTGATTTCGACTACAAAACGGTTACCTCGCGTTGATTATATTACCAAATCGTGTTAATATTGAGATAAATGAATTTTCTAAGTTAAATCAGAAGTTCTTTTGATTTTAAAATGGCTTCGAGTTTGTAATAAAATTGTTTCAATATCTGCAATTATAAAATCAAAATTTAGATAAACACATTGACTAAACATACAGCATTTCCTTCAATATTCTACGGTTTGGGTTTTTATGTTTGGTTACGATCGAAATTTGCAAAACAAATCAAGGATATTGACTAGGAATTATTTTGAGAGTAAAATTGTTCTGCTTATGGAAATGATGGAGGAGTTGTCGTTGACAGTTAAAATTGAAGAATATGACTTCTGGGTAAATGAATGTGAATTCAAAATTATCGTTCAACAATCTTTCAATTATCTTTTCAGCGCCAACATTTTGAGAAAAGGTATCAAAAAATTCGATTGACTTCAAAATAGAGTTGTTAAACTTGTTTTTTTTTAATTCCTATATTTAAAGATTATTTTTCGAAAATAAAGTTTGTTATTTATCCACCACACAATCAATAACTCGAAAGGGCCCATGTATGAATCTTCTCATGCACACATCACGTGATTTTCAACTTATAATCAAATGATAACATTTAACTATTCCAGATGTGTCATCAAGTTGTCAAGCAAAAGGTTATTTACTTATTTGACAATCACCTTTCCAATACCATGATTGAACATTTGTTATTTCTTATTAATAAAGTCAAAGTTGTTATTTTAACATTTTAACAAAATCAAAATTGCATGATAATTTGACTTTGCAATGGCAATTTTTCTAACACTCTTGTAAATGTCAATTTTTCAAAATGTTTAAATTCTTTTTTATTTTTTTTAAATATTTCTACCTGTAAGCAAGAAGATGACTTAAGTCATAACAATTGTTTTGATTTGTCAATCTAAAAGTTAACCGTTTCATGGTATTTGATTATTGTTCTACGAATTCAAAAAAACAATTTGAGTATCATACTTTCAAATTTGTCTATCGATTTTTGTTGGGACAAATTGGTTTCATCGACCTTCAAGTATTAAAAAGGTAAATATTATGTTTCTCCCATTGTTTTAAATTTTGTGAACATTTGTGCACACAGAATCGAATATCTTCAAATCCACAGTCTACAATCAATCAATGAACAATAAATGCTTATTAACCAATAAGATCGCTCCTACATAATCACGACAATAAACACACTTTTTATTAATCTATCATGCATCTGAAGTGGACATAAACTTAAATTGGAAAAATTTGTAAAAAAAGGTTGTGAAACTTTCAGGGAATTTGGATTTTTCAAAACGTATCTGGGAAAGTTTCCGTAAGTTTTGATAATTATTTCAATTAGTCAAAGGTCATATTCATTGCAAACGCGAGAAAAGTGGCAGGACACTCGGGAGAAATGGAAACTCGTGGTAATAATGAAATAGGTTTATTAAGTGTATTGTATTAAGTGTATTAAGTGAGGCACTGTGGCCGAAATGGTGTACACTAAAGCTAGGTTAAAGTATAAGCTAGTAAAATGGAGCTAAGAGTAAATCACGAAGTGAATGCAGAGAGATAGTTAGGTGATGATGATGGCGTCAAAGCCGAAGTAAGCCAGGATTGCCTGGGGCTTGGTTGAGAGCGAGTAATATAGACATGGGTCCTCCGTAGAAGACGAGCGGAATTAGTGGTGATGTTGTGTTCCCACAGGGCCTCACTTGCCGCCTCCACGGCCACCAACTTGCTTTGTCCCTTTACGTTTTGTTCTCCTGCTTCGTGGGAAATCCTGGTAACCTGGTTGTCCTGGACGTTGTGTCAAAAGGGGGTCCAGCACGAAACTCTGGGTACGCCACAGGACCATAAGTTGGATACACTGAAGGAGCCTTTGGATGGTTTTCAATTAACCGGTTCAGGTTGGTGGACACTTGGTTGGGCCCAGTGGGGCCAGTGCTCGTGGAGTGAGACAAAGTGGAGCGAGGCTCACAGGACATCTGTTGTGGCTGTGATTGTTGTTGCTTTTCCTCGGAGTGGGACGAGTCTTTCGAACCGGTTGAGCTTCGTTCCTCCTTGACAATGTTCCCATCGTACTGGTACACTCGAGCCCCGGGAGTGGATGAACGGGAAAACTTGGTGCTCAAATCGATGGGGCGGACTTGTCCATGGGAGAGTGGCTGTGACTCGGCCTGACTGGTAGCTGGCATCGGCACATCTGAGTGGCCACCTCCGGGACTTTCACCAGGCGAACCGTAACTTCCCCGACCACCGCGGTATCCACTTCTACTAGCACTGCTTCCACCCTTGGAGTCGTGTCCGCCGCGGCGGTTGGGGGTGCCACGACCACTTCCGTAACCATCGCGTCCTCGTGGAGCTCCACCTGTAGAAGAGAAGAAAAAACACGATCAGTGGTTAGAAGAGGAGGGTCTTGGATAGTAGTAGTCGTTTAGTAGGTCTACTTACGTTTGTCACTCATTGTGAGAAAATGCGTAGAAAGCCTGAACCGGAAAACCGAATAAAGGTCTTGTCCAAAGAATTGAAAGCCAGAAAAAGAAAAGGAGGGACTTCTAGTCTTTCAGTTAAACCGTAGGTTTGAGAGAGGAATTGAGAAAAGAGCTTGGTTTGAAGAAGTCTTGCTTGTGGAAGAACTTGTTCAAGTAACACAACTCAAAATTGTGATGCCTTGGGCACTGGTTGTTGGGCGACTTATATAGGAAAATCGCGCGGAACAGTTCACGATTCGGGCTACGTGTATTTCGAATTCGACTTAACTTTCTATTTTCAAATCTAACGATAAAAGTCAAACTGCGCATGCGTAGTAGATAATTCGTTTCTGAAATCGGCGAAAAATGTTGTGACTTAGAACAATATGTTGAGTCATTTTCTAAATTACAATTTTGCGTGGCCCTTTTGAATGACGTTTCATTTCTACTTATGGTTATGGTGATTCGTGTTAGCCATTTTGTGGGGAAGGATTATCAAGGCCCTATCTGGATTCTATTGGATTGTTTGGAAGTTTGAAACGTTTGACTTTGAGTCACATGCAATGTCAAACTTTTTATAGAATATTCGTACTCGTGTACTAGTGTACTCGTGAACGTTCGAGGGAGGATGAACAAGGCACATGACACATGCGCAATTTCAGGATATTATCCACGACAATGATCACTGCCATATAAGGAATGACAGTAAAAAAAACTCTTTTTGAAATATGATTCCAAGTTACCTCTTAGTAAAATGTTTAAATAGTTTCAATAAATACATTATTAAATTAAAATTTCATGATTTTTATTCTTTTCAATTAATTTTTTTTAAATAAACCCATTAATTATATTAAGTTTTTTTTTCATTTTCTTGGCCTTAAGTGGCTTTCACTGTTAAATGTCATAACTATAAGGTTAACATCTCAGGATTCAAAAGGTTTAATCTATCATGTCTATCCAATGACGACTCATGTTTTTTTGCGGGTCTCATTTTGTAAATACATTTATATTACAAAAAGTTCACTTCTTATTATTATGTTTTGTAAATTCAAATCAAATATTACAGAATTACTTACCTAACTACATTATTATTGTATTTTATTAAAGTTCAGATAATCAGAATTTTATTTTTCTAAAATTGCAATTAAGTTGTAAGGAATGATAAAAAAATATAACATATTGATATTTTAGTTGTTTTTTAATTTAAATATAGTTTTTTAATATTTCATCATGCTATTTTAAAAGGTCATATATACTTTTACAATTTATTTTCATTTTGAGATACCGCCTAAACACCTTATTGATGTCAACGCAATTTCCCTATTCTATCGTATTTTAATTAATAAACAAAGACAAATATTATAATTTCATTATTTACTTGAGTTTCCTAATTACTGGTAAAATTTTTTTTTAATCCAACTTATTTATTTCTAATTAACTAATTGATTTACTTACTATCTAACTTTTTTTAAAATTAGAATGATATCAAATTTAAAATTTGTTGTTAAAGACAGTTGTTTGACTATATGAAGGGTTTAATTTTTTGAAAACTCACTTAGATTATAACGGTAAAGCTAAAGATTAATGTAAGAATAAGCTTGCTAATACGAGGAGTGCAAGAAGATTCATATTTAATTGACTTAAAATTTTTAACGTGATTTTTTAAAATCACTTTTTAGACTTTTGAAATACTCTTGAATTGTTATTAAAGTTCATCTGTTTTATTGGTTTATTTTTTATATTAACACAAATTCAATTAAATTCGTGTCAATTCTTATATGCTTTCTGATTTTGTCTGACTTCTACGTTACGTTCAATTTGTTCCGTGTCATTTGTGAAATTTGGTTAGAGTTTGTCCTTAAAAGTCTTGATTCCTTAAAACTGTCAGCTATTCAAATGGTTTCCAATTTTTATTAAATTATTATAAATCTATTATTTTATTTCAACTTTCCTGCCTTTGTTTAATCCAAAATCCAAAGGCAATCAATACACACAATGTTGCAGTGAAACATATTCTCCGAACGGAACTGTCTTGGTAAAAGTAAAGCATGAAAATGTTTAATGCGTTGAATAGTAGAATTATTCTGAAAAGCATGCCAAGAAGCAGTTTAATTCGAGCTTTAACATCAATTTGTTTCAAAGTATTCCTCGTACAAGGAAAAGTCACTGATGATTCGATATTTTTGCAACAATTTTATTATATTGGTCCTTATCTTGCGAATATTTATGGGTAAATTTTTCATAATTCTTAAATAGGTTTGTATCTAAATTGTCAAAACAACATTGAACAAGTTTCTTAAAATGTGAATTCGTTTAAATTCTAGTTGTTTTACTACGTTTTTCTTATTATTTCCAAAGGCGAATATTGACATATTTGGCAATCCAACAACAAACTCATATTACCAAGTTGAAACTATGCACATTGATATAATCCATTTATTTGACCAACCAACTGGCAAACACATTCTGCCAACTAGCCAAAAATGCCATTTTAGAGCTTCCTACTCCAAACACATTCTACCAATGTCGTATCTAAGAGGCCAATATTGCCATATTTGTCAATCCAACTACAAACTCATATTACCAAGCTGAAACTATGCACATTGATATAATCCATTTATTTGACCAACCAACTGGCAAACACATTCTGCCAACTAGTCAAAAATACCATTTTAGAGCTTCCCACTCCAAACACATTCTACCAATGTCGTATCTAAGAGGCGAATATTGCCATATTTGGCAATCCAACTACAAACTCATATTACCTAGTTGAAACTATGCACGAATATAATCAACTGACATTAGTAAACAAAGCATGCATGTGGTACACTGGCGTACTCAGAAGTTTATCGACTGCCTCTGCCTTTGATGGCGAAATTGACTATAGAACTGGGCCCCTGCCTTTAATAGTGCTGTGGTTGTAAGACAGAAAAGGCGAAAAGAGGTGGTTCTTACTCTGCCTTTCACTGTATTGTTGTGGGTTACCGAGGTGGACCTTCTACAGTGCAATTCCTTACCAGCCTTGAGATATTTTTCTAATAAGATATCTTTACTTACTTACGTCAACTCAAATTTTGTTTAGCTTGATCTTACTTGTTAGTATCGATCGATTCGGAATCAATGGTAATCTATATTAATAATTCTATGACCTTAAGATTTACATTACATTAGAGAGATTATAAGACAGGACTTGACATATGATAACTAAAATTTACCAACAAACATGTGATGATTTGATTTGTGATTTTTCTTTACAAACTGTTCATGTGGGACCTGCATGTGTTCCATTGTTAAATTCTAGTTTAAAATTTTGAATGAATATTTACCAATACGAATTTTATATTTAGCTTTAAGGTATTTTAAATTTAATGTTTATTACTTTTTAAGAACAAATACAGCTTTAAGGTATTTTAAATTTAATGTTTATTACTTTTTAAGAACAAATACTCTTTATTATTGATTTTATTGAAACTGACTATGCGGTCAGTTGTTATATCTCAGCATGTCTATTACGTGATAGTTAATTGTTCCTTTCCAGTTTTTCTCGTCATCGCTTAGCACCAAAAAGGTTACTTACCTACTTAACAGTGCACTTTTGAATCTTGGGCTCATAATTCAAAGAAACTATTCAACATTATTTGCGATCAAAATTGGTCAGATTCACAACTTGAAAAGAATAACTCGATGAGGTTCAACTGGGTGCCACATTGGCGCAACATGAATGGGGAGTAAAATCACTTTCTTAATTTTTTTTATTATGTTTAAGTTTTATTTCTTTGGATATATAGTCTTCCTTCCTTTTCTAAAGTGTACTTTTGGATGATTAATTGGAAAATTTCACCTAAAATTCTTAATTTAGTGAACTAAAATTTTAATCTAATAATTCTATTTCATATTTATTCGAAAATATATTTAATTATTTTCTTTTTAATTCAAAATTCTTTCATTGGTTTCTTCTAAGATTCTCTCAAAAGGTTATTTCCATTGAATTCTGATTCTAGGCAAAGCGACCGCAAATGTGAATAACAATTTGGTTCAACAGTTCATTCAAATTAATAAAATGAGAAATGTTGTTTGTGTTTTAATGTAAAGTAAGGTTGCTATCTCGTAAATCTTAATAAAAGGTTTTTAATTTTTTTCTCTGTCTAATATGGCAATTCATTCAATTTAAGTTTGTTACAATTGGAATACATTATTGGAACAATTCGCGTTTGCAAAAGATATTAGTACAGTGTTCTTGATATTCGTATATTGATAAAAATGGTTGAATATATATTTGCAGTTGACTTCACTGCATTGACTTTAATGACTTCCAACTGTTGAATCGAATTTGAATTTGGTATATCAAAAAGGTTATTTATCTATTTTCAGTAATTTCATATAATAGTGGCAAAGTAACAATTGTGCTTTGCGATTAATTTGACTGATTATTGCACTTTTGGAACAGCTTTCTCAATTGTTCATGAAAATTTTTTTCAAATAAAATAAAGTTCAATTAAAAATGGTTCTTTTTAAAAACTGCACAGTTCACGGCAAAGTCCGTACATGTTCAATCATGCCATCTTCCAACCAATCACCTGGCCCCTAATGGACATTGTCATGTGCATCAATGTGTGTTCGAGTATTTGTGTTTATCTCAATTTTGCTTGTGTCACAAAACCAATTGAAGAGAGATTTCGATTTTTCTATCATTGCAAGCCAACTCAGACGAATGAATCGAAGGAAATTTATTCATTTCAAAGCAAAATAAAGAAAACTGTAGCATTTACTGAGATTACGTTTACAGTTTTCTGTGTTTTGCACAGTTATATCAATTGTTACGTAAATCGAGTGCTTTCGTGGAATATTGTTGAGATTCTTTATTGGTCATTGATATTTCCTCAATTTATTTTCTATATTCTTCATTGTAAGTATTTTTTTTTGTGGATAAAATTAGACCTAACCTTCAATTTTAGCCTACTTTGGATATCCATTCTATGTAATCTTGGCAAGCAGATGTGTGAGCATTCAACAGAAATCTCTCCTACAGCGCATGCGCGTCTTCAACGCGAAAAAGTGTACCAAGAAGCATTTGTCAATTAGATTGTATCGAACATTCCTCAAGTACAATTACGAGTTGAACTCAATTTGTTCGCGTCAAAATGAATATGGAAAATTCTGGAGCAATTATCTCACCATCCTCTTTATGGCCTTTATCACAATTCAATGCTACTGCTTGGATTCGCTTCTTTTCGTGAGCGAGATGAATTCGTTTCTCAAGTTGATCAACCTCATGATAAGTGGACAAATGTTTGCACTCGAATTTGTGCTCATACACGAGTGTGCGCAGATTGTGCGGCTTAATCGACGCATTTTGGAACAGAATGCTCGCTTTCAAAACAAATTCAAGGGAGAACGCATTCTTGTTCGTCATTTACTTAAGATGGAATCACTTCAAAACAGTCGGCTTCTGTACAGTTATGCTTTTCGTGTGTTTGGCAATTATCGGATCACTTCCAAGACCTTTTATACAGTAAATATATTTCAGGATATTATATATTTTTGATTAAAATTATTATAATTTTGTAGATATTTTCCTATATTAGCGTCTTCTTTATGTTCATCGTCAAGAGGCAATATAATAATAAATGAATTTATTGTTTCGCAGTTATAGAATACCGAAAATCAAATTTTTTACAGGTAAAACATTTGTTTTGTATCCAACACCGTTGCACTATTAACTCTAAAATTAATTGTTTCATATCATTTTGAATAGAATAGTTTTAAATACTGACAAAATGCAATCGTCAATCAAGTTTACAACTGCATTAAAAATCAATTTTCTCTTTAGACTTAGTTTTAGAATTTCTTTAAGCTGTGCAAATTCATATTGATTTAATTTTTCAGTTTATTTAGCATGTTATGACAAACACCAATATAACTCTAATAAAAGGTCATAAATCGAATAATTTATATTTTTAAATGTTTTTTTATTTTTTTCTTTCAATTACGACATTTATTTTTCTAATGTGCATTAGAATAATGTTTTCAGATATAAAAAACTTTTCCTTTACATTTAATTTCCCATATATATGTTGTAAACGTTCAAATGTGATAATTCTTGATTTTACGTGACAGTACTTTTACAGTTCAAAAGGTAAACCACATTAATTGGATCTATCATCTTTAGATGTTGCTGTGCCATTCACAACGTATGTCTCAACATCCTTTAAGACACCTTTAGTATGACACCTGAAATGATTGAACAGATGATGATCGACTGCATTAAGGATTCCAATGAAATGTTCGTTAAGTAAAGGTCTTGGAACCCTCCAATAATTTAGTCAAAAAATATTTAACTTTTTTGTCAATTGTATATATTTGCATCATTATTATTAATTTTACTCTTATCTTTCTAAACTTTGTATACTATCAATCCTTTCTATGTATTTTCTTTTTTATTACTAAAATACGACTATTAATACATATTTAACAATCTTATATTGAAATTTAATTCAGAAATTTAATAGGTTTATTTGTATTTCTAATCATTTCAAACAATATTATTCCCGTTCACAATTACTGTTTACAAAATATAACTCGAAATGAAATGTGTTACAAGACAAGCTTGATATTGAGCTTGTTCTTGCTGTTCTTGTGAAAATTCAAAACGTTTTCTTGTGAATTGTAAAAAGGTAATTTTTCATACACTTAAGTTAATTCCAGTCTTTCAAGATGTTTTAATTCTTCTTGAACGTTAAAACTTATATGAGTTTGCAAATAAAAACAAATAAAAAACAACAATACAATTCAGATTTCGAATTTTGTAGTGTGGCTCGAATAAACAAAGTATACGAATACAAACACCAATATGGTAAAAAGTTTTGTGATCAAGCTTGATACTTTGACAAAAGGTTTTCTATTTTTATTTAATAACACAACTCTACAATGCAACTGAAAATAAGAATACCCAATATGAAGATTTGACTTTACCAACTTTACTAATTGATGATCAAATTTCGGTTTTTGTATTCATAGTTTTTAAAACTTTTTTGACACAATTTTGACCAACGTTCTCACTGTTTAGGTTTATGGCTTTGGATTGTGATGACCTCAACAACATTCAATTGAATCAAAAAACAATTAGTTGAGATCTCGCTTTATCCAGTTTGTCTGCAGTGACGTTTTTAATGTGCTTTTCAACCAAGAAAGTCCGTCATTTTTGTTATTCTGAATACGCCACTTAAACAGCGGGTTAAGCTGACAAGTGAGACCTCTACAATTAACTACTTGTTGGCTATTGAAATGTGTTCATAATTGTACATCGACTCAATTACTACTCAACTACTAGTATTATCAACCTTTAAGTTGCTTTATTACTTTATTTTCATTGCATTTAATTTAAATAATAACGTTAACTTAAGTATGCCACAATTTGACTTGTTTCAAAAAGATAATTCGAAATCAACATTTATCAAGGACCTTGATTCATTCGACCATGTGTTTTGTTGTTATGAAGTAGAGATAACACAAATCATGTACAGGCGCGCCACTTGTTAAAATAGTCATGCAAACTAAAATATTTTCACGTTTCAAACTAAATTATACTATTGCGTCTAACTTTGCCTAAATTATCTAGAAAGCATGAAAATTGTAAAACCAGTCATTTTTTAATCACGGAACAAATGATTTACAAATCAAATTTTTATTTATCTCTAAAAAAATTTAACAGCAACAATTTTTTAGTGAAAATCATCATAATGATAAAGCTGAGTGATTTCTCTGCTCCACAATATCAAAGGGTTTCTCCCAAAAAATTTAGCTTTAACTTTTTAATTCAAATTTTAATTTAAAAATTTAATTAAATAATTTTAATTCAAATAAAATTATTTTATGACCATATTTCTGTATTATTAAAAGAAATCATGTTATGTTTAAAATTTCAAATATTCTTATGTCTTCTAAGGTCTCCTCGTCTGCATGTTCTTGTACAATTGTGCGAATAATTCAAGTAGTACATTCTCAGTCAGTTTTATGCATGTCCTTGTTCGAATGGCACAAATGAAACATCTTAAGCAATGAAAAGTTTTATCGCTTCAGCAACTCAAGCTCTATATTTAAACAGTTCTTTGAACATTTATTAGCCCTGTCTCAAGTGTATATTCAAGAAGAATCAGACAAAATCAATCTATTTATCTCTGGGTTTCATTCGATGTATCTCTCTCAGCTTTTAAAATTGTGGGTTACTTTTCAAATTTAAGAGTGTTAAGATTGGCAAAAATAAAAATAACTTTTTTTTTAAATTCAAGGTTTATAAAAAAATCTATATTGAATTAAAAAAGACAAGATTGTTTCGAATTTAATCTCACTATTTAAATGGTAACATTTTAAAGACATCTATCTTATCCCATGACTAATTTTTACGTAAATAACTGTTTGTTTTATGTTATGATTAAGAGTTGAAACATAAACAATAAACTTTTAAAAAACATAAAATGGCTATATCTTGTGTTGAGCAATTTAAATTAAAATATTACTAATTTAAAGTTTAAACTAAATTTACAAATAGTAAGAATCTGGAACATTTGACTGGACATGACAATGTAAGAAATTAAGCATGACTAACTTTAGTGCGACCTTAAGATAATTAATTATTTTCATTTAGTTCATCATGACAAATACTCATCAATCATAAATAATAAGTTCTTCATTTGTGATGGATGATGTCATGTCAAGTTAAATTTTATCAATAAATCGATAATGCGAACATTTTATTATCAAATATAAACTGTTGTGCCGTGATAACATTGATTGAGTGCGTTTGGGCACAAAAAGTGTTATTTCCATATAGTTATTCGGTAATATTTCATTTATAATTCATCATAGGTGGTTTTTGTTCAACTTATAATCATGATAGCGATTTTAAAAAAGGTTTCAAATTACAATTCCTCGTTCAGTTTCAATACTGAACAAATCAGACTTTATTCAATCTACTTATTTCCCTTTAAGTTTATCAAACATTCACGCTAAATTATTATCTAATCGGTCATAAAAATGATTAGTATTGAGTGTGGTGTACTTCAAGTGCCAAAGTATCGTTTGTTGTATGTTCTTATATAAATATTGAGCCAATGTGGCACAAAGTTTGTCGAGATAAAAAAATTTATACAACATTTTACATTGATTCAAACATACCAGTCGCAAAGTCGATGATAATTTCTAACTGTTTATTTTATTTTCTATTTCTATTTCCAATTTTTCAAAATGAAGCTAAATAGGCGCCAACTGTTCAACTAGAAAAAGGGCTCGTACGAGGAATTGTGCAACAAGTCGATGATTCAGAGATTTATCTTTACCAAGGACTGAGATATGGTGAGTTTGAATTGATATTTTTATTATTATTTATGATTCTCAATTTTATTAATAGGAAAAGCAGATCGTTTCGAAAAGCCTCGTCCAGTAGAACTATTGTCAGGTGTGTATGACGCAACCACTGCACGTGACAATCAACCTCAATTGGGGTTTTTCGATAAACCGAACAAAATCTATTACTCACAGACCATCAGTGAGGACTGTCTGCTGTTGAATGTTTTGAAACCTTCGAAAGAGTTGAGTTCACTTCGGTCTGTGATGGTTTACATTTATGGTGGAGGATACGAGACGGGGTCGATCTTCAAAATCAGTTACGATGCACGTTGGTTTGCACATCGAGGCGATGTGATTGTTGTGACAGTGAACTATCGATTGGGTTCGTTTGGTTTCATGTTTGGTGACGACCGAGATGCGCCTGCAAATCTAGGGCTGCACGATCTAATTCTTGCTCTTCAATGGGTTCAAGAAAATATTGATAAATTCGGTGGAAATTCGGTTACTCTATTTGGAAATTCTGCTGGTTCTGGTGCTGCATCAGCTCTTCTTCTATCACCACTCACCAGAGGGCTCTTCCAGCGAGTGAGTCTTCAGTCAGCACCACTACGAGCAATGCACAAGGAGGAATCACTGGAAATTATGAAATCTATCGCTCAAATTCTCGATTGTGACAATTCAGACATGCGCAAGGTGATTCAAAACCTCAAAGCCAAATCAATGGAAGAACTTCTCAATGCCACCAAAAGCTACAAAATCAAACATTTCACTTTGCGATTCTATGTCGTGTATGGAGATGAGTTACTTCCGGACAAGCCCGAGCGCCTGCTTGCAAGTGGAAAGTACAACACAGACATTGATCTCATGTACGGGATGAAGGAATATTCTTCAGTTTAGACAATCTTCCTGAATTGAAAGATGATGAACTCGAACTTACATTCGAGAGTACACGTGAATATATTAAGAAGATTGTCGGAGAAAAACACGGAGATCCGGCTTTTTATTTCTATTTGAAAAGATGTTCGTTGAGTGAGTTCTCAAGTCAAGATGATTTTAGGTAAGTTGACAAAAACGTTCATTTTTCAAAAAAATTTAACCCTTTAATATTCCAGAAAACTGATATTTCAAGTCTACGGTGATTGGCTCATAATAGCCGGTTTAACTCTATTCGGAGAACAACACGCTAAACACTCGGGTGCACTAGGTCGGAAAGTGTTTGCGTGGCAATTGGACCAACCTGCATCCGTTCACGTAGTGACTATGCCACCGAAATATGCAGGTGTTTATCATGCAGACGAACTATTCTATCTTTTCACAATTCCGAAACAAGAAAGCGTTCAGGACATCAAACTAGGCAATGAATTGATTCGTGCTTGGACACAATTTGCGAAGGAAGGAAATTTAGAAAGAGTGGGCAGTGAACGATGGACACAAGCAGTGGAAGGTAATGTGCGCTCAACGAGATTGATGACACTCGGCTATGAGTCAAAGATGGTCAGTGGGTTACATGAGGAAATTTGTGAGTTTTGGAGAGATAAATTATATGAATGAAGATAATTTATTATTGCAATTTTATCGTTTAATTCATTGGTAAATATTTCTAATATACTATTTAATAAATTAATCGGATGATATAGGTATTGAATTTAAAGGTTAATTTAAAAATTATATAATCCTTTGAGTTTTTTTTAATTTAATTTTTTAAATTCCATTATTAATTGTTTCTTCGCAATAGGTTTCTTTTTTACAATTAATCTTTTTCTGTCCTTTTTCTAAATGGTTTTAAAAATAATTGTCTTAAAAATACATTTTTATAATGCGACCTCAGGCTTGCTTATTAATGCAAATCAAACATGCGTTCTGAATAATAAAATTTTTTTATTTAGTTTGTGGCATATTTAAAAAAAAACAACTTTATTAAAAATAAAGCGGTGCGACTCACATAAGATTAGTTTTTAATGGACATCCATTAAACAGTGGATCTACATTCATATTTTTAGATTTTCTCTGCTGGATATTGAAAGGTTATTATATATTTGATATTTTATGCCTAATATCACATTTCGTTTTCATTTTTGGTTCAAATTAAATGTGCCATTTGCCTCATCTACTAAACGGTTACCTCACGCTGATTACATTACCTAATCGTATTAATATTTGGATAAATGAGTTTGCTAAATCGAATAGATGTGAAGTTTCTTTTGATTTTAAAAATGATTTTAAGTTTTTAATACAATTTTTACAATTTTTTTCAATATTCAATTTAAAATTTAGACAAACATATTGAGTAAACATGCTGCATTTTCTTTAATATTCCACTGATTGAGTTTTTCATGTTTGGTTAAGATCGAGATTTGTTTAAGATCTAAGGTTGTGAATACGAATTACTTTAACAGAGTCAATTTTTTGCCAATGGAAATGACAGATGAGTTGTTGTTGAGAGTTAAAATTGAAGTATATGAATTCTGTGTAAATGAATGTGATTTCTGAGTATATTGAATTTAAAATTATTGCTCATTAACATTTTTTCAATTATCTTTACAGCACCAACATTTTGGCCAAGGTATCAAAAATTTCGATTGACTTCAAAATAGAGTTATTAAACTTGTTATTTAAGAATTTATATATTTAAAAGATTATTTGTCGAAAATAAAATTTGTTTTTAATCCACCAACTCCACCAACATCAATAACTCGAAAGGGCCCATGTATTTGCATTTTCTCATGCCTACATCACGTGATTTTGGACTGATCATTGAACTATTTCAGATGTGTCATCAAGCTGTCAAGCAAAAGGTTATTTACTTATTTGACAATCATCTTTTCAATACCATGATTGTACATTTATTATTTCTTATTAATAAAGTCAAATTTGCAATGTCAATTTTTTAAACTATTTAGTAAATCAGTCAGTTTTCAAAATGTTTAAATTCATTTTCTTCTAAAATCTTCTGAAATTTTTCTACTGGTAATCAAGAAAATGACTTGTTTTGAACTTTTGTATTTTCAAACTTTGTTTATTGAATTCAAACACAGAATCAATTATCATCATATCCACAGTCTAGAATCAATCAATGAACAATAAATGCTTATCAACCAATCAAATCGCTCCTGCATAATCACGACAATAAATACACTTTTTTCTTAATCTATCATGCATCAAAAGTGGACATTAACTTAAAGGCTTATAATTTTTGATGCAATAAAAATCATGAAATTTACAATAAAAAGTTACTAAATTATGCAATACTGTTTTTTGCAATACAATTCATAAAATTTTGCAATAAATATATTGGATTTTGCAATAAAAATTTGAATTAGACAATTACCGTAAATTCCCGAATATAGCCCGCACCGGTGTATTGCAATTGACATATTCTTGATCATGTTTTATTTTTATGGTTTATTTTGACTTTATTTTGGGTTAAATTTCTATTCTATATGTGATGAACCCGAAAATGTCCAAATACGACTAAATTTTCAGTAAAATTATGCAATAATTGAAAAGGTACATTTGTATGGATCTTTGACAATTCGGGATAGTATCCCCGTACATTTACTTGATGTTTTCCTCTGTGATAGTCGATCGAGGCATTTATTCACTCATTCATTCAGTATCTTATGCATCAGAACAATCACAAGTTATCAAGATTATTAATCTGACCCAAGTGATTGGTCAACTCTATATTTTCTAACTCTACTCGTCTTCCGGTAATTGTCAGATTTACCTCAAAGACTTCATGGGGCGTACCTTAATTTCGTAACAAAGGTGTGAGTGAGTGTCTCAAATAAACCAATGAAATGCTGTTTTTCTTCGTATTTCACCTTTGACCAAAGTACGATAAATAACTTTTATCAATAATGAGTTTATAAATGGTTCATGTGAGCGATTATTGAGTGTGTATTGTGAACCAAACTGGTGTGTGTGGCTAGCCGTTCTCGTTAACAAGCACGTTACTAGATACCATCTAAAGCCTAGCACATCACTATTACAATTACAATCGTTGCAATTACAATTGCAACGATCCAAGATAAACTAATTCTAGCTAACCATAACCAGTTTGGTTCACAATACACACTCAATAATCGCTCACATGAACCATTTATAAACTCATTATTGATAAAAGTTATTTATCGTACTTTGGTCAAAGGTGAAATACGAAGAAATCGACTAGTACTAAACGAACAGAAAACGTTCGCGCTTGAACATAGCGAATCACTCTAGTTTAAATTTACTAATTTAAATTTAAATGATCACGACCTGATCACATGGGGGATGGGAGAGTTCAAAAAGTCGATTTTCTTGATCACGTGATTAAAGTACGCCCCTCATTTGCAATCACATTCTCTCTGTCTCTGTCGAATTATTAACAAACAATTCACTGTTTGTCCGGATGCCAAAATTGATGGTGAACTTAACAAAACGTACCAGAGGTAGACCAAAGAAAGCTACCGATGTTTTAATTGTTGATTAATGTATTATTTAAGCACTTATTTTGACTAATCAATGACCTGACTTAAATGTAATATGATATGATACTTAATTGTCTAATCCAACTTTTTATTGCAAAATCCAATATATTTATTGCAACATTTTATGAATTGTATTGCAAAAAACAATATTGCATAATTTAGTAACTTTTTATTGTGAATTTCAGTATTTTTATTGCATAATTAAATACCAGCCTTAACTTAAATTGGTAAAATCTGCAAAAAAAGTTGTTAAAAGTTTTCAGGGAATTTGTATCTTTCAAAACGTATCTGGAAAAGTTTTCGTAAGTTTTGATTAAAATTACAATTAGATAATGGTCATATTCATTACAAACGCTAGAGAAGTGGCAGGATACTCGGGAGAAATGGAAACTCGTGGTAATAATGAAATAGGTTTATTGATTGAGGCACTGTGGCCGAAATGGTGTACACTAAAGCTAGGTAAAAGTATAAGCTAGTAAAATAGAGCTAAATCACGCAGTGAATGCGGAGAGGTGATGATGATGGCGTCAAAGCCGAAGCGAGCCAGGATTGCCTAGGGATTAGTTGAGAAAGAGTAATATCGACAGGGGTCTTCCGTAGATGACGAGCGGATTTAGTGGTGATGCTTTGTTCCCACAGGAACTCATTTGCCGAATCTACGACCACCAACTTGCTTTGTCCCTTTACGTTTGGTTCCACTGCTTGATGGGAAATTCTGGTAACCTGGTTGTCCTGGACGTTGTGGCAAAAGGGGGCCAGCACTAAACTCTGGGTACGCTACAGGACCATAAGTCGGAAACACTGAAGGAGCCTTTGGATGGATCAGCCAGTTCCCGAGGAGTGAGACAAAGTTGAGCGGGGCCCACAGGACAATTATTGTGGCTGTGGTTGTTGTTGCTTTTCCTCGGAATTGGACGAGTCTTTCGAACTGGTTGAGCTCCGTTCCTCATTGACAATGTTCCCATCGTAGTGGTACACTCGAGCTCCTGGAGTGGATGAGCGGACAAATTTGTTGCTCAAATCGATGGGGCGGACTTGTCCATGGGAGAGTGGCTGTACAAACATGGACTCGGCCTGACTGTTGGCTGGCACTGACACATCTGAGTGGACACCTCGGGGACTTGCCCCAGGCAAACCGTAATTGCCCCGACCACTGCGGTATCCACTATCACCAGCACTGCTTCCACCCTCGGAGTCTTGTCCACCGCGGCGGTAAGGAGTGCCACCACTATTTCCGTAACCGCCGCGACCTCGTGGAGCTCCACCTGTAGAAGAAAAGAAAAACACGATTAGTGGTGAGAAGAGCAGGGTATTGGATTGTAGTTGTGGTTTAGAAGGTCTACTTACGTTTGTCACTCATCGTGAGAAAATGAGGAGAAAGTCTAAACCGGAAATCCGAATGAAGGTCTTGTCAAAAGGCAGAGAGGCTTGAAAGCCAGAAAAGGGAAAGAGACTTGCAGTCTTTCAGTTGAGCCGTAGGCTTGATGAGTTGAGAAGAGAGCTTGGCTTGAAGATGTCTTTAAGCAAAATTGTGATGCTTTGGGCACTGGTGGTTGGGCCACTTAAATAGAAAAATCGCGTGGAACCGTTAACGATTCGGGCTACGTGTATTTCGAATTCGACTTGACTTTCTATTTTCAAATCAAACTGTAAAAGTTGAACTGCGCATGCGTAGTAGATAATTCTTTTCAGGAATAGGCGAAAAAATTTGCAAAGTCACAATTATAAGTTGAGTCATTTTCTAAATTACGACTTTGCGTGGCACTTTTGAATGACGTTTCGTTTCTACTTATAGTTATGGTGATTCGTGTTATCCATTTTTAGGAGAAGGATTATCTAGGCCCTATCTAGATTCTATTGGATTGTTTGGGAGTTTGGAACGTTTGTCTTTGCGTCACGTGCAACGTCAAACTTTTTCTAGAATATTCGTACTCGTGTACTAGTGAACGTTCGGGGGAGGATGAACAAGGTCATGACACATGCGCAATTTCAGGATATTATCCCTGACTAATGATCACTGCCATATAAGGAATGACAGTTAAAAAACTCTTTTTGAAATATGATTCCAAGTTACCTTATATATAGTGACTATAATGAAATGTTTAAATGGTATAAATAAATACATTATTAAACTAAAATTTCATGATTTTCATTCTTTTCGATCAATTTTTTTAAATAAACCCATTGATTATATTAAGTTTTTTAATTTTCTTGGCCTCAAGTGGTTTTCACTGTTAAATATCATAACTATGAGCCCAGTAACCATGATTCAAAAGGTTTAATCTATCATGCCTATCCAATGACGACTTTTGTTCATTGCGGTTCTCATTTTGTAAATACACTTATATTACAAAAGTTAACTTCTTATTGTTATGTTGGGTAAATTCAAATCAAATATTACAGAATTACTTACCTAACTACATTATTATTGTATTTTATTAAAGTTCGGATAATCAGAATGTTATTTTTATTTTTCTAAAATTGCAATTAAGTTGCAAGGAATTTTATATAGTATAAAATATTCAAGTTTTAGTAGTTTTCCAAATATCTGATCATGCTATTTTAAAAGGTCATATCTACTTTTACAATTTATTTTCACTTTGAGATACCGCCTGAACACCTTATTGATGTCAACACAATTTCCCTATTCTATCGTATTTTAAATAATAAGCAAAGAAAAATGTTAGAATTTCTTTGTTTATTTTACCTTTCTAATTACTGATAGCATATTTTAAAAATCAAACTTATTTATTTCTAATTAGCTAATTGATTTACATACTATCTAACATTTTTTAATTAGAAGGATATCAAATTTGAAATTTGTTGTTGAAGACAGTTGTTTGACAATATGAAGGTTTAGATTTTCAAAAAATTCAGTTAGATTATAACGGTGAAGCTAGTGATGAATGTAAGAATAAGCTTGCTAATACAAGAAGATTCATATTTAATGGACTTAAAATTTTTAACTTTACTTTTTAAAATCACTTTTCAAACTTTTGAAATGCTCTTGAATTGTTATTAGAGTTTATCAGTTTTATTGGTTTATTTTTTATATTAAGACAAATTCAATTAAATTTTTGTAAATTCTTATATGCTTTCTGATTATGTTTGAATTCTACGTTACGTTCAATTTGTTCCATGTCATTTGTGAAATTTGGTTAGTGTTTGTCCTTAAAACTCTTGACTCGTAAAATCGGCAGATATTTAAATGGTTTCCAATTTTTATCAAATTATTATAAATCTATTATTTTATTTCAATCTTCCTACCTTTGTTTAATCCAAAATTCCAAGGCAATGAATGCACACAATGTTGCAGTGAAACATATTCTCCGAACGGAACTAACTGCCTTGAGACTCTTGGTAAAAGTAAAGCATGAAAATGCTTAATGCGCTGGATAGTAAAATTATTTTGAAAAGCATGACACGAAGCAATTTAATTCAAAGCTTTAACATCAATTTGTTGCAAAGTATTCATCGTACAAGGAAAAGTCACTGATGATTCGACAATTTTATTATATTTGTGCTTAACTTGAGAATATTATTGGGTGACTTTTCCATAATTCTTAAATAGGTTCATTCCTAAATTGTCAAAACAACATTGAACAAGTTTTTAAAATGTGAATTCGTTTAAATTTTAATTGTTTTACTACGTTTTTCTTAATATTTCAATACATTTTTCTAAATTTTCTAATTTACAATTTAAATTTAAATTTATATTAATTGGTCATAAACTCTTGTTTTGTGAATTGTATGGTAGAAACTTTTATAGGATATACGGGTCTTGACTTAGATTAATGCAATTCAATTCAATTCGGGTCTATTAGTAAAAGCTCTAGTATTAATTCAAATGTCTATCTGAATTTTCGGCTTGCCTTTTTATCTGACATACTTAAATGGCTTCAGTTTTAATTAAACAAATTCGTTTATTATGTTTACTGTTTTTAACATCTAAAATATTGACTAAAATAATTTTCAGATTTCAGGGTAATGGTATTTTTGAAAGGTTAAATTTCACTGTTGTCAATTTATTTTTTGTGGTATCCATTTTTAGATCCATCACAATTGCAAAAAGGTTACCTCACTAGCTACAAAATTTTTCTAATCGACTAAGTAATATCATCAACTTTTCAATAACTCTTATTTTTAGAATTATTTTTACGCATTGTAAACGCATCAAATCTTTGTCAAGAATAAAAATAAACTACAGAATATAGTTGAAAATTAAAACAATCACTGAAGAATTGTCAATGTAAGAATGTCACAATGGAATAAGCGATATATTCGTAATGAGTCATGATGATGGTGTCAATTAAAAACAATTTACTACTCTTGAAAATTCTTCGGTTCGTTGGTAGAAATTTTTCTTCTTAATCACAAAGGTATTGATAGTTATAATTAATTTTTTATGTATATTAATTTTTCAAAACAAATACCAAACTTATTTTTGTAAAAAAAATTATTTTAAACATATCCAACATTTATTCTTTCTTTGTAGCAATGAAAATATATTAGTTCAGTGAGACCGTTAAAACAATTTGTGTATGACATGTTTATTGGATGTGTTTTAGTTGTAAAGTTAAAAAGTTAAATTTATTTCTAACTTTCTGTTGACATTGTCAAGGTCATTTGAATGTACAAGTAGGATACAATCTTCAAAATATAATATTTCATTATGTGTTTTAATACAATTTTTTGTTTCTTGTAATCTTTATATTCTCATTATTACTCGTACTTACTTACTAATCGTACTGTATTTCAGTTACAAAAATATTAACACAATCTGTATTCTATAAACCTCTTTTGAATCAAATTTAATCACAAGTTCTGTTGGTTGGTTTGTTTGTAAGTCAATTGGCACATTAAAATAGAACAAACTGTGAGTGTCATCATCCACAACAATGTGTGTCGAATTGAAGCATCTTAGACCATTCATTGGCTTCATTTCACAATAGCCTGATAGGTGATATTCAGTGGAACTGTTTGAATAATATCTAGACCATTAGTCTCTATATTCAGACGCTCAATTTTAGAGAAATTTAGAAAATTGTATGAGAAGCTAAAGTAGTCTCTATTTTTGTCAACACCAGCTGGTATGCTTTTCTCTTAATATTACGTTAAAATCAAATTTGGTTTTACAAAAAAGGTTACCTATAATATACTTCTTATATATAAAATTGTACAATTGCTTTATAATTTTTCAATTCGGTGATATCTCGTTCCTGTAATGGAGGATCGCGATAATTATCCCCACAAGTGACTAAATCGACTAAATTATGAAATATTTCCAACCAACCAATTTTAGGATAAATTTCACTAATTTTAATTAAAGGAAATATATAATGGTACCCCTATAAAAGATCATAAATCAAATAAATCATTTTTTAAATGCCGTTATTATTATTTTTCCTCCAACCATGGCATTTATTACCTTATGTGTATAATACAAATCTATTTAGATAAAAATTCTTAGTTACTCCTCAGTTACTTTTAGTTTCTCATATATATGTTGCAAATGATCAAATATGACAATTGTTGGTTGTTTGTTTACATCAAATTAAGACTCGGTTCACAAAAGGTAAATCTATGATAATAATAACAAAATACTTACAAAATAAATATCTCAACAGATAATCCAATTTGACTCTCTGTTATCACAAGTTGATCAAAACGTAAAAACACACCTTGTTATACAAATTTTGTTAAATTCCATTAAAACGATATTCAAATTGTGTATTGTGTTGAGATAATTATTTTGTTCATGCAATTATATTTCCAGAAAGGTATCATGAGTCAATATTGGTCCCCAAATAAAGCTTCCTTACAAAAACAGAAAAGGTTACTAAATCCCACCCTTTTAGGCTAAAACGTTGTTTTCACTGCATAACCGTCGAGTCTTTCCTTAAATGAGTTTGATAACCAGAGTCTACCAAGTTTTTAAGATTTTTTTAATTATATTTTTTGGCTATATATTCTATATCACAATTAATTTATTGGTTTACTTTATCTTTGCAAAAAGGTTATCTTTTTACTTAACAATCTTTTAATGAAACAAATTTAATTTTTGGATGATACCACATGTGCACAGTGAGCAAAACTATTTCGGATCTGTAATCGCTTTATTTGTATTCCTAATTACTGAAAATATTAATCAGTGTTTAGCTTGTGACTATTAAAAGGTGATATTTTCTAACATTTCATTAAATCCAAGTCTTTTAAAAAGTTTTGATTTTTATTGATCTGATAAATATAAATAAAATATATATCTCTTAATATGATTTGACAATTTAAGCAGAAACACAAATACTATCCAACAATTGATTTCAAAGTAGTGTATTAAGCACTTGAACAAACAAAGTATTCGAATACAATGTGGCAAAAAGTTACATATTTATCACACCATTTGTTAACAATAAAGGTTTTCTATTTTTATTTAATAAAACAATTGTTAACTATATAATGCATCTTAAAATAAGAATATTCTGTATGAAAATTTGATTTGATTCACTTTACTAATTGCTGATCAAATCTCGGTTTTTGTATGCATAATTTCCTGTTTGATACAATCTAGACCAAAAATCTCACTGTTCAGGCTTGTAACTTTGAGTTCGGATAATGTATTAGCAAATTTCTTGTAAACTAACTACTCGTAAACATATACAAAATCTTTTTGAAATCACAGATGAATTTAGCATCCAGGCTTGTTCATCCTCGAAATGTTCGCAATCTCTACATTATTATCTAGAAATATTATTATTTTGATCTCGATTTCAAATGCCTCCAAATTTTGTTTACAGTGATTTTTCAACCGTTTCTACAATTCAAAACGATTTGGAAATATATTCGAAAGCAACTTCAATCGATAGCAAACAAGTTTAGATCAAAGTTGTCGTTCCAACTGTACCATTTAAATAATCTTGACGGAGAACTTGGCTGAAGACTCTACATTGACTCGAGATTTTAATTCTATAGCTCAAAGATACAGAAAATGGAAGCAATCCCAAAGGTTTTTTTGTTTTGGGTAAATCGATCCCCGTGTATTTCTATGAAATTTTTATCACAAACATAATTCAACTAATTGTACAGTGAGTAGATAAAAGTTTTTTATATGGTGTAAATCTTAAATTTATCTTTGTTAAGAAAATAAGTTTTTTTAATTTTTTTTATCTACTCATCTACTTAACACACATTTTTTTTGCGGTCAGAGGTCACAGTCAATTGATAAAAAAGTATATCATCTCAATATTCACAATTAATGTGGCATATTTAATATCACTCGAGGCATTGAGTATTTATCTGTTCATGGAAATTCTCTAAAAAAAGGTAAAAATTTTTATTTAAATTGAATTTGAGTGAGATCTATCTAATTCTTTCCATACTTTTCATTACATTAACTAAGTTTTAATTGAAAATCATTTATTACTTGATTCGTTTATTTTCTAGTGGCGTCTTAAGAGGAGATCACGTTCCACAAGAATAAGCACCGAACTATAATATAGACCAAATATTGAAGAATAGTTATTTTGTAGGGAGCTCCAGAAATTTCAAGTGGATAATTGTTTGTTTAATTTTTACAAACTTTTTACATCATTGCAATAGTTTTCATAATATTGATTTTTGTATCAATGGAATTAGTTAAATGTTTTTAAAGGTCTAAATATTTTTTAATACTCGAAACGGTTGCTCGTGAGTGTTCTTCTTACTGTATTTTACAATTGAGATAGTTTAGCTTCAAACAGTTTTCATGTTTCAACTATTACAGAATATACAAAAATGTTTTGATTTATATCACTATTTCTTGATTCATTCTTTGACTTTTCTTATAACGGCACCATATACATAAGTTCTTTAGGTTCAATCACGTTGGATTAAAGGTAAACAAAATACTAAAAGTTTTTATTCGTGTTCAAGGTCAATTCGGGTCGACTTCTTTGAAAAAATCAATTGTATTATTGGCATTCACAAGTGGTGAATCAAAATCTAAATTGTCACATTCAAATCACCACTAATCCTACCAACCATCAAATGTGTTAGTTACTTGGATTAATTCGATTTTCCAATAATTTTTTTCCAATTTCTAACAGAGCTATTTCCGTTATTATCTATATCAAAATCTAAATCTCTAGTATCTAATCAACACGTCTGATGAATATTGCAACAAATCGATGGCTCAGAGATGAATGATGAATCTCTTAATGAATAAGCTTTATGTCTTTTGAATAATTTAATTTGTATGTGTAATGTTATGTTATGTTTTTAAAATGGTTTTTAAGAAATTGTTATCGAAAATATCATTATTTCGAAATCATATAAATTTTTATTAAATTGAATTAATTGTTTAACAAGTAGTCCATTTCTTGAGACTAACATTTTGAATTTCATTTTCGATCTGGTGATGTCACAGGTGGTAGAATACATTGAAGTAAAATACTCTTTTTCTGATCTAACTGATATACCTAAAAAGATAATCATTATTCGGATCGGCACAACTTTAAAGAAATTTCTTCACGACTTTTTCGACATGATGTTGACATGAGTGTTTTGGTAGTCCGTCATATGATGTTATTTATTTAAATCACTTGATAATTTGAACAACGATTATTCTAATTGGTCACTCGCTTATTTTCATTCTGAGTCAACATTTCAAAAACATTCCAGCTCATCATCGTATAAATTTCATCTTCTTAACAGTCATTTTAGTTTTTCTGGAAACCACGATGCTTTTACGACTTTCACATTGTCAAATTTTCCGATTCCAAATTGGATTTGGAACCGATGAAGTAGGAACAGGAAATGATGATGGCAGATTCACCGTTGTAGGTGGTAGTGCTACGGGTGATGAATTCGTTGCAGCCGCAAAATCAATGGAGGGTCCCGACGTGATTGGAATTAGACAAGGTACATGAAAAGTAGTGGAAATGGGTCCAAAAGGATCATTCGATCCTGTAAAAGAAAGCGGGGGCATGTTCTGAGAACTTTTCAATTACAGACAAACAAAATAGAGAAGTTTTTCTTTAGAGACAGGTTAACACACGAGAAAGGCAAAACACGAACAAGCTTCGACCATGTGTTTTGTTGTTATGAAGTAGAGATAACACAAAACATGTATAGGCGCGCAACAGGTTGAAATTGTCGTGCAAATTCAATTGGTTTTCCCATTTAAACTAAATTATACTATTTTAACTCTGCCTACTATATCTAAATTAAGGAACATGAATAAATATTTTTTCAAATCAAAACAAAATCACACTTACGCAGAAATAGTTTTCTGAATTTTAATATCCAATTATTATATCATGATGAAATTTTCATCTTTGAATTCAACATTTTCTTGCTTGAAGTTTACAGTTGTTCCCTAACTTTTCTTTTCTTTGGTGTCTTCTCTGATAAATGGTAAATCTAGAATTTCCTAATTTAAGGAATTTGGTATTCAAATTGATTTTATGATCAAAATTATTTTTATAAATATTAAATGTTTGAATTTATGATTTATCATTATGCCTGAAAAGTTTTATCTTATGATTTGTTTATGTTTTTGAGTTGCTAACAAATTGAAATTCATTTGTGAACAAACTTGTTTCCAAAAAGCTTCCCACTCCAAACACATTCTACCAATGTCGTATCTAATCAACTGACATTAGTAAACAAAGCATGTGGTACATTGGCGTACTCAGAAGATTATCGAGTCCCCTGCCTTTAACTATAGAACGGGGCCTCTGCCTTTAATAGTGCTGTGGTCGTAAGACATACGAAAAGAGGTGGTTCTTACTCTGCCTCTCACTGCATTGTTGTGGGTTGTCGAGGTGGACCTTCTACAATGCAATTCCTTACCAGCCTTGAGATATTTATATAATAAGATATCTTTACTTAACTTACATTTTGTTTAACTTGATCTTACTTGTTAGTATCGATCCATTTGGAAATCAATGGTAATCTATATATTAATAAGTCTATGACCTTACATTAGAGAGATTACAAGACAGGACTTGACATATGATAACTAAAATTGACCAACAAACATGTGATAATTTTATTTTATTTGTGTTTTTCTTTACAAGCTGTTCCTAATTTAGTGAACTAAAATTCTAATCTAATAATTCTATTTAATATATATTTAATTATTTTCTTTTTAATTCAAAATTCTTACATTGGTTTCGTCTAGGATTTTCTCAAAAGGTTATTTCCATTGAATTCTGATTCTAGGCATAGCGACCGCAAATGTGAATAACAATTTGGTCCAACAGTTGATTCAAATTAATAAAATGAGAAATGTTGTTTGTGTTTTAATGCAAAGTAAGGTTGCTATCTCGTAAATCTTAATAAAAGGTTTTTAATTTTTTTCTCTGTCTAATATGGCAATTCATTCAATTTAAGTTTGTTACAATTGGAATACATTATTGGAACAATTCGCGTTTGCAAAAGATATTAGTACAGTGTTCTTGATATTCGTATATTGATAAAAATGGTTGAATATATATTTGCAGTTGACTTCACTGCATTGACTTTAATGACTTCCAACTGTTGAATCGAATTTGAATTTGGTATATCAAAAAGGTTATTTATCTATTTTCAGTAATTTCATATAATAGTGGCAAAGTAACAATTGTGCTTTGCGATTAATTTGACTAATTATTGCACTTTTGGAACAGCTTTCTCAATTGTTCATGAAAATTTTTTTCAAATAAAATAAAGTTCAATTAAAAATGGTTCTTTTTAAAACTTATTCCCTTGCTCAAATTATAATTCACCGGAAATTTATTTTACTTCATATATAAGATCTATTATTATTATTATCATTTAAGCCAATCGATTTTTTATTTTTACTTCACAAAAATAACATATTTTATTTCTTGTGAAAATTGTATTTTTCTTCTTTCCCGAAGTGTACTTTTGGATGATTAATTAGAAAATTGTACTTGAAAAGCCGAATAATGAACCAAATTTATTCTATTAATTATAATTCATACTTATTTTGAAATAATTTTAATAGTTTTTTAGATAATTCAGAGTTTTATTTATTTTTTATTTATTTTATTTATTTAAATAAAAAATAATTTAGAGTTCACTTAGGGTGATTTTCTCAAAAGGTTACTTTCAATATTAAAAATATATTATCTAAAAATATGATTAAAATTCTGATTTCACACCATCTCAATGTGATCTACGATCAAGCGGACGTTGTTGGACATGTGAAACAGAATTTTGTCAATCAAACACCTCACTTTCTGTACATTTTCACAATCTACTCAATAGCACTGTTCTATGGCATATTTGGTCTGACATATTCGAAATCTTATTTGGACTTGCACAGTTCACGGCAAAGTCCGTACATGTTCAACCATGCCATCTTCCAACCAATCACCTGGCCCCTAATGGACATTGTCATGTGCATCAATGTGTGCTCGAGTATTTGTGTCTATCTCAATTTTGTTTGTGTCACAAGACCAATTGAATAGAGATTTCGATTTTCCTATCATCGCAAGACAAATCTGACGATTGAATCGAAGAAAATTTATCATTTCAAAACAAAATAAAGAAAACTGTAACATTTACTGAGATTACGTTTACTGTTTTCTGTGTTTTGCACAGTTACATCAATTGTTATGTAAATCGAGTGCTTTCTTGGAATATTGTTGAGATTCTTTATTGGTCATGGATATTTCCTCAATTTATTTTCTATATTCTTCATTGTAAGTATTATTTGTTAAAATTAGACCTAACCTTCTATTTTAGCCTACTTTGGATATCCATTCTATGTAATCTTGGCAAGCAGATGTGTGAGCATTCAACAGAAATCTCTCCTACAGCGCATGAGCGTCTTTAACGCGAAAAGTGTACCAATAAGCATTTGTCAATTAGATTGTATCGAACATTCCTCAAGTACAATTATGAGTTGAACTCAATTTGTTCATATCAAAATGAGTAAGTAAAATTCTGGAGCAATTATCTCACTATCCTCTTTATGGCTTTTATCACAATTCAGTGCTACTGCTTAGATTCGCTTTTTTCGTGAGCCAAATGAACTCGTTTCTCAAGTTTATCAATTTGATGATAAGTGGACAAATGTTTGTTCTCTAATTTGTGCTCATACACGAGTGTGCGCAGATTGTGCGGCTTAATCGACGCATTTTGGCACAGAATGTTCACTTTCTAAACAAATTCAAGAGAAAACGCATTCTTGTTCAACAATTGTTCAAAATGAAATCTCTTCAAAACAGTCGACTCCTGTACTGTTATGCTTTTCGAGTGTTTGGAAATTATCGGATCACTTCCAAAACCTTCTATACGGTAAATATATTTCTGGATATTATATATTTTAATTAAAATAATTATTTTATAGATATTTTCCTATATTAGCGTCTTCTTTATGTTCATCGTCAAGAGACAATATAATGATAAATGAATTTATTGTTTCGCTGTTAATGAACGTACAAAAAGAATTTTTTGAAAGGTAAAACATTTGTTTTATGACCATTTCCGTTGCACTATTCATTCTAAAATTCATTGTTTCATATCAGTCTGACTTACAGAATAGTTTTAAATACAGATAAAATGCCAAAATCGTAAAACAAATTTTCGATTATATTAAAAATCAAATTTCTTTTTATACTTATTTTTAGAATTTCTTTAAGCTGTGCAAATTCAGATTGATTTAATTTTTCAGTTTATTTAGCATGTTATGACAAACGCCAATATAACTCTAATAAAAGGTCATAAATCAAATAATTTATATTTTTTTAAAATGTTTTTTTATTTTTTTTTCTTTCAGCTACAACATTTATTTTTTAATGTGCATTATAATAATGTTTTCAGATATAAAAAACTTTTCCTTTACATTTAATTTCTCATATATATGTTGTAAACGTTCAAATGTGACAATTCTTGATTTTACGTGACAGTACTTTTACAGTTCAAAAGGTAAACCTACATTAATTCGATCTATCATTTTTGAATCCAGAAGTGCCATTCACAACGTATGTCTCAATATCCTTAAAGACACCTTTAGTATGACACCTGAAATGATCGAACAGATGATGATCGACTGCATTAAGGATTCCAATGAAATGTTCATTATGTACAAGGCTTGGAACACTTCAATAATTTAGTCAAAAATATTTAACTTTTTTGTCAATTGTATATTTTCATCATTATTATTAATTTTTCTCTTATCTTTCTAAACTTGGTATCTTATCAATCCTTTCTATGTATTTTCTTTTTTGATTACTAAAATACGACTATTAAAACATATTTAACAATCTTATATTGAATCAGAAATTTAATAGATTTATTTGTATTTCTAATCACCGAAAACAATATTATTCACATCCCGTTCACAATTACTGTTTACAAAATATAACTCGAAATGAAATGTGTCGCACGACAAGTTCGAGCTTGTTCATGCAGTTCTTGTGAAAATTCGAAGAGTTTTTTTGGGTCTGCCAAAAGGTGATTTTTCATAAACTTAAGTTAATTCCAGTCTTTCAAAATGTTTTAATTCTTCTTGAACTTTAAAATTTAAATGATTTGACAAAATAAACAAATTAAGATACCAATACAATTCAGATTTCGAATTTTGTAGTGTGGCTCGAATAAACAAAGTATACGAATACAAACACCAATATGGTAAAAAGTTTTGTGATCAAGCTTGATACTTTGACAAAAGGTTTTCTATTTTTGTTAAACTAGATTTACTGCAAGCAGTTCAGCTGAGCGATAATTCATGTACGGTAATTCGAACCAAAATAAGAGGTAAAATATGAAATTGAACTCATTAAAAAGAATATATCATTCTTACTTCTTTCCCTTCTCGCTTCTCAGTTCGCCTCCACTACAATCTACAAAACGTTATTTCCCGGGTAGTCCAATGCCATTTTGAGTAGAGTGATGGATAACTTTGAATTTTAGTTAATAAAGTTTGTGCACACACATTTTCGGATTTCGGATGAATTAAAGCAATAGTGTCTGGTAGAGTGAATTCACGTAAGATAAATTAAATCAATTCGATGGCAGGCAGTTATTTTTATCTTGTAAATCAATTCTAATGAAAACATGTTTTTATTATGAGTAATAAATTCTCAAAAGAAATAAAAAATAAAATTATCTCTATTTAAATCAAATCAATAATTGAAATAAACAATTTGAGTCTAATTGTGTGGAGAAAAGGTTGACAATTGTTGTTCAAGATAGCGAAAATTCACTGAAGTTAACTTTACAATTTTGGCATTCAAATGTATGTGTTTGACACGACATTGAATGTGTGAACACTAAATGACCATTGCACTTGTGTGCACACACAGTGACTGATGTGCCAAAATGTCTCCTCGCTGGCCACATATGTTACCAATTGGTTGCCTCTCCTCTTCTCTCACTTGTCCAAGCTCGTTAAGTTTAAGGCGAAAAGGGTGTAATTCGATATGCTTTCCTTTTGCCTTATGCCATATGTTGGTGCGGGGTGCGCAACAAATTGTATTATGTAATGATCTCACATTATAATGAGTCTCGAATAAAATACTTTCACTTAAAACAAATATTTTTTTGGACCTAACCAAGAACATAGTGGGAATTAAAAAAATTCAAATAAAATTGCGTGTTCAAATAGTCAATAAAATGTCTCCTTATATCAATCATTTTTTTATCTGATGAACATTTTCTTTTTGTAAATGGTTGAATTCAAGTGGGGCCTGTGTGTTTGTCAGTGCTTTTAAAGTGACATACGACGCGTATGATACGAGTGTCACAAGTAAATGCGTGTCAAGACCGACCAAACAGCATAATCACCCTCGAATGTAATTCTAATTTATGACCTTCTCCCCACTTTCCTTCTTTATTTTGCCTCTCTTTCGTTTTATTCATTTTTGTAAATTATCTTTCTGTTCTTGTTCCTCAATGGAGTTTACATATAAATAGAGAAATTTTGCATCAATTAAATATCCGTTCCATGCCACTGTGAGTGTTATTTCAAGAAATCAGTAATAGTTTAATTAAATTAATTACATAAATCATCTTTACCTGCATATTATTGATAGGTTTTCAAAGCCCTTTGATAGGCTTCTTCTCTGATAAATATCTGGTCAGCAGAGCCCAAATTGACCTCAGCGGTTGGTCACGTTCTAGAGATAATTTATCCACAAATTCTCCACACATTTACATGCTGAAGTTTCCTTCTACTTTCACTGTAGAAAGAGCATTTGAGCTTCGGCCAAAAGCTGACCTCACTCCACTCACTCCACTCATTCGCTCGCTGGCGCTCGCTCATTCGTTCCGTTCGTTTCGTTCGCTCAGCTAATAACACAACTCTACAATACAACTGAAAATAAGAATGTCCAATATAAAGATTTGTCTTCACTTACTTTACTAATTGATGATCAAATTTCGGTTTTTGTATTCATAATTTGGCAGACCTTTTTGAAACAATTTTGACCAACGTTCTCACTGTTTAGGTTTATGGCTTTGGATTGTGATGACATCAACAACAATCAATTGACTCAAAAGACAATTAAACCACATGTTGGCTATTGAAATGTGGCCATAATTGTACAACGACTAAAAACTATTATCAGCCTTTAAGTTACTTTTATTACTTTATTTCCATTGCATTTAATTTAATTTAAATAATTTAAACTTGAGTATGCCACAATCTGACTTGTTTTAAAAAAAATAATTCGATATCAACATTTTTCAAGGCCATTGTGATAAGTAAACCATGTTGACCAACATAGAATTTTATCCATTCATTTAATTTGATTGCTTCTGTTTTCAAATGGTTTTAATAAATTCATTTTTGTTAAATAAAATTTATTACTCTTAATTGAATTCAAATTCATCCAAAAACATAAACATTTCAATAAGTTACTTCTTCAGACTCGCTCGGGTCTCGGCCTTCCACAATACATTCTTCACTTTCTTTTCTTTAACAGTTTAGGGTAAACCAAAGTGTCGCGTTGGGCTGTGTTTGACCAGATATTTACGCATTTCAGACCTACGACTGCAGCTAGGCCAATTGCAGTGCATTTTCAGTTGAAATGAATCAGTTCATCAAGTGTGTCTTTGTGCCTAACTTTCCGGAGTATCACTGCTGAGTGCAGTGGAAATTCTTGGTAGTAATATGTTTTCATTTTGCCTCGAGTGACGGTCACCTCAGCACAGTTGCCCACGAGATTGCACTTGAACTCACCAATCTGCTGAATTTTGTTCCACAACCGAAGCAGTTCCATTTATTATCGACACACCCGAACCTCATTACCATTCTCCGTGAGTTTATTTCATGTTTTTACTTATCCTTTGTTTGCTTGGAAATATATTCAGTATTCCGGCTAAACTAATCACTAAACGAATATAATGTAACTTTATAACTTTATATTTTTTATTTTTAAATATTCCAATAAAAATATTTTTAAATTATTTGACAATAGTTTATTTTGAAAACTGGTAACTAACATACTTCAAATAAGCACTTGGTGATTGATTAACTTTTGACCCCGTTCGATAATTTTCTCAAATAATCCTAATACGTAAAAGGTCAATCAATAAATAATTTTAACTATTAGTCCAATCTATTAAGCTTCTTTGCATTACTTTTTAATCATAATTTAAAATAAATTTCAACTAAATTAGAGATTTTATAATAGGAGTTTACAGTTCAAAAATATTAATGTTTTCTTAAATGTTGAAAATTACTAATTTGTTTAATGTTAATTTTCTCATTCAACAAAATAACTAGCTTTACTCAAACTTATATTCACAATCGGTCAACTAAAATCACCCAATTGATTATATCTAAAGGTTGAAAATTTATTTTATTTTAATTTTAACTTTGGTAGGACTGGATTTTATTTAAATGTTAAATTATCATGCATTGTTTAACATCTTAGGCATATTATACTTTTTATTATCCATTAAATCTTTCTTGTTTTAATGGTTTAAAGGTAAATAATTTTTACTTTTTCATACGGCTTTCAAAAAAGTTTAACCAAAAAAATTCTACTTTATTACAAGGTCATCTTATTACTAGTCTTAAGTGACGCCGTTGGCGTGAAGTCGGAGCGGGAGTATTTCGAACACTCGTCAATATCAGTTCAATCTTCGACGAGTCATCACAGTGCGACAGACACCCAGTACAGGGATCCTCAAATAAATATGTGTAAATTTTCATAAAGTTTTTCTTTTGTACTTGTACCGATAAAATCGGATCTGAAATCAGTTTTGGTTTGGTACTGTGAAATCGCGAGTTATCTGATGAAAACCACGATACGATCACGCATAGATTATGCGGCTTAGCTTAATTTCACTTTGCAGTTCTGTAGTATGCTATCTACTTAAATCTAATCTTTAGTAACTATATTTTGTCATATAAATCAGACAAATCAATTAGAGAATTAGAGAATTAGATGAACTAAAGATAAAAGCAGAAAGTCATGAAAATTTATATCATGTTGAACAGGGAAGACAAGATTTTAGGATTAAATCAAATTTATTCAAATTCTTCAAGTAAACTCGCGATTTCAAAGCACTACTCAAAGTCCAAACTCACTTAGATTCGGATTCTACGATAAAAAATAGATAAGGAAAACTTTATGAGTGCTTACATATTATTTATTACGGGAACCTTGTATAAGACGTGCAAATTGACTCATTTCTCAATACTGATCTATGTAAAATATCACTAATTATTTTTTATATCTGGTGCCCTTTGACCTTATGTGCCCAAAATCTAATCAGTTCGTCTACACCCACTCCAGAATTTATGGTAAAATTTCCAGGGCGATCCATTGAACCGTATAGACGCTAGACTGCTTACAAGCGTTTGCCATCAAGTGGCACCAAAGGAGTCTCGACTCACAAACTCTCACCCGAACTCGCTACGCTCGTTCGGGTGTAAGTTAGTGAGTTCGCTCCTCCAACAAGGTCATCTACACACTGAGATACCTGAGGTACATTGACAAGATGAAGGTATTGCTGCATGATTATCGATATGGCAAGGATAACAAACTCAAATTAATCTAAGTGGAAAAAAGTGAACCTGTCAACATACACAAGATAGCAAAACTTTGAATTAAGTTTTTATTGTTATTTAATTAAATTTTTCATGAAATTATTTCTTTACTCGATAAGCTAGGTATATGTTTATTTTAATTTACATTACTTTACATTTTCAAGTCTGTCTGTATTTCCAAAAAGGTGGTTTTTAAAATTGATATAAACTAATCGAATTACTATTTCTAAATACAATTCTTTACAATGTATTTGGCTTATATTTAATGCACCAATAAAAATAGTGAATTTCCCAAATAATGTCATTATTTTCAAAAATGGTATATTTCCCAAAAATAAATGGTTTTGAAGACCAAAAAAATTTAATGAATTTGCCACAAATAATTAGTAATTTTAATTTAATAATTTGGTTAATAACCATTAGTTTAATTACAATTTATAAGTCTATTTATCAATAAACAATGAATCTATGAGTCAATATTTCAATGCTTTGTTGATTTTTGCAGGTCTTCCTCTCTTTGACGTAAACATGTTTGCATTAGTTATTGCTTGAGCACAATCCGCTATGAGCACTTTTGCGCTCGAAAAACAAATTCAAAGTCGGAACAACTCTCACTTGTAGTAAGTGCGAGCCCATAAGCATGAAAGTGTCGCTCTTTGTCAGTCGTTCCAATGACAAGTACGGGAAAATTGTTCCATACTAATTTATATGTTGCATCGATGTTAACTGATTCGGATAGTTTAGTTTGTGATAGTAGTCTTCTAGTAGTAAAAAATATTCCGAATTTAGAATCGTCATAATTGAAATAGGAATTTTAATATATAAGAAATGTTGAACATAGGCCTTATCGATGTCATCACTTTCAGTGAGGCTACTTATTGCTTTTTCGAGCAATAGACTGGTTTACAAGTTCGATCAAAATCGTGGCATTGTTATACCAGATAAATAAATTTCATCAATTGCCATTTTTGTTTGTTTGGTAATGCCATGCGGAACTTTTTGATTTTCTGTTGAATGATCATCATGATTTGAGGTGCACTTGTACACTTTGAATGCTGTTGAAGATGAAGGTAGAAATATGTACATTCGGGTAGGACAAATTGAGCTTTCTTTACATAAGTAATAGATTTTTTCACCTTGGCGAGTATTAATTCTTGAATTGTACACAAATTCGTCCAGTGATGTAATGTACGTATCTGCACTCGCAAAAGATAAATTAGTACGTCTCCTCTTAGGTGGTGGAACATTTTCGTCTCCATATTCTTCATCACTTAGTTCATTTTGAATCGAAATTGGTTGAGATGATACATTGGAAACATCCGATAGCTCCATTCCATAAGTAGCTCGATTGCGATGATAATTATGACAAAGTATATCAATTCACAACTATTAAGTATTTGTCAACAGTCGACGACAGTCTGTCGTTGTCAATAATGTACACAAATTGACAGGCATTTGACTATATACACTTAACACAACAATAAATTGTTTAATTAGCCACTCTTGAACTTGAACTACTCATTTACAAATGAGTTACAAATGAACTTTTATATTTGGAAATATTTGTTGGTAGAAATACCAATTATTTTGGGAATAAATTTTTTTGGGACAAAAACCACTTATTTTGGGAAATATACCATTTTTGAAAATAATGACATTATTTGGGAAATTCACTATTTTTATTGGTGCATTAAATATAAGCCATTTATTTAATAGGCTTGATTTTCAACTGGCAATTCTAACCTTAATTTCAACATATGGCAATTACTTTTATTTTATCAACTAATATATATACATATATATGATTTATGAGGTTGAGAAGCAGGTGTGCTGACCCCATGACTTTATGGGACTAACAGCCAGGATAAATAAAATAATATGATTTATAATTTTCAATGTTTGGATTGACAGTGCTCAATAAGCTATAGATCTAATAAAAGGTCATAAATCTAATAATTTATATGTTTTTAAAATTTTTTCCTTTCAGCTACGGCATTTATTTTCTAATGTGTATCATACTGTTTGCAGATAAAAATTTATTTCGAAAAGAATCGATGAAAAGATCGAACAGATGATGATCGACTGCATTTGGGATCCCTAAGAAATGTTCATTAACAGTGCAGGTCTTGGATCCCTTCAATAATTTAGTAAAAATATTTAACTTTTTTGTCAATTGTATATATTGATGTATTTGTATTATTATTATTAATTTTTCTCTTATCTTTCTAAACTTTGTATCCTATCGATTCTTTTTACGTATTTTTTTATTAAAATTCGACCATAAAAACAATCTTATATTGAATGAGAAATTTAATAGATTTAATTGTATTTCTAATCACCGAAAACAATAATATTCACATCCCATTCTCAATGACTGTTTACAAAATATAACTCTAAATGAAATGTGTCACAAGACAAGTTTGAGCTTGTTCTTGCTGTTCTTGTGAAACTGAAAATAATTTGCTCGTGCTTGTTAAAAGGTAATTTTTCAAACAAGTTAATTCCAGTCTTTCAAAATGTTTTCTTGATTTTTAAACCTGATATGAGTTGACAAAATAAACAAACAAAAATACCACTAAAATTCAGCAGATGGTTTCGAATTTTTTTACCGTAGCTTGAATTAACAAAGTATACAAATACAAACACCAATAAAATGGTAAAAACTTATGTGATCAAGCATACTTTGACAAAAAAATCTATTTTTTGTTTAATAACACAACTCTACAATGCAACTCAAAATAAAAATGCCCAATATGAAGATTTGACTTTAATTACTATACTAATTGACAACCAAATTTGGGGTTTGGTTTTTATAATTTTTGCAGACCTTTTTGACACAATTTCGTTCATAGTTGGCAATGTTTGGGTTTATGACTTTAGGTTGTAATGACATCAACAACATTCATTTGATTCAAAAAACAATTAGCTACATGTTGGCTATTCAAATGTGGCCATAATTGTATAACGACTAAAAACTATCATCAACCTTTCAGTTGCTTTGATTACTTTATTTTCATTGCATTTTTTTTAATAACGTTAACTTGAGTATGCCACAATCTTACTTGTTTTAAAAGGATAATTCGAAATCAACATTTATCAAGGCCATTGTGATAAGTAAACCATGTTGAAGAACGTAGAATTCGATCCATTCGATCTTTTTTACTGAGTCGATTTTAAAATGGTTTCAATAAATTCATTTTTGTAAAATTAAATTTATTAATTTTAATTTAATTCAAATACAATTCAAAACATAAATATTTCAATAAGTTACTTTTTCAGACTCGTTTAAACATAAATAACATAGCGACAAAGAAAAAACGGTCTAATTAATTACTCAAAATTATATTTTTCTTATATTGTGTGGATTATTTGTTTTTACATCAAATCTTGTTTTATTTTATCCTATTTACAGATGTTAATTAAATTTTTTCTGATCTCATTCCCTATTGAACATGGCTCACTAAGCACTGAACAGCACAATATCATAAGTTCTGATTCTAAAAATGGACGGTTTTGTCCATGGAAATGTTGATTGAGCTACTAAACCAATTGAAGAGAGACTTCAATTTTCTTATTACACATCATGTACAAGCCAGATCAGACGAATATTAAACCTAAAGGAAACCTCAATTTCAGCTTACTTTGGATATTTCTAAATATAAGATCATAAATCACATAAATTATATTTTTTGGAAATGCGGTTAGTGTTTCTTTGCCTCCAACTACGGAATTTAATACCTTATGTGTTTATAAAAATAAATTCAGCTAAAAATTCTTAGTTACTCCTCCGTCTCTTTTAATTCCTCATATATATGTTGCAAAAGTTCAAATATGACAATTATTGGTTGTTTGTTTCCAGTTTCAAGACAAACAAGTCCCTGGGTTCAGAAAAGGTAAACCTATTATAATTATAATAAAATACTTAACATATTTAACAATCTTTTGAATCAAAAATCATAATTTCACAATTGTTTTTTTATTTCCTGGAAATTACATTGTTGATATGTTAATAGATTGTTTTGAATTCTTAAATTGCATTATGTTTTCAAATCGTATTACGGTTTCTTAAAATGGGTTTAATAACTAGAGTCGACAAAGTTTTTTAAATATTTTTTAATGGTTTATATTCTAATTCACAATTAATTGTTATGTTGACTTTACGTGTGAATCTAACAAGATTTGCAATTTAAGCAGAAAACAGGAATACTATTCAGCAATTGGTTTCAAAGTAGTGTATTTAGACTTGAGCAAACAAAGTATTCGAATACAATGTGGTAAAAAGTTACGTATTCATCGTTCACAATTTTTATCAAAAAAGGTTTTCTATTTTTATTTAATAAAACAATTGCTAACTCTACGTATAATGCAACTTAAAATAAGAATGTTCTGTATGAAAATTTGATTTGATTCACTTTAATAATTGCTGATCAAATTTCGGTTTTTGTAAGCATAATTTCCTGTTTGATACAATCTTGACCAAAATTCTCACTGTTCAGACTTTTAACTTTGAGTTCGGATAACATCGACAACATTCAGTTCACTATCCAAAAAGTTATACTCCGATTTTTACATTATTGTAATGATTCCACAATTGCTCAATTAATCAACTCAATACTATAATCAATCTTTCAGTTACTTTCATTGATTTATTTTTTTTAACTTTTAATAAAATTAACAACATTTATTTTTAAATTAAATATGTCACAATTTGCTTAGTTTTGAGAAGAGATATCAACATTTTTCAAGATCATCGCTACAAGTAAATTTTGATGCCCAACTCGTGATTTGTTTTGGCAGCACCTTAAATCGGGTTTCAAATGGTTTCAATTCAAGGTATAAAAAGTTGAGTTAGGTTAGGTTAGGTTTGTTTGAGTAGTGTCACTAAAGTTGAGTGAGGTTAGGTTAGGTTAGGTTTGTTTGAGTAGTGTCACTAAAGTTGAGTGAGGTTAGGTTAGGTTTGTTTGAGTAGTGTCACTAAAGTTGAGTGAGGTTAGGTTAGGTTTGTTTGAGTAGTGTCACTAAAGTTGAGTGAGGTTAGGTTAGGTTAGGTTTGTTTGAGTAGTGTCACTAAAGTTATGTGAGGTTAGGTTAGGTTTGTTTGGTTTGAGTAGTGTCACTAAAGTTATGTGAGGTTAGGTTAGGTTTGTTTGAGTAGTGTCACTAAAGTTGAGTGAGGTTAGGTTAGGTTTGTTTTTTGTCGAGCGTAAGCGAAGACTAAAAGAAAGAATTCAGAAGAATAAAAGTAGAAAGGTTTTCTACTTTTATTTAATAAAACAATTGTTAACTCTATAATGCAACTTAAAATAAGAATGTTCTGTATGAAAATTTGATTTGATTCTCTTTTCTAATTGCTGATCAAATTTCGGTTTTTGTATGCATAATTTCCTGTTTGATACAATTTTGACCAAAATTCTCACTGTTCGGGCTTGTAACTTAGAGTTCAGATAATGTATTAACAACATTCAGTTGACTATCCAATAAAGTTATACTCGGATTTGTATATTCACGGTAAATTGAGATATGAGATATCAACATTTTTCAAAATCACCGTAAATCATGTTTAAAATGGTTTCAATAAATATATATTTTTATAAATAAAATTTATTTTTAATTGAATTAAATTTTTTATCATAAATCTTTCAATAAGATATTTATTCCGGCTCATTTAATCGAATCAATATCCCTTCACTATTGAACACTGTCCTCTGAACAAGCTTAACCCAAATGTTTGAAAGTTTATTAATATTTTTAATTCGAACAATGTAATGTTTTTTCTGGTTTTCAGATTTGAAACGTGACACCAACATCAAGTTGCAAATGGTTATCTTAATATTCAAATCAAAAATTTTTCTAATTTGATTATCGTTTTAGTAATGTATAGTATTTGAATAAACGAATTTTGTTCTGTCAAACGTCGAAAGTCTTATTGTCGAAATGTGAAACACTTGTTTTGTGATCATCTCCGTTGCACTTTCCATTTTAAAATTTGTTGTTTTATACCATTCTGACTAGGAGAACAGTTTTAAATACGGGTCATAATGGTACAATCGTCAATATATTTATAGACTGCATTACAAATTTACTTTTCTCCTTACTTATTAGACTTATTTACGCGTTTTTTAAATTGAACTTTACAAATTGAACTTATTTTTTTAAATTTTCCTTTTTCGTTAGCATATTAATGTGTAGATAGTAAATATAATAGAAAGTAATAAATAGAATATATTTGATATTTTTTCTAACATCATACATTTTCCGTGTTTGACAAGGTTTACAAACATTTAACCTACTTAACAATCTTCATTTAAATTTAAAATTTAATCAAGCATTCCATATTTGTTCTATCATATTCTACTATCCTAGAAATAACATTGTATATTGGTTGTTTTAATATTTTTGAAAATCCCTTTAATTGCATTACGTTTTAAAATCATATGGACTCGTAAGGTTTCTCTTGAATGAGTTTGTTAACTGGATTGAATAGATTTTCGGGATTTTCAAAGGTTACATCTTTTATATCTACTATCACAATTTCAAGTTTATGAATTTTCCTTTTCTACAAAAAAAAGTTATCCTCAACTTTATAATTTTTGTAACCAAATCATACTTTATAGAAAATAAAATACAGTGACTCCCAAATTTTCAGTTTTGGTTTTGATTTTCATTTCATATCATTGAATGAAACAATGGATTTATGGTTGTTTACAGAATCAATTTTTTTGTATTTAAAAGTCAGTGGAATTGTTAACAAGGTCAATATTCACCAAGTTTATCAGGAAAAAGTAAAACTTGTTGTCCAACTCGCGATTTGTTAGCAATCTATGCTCTTCAAGACTTTCAAAAGGTATTAACCAATAAATTTTTGTTACAAAAATTTGTTTTGTAACTCTAATTGTAATTAATTTTTGCATAAATTCTTCATTATAAATTTCGATTAAGTGATTCTTACGCAAGTTTTCCCTAAAAAGGTTTCTATTCAGTCTCTTGGCGCCACATGAAAGCTGGCTCAATGTTAATCACTAATCACTTCACTCAATTTTTGCAATAACTCAAGTCATTAACACAACCTATACATGAAGTTAAAGTAAGCTTCTGACAACAATAAAATGAAATGTTTATGAGTTTGAGAACGTTTTTATAGTTGACAAATTTGGCTATGGTGGTCTGATAGATAATCTGAAATGCTTGTTAAAAGGTTAATTTTGTAAATGTATCTTTTGATTTTTGTCTTGTTACTATTGAAACGTAATCATCATCATCATCCTTATCTTCTAATCTGTAATATCAAAAATTATTTCGAATTGATTTTTAAATATTAATTATTTTAAATTATTATTAATTCAATTCATTATTATAAATTATCCATCGTTGCGATCATTTTAAAAGGTTAATATATTTATCACTACGTCCGTTATGACAATTCATTGTTATTTGAAGTGTCCTTTTATGAGTTGAATGACCCAATCAGTTAAAAGGTTACTTAAATATTTTCAATTCTTCTTATTGATCGAATCCAATCAAATTACATCATCGTTTTTTCTTATAATTGAAATAACATCTTTAAAAGTTAAAAATTATGGTTAATAGGCAAATCAAATGCTTTCTTATGAAACAAATACCTAACCTTGTAACCAATTTGTTGGAAAATACTTAAGTTCGTTTAAAATTCTAAATGGTTTCAAGATAAAAAAATAAATTTTTATAACAACAGCAAAAATAAAATAATTTATTATTATAAAATTTAAAATAAATAAAAACAACAAAAGACAAATTGATTAGAAATTAATTTTAATTATAAAGTGATTATAAAGTGCAGTAATTGTAGTAATACTTGAATGTGCTCAGGCCAGCTTTCGTACCCATCATCATCATCATCGGCTTGGGATCACTTGCCACCACCAAAGAAGAGCGCAATAGTGAAGGCGATTCCAAAGGTGAGTGCCAGGGCGCCCACACAGATCGCGTACAGAAGCTTAATGTAGCAAGCATGGGTGATGATGCACACGGCGTAGCACACGCAAAACACCACCGAAACGATTAGATTATCCATAAAGATGGCCACAAAGCCCACAATGGTGAAGATGATCATAAAGACGTACATGAAGATCCAGCCGGTCCCCTTAAGCCAATAAAAAATGAATTCGTTCGAGTAACAGATGAACGCCGCCCAGAGCAGACAGCCAAACAGCAGCTTCACCAACGTCTTCAGGCCATCGTCAGCCATTTTGTTTCGGGAGAAGAAGTGGCGAGGGTAGGAGAAGGAGGCGTGAGGGTAGGAGAAGGCGTGAGGGTAGGAGAAGGAGGCGTGAGGTAAGGAGAAGGCGTGAGGGTAGAAGAAGGAGGCGTGAAAGGTGATTTTTGTCGACTGCGGCGAGATGATGACTTGCGGGATAAAACGAACTTTCTACTTTGTGTGTATGAGTGAACACGAGTAAACACGAACAAAGAACACGTAATTTTCTGTTCGCTTTCCTTCTCTTTCTCGAACAGTCAAGAACGGAACAGTCATCACTAACTTTACCAGAAACGTTCTACTTTCCTCGTATTCACTTTCTACTTTCTACTTCAAGTCTCAAGTCTTCTCTCTCGCAACCCTCGCAACCTCTTTCACCTCACCTTCCCTTACCCTTCTCCTCAACAATGGGCGACGACACCGTCAAGACTGTACTCCGCTTTATTTGGGGTGGCCTGTGCATTGGCGCCTTCATTGCGTACACGGTGGAATTTGCGTACGCGGGCCATAAAGGCAACGTTGGCTTCGTCTTTCTGTACATCTTTATGATTGTGTGTGTCATCCTGGGCGTGGTGGGCGCCGTACTGGACAATATGATCATTGCGATCGTCTTTGCGGTGCTCATGAGTCTGTTTGTCATCCTCGACGGTCACTACTATTCGCACTTCTATGCCCTGGTCATAGGACAGCTCGTTTGTGGCACTGCGGTGGCCTATGCTCTCAATGGTGGCGGTGGTGGTGGCAAGTGAGGAGCGCTCCACCCTCTCTCTTTTACAATCTTAGAGTTTAATTTATTATAATTTATGATAATTATTATTGTTATTAAATGATTTTCCTTTTTAAATTAACTGATTTTTAATGCTTTAATAAGTAAATTAATAAATATAAAAACTGATTTTTAATATATTTTTATAAACATTTTAATATTTTTAATAAGACATTTTACAGTAAATTTAGAAAGCGATCTGTGCGCCACCTAGCGTGTTCTTTACTTTAACGCGCGAATTTTCGTCCCAGCGTACATCTACCACCAGCACAACCGATGCAGCAAATACAGCAAAAGCACATGATGAACAGGGCCGCGATGACATCATTTACGATCACGGCAAGTACTTTGATCTTGGGACTCCAGAATGGCTCGTCCTTATGAATGCAACGAAGCTTTTGACTGTCGAGTTCAAAGTCCTCCTCGCACACGCATGCGCCATCTTGACACACCAGAAAGGCGTACTGACGCAGGCCCGGGGGACAGTCCGTGTCGAGGGTGCAGTGTTTGGCCACACACGCGTCGTTGACCAGTTCGGCACCGCTGGGACAGAAGCAGGCACCGAGATAGCAGATGCCGTCCTTGAAGCAGTCGGCTTCGGTGGTACAGTCGGGACCGAGTGGATTCTGGCGCCATTTGACCGTGATGGATGCGGTTGTTGATTCGGTGAGGTCATCCGGCGAAGTGGGTGTGGCTACGTCATCCGGAAGAGGAAATAATCGAGCATACGAAGCATTCGGTTCCCCTTTGAAGTCAGACTTGTTGCCTGTAAAAACAAGAGAATTTGAGTAAGAAAAAAGTAAACCTTACCACTAACTTACCCAAGTTTCCAGAGTTACTCAAGTTCTGGTAACCAGACGCGGAAGGCTCCTGATCACCATCATCACCTTGAACCAGCAAACCCGGACTAAGGAGAAACAACGAAACTAGAAAAAGTAGAAACATAATAGAGATGACGAGAAGTAGCAGTAAGACTTCGAACTAGTCAAATAGGGAAAGTGAAAATAAACTTGAAACTTTCTGGTTTTAAAGTAGAAAAAGTTGATCGAAAGACCGAATTCGAAACGAAACGAACTTTATCGTTAAGGGAAAGGACTTTTGTATTTGTATTTTTTTTGTTCACTTTCAATCAAAGTCATGACAACTTTCATCAACTTCCAACAGATAGCTCTCGTGTTTCTCTTCCTTTCCACCATCATTCCTGGAATCTATCAATCGGACCTTGACAAGTACGACCGTGAAGAGATCCTCAAACACGAACGTCAATTCAAGCGCTTTCGCGATGACCCCTCTCACCTGACCTCTGACTTTTACCGTCTAGTGTACAGTGCAATTCAACAGTTTGAACGATGCAACGTAAAGTATTCCTCCAAAGAACGCTTCAATTCACTGCCATTTGACGCTAAACTCGATCACGTGATTGACATTCTCGCTGAACTCAACTTGGTGCCAACGAATCTGCAAAATCCAATTCTGGACAACGGGATGGCAGAAAATGATTATCGTAACAAGTTTAAAATCTACAAGAATCGTGAGCTGAATTCAGACGATTTCACTTGTACAAAGTTGGAACAATTTCTTGGGGCCACCTTCGATGAGATTCCAAAGGACGATCAAAATGTCTATTTGCAATGTCTTCGAGTTTTGTATGAATTTATATTTGCGAAATTTGTCTCCAAAGTTGGATATCATCGTATTGAGGACCCAATTTCGGATCAAATTCTTAAAAGAGCAGGTAAGTTTTATTCCAAATTTTTCAAATAATATAAAAACTAATTTTCCTAGATGCCGAGTTGCACTCTTCTGACAAACCGAAACACTTTGTCAACAAAGTTGGATATAATCGTGGAAGTATTGAAATCCCAATTTCGGATCAAATTCTCAAGAGAGTTGGTAAGTCATATTCCAAATATAAAAATAAAATAAACCTAATTCTGAATATTAATTTTTCTAGATGCCGAGATGCACTCTTCTGACAAACCGAAACACTCAAATTGGAAATCGAATTTGATCAAATATGGCTTCTACACAACAGTGATTGGCGCCATCCTTGGCACTGGAGCTGTGGCGTCCTATTTCGTTTGGCCATCAAATGGGTCGACCACTGTAAATGAAGAAGCTTTTATGAAGATAGTTTTCACAACTGTTCAACCTCACAGAGAATCTAATATTATTGTAGCACTTGGGATCGTTCTTGTTTGCTTGATTGCACTCTTCGTTTATTATCGTTATTTTCGAGCAAGAGAAAACGCATGAACAAGATTAATAGAATTTATTTTAAATTGTATTTTAAATTATTTGACATTTTGTTAGAATGGAGTTTAATTAAAGGTTTATTTTTATTTAAAATCGTAAACCAATATTTTATTTTGGTTTTTAAATATATTTTATTTTGTTTTTACCTAACTAAGCTTTTGGTCATATTTGTTGTTCTATATTTTAAAACGAGGAATTTTTTATTTTTGTATTTTATTACTTCAAAGAATGTGATTTTTCTGCGTTTGAAACATATAATGCTTAAAAAACATGGTCATCAAAAATTTTCTTAGGATTTAAAATTTTTCCATCAAAACAATTTTCAAAAAAAACATTTTAAATTAAAAATACACAATTTATCACACCTTCTCCAGGTAGAAAAATCTCTTTGGTTTATTTTTCTTTTCTTTTTTAGTCACTGTTTCCTCGCTCTACGACTTGCTTTCAAAGGTAAAATACGTAAAGTTGGATTTTTTGAAAAATTAATTTTTTTCTATCTATTTGAGTTACAAATTGTAACTTACAATCATAAATTGCAATAAACCATACAAAGAAAGAAAAGAAAAATTGTAATTTGGTAATAAAACTACTATATTCGTTTCAATGTTTAGTTTGATGATCTCACTTTAAAAGGTAAAGCAAGCTTTTTTGTAAATTCAATTTTATATTTGTTATAAGCGTTCTATCTTTGCTTGTCAATCAGTGGCATTACAAACTTACCGCCACCTTTAAAGTCACCTTCTCAAGGTATGTTCACCTTTTTGTATACTTTTTTCTACAGTTGTCTTTTAGATTTTAGGTTAACTTCTCTATGTTTTCTAGAACATATTCAAAATAAGATTTTCACAGTTCTTAAAAAGGTAAAAACAATTTATGAAGCTAGATATATTTCTGTTTTTTGAATTACAAACTTAATTACAAAAAATTAAAAAAAACAAAATGAGAAAGAGGTTATAATGTTTGGATACCAAGATTCTTTTAGAGATAAGAAACAATTGTAAAGTTTGCTCTTTTGTTTATTAATTTAAAAGGTAAATAATATGTTTATTCGAATTTATTAGGATTAGTATGTGTGCATTATTTAAAATATTTTGCTTAAAATCTAGAAAAGGTGCTTAACGGTTTATTTCATCATCAATCGGAAAAATTATTTAACATAAACAAGATTTTTTATTGAATTGAACGACCTTGAGTTAGTCATTACCATGTTAGATTTATCGATCGAAATTGGAGATGTACAGTGTATCCCGTATACGGGAAAAGTTAATAATTCAACAATTTTAACACTTCCCTGACAATGTTCAGAAACTTAGGTGTCTATTGAAAACTTTTAACTTGGCCCGGCCAAATTTAAGAACGTCCGGCTAAAGTTGACATTATCCAATCATGGTTGGGCAAAGTAAAGTTTTATTCATTTTAACACTTAATTAAAGACCATTTGAATGGCAAATTAGTTATAAATCAATTAAATTCCATTTAACTACTGATTCCAACGTTGTAAATAGTTTCTATCGTTTAAAAAATATTACTTTTTTTTGTAACGTTTTTAAAGATAAAAATTAATCTGGAGTTGAAATACCATTATTGCGCATAATATTTTTATTTATTTTAAAAAATATCTTACAATTTAATGAATAGTTTTTTTTGTATTCGAAAAAACATTGAACAGCGGTTAAAAATCTTTATCAACATTTTAATAAAGTGTTTTTCAAAAGGTTATAAGTAAGAAACATTCAATTTAGCGCATTTTCTCTGGCTAAATCTTAGGTTTACTTGGTTTACTGTCAATCGTTCACATATATACACCAGTTTTTGTTTTAAAGGTAAAATAAATTTGGTCTTTTGAAATGGGACTTCTTCCATTTTTTAAATTATAAACATAAATTGCAATATAGCATTCAACAAGAAGGAAATGAAATTATTTTAGATACTAAATTTATTTATTGATTTATCATTGATTGATTCTCGAACTCTTGATTAAATGGTAAAGCTAAACTTGATATTTGAATTCAATTTTATATTTGTTTCAGACGTTCTTTCTTTATTTATCTTTATAATCAGTCTGTTTGTTTATAATTTGAGTAACAATTTATCTTTGAAATTCACATACACAAATGTTAATTTAAGCGCTTAGGTCAGAGACGCTACACAACCAAAGTCACGTGACCGCAGACTTCGAGTTTTGAATGAATTCATATTCGTTTATTAAATTGAATCATTTCATAGACTCATTTTGACTAAATTTTCAAATTCTCAAGAGAGCAGGTAAGCTGTATTCTTGATTCAGTTATAATCTTTTACAATATTTCCAAGATGACTATTCTTGCAAACAGTTATTGCCACTGCATAGTTATTAGAGGAGCGAACGAAAAAACTCACGCCGAGCGAGCGTAGCGAGCGAGGTGTGAGTTTTTGAGTGAGCGACGATTCTTCCCCAGACAAATCGGGAGAAAACGGGATTCTTGTGTCCACTGCTCTTCCAAAACCACCGCATGGATCGGTCTGAAAATTTAACATAATGTTCTGGTGGTGGTGTAGTAGTGCATATTCAATTTTGGTCCATATAGGTCAAAGGTCAACGCAGTGGCAATTTTTTTCAAATCGCAAATTTTGTATAGAAATGTGTTGGGACCGAGTGTCAGCACTGGGTGTGTGATGTCAGTTATGACTCATGAATGAGTCATGAATGACACAGACAACATTGACACATAAATTTGTATTATTGGGTGATTCTCCGGTAAAGTTTAATCAAAGGTTTTTATTAACTTATATAACATCTACTTACCTCTTAGTTAAATTAAAAATTTTAGACTTTTAATATTTTAAAATCTTATCTCTTTGAAAGTTATACTGTCTGAGATCTTGATAAAGGTTAAAAAGTTAAAGTTTTAAATTACCCTTATTTACCAATTACATTTACTTGTACCATGATATTGTATTTTAAAAATTAAAAATTAAAAATTTTAAAATGTGTAAAACAGAATGGATTTTTTGGATGCTTTTCAGTAACAGAGAGTAATCTATGTTAGTTTGTCTCTTATCTGACAATATTAAAGGTTGTTTAAATTATCAAATTTATTGCACTTTTTCGACTATATCTTAGGGTCACTTTATCTTAATAATATTATTTGGATAAGGAAAAGTGCGGTGGTGATGGGATCGCTCAAAGGTAGAGAGTGGGACATGCGCAGTAGAGACATACCTTCTACTTTGAGTACAGACACACACAATGCACTACTGACAGTACACATTGACAATCTTAATAATATTATTTGGATAAGGAAAAGTGCGGTGGTGATGGGATCGCTCAAAGGTAGAGAGTGGGACATGCGCAGTAGAGACATACCTTCTACTTTGAGTACAGACACACACAATGCACTACTGACAGTACACATTGACAATCTTAATAATATTATTTGGATAAGGAAAAGTGCGGTGGTGATGGGATCGCTCAAAGGTAGAGAGTGGGACATGCGCATTTGCGACATTCTGTTACTTTTAATGCAGCGGGAGAAGTGGACAACCCACAGTAGCTTGCAACGGGGGGTTTTAACAAGACAACTGCAAACGTGTAGCGGAGAACGGAGCGAGCGAAGTGAAACGCGAAGCGTTTGAGTTGTCTTGTTAAATATTTACTTTACTGCAAGATTTGCATTGTTCTTTAAAAAAAAGTAAAAGGAATTTTTTGAACCAATGAAGCAAAAACAACGTATTAGCCTAAACTGATGGGATTTAGTGGCCTTTAACAAGTCGTTAACGATACTGTCGAGGAAATGGTGAATGAGTTTGAAAGCGCGGTCAGTTTTGTTGACCAATCTGGTCACTTTTGAAATAAGTGTAATTGTCATGCTCCTTAATCTCGACGTGGAAAAGGCTTCATAAACGATACTCTACTAAGTCGAATTTGCATTTTGGTAACTATATAATTGTCACTTGTAATTGTAAAAGTTAAAATAATTTTTCCCCAACGTTCCCGATCATAAACCAAGAACAACTGGATGGTTTTAACAAGTGAACTTTAAATGCATCGAAGAGAGCAGAGCATTAGAGTCGCTAATGCGACGCATTGGGTTTACTTGTTTTAGTTATTTTAGTTTATTAATATATATTTTTCTATCATATGCTTGTAATTTTTTTTTATTTTGCTCTGTCCAAGTTGTATTCAAAAATATTCAACTTTAACATTTTAAAATTGCAAAGTCTTTATTTACATGAAAATATTAAAAGTCTACTATCTCGCACATACAAAGGTTACTTAATTTAAGTTTATTTTTTACAAATTATAAAACTTTTTCCAAATGGACGAGTCAACTGAAGAAAACTAAATTATCATTGCGGCGGTGGTAAGAAGATTACATTGAAATACAACCTTCGATAACTCTCGAAAATAATTCTCGCAATTCTCCAGATTCACCAACAAAGATGTGCCACAGAGAACTGCTACTTTCAAGTGTTCGGTGTTACCAAAAACTTCGCTCTTATTTGCGACTTTTAACTTAACTGTTCGTGCATCTCCCAACCAATCAAAGCTGCTCTTCATTCTATTGTATGTCAAGTAATTTCAGATTTAATTAATTGTGCTCGTGTAGCTTATCAAAAAGGTCAAAATAAATTATTTTTAAAATTGTTTTTAATCTTTCTATTCTGTAAAACCAACTGTCATATGTGCTAAATGACTAAAAAATTATTGTCTCGTTGAAATCGTACACAATAAAGGTTCCAAAACATTTATGTTTCTACTAAGACTTTAGATATCAATTCAAAACTTTATTAGTTAATTTGAATCTTTCATAGTTGCCAATTGAAAATTATTAAATGTTAACTTTATCGAATTGAATTGGCATTCTCTTTTGTAGTTTTCTTTAAAAGTTTGTAATCTTTATATTTTTACTGGGATTTTTTTTGTATGCTAATCTCTTTTATAAGTTCGAAAATAGAATGGAAGAATTTGGAAGATTTGTAGCTAAAAAAATTTGAATGGGAAAGATTTGGAAGGCTCACATCTTTAAATCTTTTTAACTACAAATGTTTCATTTATTCCAGATTTATTATCTGAGCGAGTCATTTTTTAGGGTAAACTTAAGTGAGTCATTCGCCAAGTTAGATTAAACGATCGAAATACGAGATGTGTTGTGAGCATTACTCGAATGTGATTAAATTCTGACTCACTCATTGCAGAATGAGGTATTACGATCGTTAAAGCTTCAAATTACAAATGAAAGTTAAGTTGGTTGCTGGTTTGATCATTGAATCTCTGTGTTCATCATTCATCATAATCATCTTTCACAGTGCACAAAGTTGCAACTCATGAGCTCCTTAATCCAACAGATGTCAGATTTCACATTTTAGGCCACAACTTTCGAACGGATTTGTCAATTTTAAAGAATGAAAGCGTTTTGTAAATAAGATGAAATATGCAAAAAGGTCATCGCTCTCAACAAGTCAAATTTGTATTAAAACCGTTAAATCTACAATTCCCATATTAACTTCTGGCCCATTTATTCTGGGACGGAAGTGAATTTGGTCAAGTTGGGTAGTGCATTTTAAAGATGAGAAATAAGTCGATATTGTAAACTAAATTGATTGCACTATTTTCATCATATTGTGAATCCTACTTAACATTGAGGGTGTGAACTCACGAATATTTAATTTTGTAAACTCAGGTTTATGTTTATCTTTTTGTAGTATTGTTGGTACTTGTTGTTGTTCCAAACGGTTTTAAAAAATCAAATAAAACTTTATTTTTGGAAATGAAGTTTCATTCATTCATTTGAATTACGAACCTGGAGTCTATCAATTGGATCTGTAAAAGTACGACCGTGAAGAAGCTCACATTAACGTGCTTTAAGTCATTTAAAGCTTTTCTGTTGCAACTCATCACAAGTGATCACTGACTTTTACCGTCTAGACTCTAGAGTACAGAGAAATTAAATAACTTGAACGATGCAAACTATCAAAAGGTTTATTAAAATCAAAAACTGTACAATTTAAAGCTCTTTTTGTGTAGTTCTTTGTTTTATTTTTTATTTACTTTTTCCATAGATAGTTTGACGGTTTTTTAAAAGGTGAAAATCTAATTCATGAAGATTTGATCTATTTCCTTTCTTTGAAATACGAGCATATGATTTTTTATATTTTAATTTATTCATATAATGTTTTTCTGTCAGAATTTAATTAAACGTTGATTTTATTTAAAAATTTATTTTAGAACTGTAAATATGTGCGATCTTTCACAAATTTCCTTAATATAAACCCTGTTTATTGATGTTTATTAATGTCTTTCTTCATACTATAGTAAATCATATCAAAGTATAAAATTAATTAAGTCTTAAAATGCTATTACTGACTCAGTAATACTGAGCTTACTTTTGTTATTTATTTAAACAATGTCTTATAATTTAACGAATTGATTCTTTTTTATTCAAAATACCCTGGAAAGGTAAAAAATCTTAATCAGCATTTTAAAGGTAAATTTTGAATAAGAATTGGAAGCTATTAAGCTTTTAAGAAGAATAAGAAAGAATCTTTGAAGTGTAAATATTTTTCAATTTTTTTCAATTATGACCATAAATTTCGAAAAGTCGCGCATCAAGAAGAGAAACAAATTAAATGAATTTAGATAATAAAAGTAACTTAGATTGATTATTTTTTATTAATTGATTTATTGCTGAATTATTATCAAATCAAAATAGTCAAAATTTACGCAAAAGGTAATGCTAGACTTATTCTTTGAATTCAATTGAAATCCAATTTTATATCTTTGTGATGTAGGAAACTACATCCTTACCAGGCCCTGTACCTAGAATTTAATTTTTCCACCTAAATAGCGAGAATTGGCTATCCACAGGCCATACAGAAGAATCAAAACAAACGGCGGCTATTTCGGCACAAGCATACTCGGTCCATCTTCGAGGAACAATACAGTGAACGCTACAGGAGGATGGCTATTACTACCCCACAATAGCACGCGCAGGCAGCTAGACCGAAAAGACAGCTGAGAGGAGCATCACAGGTCGGCAGGATTGTTTACCCGTCGCGAACAAAGCTCAACAAACAACAATCATCTTGTGAAAATCATCAACTCAACCAACCAAAGTCAACAGCGAATTGACAATTCTAATCTGATCAACTGCCTTAAAAAAAAAAAAATAAAACAGAACAACAACAACAAGAAGAAGAAACAGTGACACGCGACTGAACGGTTCAAACGTAAGTGCATTCACATTTCTTGTTGGTTTGACACGATCAGTCCCCTACCCCTTAAATAAATTAGACTACTAACATACAGTCAAACATGGTTAAGGATAAGATTAAAATTAAACTTGACGAAGATAGAGATAAGATATGGGCGCAGATAAATGAACTCCATGAAAGGGCTGCAGTAGATGGATTTATTCCTTCAGAGACTGAAAAGGATTATTTAATTTATCTTAGAGTAGGTTTTAATGAAGTAAATGATAGAGTCAATAAGTACTGTCGTGACTATAATAAGGATGCTTTTAACGATAAGGACGATCAAAATAGAGCACATGCTCATAGGTTAAGGGCAATTATGGATGTATTTAGAGCGCATAAGAATCGAGTAGACGAACAGAGGAATGCGGATCGAGTGGATCGTACCGAATATGAGTCGGTAATTGATAAAATACAACAGATGCGACTAGAACATGAAAATCAGGTTCTGCATCTACAGCAACAGATTGACAATGAGCGAGCAAAAGTTGAGACTAACTCAACCATTGGTCCGGTTTTGCCTAACATTAAACCCAACCAAATTAAACAGTCTCTTCATAGTAGTTCATCGGTTGTTTGGAACAACCCGATAAACACTAGTGTTGGTTTGCATTCTGCGGGAATTGCAGATGCAACGCATACACCATCTATGGCACACACCAACAGTGCTTCTAACCAACCAATAAGCCCTAGTGTATCCCAATCTGTGGGGATTTCACATACTAATGTTGCTCAAACTGTGGTACCTACCACGAGTATAGTGGGTCAACCAGGGGCCCTTTCTAGTATACAATCCGCAGGGATTGTGAATTTGACACATACACAGATAGGAACATCTAGTTTAAGTTCGAGTAATATTGCAGTACTGGGTTCAAGTGTTCCAAAGCCTAGATTTGATGTACGTCAATTAACCATACTTGAGAAGTTTGATGGATCTTATTCGAATTTCAAACCATTCTGGGATGTTTTCTGCTCGCTAGTCGATGATACAGACACTACAGATGCAATCAAGTACTCAATTTTGATCAAATACTTGGACGCTAGATCAAAACAAGTGATAAGCGGTTGTGGCGCTTACAATTACGCACTCGCAAAAACTAGATTAGACAGACATTACAGTGACAAGAATGCCTGTCAACATGAAGTGATCTTACGAATACAACAACTTGAGGAAGTTAAAGTAGATGATAGTGTAAAAGTATGGAGTAAGTTTCTTTCCATAGTAAAAGACGCATACGAGACCTTAATCGCGATTAGTGCTGATGACAGTTTCCTGAACTACACATTCTTTAGCGAAATAACAAGTAAAGTACCGCAATCAGTAATTAGGGATTACACCAACTTGTTCACTAATAGACAGCCAGTAGCTATTTTCATCGATTTCCTTGATAGGCGACTGCAACAACTTTATCATGAAGTTGGCATTACTAGTGGTAACTATGGTCTGGATTTAGATTCTGAGTTAGACTATTCTGAGGATGTTAGTTCCAATTATGCTGATACTGAGGAGTTTCATGAAGAGCAAATTTCCTTATCAAATCGGAAAAGGAAATGTGAGTTTTGTGAAGGAGAACATTATTCAATCAGATGTAGATCTGATCAGACACCACAGGAGAGAGATGCTATTAGGAGAGATAAGAACTTGTGTCAATTATGTTTGAGAACAGGACATGATGTAGAAGAGTGCATTTCCAAGTACGCATGTCATGTTTGTGGACAAAGACACTCAGAAGTAATTTGTTTCGAAAATCAAATTTCAATTAATCACGTTGAGTGGATTGCAACACCACATCAAGTGTTATGTACGGAGATTTCAGATGGTAATTCGACTAGATCATCTGATAGAATTAAAATAGAAGTTAAGATTAATGATCAATGCATTAAAGCTGCTTACGATACAGCTTCTGACTTAGATTTAATTAGCGCAAAACTTTGTCAAAAATTACGGATTGGTTTCCGTTATTCTAAAAGTACATTTGACCAAGTAGGAGGTTTTGGTCAAGTTATTGGACTTGTTAGATTACCTACTAAAATAGGGAAATTAATTCGATTTGTAAGCTATAAAGTAGTTGATACAAATCTGATTGACTTAATTTGTGGTCGTAACATGATCAAAAAGTTTAAACTAGAACAGAATATTGATCTTGAAGTTAACCAGGTTTTGCCCACTGGTAGAGTGAAAGTATCGGTTTCGGATAATAATACTAACCATACTAACAATCCGAACCTAGAAGTTAGGTCAATAGTGGTTAATGAACATGAATTGGTTCCCAATATTAACAAAGATCGTGTTGAACAACTGGAATGTACGAGTGTAAGTGCGAATGTTCCAAAAGTAAAGTGTCTGAATACGGAAGTTGAACCGTCAAATGGACCTAGAGAATTACTCGTTGGAATGTGCAACCCAACGAAGGAATCAACTGAGAATTTGGAACCAGATTTGGAACCTTTGAATGAGGAGTTAAGTTTAGATGAAGTGCATCAAGAGGAACTTTCTTCTCCTGTAACCGAGATAGCGGATGTTGGATACGATGAAACGGATGGACTAGAATCCAGATCCAACTTAGCAACCGGAAATGAAGAAGTAGACAACACATCGGAAAAGCAACCGACTACCGGTGGTTCAAATGGATTAATCAACGAATATGCAAAAGAAGCAGCGGCAGTCATTGGCGGATGGGCCCTCAGCGCAATGCTATGAATGGAGTGTGCACTGAGACAAATCTGATCAAAACATAACGGACGATGCCTTCTTTAAACGGATTAAATAATGGAACGAAACCGGAAATATTGGCAATGGAATTTAACCCGTTTGCAAAGAATCACATCATTGTTTCGATTTTGTACTCGAAGTCATTCGAGGATTATGAGCTCACATTGGGGCGACATTTAGTGCCCGCAAGAGTAGAGCACGTGTTGATGAATCGATCAAGCGTTAGTTCACACTTCTCTGTAGTCAGGACTATCTTAGAAATGAGCCAGAGTTGTGTAACCCAAGCAAACAGAGTGACATTCCTTTGTCATGAGTTAGGCCCGCGAAGAGCAAAGTGAATGCTATGGCCAAAACATTAGTACCCTAGAGAGTGGGTACAAATGGCAGTGTCAATAAGCCCATGGAATTGTATCAACGGAAGTGGCAGCGACAATTAGACCACAGAATTGAAGAATCAAAGGTGGCAACAACAAATAAGACCACGCACGAGGAGATTAAGGAGATGGATGGATCAGATGGAGATCCTCAGCGACTACGCAAGTCACTTGTCCAATAATTAGCGAGCATTTGTGTAACAAGCTCAAAGTTAGATTCTTGCCCAACAAAGTGACATTCCGACAGACAATCGGAGTGGCGAGCTTTGCAGGCACAGTCCACATTGAAACACAAATTGGCGAGTTAACTTATAGAGTGCTGTACAAGGTCACAGAACAAACCGTGTGACACTTATTGCTTAGTCGAGACATAACTAAGCGATTCAAGCGAGTAATCCAAGGCTGATTGGCCAGAAGACTACTGCTATTTGGGATGATCCTACGATGAATAAGGACGATGAGCATTTGCGGTGAGCAAACAATTGGTCCCAACAATATACCATTTGTTCTGAACCCAAATTGAAGCAAAACATTTGGTCCCAACGATATACCATTTGTTCTGAACCGAAATGAACCAAACACTTGGTCCTAACGATATACCATTTGTTCTGGACCCGAATTGAACCAAACACTTGGTCCTAACGATATACCATTTGTTCTGGACCCGAATTGAAGCAAACACTTGGTCCCAACGATATACCATTTGTGCTGAACCCAGATGAAACAAACACTTGGTCCCAACGATATACCATTTGTTCTGAACCAAAATGAAGCAAACACTTGGTCCCAACAATATACCATTTGTTCTGAACCCGAATAAGCAAACACTTGGTCCCAACGATATACCATTTGTTCTGAACCAAAATGAAGCAAACACTTGGTCCCAACAATATACCATTTGTTATGAACTCGAATGAAGCCCAAGCGGAGTCCTGGGATCCGTTTCCTTTCGTCTTGACGATTGCGACTGCTCTTCACTCAACCGGTCACTCCAAACACTTGGTCCCAACGATATGCCATTTGTTTGGAACCCGAATGAAACAAACACTTGGTCCCAACAAGATACCATTTGTTCTGAATCCGATAATAATCGAAGCAAACTTTGTCAGGCAATAGGCGGCTATTGGTCTGAAAATTTTGAAACAAACTTTTGGTCGCAACCAGATACCAATCGTTATGAAACTATTTGAAGCAAACATTGGTCAACCCAATTATTATGGTACCGCGAAGTAGGACATGGATTCGCGTGGAATTGTAGAAGAGGATTTTGATCTGTAGAGACAGATCATTTGGAAGTTGAACTCAACAGAGTAGCAATGAAACCTAGAAAAGAGAAACCGAATTTTCCGCTTAAAAGTGGGGAGGTGTGATGTAGGAAACTACATCCTTACCAGGCCCTGTACCTAGAATTTAATTTTTCCACCTAAATAGCGAGAATTGGCTATCCACAGGCCATACAGAAGAATCAAAACAAACGGCGGCTATTTCGGCACAAGCATACTCGGTCCATCTTCGAGGAACAATACAGTGAACGCTACAGGAGGATGGCTATTACTACCCCACAATAGTACCTTAACATACACAGGCAGCTAAGACATGAAAACAACTGAAAGAAGCATCAAACACGTTTCTCTACTGTAGAATAGTACGTACATTTTAACAAGACAACCCAAACGCTTCGCGTTTCGCTACGCTGCGCTCCGCTCTCCGCTACACGTTTGCAGTTGTCTTGTTAAAACCCCCCCGTTGCAAGCAACGGGGGTTGTCCGCTTCTCCCGCTGCATTAAAAGTATAATAACAGAATGTCGCAACTGGGCATGTCACACTGTACCTTTGAGCCATGCCATCACGACGACGACGACCACCACACTTTTCCTTGCTCAAACAATATTCTTAAGATTTTCTTTACGAAAACAATATTATTACGATTAAAATTGGATTGTGTACTGTCCAATGGACAGTGTCCATAGTGCATTGAATGTGTATGTACCCAATTGAAAGAATTTCTTTACTACGCATGTCACACTCTGTACCTTTGAGCCATGCCATTACGACGACAACCACACTTATCCATACTCAAATAATATTATTAAAAAGTAAACCAAACGTGTCGCTTATGCAACTTGTTGCTCTACTCTAGCTTTGCGTTTTCAGTTGACTTTTAAACCCCCAGTTGTTCTTGTTTATCATCGATATCATTAAGATCTAAACCTTTTGGTTTTCAAATGGTTAACAATGATACAAACAAAAATGTGATTTTCACTTTGTTAGTGTGCCGTTAGTGAGTCCTTGTTCCACATAAAGAATAAGGAGTATTCTGACATTTACGTCTTTTTCAAAAGTGACCAGATTCGCCGACAAAATTCTTATCGTTTACGAGCTCAGGTAACACACCCACCTTCACATCGACAATCGACAGCGGCGGGTTGATAGTATTGGAACATAACACTCTTCCTCAAATCATGCTTGCATTGGTCTGGAAATGATTGTTTTGGTGAGCGGTGACGCTTCATTGTTTACAGGGAAAATGGTGGTAGTCAGTAGTCGTTTTATTGCTGCAAACGTACTCGTGGTTGTAGTGATTAGTCCTCCAATTGCGCCAGGTTGGTTGGCGATGGCCAGACATGTTGAAAGAATTGCAGTTGAGGTTCTGGTTGGTGGATTTTCACAAAGCACACAATTCCTCTCTCGGTATCGTCGATATCATTGACTACGTACAGTGTAGCAACATCGGCACTGGTTGGCTACGAATACTGGTGGCCATTGTTTTGGCCAACCTCGATTTTGAAGCACCACCGATTTCGTGCTCAGTGTCGTACGTGTACTTAAATTGGCGACACAATGGATTGACTTCCATGAGAGTATCATGCAGCAGTGCCATCAACTCTGGAACACATTTATGGATGAATTTTTGTTCATCCTAGCATCTGTTGCATCTTCTTTGTTCAACACACTGGTTTGATTGTAGATTGGTGAACGAATATTGGGCCCGATGTTGTATAACATATACTTGATGCTACCCTGAATCTTGAAGTAGTAGGTTCTAGGTCCATTCATGTCCATTTTCTTGTAAACAACACACGCAATTGATAATGCATTGCTGTACTGGCGGATGAAGTTGATGAATTGAGAAGACAATGACTGCCCAGTGAAGAGTTGCTTCAACAAATCGTATTATTGCGGCAATGAAAACTTGATGAGTTTTAAACAGGATTGGAACTATTTGGCAGTTGGGACACCTCGTTGTTTTATTTGTGTATGTTATGTTGTTATATATGGAGCCACATTCACAACACATCTCACTCCTCTGACCAACCTCAAATTGCGTGAAATATGTTTGACCATCGATCATGTACTACTCACGGATTAATGCACACTTGTATTTTGATGTGGTGAAGTGATCACTGATCATCGAGTGGGTTAACATTCAAACGTGTAGTTTCAAAATGGAGCAAACAATTTTTTATTATGTACAGTTTAGTAAAGCAATAAAGCGCATTAAAGTCGGTAACAATAAATGGCACACACCAAAGTGAGGCTGTTCGAGAAGTTTATCTAAATACACGAAAGGCTAGTAAAGGAAAGAATAGGTGAATGCAACATGTCACTATTACAATCAGACCATAAATTGAAGACAATAAATTTGGTGAAAACAATTAGAAAAATTATCACGAGAAACCCGAAGAAACATAACAATTGTCTTTAAAGACTTTTGTCTTCAATGTGTCTGTGTTTGTATGAGTGATGTGCCAAATTCGAATGAGTGTGCATCGATTGAGTGGGTATATCAATTATTGACAGTAGTGAGGGTTAGGGGTGAAAGTGAACCACTAATCATGCTAACCACACTCACTCACCCTCACACCACGCTTTCCATCTTTATTCATTAATGAAGTGAAATTCACATTAGTTTTACTTTTCAACACACATTACATTGTAATGTAACATGATTATGCTTAAACGCGAAATTTAGGTATAAAGTTCAAATATTTTCAAAACGTGAATCAATTAATAACTTTTAAGCATACCATTAGATTCAGCGTAAAAAATACTATAAGATTGCATTTTAAAATTGAATTTTTTTGAACAGATTCTACGGGAAAATATAAATTCAATAGAAAATAATATTTTCTGCCTTTGAGTAGTGCTTTTGTTTGTGACTCTACTTCCACTGTATTGTCTAACTTCCACTGTGTCAGTCTTCTATTGCCACGTCATCGATTACTCATCTTGTCTAACGTCTACTGTACAACTATTCCGTGCCTTTGAGCTCTTCCGCCACGACGACGACGACGAAGCTTTTCGACTTTACTTTAATATTATATTATAAAGATTACCACTGTAGTATGGCAGCTGGCCGAGCCACGAGTGCAGTGGTGAGCCGCTGACCTCGTTTAGTAGGCACACACACAGGTGAAAGTGCACAGTACGCTACGAGGGCATTCAACTCTCACCTCAACGTTATGAGGCATACACAAGTACACAGGTAGAGAGGCACACAGTACACTACGAAAACATAAGAGAAGCCCTCACCACGGTAGAAGATGATTAAGCATCAAACAACCTCGTATCATCCACAAGGCAGAATGTCATCGTGATTTATCGATAAAACCTACTAGAAGTTGAAACACTTCATCAAATGTGACACTATTTCAAGGTGTTGCATCATGGAACATTCTCGACCAAAACGCCTTCACCTCGGACGATATACTACCAAGGATGGATGGGAGGCAACTTTCACACCGCAACGGACAGCCGAGACGGGTATATAAGGACGGCTATTTGGCGGCATTATTTCACCGAGCAACCGGTCAACCTGAGGAGTGATCCCGAAGACATCTCACTACTCAGACCCGAGTTGTGGTCAACCTGAGGAGTGATCTCGAAGACATCTCACTACTCAGTCCCAGGAATACCAGAGAGTTCCTAGGTAACGGTCTAAATACCCTTTGACCAAGCTAGGACCCTAGTACCCTAGGACGTGTTGACCAGGCTAGGACCTTAGTACCTAACCAAACTAGGTCCCTAGGCCCTAAGATCGTTCGGTCAAATTTAACGATTATCAACCCGATCGTTACCGGAAGTCATCAACGATTATCAACCCAATCGTTACCGGAAGTCATCAACGATTATCAACCCGATCGTTACCGGAAGTCATCAACGATTATCAACCCGATCGTTACCGGAAGTCACCTACGGTTATCAACCCAACCGGAAGTCATCTTATTATTATTATTATTATTATTATTATTACTAATCATCGGAGGTTCTAACCATAACCTTACGTCACCTGTACTGGGTGAAAACACCTAGAATAATCAGAATAAATACTCAATTATCGCGAGACTTTGAGTTCAATTGATTAGTTGGTCAACAACACACAACCACAGCACCATCAACAACCCCAACGCCATCTGTTGATCACGCTTGATATTAACGGCACACAAACACCGCACAACAACCGCAAAAGTTAGCTAGGCTAGCCAGATTAGGGCAGAAATTGGGTAGACAGGGTCTACCATACCGTTGGTCACGCTTGGGCCCTGGGCCCCTTAATGGTCTAAACCGGGACTGACATCACATCTTTTTCAGAAGTTATTCTTTACTTATCTTTATTTCCTTTCAGAGATGGAACTCGTGATGCTCTTTATCTCCACAATCAACATCTAATTCAATTAAACGATCTGAAAATTACCACAGTGAGGAAGTCCACCTACATGAACGTTAATTCAAGCGCTTCAGTCTAGACCCATTTCATGTGACCGCAAACTTCAATTTTTGTATGAATTCATATTTGCGAAATTGGTCTCTAATATTGAATCTTTTTATAGACGTCTTTTTGTAGACCAAATTTTTGATCAATTTCTCAAGAGAGTAGGTAAGTTTACCCCAAATTCCGCTAATTCAATTTAAATTTAATATAGATTTTTCAAAATGATTCTTAATAACAAAAACGCACCTCAACTTCAAAGTCAAAGTGTAACGTACGTTATTTAGTTTCTTATATAAGATAATTAAGATACGACAATTCAGGGATTTAATTAAAGGTTATTTAAACTGTCCAATTTAGTGCACTTTCTTTGTGAAGATCTTAGGTTCACTTTATATTTACATCTTTACAGTAACAGTTGCTTCTTTTTTTTGCACTGGAAGCTCCAGTTCGGAGCAGTGACGTCCTCTTTCGATTTTAATCAAATCTGTTCACTTGTGTAAATGTAGGAGATTTTGTAGGATACTTTGAAGATTTTTTGGTTCACAAAGTGATTTGTCGACATGATTTAAAAAGGTGAAACAATATTTAATTTTTAAAAATTTGCTTTCTTTTATTACTTTTAAATATAAATATACTTGCAATAAACCATATATTATACAAGTAAACAAAAATAAAGAATATAGAATATCCCAAACGATGTTTCTCATTCAGAAGGCAATGATAATTGAAATAAACTAAAAGGTTTTTTTTACAAAGAGCCACCTGAAAAGGCGACTCAAATAACGTGACATCTGAGATCGACCACGAACCAATTAGGACAAATTTCCCATGTGTCCATTGTAAGCTCCCTAACTTTAAGAGTTCCAATTTCAGTGTCAATGGTAACCAACAGTAGCAGCACCAGATGCCCAATGAATCTCAATAGTTTCAATCATCAGAATATATCTTTTTATTACTTTTTTTTATTGTAATGAATACTTGAAGAGGTTTTTAAAGGTTAAATAAAATATTATTCTTAGAAAATTGGTTTCTTTCCTTTCCTTGAATTGCAATCATAAATTACCATTAACTTGAACCGATCAACTATTCAACAAGAAGATAAAGAAATTATGAATTATATTTCAAAAAATAATTCTAATAAGCTGTTTACAGATTTTCTTTAAATTTCGAAAAGTTTGTTTCCATTTAGATTATTAATATTTTTGTGTCATATGTAATTGTTTGAAATTGATCCATCCAATTTATAAAGGTTAACATAAATTAATTCTAACCAGCTAATTATCTTTTATAATTATCTTTTTACATTTGCTCAAATATATTCAATAAATATTTAAATTTAACATTTTGTAACAGCAAGTTTTTATTTATGTAAAAAATAATTTTTCCTTCACTCTCACTAGTTCACTAAAGGTTATTTTCTTTTGCACTAAAGTTCTTTTGAATTGGTGTCTCCGATGTAAGAAGATTCCTGATGCATGGCGGAAATCAAAGACCACGCTGATTCCTAAGAAGAGGTCAAGTAGACCTGAAGACTACAGGCCTATTAGCGTGAGCAGTCTGATGTACCGATGCTACACTGCAGCACTCACCTCCAAGCTCAACAAGGAGATCAAATTGTCTCAGTTCCAGAAAGGGTTCGTTGACCACGATGGCATCAGTGAAGCAATCACGACTGTGAAACACGTGATCAAGTATTGCCCAAATGCAAGAATCGCTTCTCTCGATGTGTCAAAGGCTTTCGATAGCCTCAGCCAAGAAGCCATCTTCACCACTTGTCTCAATCGTGGCCTAAACCAGGAGAGTGTCGACTTGTTGCGTGACCTCTACTCCGATTGCTCGACATTCCTCTCACTTGGACAGTGGAAAAGTCACGACATCAGCATAAAAAGGGGAGTGAAGCAGGGAGACCCCCTCTCACCTTTCCTCTTCAATCTTGTGCTGGATCAACTCCTCGAGAAAGCTAACCTAACCGGACTCGGAGTTCGATTCAAATCAGGACGGTTGGCAGTCCTTGCCTATGCCGATGACCTATTACTGTTAGCCGAGAATGATCATGACCTTCAAAGGCTTATCGACCTAACGAACGACTTCTATCAATCAGTTGGCTTGAGCGCAAACTCTAGCAAGTCAATAACCATCGGTAATGCTCAGCAACTGCGAATTGGAGAATCTGCCATAAACAGCGACGACAAGTTGACCTATCTGGGCGTCACAATCGATGATGAAAACAAGAACCGAATGACTCGATCTACTATCGCACCACTGCTTGATAAGTTGAAACGCGCATGCCTGCGGCCTAACCAGAAACTCTACATGTTGCGAGTTCATCTTATACCCAAGTACATTCACCGATTGGTCCATGAGGACTTTACTGCCACCATTCTGAAAGATCTAGATCGGGCGGTACGTAATTGTGCAAAAGCATTTCTTCACTTGCCAGATTCCGTTGCCAGTGCATGGTTCCATTTGCCCATCAAGGACGGTGGCCTTGGTCTACCCGAGTTCCGATTCGAAATCCCGATTTTGGCTTACAAGCGTTTGTCTAGGTTTAAGACCTCAGATTCGTGGATAATAAAAGATATTGCCTCATCAAGTAGTTTCAAGGACAATTTGCGTCGTATTGAACGACTGTTGCCACTCTACCGTGATAATCGAACTCGGTTGCTGACAGATTTGGAACAAATCAACCGATTCAAAGGTCAACGGTGTTTCAGCGTGACTGGAAGTTTGGTCAATCGCCATTTAAGCGGGAAAACGTGGTTTTCAGGTCGATTATTCGTAAGCTACTTAAGGATGAGGACGAACTCGATTGGTGCCTCTGGATACGAAACCGAACCGTCTACTGCCATCGAAACTGTCCGAACAAGATCGAGACACTACAGCACATTCTCAACGAGTGTGCAAGTATGGAGGGAATGTACCACCGACGACATAATCTCGCCCAAGACATCATTACAGACCATCTGGAAGCCAACGGGTGGACTGTTTACAAGAATTTCACAGTCAAGAATCGAAGAGGAGAAAAATTTGTTCCCGACATTGTAGCAATCGACCCAAATGGCAAAGACTCACTCGTATTGGACGTTCAATGTTCATTCGAGAATTCAAAATCGGTACTACACGAACGCGACCAGGAAAAGCGAAGCAAATACTCGGAAGCATCAGTGGTAGCCGCAATATACGCCAAACTTGTCGAACTTGGCCATCAAGTTGGATCAATGGAAGTCTATGGTCTCATCTTCGGAGCAAGAGGAGCCATCAACCCAACGACCTTCAACTTGTTGTCGCAACTTGGCATGTCAAGATCACGGATCGGCTCTATCATCGATCTAGTCGCCCGTGAATCCCTCACTATCTACAGGGTCTTCCACTCGGAGGATTCTGTTCAAGCTGCCTAAGGGCAGTTGTATTCAACTCTCTGTTTGTTGTTATTCAATAAATTGATTGAGGACTAAAAGGTTATTTTCACTTTACATAACTTCCATTCCCCATTTTTACCAACAGTAGCCCAACAAAGATCTCCAACTTCCAAGTCTTTGGTATTACTCAAAACTTTGATCATCTGCAACATTTAAATCAAATGTTCGTTTATTTTCCAACTATGCTTTCTACACAAAAGAAACATATTAATTGAGTTCTAGGTTTGTTTTTATTTCACAATTAGATTTCTATTGGTAGTAATTTAACTAAAGGTTTATTTCCTTTTGATTATTTTAAAATTAATTTTTAATTGCTATTTACAATTGAACAACAAGCGCAACTTTGTCGATTCAATATTTCACAATTAAACAGATGATAGTGTTGTGTCGTGATTCAATTGCGTTTATCTAAATAAAGGTTTTTTGTGTGTCATAAACAATGTACAATGAACAATGTGCAGTCAATAATGTTTTTATTTTGAGTTAACAGTTTTTATTGTTTTTCTTTATCTCCACAATCAACTCCAAATTCAATTAATCGATTTGAAAATTGCCACAGTGAGGAAATCCATCTACATGAACGTTAATTCAAGCGCTTTAACCTTTAGTAAAAAGGTCTTTTATATTACAAAGATTTGAAAGAGTCTTTCTATTATCATTTCAAACGTTTTTCAAATGTAATTTAGAAACGACTTTTACTGAATCGTTATACATGGTTGGAAAATATTATTTGAAATTAGCTGATTATTCTATTCTTTTGCTTTCTCTTGTCAACATCACAAAATTCCTAATTTTTTTACAAAATATTGTTATAATCTTTTTCTACAATTCATTTACAATATTCATTTTCGATGCTGAGTTTAGAAATATATAAGCAAAACTTTTGTGATTTCAAAATTCAAATTACAATTTTTAAAGACCGCCATAATTTTCTTAGACATGTAGCTAGCGATATACTTATCTAAAGGTAATTTAAAATTGAAATTAAAATTATTCAATCTAATGCTCTTTCTTCAGGTGTTGTTATGTTATCATGTTTATCTTTTTGAAGTATTTTGGACGATTCAGCAATGCCTAGAGGTTAAAAAAAGGTGAAATGAAATTCTATTTTTGGAAATGAGTTTCCTTTCATTCGTTTAAATTACGATCACGATTTAGATTACGAGTTTAGAAAACGCATTTTTTAACAGGTTGAGTTATTGTTTTTTTTTAATTTATTCTTTTTATTAATTTTATAATCAGAGATTTGAATTACTAAATGTTTGTACAATTCTTATTGCATACCAAACTTTAGTGATCTTTTACACTAATGTACATAGAGCACGATTCAAGCCTTTAAAAACACTAAATTATAAAGGATTCCACTTCAATGGATTGACTTAAAGGGTTTAAAACAACTTTTATGGCTTTTCTCTTTAATCTAAATAAAGGTTTTTTGAGTTACAAACAATGTACATCCAATTTATCCTTTTATTTTGAGTTAATTATTTTTCATAGCTTTTCATTCGATTACCAGAATTGAATCCAACATTATAATACCTTTTCTGAGAGCTTTTAAAAGGTTAAAAGGAACCAAGTTGCAAGTTTAAGTGTATTTCTAAAGCAATAAATTCGAGTTTTCATTATCGAGTTTGTCATTTCAGAATACTAATATCATTATTCCTCACAATTAATTACATAAGACAACTTTCTCTATTATTTCATTGGATCTAGTTACAAAATGACAAAAACTCATTGAAACTCTAAACTAATCTTTTGACCATACTAAGCTTAAGCCGCAGTCCATAACTGTACAATTGCGAAGAATCTACTGTCGAGTTGTTCTAATAGTTTAAAAAATTGTATTGTTCAAATGACAACTTGTGAGGTTACAAAAACCACCACAATTCTGGCTCCGTCTGGTAGAAACTCGCTTGCTTCAAAAAGATTTTGTTTGTTAATTTTATTAATTTTTATTTCTAGTCTCTTGGTAAATTCTTTTGCACTTTATTCTATTAAAGGTTTTTTAAAAATATTTAGATTTTCTAAAAGTCAATCATTGTCATAATAGATTTCAATAATTTATTTTCATGTGACAGTCCTTATGTTCTTCTTCTTTTTCATCGTACTAAAGGTAATACAAAATTATTACAACTTACTTTGGCAATTCAATGTTAAATTATCAAACGTTTTGCGCGTTTGGGTTTGTTCGAACCCAAGCTATCAATAATATGTATTTATTATTTAACAATGGAATTTCAGTTATTAAATAAATTCGATTGATTTTCATATAAATAACTTTAATAGATTAAACAAGACTTAATTTTTGAAAAATCTATTTTATATTTGTTCTAAAGAGTCATTTATGAAACGGAAACTTCAAAATATATATTAAATGCTTTATCTTGAAATAATTTTCCTGATCTTGTTTTTGTGACAAATTAAAAATGGTTTTACAATCTATCATTGCATCCTATTATCATATTTTCAGAAAAGTTAATTTACTAAAGTTCTATTGTCAATAGTCAAAATAATTTTTTGGATCTGGACCTTGTTTCGGATTTTCAAAAGGGTCTTATCTATTTAAATGACTTGAAAGAGTCTATTCAACTGTATTTTGAAAATCATTATTTGCAATTGAGACTTTAGCTGTACTTGTTATATATTTTTAAAGATTAACATTAATTATATCAAATAAGCTAATAATATTTTTGAATTTGTTTGAATATTTCAATATTAAAATAAAGACTTGTTCATCCGTTTGTCATTGATTGTAAAATCAGATCTTATTATGATGTTTCTTCAATCATCAATCACTATCATCCACGAAATGCCTCAAAAACATATGGACGAGTTCGACCGTTAAGAAATTCAAATTCACAAACTGCTATAGCAGTTATAACTACAAACTCGCATTATATACCAATTCATCGGATAAAACCAATTGTACGTGATTTTTTTCTTTTAACGACTTGTGTTTAGTGATATTCAGCAGTTAAAAATATGTTTTCATTGTCTACTAATATTATGTAACCTTAGGAGCCATATTAACCAATCAGTGATTCACAAACTCACAGCTCCAGGGAGCATACATATCGACAAATTTTAAAAGGTATTTTTATTTTAAATTTCACCAAACAAATTCATAAAATTTTCAATTTTCAATGGCAAAAGTTTCCATTTATATTTAAAAATATTTTTTTGATACTTTGTTCCTCACTAAAGATCACTTTATTTTTTACTATTTATAAAAACTTTTACCAGTAGAATGATCCAACTGAAGAAGACCAATATGTCGACCGACTGTGGAGGTGTTAGAAAGAGGAAAACTATATCCGTTGAAATTTGCCATACAAGTTATTCTAAAAAATTCTCTACTTTAACCAACAGTTGTGCTACTTCCAAGTCTTCATCGATTTAATTTGAAACTTCTAACACTATTCGTTCAGCTTCTCAACTAATCGAAATTCACTTCTCCATCTCACGTTTCTCGAATAAAAAGGTTAAAATCATATATGATTTTTTAAAATTTCAATCTACAGTTTAATCAATAGCCAGATATACTTCATAACTATGGAATTTTGAGGCCATCATAAAAACACACACGCGTAAACGGTTCCAAAATATTTATATCTTTACTTAGACTTTAAAGATACATTTAAAAGTTTAGTGTGGCGGTGAGGTCACCGCTTAGCCAATGTTCTATGTTCGACTCATAGGGGGCGTACTTTAATCACGTGATCAAGGGTTGGAGGGAAGGGGGGTTTGACAAATGATCACACTTTGATCACGAAAAAGTGAGGGGGTAAGATCAGTAATTTTGGTCCCAATTTCAAAGAATGATTTGCGTGGAAATGTCACTGAGTCTATTCGTATCATCATTAAAATGGCTTATTTATTGGAATGGGTAGAAATACGGCTTGACCAAAAAGTGTATGTCTAGGGGGGTCTGGCCTTTGATCACGACCTGATCACATGGAGGATGGGAGAGTTCAAAAAGTCGATTTTCTTGATCACGTGATTAAAGTACGTCCCCATAGGAACAGTCCTTATTTAACACGACTCATTGTGGAGCAGCAATCATTCCATTCCATTCGAGCTGTAGTTGTCTTTCGGTACTCGAACCAGCCAATAAAGTTCTATTACCAGTGCTCGTTGCCTTTACTCGCCCTCTACCCGGTTACAACTTTTAGCAAGAAATAATCTGACTTCATTCCATTTGAATTTGAAGCCATGGTGTTCAGAAGATAGAAGCCATTTCGGTTAAAAATATAACATTTGAAAAATTATTCTCCACATTCGCCAACATAAGTGTCATAAAGAACTGATACTTCCAAATCTTCGGTTCACAGTAGCCGTTCCCAGGTTGAGACTAACGGATCTGTATGAAAGTTGCCAAATTTCTTTAGCATAATTATCTAAAAATTTTAAGCCTATTAACTAAGCAAAATGGGGTCAAATGTCTGAGAAACTCGAGGTCAAAGTTTATAGTAATTTAAATAAAAACCCCTCACTGCGCATGCGCGATTTTTTAACATCACAAGCTGACTACAGCTGAGTGCCTCTCAGTAAGTCTGCAGTGTTGTTGTTTTTGCAAACACATGTCCACATCAGTGACAATATATTATTGAGTTTTCTCCTACTTTTACGATTCTGTTTAATTTAGTTTCATTTTATTCACCGAAAATCAACATCATCACACGATTCTGTAATGTCACTGATCTGACCTATCTGTCCTGTGCCTTTGCTACTCAAGAATATCTCTTGTTCGTCATTATAATCAACTGTACTACACAGTGACATTTAACAAAATTGAAAGTGCTCATGACCTCGACGTGAAATGAAGTTCTGTTTACATTTCCAACGATTTTTTGATTTGGCAATAGAAGATAAATCCATAGTAAAGACTTGTTGATTGTTGACCTTGACTCAAACACTGAAATGTATGAACTTGAAGCTGATGCAGCTGATGAAGCATATTGAAAATAATGACGAAGGAGATGGCGATTGTGACTACAACAACCTGTCATCTTTTGTTGGTCATTTGCAAATGGAATTGCAATCGTGTGCAAAATATGTTTTGATATGGGATATCTTCGAGGAATTGTGAGCTTAAAGGTGCAAATCATCAATCGTCAATCAGTCTTCTCGATGCCGACATTCATTTACATGGATGTAAACAATCACCTTGAGTGTACCATTATAACCTACTATCTTTGTGCTTTCAAGAAAATAAAGGTGATTTTTAAAATATTGAACAACTTTCACACCAACTTGCAAATACCTACAGAATTGTTTTTATATATTTTGCTGGTGAAAAGAATCTACTTATACTTACTTGACAGGCACTTGACAGTTGGACTTGGGTCAAAGATGACAATAGGATCGCCGAATCAGCTTCAACTATCAAAACAGTACATTCGACATTTATCGGAAAACAAGCGAGTTTACAGCTACTTGACACGAATATTCCAAATTCCTGATTGTATATAGGAATATTTCTTTTGGATTGGGGTAAGCAAAAGGCTCAATGGCCGATTTGCAAATTAAAATCAAATCAATTTTCTCTGAAATGTCACAGGCTGAGACTGTCACTCAAAACTAGTCACTAAGTTATCTATAGCGCATGCGCAGTAACGATTTTTAATTAAATTTCTGTAAACTTTGACCTCGGGTTTCTCCGACATTTGAACCCATTTTGCTTAGTTACTATGCTTAAAAATTTTAAATAATTATGTTAAAGAAATTTGGTAACTTTCATACAGATCCGTTAGTCTCAACCTGGGAACGGCTACTGTCAACCCAAAACAACGATCTCATTTGTGTCATCTCAAACTGTTCGTGAATCTCCCAACCTAAAAGACTTTTCTCCTTTTGGTCAAGTCATTTACAAAAGCACAAAGCAAGTTGGGCTACACGGTTTGGTCCACTTTCAAATTGTCAAAATTGAGCAACAACAAAATGTAACAAAGCTTTGCCATTAACAATGATTTCTTTAAAGTCAAGTATTTTCACCTTTTATTTGTTCCTCTCCAAAATGGTCGGAGTTTTTATCTTTTCCTTGTAGAAAAGTAATTTCTAAATTATCAGAAATCAAGAACATATTGTTCCATACAGTACAGTGGGAACTGAATGACAAAGAACATAATCAAGAAAAGAGAATCCAAGTATGCAAAAAACAAGAGATAACAAGAATTTATGATGGTTGTCAATAAAACTATTTTCAATTCAAACAATTGGCCATAATAATTTTTTTAATTAAAATAAAATTTCACTTTTCTATGTTAATTATTATTAACGCGACTATTTTTACAAGAGGTTTTTAATTTTAATTTAATTTTACTCAAATTATTACTTAACTTTCAGTGCACTTTATTGAATTTTTAAGAATCTCGAACACAATTTATCAATTTCATGTGCCCATTGAATCTCTCATTGATGTCTCTTATTAACGCATGAGCAAAAAGTTTAATTTAATTTTTATTAATTTGCCTCATCTAACTACACATCCACAAGATGTTTTTTTATTTATGTCCTTCTCGTCTTAATTGCATGTTATGATGAGAATATTTCCGCTCTAATCAAACTGGTCAGCTCAAACTTTAAAAGTCATTTATTAATCATGAGTGAACGTTACTTATTTATTGCTGCTAACTATATTCTTTCAATTGATACATTTGATGTTTTTTTGTGTTCATTTTGCTCCTTTCAAAGTATTAAATTATTTGCAAATTTCATGGTAATGCTTTTTTGGATGATAATTTTGAAGCCACGCCAACGCGAGAACTTTTTCTGTTTGTTGTACGGGAAATTCCTGCAAAAACAACTACTGAATCAAATCGCACCAAATTTTAAACTTAAGCTTTTGTGATAGTGCTGAGTTGGGAATGGGAAAGTACACTACACCTTGAATATATTCGAATAATTCAAGATTTTCAAAAAAAAAATTATCAACAGCAGATGAGATGAAACTACAGCGATTCTTCTTCGAAAAGGCTTAATAATAACTTTTTTGTGGCATAGATTTCCTTTTATATTTATCAAAGCAAATTTTAAGCAAAAAATCAAATTTCTTGAAAAGTTTTGATTTTAATCAAATTTGAGAATATATCTGATAAAAAATATTTGTTTGATATTGCATATGTTCCATGTCCAATTTGATAAAAGGTCAGCCCAGTTTATATTGTTAATTTGTACAATTAATATGTAGGTCCTTTCCATGATAATCATCAAAATTCAATTGCATCGATTGTCCATCACATGTAATATTATGTTTTTTGTCGTATTCACTTTGATGAAAGGTTGAAAAACTTTATTATACAAAGTACAATGCATATGTAAGAGAATGTTTCATTTGAAACAAATATATTATTTGCGTTCGTTTGAATGTATGCGTTCGTAAAGGTAACTTGTCCAATTGCTTCCAATTTGATCAATTTGGCGGGATTTGTTGATGTACAGTTTACTAAAAAGGTTTGCATTAAAAACTAGAATTTACTGCTAGCAGTGCAGCTGAGCGAGAAATCAAATACACCAAGCAACTAAAACTAAAACTGAATTGGTTTATATTCAAATAAAATTCATTTATGAGACATTGTGATAAGTACAGAAATGCATTATATTTTTTTCTCGGTTTTTCAATTAGTGACACATGTTGCACTAACACAACACTCAACTGTCTCACTCAGTGTCACACTCACCCCTCACTCGTGTAATTTATGATGTTCTACTGCGAATGGTCTGTTTGTGTAGCGCTAACAAGACCATATGTCTGTACACATGTGCACACACCAACAGTGAACGAACCGTCAAGTGACCTTTATTAGCACACACAAACAACTTTGAACGCGCATGTGGCGAGGGAGTCCACAAGAGGGTAATTATAAATATCATGTTACGAAGACGTACGTTCAATCTTCGAATATGATCAAACAAACGAATTCAGACATATTTTGTGTTTTGATCAATTATTTATATTATTTAATGTTTATTTGTGTTGTGTGTAAATTTGGACAAGTGTTGGGTTAATATTGGGAGATGGAAATGTGTTATGTTTGTGAAATTTGAAGCAAACGGGGTCACACTGTGCTTCAATGCAAATAAGAAGGAATGGTTGATCAAAACATTGGTCACATTAAATTCATTGGGAAACAATGAGAATAATTTAGAATAAATAGATTATCTACTTGACAAGAAAATATACATTCATACAATTATTTCGATGTGTCACACATAACAATGCTTAAACCATGCAATCTTTGGGAGACATTTTCAGAAATGCTCTCTAATTCCGCCAACTTTCTGAACTTCTACTATGAAGGCGAGAAAATTAGGTTGTTCAACTTAAGTTTAAATTGTAAAATTATAAATTTGTATTCTGAATTATTGTGTTTGATTGTAGATTGCCAGGTAGATAAAGGATATTCTCAAATTTTTAATGGCGGGAATTGATCTACATATTCCAAAGATTAATTTGGTGTGTCATACATGTCAATTCTCAACAGAATCAATTCTCTACAGCCTCTGCAAAATAGATGTGATAATCGCTATTTCCCATAGAAAATACATTAAAAACCGACATTACCTCACCGGAAGTTACCTAAACAATCATGGATTTTCTCACAAAACGAACTTAGCTCCATTTATTAGTTGCTAAATCTCCTGAGACCTCATTTGTAAAATTTAGTGAACTCGTTCTAGAGATAACCATATCCACAAAACAGCGTGACATTTCCCCCTCTGTTACAATGCTGCCGTTTTCTCCCATTGAAAAGTCGAAACGGTTTTCTCAAGTTGATGCAGAAGTGCTTCGCTACGTTCACTCACTCACTCACGCACTCGCTATCGCTCGTGCGTTCGTTCGTTCGTTCACTTCGCTCAGCTAAAAACTGAGATCACTTGATCTATTAACTGATTTATTAATAAATTCATATTTAAGTGTTGATTTTGTACATGTTAAATTGAACACATTTATTGCTCATCGGATACACTTGTTGATTATAATTGATATTTTGATTACATTTCAATTCAACATATTTGGTTTTAACTTATTCAATGTCAGCTGTCTTCAATTATCACCACAATCTATTTAAAATATTGTTATTGATTGGTCATGTGCCTCTTTACCATCGACACGATTGATTAGCTTTCTGAAAGGTTTCTTATCAAAATTACAATAGTAGATGTTTTCAATCTCGATTCGTGTACAATTATTTAATTATTTTTCTTTAATTCTCGTTCTCTATTTCATTACAATCGAAGGGATTTATTGGAAGACATATATGTAATTGTAAATTACACGAGTGGAGGGTGATTGTGACAGTGAAGGACTGCATGTGTGTGCAACATGTGACTCAAAGTGACAAAACGATTTTATTAACTTGATTTTTAAGTTTTGTTTGTTTTTCATCTTTTTAAATATGTAAATTCATCTACATTTTACAGATTCTAAGTTCCGGCTAGGACGTATTGTTGTCGTAATTTCCATTGACATTCACAGCGAGCAAAGGGTTGTTCCTTTTTTTTATATGTAAATTCATCTACAAGAGAAGAGATAATTGACAAAATATTTGTCTTTGTTATGAAATGGTCGACGTGCTCTAGTAAAAAGGGTTTCCCTTATTCCAAAGCTTTGATGGAGTTTTTTAATTTTATTTTTGAATATTTTTAGGGTGCAATTCTAAAAATTATTTGCAGAATCGTATAAAGATTAAAAATAATGTTTCAAATTAGTTGATTAGATCTAACTTGACTTTTTCGACTTATACTCTTATATAAAAGGTAAAAATATATTTTTGTAAATATAATTTATTGTCATTTAAATTACGACGATTATGAATTTCGATAAAGTTTACAAAAGAAGTTACAATCTTTAGAGAATGAAATTCTTTTGCAGAGTGAATCTGTCAATTTTTAAAAGTGTCATGCGAAATATTACATTTACGTATTCAAACATTAGTGATTATTTATGCTCACTGGAAGGGTGGACTTTCGAATTACAGATATACAAAGCTTCCATTGTTCCAAGTTTTTTATCAGTTTAATGGTATCTCAAAACTAAAGCGTAAATTGTAATATTTTTGAATTCAATCGAATATTTTAATTTTAAAACGTACGGAAATTTGTCTATCGTTGTCATTGTTACAGGTTTTTTAAAATCTTTTTGAGGCGGCGTTTATGACGATTTTGCTTCGCTTTACCAATGTCCCCGGTTTCATCAAAAGGATCTAGACAAGTACTACCTTTGAGAAATCCATATTCACAATTTAAGGGCCAGTTTAAACGTTTTCGTTACAACTCACATCACATAACTACTGTTTTTTTTTGGTTTAGCGATATGTGCAATTCAAGGGTTTGTGTTTCTGTACCAAGAATTTCAATCAAAAAGTTAAATAAAAATATTGTATCTTGTTTTTTAAACATTTTAAACATTCAGTTCTGTAAAACTTTAGGTGTACTATGTTGTGTTAGGTAGCATTGGATATTCTTTATTCAGATTCGAATTAAAGGTAATATAAAATCATTATAATTTACTTTGGCAATTCAATGTTTAATTACTCGTTTAATCTCACTGTAAAACTAATATCGAATGTTTGCTGAAACAACTTTAAAAATAAAGAAAAAGTGTATTTTTGAAAATTCAATGTTATATTTGTTCTAAAAGTTTTTTTCCTTTTGACAGCTTGGTTTAAAAAAGGTTTTATCTATTCAAAAGTGTCTATATTAATATCTAAATTTTAATATATTTATTTTATCTTTATTGAGTATTTCTTTAGTGGTTTGTTCGTTGGTTCAATGTTGTGTTGGTGTTGCGCGCATGCGCTTTTATAACGGTATTATGAAACTTTTATTTAAAGTGGCGTTTATTGTGTTCCTCTTCCCCTTCATTATCATTCCCGGATTCGACAAAAAAAACCCTGACAACTACAACTTTAAGTTGGCTTTCAAGCATGCTCATGAGAATGCCACTTGAGATTGAAGTTATTCGCATGTGTAATTTTTCTCATGTTATATTTTGCATAAAAACCAAAATATTTTCAAAGAAATTGCAAACAAATTTGATGTTTACACTCTTCGTAATATTCCCTTTTCTATTGGTAATGGATTTTCAACTTTTGAAACTAAAAATTTAAAATATATATGTAGTTTGACTCGAACTTCAGCCGCCGCCCATAACTGTGCAATTCCGAAGAATCTATTGTGGAATTGTTCTGATATATCTATAACTATAGTTTAAAAATTGTTTTATTCAAATGATAACTTGTAAGGTTACAAAATTTATTTCGAATCCTGATTTTCGTATTCAAAAATATATTATTTCTAATTAAATTTTTCAAAACACAGAATTGTAAAAAGGTTACTAGTAAAAAAATAATGATATTACGTCTAGTGCTTCTTCCTAACAAGTTTCACTGATTTTTACCAAAATAATTTTAAAATGTAAAAAGCTAGATTTTTCGAAATTCAATTTTAAATATATTCTTTCTTTATTTGTCAACCATCGTCATGACAGATTTGATTAAGGTAGCATTTATTATGTTCCTTTCCAGTTTCTCAATCATTCGTATCGATCAAGAAGACCTAGATGAGTACAACAAATAAATAAATTCACGCATCTTAGGACTTTATGTTTACTTTTACCAAAAATGGACTAGTTCTTCATCGAATTTAGTAAAAGGTAAAAAACTTTTTTTGAAACTGGATTTCTTTCCGTTTTTGGCACTCCAAACTTAATTACAATAATTAATACAACAAGAAGAGAAAGAAATTGCAATATTTTGTTTGTATGTTGTTTGTTTATTAATATATTTAATTATTTCAGCAATTAAATGCTTTTTGTTAGTCCACTTCATGCGGATAATGTCAATCATTGTCATAACAAATTTCTTTAATTTATTTTCAGGTCACAATCCTAATGTTTTTTTTTTCATAACTACTTAATTCAATGATAAGGACATGGACAAATATTCGTATATGAGAGCTGTATTCCAAATTTCCAAGTCAGTTATTATCCAATGCAAAAGTTCTTGAGAGTTGCACTCTTTTAGCAAACCAAAACATGAAAATTGGAAATCGAATTAGATCAAATATGATTTCTACTTACTAGTGATTGAGGCATCCTTAGCACTGGAAAATTAACCATGAATGAACGTTTAATGAAAGAACTACAATCCACAAAATCATCTAAGTTATGACTTGTTTAAAACTTTGCTTTCAGTTCAGCTTAACCGCTCATTGCCCGCTTGTGGGTATTCGATTTGAGTGACTTCATCATTATCACAGAAATGTCTATCATCATCGTACAATTCACCTCGTATTATATTTTCGACTTTTGAAATTGAGACTTCAAAATATATATTCAATGCTTTAGCTCGAACTAATTATCTTAATGTTTTTTTTTGATGAATTGCAAAATGGCATCCTATTAGCACATTTCTATAAAAATTAATTTATTACAGCTCTGTTGATTCAGTTCTTTAAGAGGAACTATTAACTTTTAAATTTAACTGTTATTGTATATTTTCAAAAAGGTCTCATCGTTTCAAATGATTTAAAGGAGTCTAATCGATTGTATTTTGGATTGTATTCTATTTTTTATCTGTAATTTTCCCCTCCTTGTCAAATTGTTAAAAAAGTTAAGATTAATTAAATCTATTATACTTATAATATTTTAAAGTCCGTTTAAGTATTTCAACATTAAAATGTTTTTATAAACAATAATACCAGATTTTATTATGGTGTTTCTTCTAGATTTCACAATCATTCCCTTATCATATCTAAAGAATTTAGACGAGTACGACCGTTAAGAAGTTCAAATTCACTCACTTTACGCATATTCAAACGTTTCCTTGATTTCTAACTTTTACCTACTTGTGTTACGTGACATTCAGCAGTTTAAACGATTAAAAAAATTGTTTCCATATTAGTCTATTAAACTATTCTACTATTCTATTCTACATAATATTCTATCTGCATTCAACTTATCAAAGAACAAATGCAAAAAGCAGATAAAATAGAAAGAAACTAGTGAAGCAGAAGATAATGCTTGTCAATAAAACTATTTTCTGGCCAAATATTTTTGCCTTAATAATTTCTACATATTCATACTAAAACGGATTTTCATATTCATATACAAACGTTTTTACTATAAACTTTTTTTGCATTCTTTAGTTGTTTAAGTGTTAAAATTAAAAGGTTAAAATTATTAAATTTATTTTCCTTGTTTCCGAGTAATACTAATAATTTTAATCACTCTGTGATTCAGTTTCAAGTTAAATCTGTTATACTGCATAACTATAGAATTTTGATTCGTTTAGCAAGGCAAAGATGTTAAAGGTTTCAAAATATTTATATTTCAACTTAAATTCAAATATTTTGCATGAAATATTTTAACTTTGAAAATTAATCGAAATTTAGTTTTGCCTTTATATGTAAATGACTCCCGATATATGATGGGAAAAAGTGGTCTCGAAGGGTACAGTTTTAACAGTTTGAATAATTGTATATTTTATCTTACCAAATTAAAATTTTACGAAGCGAAAGCGAAAAACGAGTTTTGTGTCAATTCAAGTCTTTCTGTTACAACTCATTTAATGTGATCCCTGCCTTTTACCGTCTAGAGAACAGTGAAATTCAATAGTTTGAACGATGTAACACATTCAATGGACTTACAGAGGACAATCCATAAATTTATTTACAATCACTTATATGAATTTATATTCTCCAAATGTGTCATAGAAATTTCTGGTATGTTGTTTTAAAAAAGGTGAAATAAAATCAAATTTTTGGAAATCAGGTTTCTTTCTTTACTTTTAATTACGATCAGTGATGTGCTGTAGGGGGGCTCTAGGGGGCTCGATAGAGCCCCTGATCGAAATCTTTTGAAAAATGCGAGCCCCTAGAATGTGGGATAAGATCCGACTGCCCATTCTGGTAAATTCTCTACTCCACCAATAACAGAAACTTTGCATCCAAAAAATTTGGCGATAAGGTCTAATTGTTCATTTAGTGAGAATTTTACATACCTCCAATGGCTCTATCTAGTCAATTTGGGGAATATTCCTATCCTGCGAGCCCCCTAAGCTATGAAAAAATTTAGCGAGCCCCCTAATAATTCTTTGCTGCGAGCCCCCCTGGCTAAAAATTAGCAGCACATCCCTGATTACGATCTTAATCTTACAAAATAGATATGTACTTGTTACCGTCATTCCTTTCTCGAAGCACCAGGTGACTGGTTTGGTATTGTTTTGATAATTAGATTCTTTTACAGATTGAGTTCGTTTATTACATCTCATGATACATAATCATAAGGACCTGGAAAAGTATACTTATATAAGAGAATTTCATTCCAAATTCCTAGTTATGCTAAAATCCAATGCTAATTTTTCACTCTTCTAACAAAGCAAACACCAAAAATTGAAAATCGAATTGGATCAAATATGGTTTATACTCAACAGTGATTATAGTCATCTGCTGCACTGGAGCTGTGACATCTTATTTAATTTGGCCATTAAATGGATTGACTTGTGTTAGTGAAGAAGCTTTTTAAAGATACTTTTCATAACTGTGTAAATTGAAAGGGAAACTAATATTATTGCAGTATAATCGTGCTTGTGTGACTAATTGCACTCATTTGTTGTAATTTGCGAACAAGTATAAATGTTTATTTAATCTTGATAACGCGACTTTAATCACAGGTTAATTTTATTTAATTTTTTTTTGAATCAGTATATCAATATTTTAATTTCAAAAGTTTTGTACTGCCGTTTGCCAGTATTTCTATGTAAATGATTTCATTAATTTTCTTGAGGTTGAATTTATGTCGATTTACCATCTTCAAATTCGTCAAAACGATTAGGAAAAGTTTGACCGTAAAGAAATTCATATTCACGAGCTAAGCGACAATTCAAGCGTTTCCGCTAAAACCCAACATCGCGTAAATTCCGATTTTTAATGTATAGCGATAAGTGAAATTCAAGAGTTTGTGTTTGTAACCTAGAATTTGCATATAAAAGGTTAAATCAAAATATTTTCTTTTCTTTTCTAGCATTATAATTTTTTAGTTCTGAAAAGCGTTAGATATATTTGGTTTTGTTTGGTTCAAATTCTTGATTCATGTTCTGCATCATACTAAAGGTAATACAAAAATTATTACAACTTACTTTGGCAATCCAAAAGTTAGATTTTTTGAACGTCTTGCGCGTTTGGGTTAATTTCAACTCAATAAAGTGTATTTATTCTTTAAAAAATAGAATTTATTTTTATTCACTAATTTAGATTTATTTTCATTTAAATAACTTTAATATAGTTTAAGCAAATCTTTATTTTTCAAAAATCGATTTTATATTTGTTCAAAAGTTTCATTCATTGTCGACTGTTTTTTAGCGAGACTCTTTTAGAGTCGTAAGCTTATGCTATTGCCATCGTGTCTGTCTGTCTGTTAACCTTTGACCATATTCTGAGAGAACCGTAAACCCTAGAAATGCCAAACTTGACATATTTACCCCTTTGGAGTGTACCTAATTGAAATGTTTGAAAAAAATTGGCGCAATTGATCATGACGCCCAATTCTGGTTACTATAATATTCTGAGAGAACCGTAGACCCTAAAATTATCAAATTTGGCATACATACACTAGGGAGTATATGTAATCGAATAGTCACACCAAAACTGGGCGCCATGGATCATGACGCCCATTCTTGTGACAAATGTATTCTGAGAGAACCGTAGACCCTAAAATTACCAAATTTGACATACATACACTAGGGACTATATGTAATCGAATAGTCAAACCAAAACTGGGCGCCATGGATCATGACGCCCATTCTCGTGACAAATGATATAACTTAGAAAACCGTACAACCTAACATTGAAAGATTTTTGATAGATAAACGTGTGAACATATGTAATCTAATTGTCAAAATTAACTTGGGCGCCATGGAACATTACGCCCAATTCTGGTAGCGCCAAGTTTAAAAAATGTTTTTGTGGTCACTATGTGGAAAATGATGAACAAATGTGTTGCACATTTTAAATAAAAAATATTGGTCCCAATACACCTCTTTAGTGATCCAAATGGATCAAATAAAGTTTCTCAGTTGATAATTCAAGTTTCTATTTTATTTTTTAAGAGTCTCGCACTTTGCCTGGCTTGCCAGACAATCTTATTTTTTTCTTCAAAATGATTATATCTACTATTTCAAATACATACATCTGTACACATAGTTAAAATGATAACTACTATGCTTGAAAATTGAGGGAACATTTTTTCTATTGGCCATATTTTGTTCTAGTTTACCTAAATAGTTTAATTTTCTTCTTCATCTTCATAGAAAAATCATTCGTCGTCGCATTTTTCTTCTCGAATTACATTTTTTGACTTTTTGGGCTGAGATTTGAAAATATTTGAAAATTGTCAACATACTTTTTTGATTTGTATTTTTATTTTTCAAAAGGGGTCTTATCTATTTAAATGACTTGAAAGAGTCTATTCAATTGTATTTTGGATATCATTATTTGCAATTGAGAGTTTACCTGTACTTGTTGAATAATTATAAAGATTAACATTAATTAAATCAAATAAGCTAATAATATTTTTGAATTTGTTTAAATATTCCAATATTAAAATGTATTGTTCTTCCGTTTGTCATTGATTGTAGTATCAGATCTTATTATGATGTTTCTTCTATCATCTATCACTATCATCACCAGATTGCCTCACAAACATCTGTACGAGTGCGACCGTTAAGAAATCCAAATACACTAACTACTAATTCGTATATTCCAATTCAAGCGTTTCCGTTAAAACCAATTGTACGTGATTTCTTTCTTTTAACGACTTGTGATGAACGATGAAAAGTTTTTTTCCATTGTAGTCTACTAATATTAGTGATCCATCTCTTTTCGCATTTTGTTAAAGGTATTTTTATTTTACATTTTGTTAAATAAATTCATAATATTTTCAATTTAAAATGTGGAAAGTCTCTATTTAGATTAAATAAATATTTTTTTTACTCCTTGGTTCCTCACTAACTCAAACTCAACTCAAACTTTAAAAGTCATGTATTGGGGGGATGGGGTGAAACTACAACTATCCTTCTTCGACCATGGTGCATGATTGCAGTCTTAATAATAACTTTTTTGCGGCATTGATTTCCTTTTATATTTATCAAAGCAAATTTGAAGCAAAAATCAAATTTCTTGAAAAGTTTTTATTTTAATCAAATTTGAGAATATATCTGATAAAAAATACTTGTTTGATATTGCATACGTCTCAGATCCAATTTTATAAAAGGTCAGCCCAGATTGAATTGTTAATTTTCACAATTAATATGTAGGCTTTTTTCATGATAATCATTAAGTTTCAATTACATCGATTGTCCATCACAGGTAATATTATGATTTTTTTTGTTGATTTTGACAAAAGGTTGAAAAACTTTATTGTACAATGTGCAATGCATATGTAAGAAAATGTTTTATTTTAAAAAAATATGTTATTTGTGTTCATTTGAGGATCTGCATTCGTAAAAGGTTGCGACAGAAACAATTTCTTTGGATTTGAATTTTTTCAAATTTAGAATTCAATAAATTCTTTTTCTTCATCATTACATATCCTTATCTAATCGACCTTACGTGTTACAAGAATTGCATTTATTTATTTAAATTTTATTCCAATGTTTCCAGATATGACAATTCATTTTGACATTCCCTCGATTAAAAAAATTGAAAAATTAAATTTTTAAGTTTGATTCAAACTGCCATTACTTAAAGTTCACGCGTACCGTATTTTCAGAAAATATTTATGCAGTTTAAAAGGTCTAATATGAAGAATTTGCAATAAAAATATTTATAATTATTATATAGATATTTCTGTTATCTTAAAGTCATGATTTAAAATAACAGTAAGACCCAAGATACAAACAATTCTTCCCATTTGATTCATCAGGTGAACAAATGTTTTTCTAAACGATGTCTGAATACAGATAGTGTATTTATCTCGTATTATTTGTTTGAATAAATAAAACTTAGCAAGCTTGTCGTTGTCAGAATAACTCGTCCAATTGGTTCAATTTGGTGTCATTTTTTCGACAGCCGTACGGTTTACAAAAAAGGTTTGCATAAAAAACTGCGATCACTTGATCTATTAACTGATTTATCAATAAATTCATATTTAAGTGTTGATTTTGTACATGTTAAATTGAACACATTTATTGCTCATCGGATACACTTGTTGATTATAATTGATATTTTGATTACATTTCAATTCAACATATTTGGTTTTAACTTATTCAATGTCAGCTGTCTTCAATTATCAGCACAATCTATTTAAAATATTGTTATTGATTGGTCATGCGCCTGTTCATCATCGACACGATTGATAAACTTACTGAAAGGTTTTTTTATCAAAATTACAATAGTGGATATTTTCAATCTCGATTCGTGTACAATTATTTAATTATTTTTCTTACATTTCTACATTTTACAGATTCTAAGTTCCGGCTAGAACGTATTGTTGCCGGAATTTCCATTGACTTTCACAGCGAGGACAGGGTTGTTCGTCATTTTTATATGTAAATCCATCTACATTTTACAGATTCTAAGTTCCGGCTAGGACGTATTGTTGCCGGAATTTCCATTGACTTTCACAGCGAGGAGAGGGTCGTTCACTGTTTTATATATAAATTCATCTAGTCCTCAAATCAAATATGGACAACAATACATGATCAATGGTGATTCAGCGTTTGTATGGATAAGATCAATGATATATGTCAAATATCTTCAAGGAGAATCTAATTTAGGATCAAATTCACAAGAGAAAAGATTATTCAAAATTTCAAAATCAATTAAAACCTTGTAAATCTCAATGCTAGATATCGAGTTTCACTTCTACTCAACTGTGATTGGACTCGTCATTGGCAATGGAACAGACTCCAGATTAATTTGACCAGCAAATGGATCTACTGATAAACCTCACAGGTAAACATTAACATTATTGTTGCCCTTTTAATTGCCCGATTGAACTCTTCATTTATTGTCATTTGTGTGCAAACGAATATATTTCCTCTATAGAATAACAAAATAAATCTAATAGATTTAAATTTATTTTCAATTTGCCATAATTTTTATTTAATTCAACAGCCGCTTGATGATTTTTATTGATGGTTATCAATTTAACAGTCCAGCTTCCTTCATGATTATAAAAGGTTTAAAACTATTTTTAAAATCATCCTGATCATACAAGTTTCTAATCTAAGTAAAATGGATTAAAATAATCGTTTTTACAGACTTTGAGATAAGAAATCTTAAGATTCCTGATTTTTTTGCACTTTTGTCTTTACCAATAGATCCAGAAGGTTCAAATTAGTGAAGTCCACTTGAGTTTAACTTTGTAGATAAAAATTGTCTTGGGTTTGAAATGATCTACGTCCTCTAGTAAAAAGGTTTTCTTTATTCCAAAGATTTGATAGAGTTTTTTGATTATCTTTTCGAATATTATTCGGGTGCAATTCCTAAAAATCATTTGCAGAATCGTTATAAAGTTTAAAAATAATGTTTAAAATTAGTTGTTCAATTGTTCAAATTAGATTTAACTTGACTTTCGATTTATATAAAAGGTAAAAAAATATTTTTATATAAATAGAATTTATTGCCATTTAAATTACAACTGTTATGAATTTCAATATAAAGTTTACAAAAAGAAGTATTGGGTATTCTTTATCCTGATTCAAATTAAAGGTAATATCAAATAATTATAATTTACTTTGGCAATTCAAAGTTAAATTACTCGATTAATCTCACCGTAAAACTAATATAGATTGTTTGCTGAAATTAGTTTGAAAGACAAAGGACAACTTTACCATTGAAAATTTAATGTTATATTTGTTCTAAACGTATTTAGTTTCAAAAAGGTTTTATCTATTCAAAAGTGTCTATATTAATATCTATATTTTAATATATTTATTTTATCTTTATTGAGTATTTCTTTAGTGGTTTAATCGTTGGTTCAATGTTGTATTATAAAATTAACAATTGCCATTAATCAAATCTAATAATATTATTAAATCCATCGAAAATGTTTTGTTCATCTGTTTGTCAATCATTATTATGAAACTTTTATTTAAAGTGGCATTTATTGTGTTCCTCTTTCCCTTCATTATCATTTCCGGATTCGACCAAGAAAACCCTGACAGCTACAACTTTACGTTTGCTTTCCAATTCGTATTTTTGAATTTGTTAAAATATTTCAATATTGTTTCTGGTTCATCCCCTTGTCAATGATTGTCATAACTGGTATCATTTTGGTGTTTTCCCCACGCTTCACTATCATCCCTCCAAGATTTTGGTCAGTAAGACCGTTAAAATCAAAATTCACTAATTATTCGCCAATTCAATCTTCTCTGTTAAAACCAATGTTACATGATTTCTGTCTTTTTCCATGTGTTAAGCGACATTCATCAGTTTGAAAGATAAAAATTTGTTTTCATTTTAGTTTATTAATATTTTGTGTCAATCTAATCGTCCATTTTGTTAAAAGTATTTTAATTTTATTTTACATTTTGCCAATTAAATTCATAGCACTTTTGAGGCAGACATATACAGACACACTCACAAAAGGTAACTTCTCCAAAGTCAACTGCACCTCCAAATTTCTGCATGTTCATCTCCAAAACTCACGAAGGCTTCATCTTCTCCTTTTGACAAAGTCACTTCCCAACGGTCATCACTGAAAAACAATTTAATTCATGCATTTCGATCTGCACACAATTTGGCAAACAAACAAAAAGCAAAAAGGCGATTGAAGAAAGCAAAAAACACGTAACTAGTAAAGACAAATTGAATATGCTTATAAAAACTATTTTATTGCCAAAAGACTTTTTCATTAATGATTTATTCTACATATTTTTACTAAACACTTTTTTATATTCATATTCACACGAACCATTTGTAGGGTCTCCAATAAAAAGGTTAAAATCATTTGAAATTTTTTTTAAAATTTTAATCTTCATTAAATCAATGACCAGATATGCTGCATTTTTTCACGTGATCTTTAGACGCCTACACGTTAAATGTTCCAAATTATTTATATCTCATTTTAAACTTTAAAGATTCATTCAAAAGTTTTTACAACAAATATTTTGACTTCATTCCGGTGGTTTTAAGAAGATAGAAGCCATTTCTGTTGAAATTCAATCTTCGATAAATTATTCTTCCAAATCTACACAGTAACCAACATAAGTGCCACAAAGAACTGAAACTTTGGGGCTACCCAAAACTTCGATCTCATCTATTTCTAACTTAACTGTTACTGAATCTCATATCCAAAGCCTTTTCTCCTACTCTTGTCGGTCAAGTCATTTACAAAAGAACATAAAAAATAAGTTTGGCTACAAGTTCCTTTGGAATTTCAAATTTTCAAAATTGAGCAACGGCAAAATGTTTCTAAAAGCTTCGCCTTTAACTATTGATTCACAGTACTTACGCAGATATTCTTTTAATTTGTCGACTAATTTTGAGAGTTTTTATGTTTTCTCATGTTGAAAGGAAACTGACAGATAAGTTTCAAACCAGTTTTTTATCTTACCAAAAATAGCGAATCGTATCATTCATTTTACAAAATTTAGATCATCATCTTGAAATCACTTTTGTCAATTGTACATTATTATCATCATAGATTATTTAATTAGTTCTTCAGTAGAAATCTTTCTTTAAAAGGTTAAAAATACTTAGAGTGCGCCCACTAAGGGTTTTTTAAAAAATATTATGGGCACAAACTTTTCAATTTCTATTAGATGTTTATTTTTGCAGCACTTTACTATCTCATTTCACTTTTTTAAGTGAAATTATATCCAGCCTTGATCGTGTTAGATTTAAAAAATAAACTTGTTGATTATTATTATTATAATTTTTTTAAAAATATAATAGTTAACTGTTATTTTGTTGCAAATAACTGGTTCTATGGAGCATATGAACAATAAATTGAAAATTGATTTCTCAACTTTATATTAATTCAAACTATTGCTATTGTAAAACGCTGCTTCTGGCAGTACATGACAATACATTCATTAAACTAGAATCTATGCAGCAACAATCATTGAATGTTTCAACTTATCTGTCTCTACTGAGACTTCAAAATATGCATTCAATACTTTAGTTTGATTATTAAAAATTTACTTTTGGAAATTTATTACAAAGGTTACAAAATTAAATTCATTGCCGAATTTCTAAATAATATTTAATAAAGTTTTGTTAATTGTTCTTTAAGTTGAAGTTTTTGACACATACTCGTATATGTTGTTCTACAATCTCATTACAAAACATCTTATTTTAATTCTAGTTAAAGTATAACTAACAAAGTCTTTGGTTTTAAAGGTTTTTTAATACTCATAATTTTCCATACTTTCAGCTTGAAGATCCTTGGCAATATGACTATGTTATGAACTGGAATGGACGCTGAATCCAAGATTAACTTTTCCCCTTCAGATTTCTGTCAATTCGAGTGGTGAATTTAACTGGTACAACAAAATTTTATTTTTGGAAATCAAATTTATTTTCTTTCTTTGAATCTCACTACAAACAAAACCAATGCAACAAGAATACAATAGATGTCAGAAAATGATTATTCTCTTAAGTTTCCAATTTCACCAACAGTTGTGCTACAACAAAGATCTGCTACATCAAAGTTTTCTGTTTTCTTTCTTTTTAAATATATTTTGAATGCGTTCCAGTATTTAGACATCAAAATGTCTTGTTCGTACGTTTGTCAGACATTGTCATACCAGATTTCATTAAATTTTAACAAAAGTTCAGGTTTCGTTTATTATGTTTCTCCTTTGTTTTACTATAATTACGATAATTCCGGAATTCAAACAAGAGGTTCTGAACAAGTACGACTGTAGAGAAGTTCACATACACAAATAACGAGGATTTATACTAAAACCCATATCGCGTAACTTCACGTTTGAATTGTCTAGTGTTAAGTACAATCTAAGTTTAGACGATGTAGCGTGAAGTATGACCCAAATGAACATGTCAATTTACAACCATTTGATGGCAAACTTGATAACGTAATTAACATAATTCACAAATTTATTTTAAACAACTGACAAAACATTTAATTTTGAATAGATAATTCTTCATTGAATTAAAAAGGTTTACTCTGTTCCAAAGACTTGAATTAGTAGTTTCGAATATATTTTTGGATGTCTTTTGAAACCAATTTTGTAGAAAACTTTGCAAAATCGTTAAAGGGTTTAGAAAAATTTAATTGACTCATTGCAAAATTCATTTTCAATACTGAATTACTAAATAAATATTGACTAAATTTTTTTTATTGTTGGGGTTTTAAGTGCAAATGTTGTTTTACAATCTTGCAACAAAACAACTTATCTGAAGTTCTGATTAAATTTGTAAACGTTGATTCTTAAGTTAGTTCTTTAATGTTGCCAGATTAAAGGTTTTTTAGATTCTCATAATTTATGATAATTCGTCTTTAAATATCTTGGCAATATAAATTGGTTTAAAATAATCAACAAGACTTTATTCTATTCAAATACAATTTTTTCAATTTTTTATTACAGATTACTGTAATGAATTAGATTTTATTCCCAAATTCACAAAACGGAATTTTATTGGAAGTCTATTCAGAAGCAGAGTTTAGCTTAGGCTGGCTTTTTCTTAGAACTTCATAAAAGTGAGTTAAAAATTAACATAGTACCATTTACTGCACTTTCTTCAAGTAGATCTTATTTTCACTTTGCTTTTGCATCGATTGTTTTTGCAATGCGTTTTTTTTAAGGTCAAAAATAATCTTTGATGCCAGATTTCTTTCCATTTTTTGAATTCTAAGCATAATTACAATAATAATTAAAACATTTGATTTGTGCTTCTCCCATCCAATCGAAAGCCTCTTCTCCTTCTCTTGTTGGTGAAACCATTTACAAAAGCACAAAAAAAGTTGGGCAACAATGTCCGGTCAAATTTAAAATTATCAAAATTGAACCACTACAAAATGTAGTCAATGGCTTCGACTTTAACTATGATTTCTTGAAAGTCAACAGCTCTTTCACTTTTTGTTAGTTCATCTCCAAAACGCTCGAAGGCTTATTCGCATTGTGGGAAAGTCATTTCCCAACTGTTGTTTCGTACTGTTGTTTCTACATTCAAAGAACAAAATCAAGAAAAGGAAATAAAAAAATCAAAAATCAAAACAAGACAACAAGAATTGACAATGTTTATTAATAAAATTAATTTCATTTTTTTTGTTAAATTTACTTTTGCTTTAATAATTTTACTACATTTTTCTACTAAACACTTTTCGTATGCTTATTCAAATATGCTCAAAACTTGTGTATTACTTTGTTTAATTTTTATTATAATAACTTTAATCATTTAGAGGCAAATAGATTTTAAAATACTGGTTTTCCTATTTAAAGATCTTATAAGTTGGTTAAAAATAAATCGTTTTTAAAATCTTTTTAATTTTTCTTTTAAGTTAAACTGTCATATATTTTACATTAAAGTTTCTTAAACGTTCATGTCTCTATTTAGACTTTAAATATAAATTCAAAACTATTGTACATAATATTTATTCTGCATTTTTGCAATTTAAAAAAAAATTCAAATTGTATGTATGTTAACATATTACAGGTAATTCACACATTGCTGACATTAGCTTTTTGAATAGAAATTAGTCTACTAATAATGCAAAATTTATTTACGAATAGTATTTTTCATTTAAAAATCTTTCTCCTAATGATTGTTGATCTAAAAAATAAAATAAGGCATTATTTTCTTTTATATGATGTGCCAGGCGTCTTTACAAAAGGTTGAAAATTTAAATTTAAATTCCTCTAAACTTAGTCACGCGATAGAAACATTCACTGATAACGGCGTGTAGTCTTCAATTTTTTAAAATCAATTATGAACAGCAACAATATGATTAATGATAAATTTCAAACTTTCAAAAAACTTAGAACTAGAATCGGGACACTGAATCCACATATATCAATTCATACTGTTACAATTTCATTTTTGACAGATTCAATTAAGTTCATATTTAACTAGTTCTTCTGAAAAGGAAAAAAACTCTATTTGAAAATAGATTTTCCGTCTTTTGATTTCTAAATTTAATTACAAGAAGAGAAAGACATTGCAATATTTGTTTGTTTGTTGTTTGTTTATTAATTTAATTAATTATTTCTGTAATTAAATGTTTTGTTTGTTCACTTCATACGGACAAAATGTTAATCATTGTCATAATAGACTTTGAATTTTTTTTCAGGTGACTATTTTAATGTTTTTTATCTTTTTCATAACTTCTGAATTCAATTATAAGGAAATGGACACGTATACCGTGTGTTCAAAAAAGTAGCAGTACACTTGTAAGTTAAAACACACAGTCAAGTGTACTGCTACTTTTTTGAACACACGGTACATTTATGAGAGCTGTATTCCAAATTGCCAAGTTAGCTAAAATCTAATGCAAATTTTCTTTAGATGCAGAGTTGTACTCTTTTAACAAACCCAAAACACCAAAATTGGAAATCGAATTATAGAAAGAACAAAGAAACTAGTCAAGAAGAAGTTAATAAATTATGAGACATTTTGAGCATGTGACAAATTAAAGAAATAAAAGACAATAATGCTTGTCAACAAAACTATTTTCTTATCAAATAATTTTGCTTTAATAATTTCTACATATTCATACTAAAACACACTTTCATATTCATATACAAATGTTTATACTCTAAACTTTTTAGCATTCCTTAGCTTGGATCATTGGGTAACGTGCCAATAAAAAAGGTTAATATTATTTAAAATTATTTTTATTGTTTCCGAGCATTTTAATCTCTCTGTAAAGTAAACTCAGTTATGCTGCGTAACTGTAGAATTTTGATAGGTTATCTAAAATCGTTCCAATTTAACAAGATAAATTTATTTGGAATGTATGTAAACAGATTTGTTTTAAAAAGAAAAATAGTAATCTCTATTTCTTGCATTAAATTTATTCTTTTATTTGTAATCTTTTGAAATTCTCAAAATCCATATTTTGTTTTTTTAAGTCAGAACGATGCTGTAGTATCTTAGATTGTCTTTGATTAAAATTTTCTAATTTTATCGTTTTAGTGATAAATATTAAATTTAATATTGTACAATTTTGGCATTCTCTAAAGGTAGTTTTTATGTTAACTTTAAGTTGATTTTTTTCTTTTCGTAGATTGGCAACTCAACTTAAAAGGTAAAATAAAATTTGATTATCAAAAATAGAATTTATTTCCATGTGAATTACATGATTACATTACACAATTACGTGTGATATAATACAAGGTTTCCGATTTTTACTGTCTAGCAATAAATGCAATTCAAGAGTTTGTGTTTTTCACCCATAATTTCTATACAAAAGGTTATATCAAAATTCTTTATCTTATTTTCAAGTTTTTTAATTTTTGAGTTCTGTAAAACGTTAGGTGTATTATGTTTTGTTAGGTTGCATTTGTGAATCCATGATTATGGTCGTATTAAAGGTAATATAAACTCATTTCAATTTACTTTGGCTATGCAAAGTTAGATTTACGAACGTCTAGAGCATTTTGGTTTGCTTCAACCTAAGTTTTCAAATAAATTGTGTTTATTAAGTTGGCGTTTATGATGTTCATTCTCCGCTTCACTAACATTTCCAAATTCTATTGTATCAAGAAGACTTTGTCAAGTACGATCTTGAAGAATTCTCTAGTGAAAACAAATAAAACAGTAATTATATTTCAAACTTATCGCATAAATTAAATAATTGTTACTATAATGGTAATAATTCACAAAATATTTGTTATTATTAACTCACGGTTGACTGGTTAGACATATAAGGTTTTCTCTGTTCCAAAGACGTAACTTTTCAATTATCTTTTCAGGTGTTTTTATTTTTTCATTATAGGAAACTAGTTTATTGTTCAATCGTTTGGTTTCGTAGATAATCAACTCACATCACTAGTTTTCAGAACAACCAAAATTTTGAAATTGATCAAACATTGCTTCTACAAAACAGTTATGGTGTTTCAATTCAATTTACTGCACTTTCTCTAGGTTCTAGATTTTACTTTAAGGCCACTTTCACCAGTTGTCGTTTTAAAGGTAAAATAATATTTGAATTCTTAAAATTGGATTTCTTCCATTTCTTTGAATTACAATTTAATCTAATAAGCTAATGATATTATTGAATTCATTCGAATATTTCAATATTAAAATGATTTACCAAGATTACTTGACTTGTGGTGTTTATTAAGGTTCTAAAACGTAGAATTTTATATTTTCTAACATTGAATTTATTCTTCGCTTCATTTGGATTTGTCTTTTTCAATAAACTCCAAAGGAACACACAGCAAAATTAAATCGATACCGAGAAAGTCTAGTACAAGCCAACTGAAAAAGATTGAAAAGTCATTGCATATAATGTTGGAACAAGAAACATGACAAAAAGCAGAAAAGAAGATGAAGAGAAATAAATGAAATGAGTTTAGATAATATCAATCTTAGATCGATTGTTCTTTGAAATAACTTTGAAAGGTAAAGAAAGGCTTTTTAAAATTAGATTTTATATTAGTACTAAAAGTTTCCTCTGCCTGACGAATTGTTTTCAAAAAGGTTTTATCTATTAAAAAGACTTGGTGAAGTCTTTTTAGCGCTTTTTGGAGTGTTTTTATAATTGGAATTTGGAATTTGGAATTGGATAAATATGCCTTTTACTCAATAACAGTGATTGTCGTCATCCTTGACTCTGGAGCTGTGACTTTCTATTTTATTTGCAATCAAATAGATCCACTAGTATAAATGATGTAAAACCTTACACGGAAACTAACATTCTGGCTGCAGTTATTGTTGGCTTGATTGAACTCTTTCTTTATGGTAATATTTTATTGATAAGGATAATTATAAAAGGTTTAGATCTAATTTTTATTTTTATTTTTCTTAAAAACAATAATGACTGTGGATTCTTGACTTTTGAAACACTAAATTATAAGATGCCATATCAATGAAATGTTTATGCTCATCATACTCAACTAACTCATCATCATGTACCAATTTACACCTCTGTATATGCTTCCATCTTAGGGGTCAATAAAGTTTCCCTCCAAAAAAATATATAGGAAATGATTTAAAAAAAAGTTTAAACATCTTTTTATGGCACTAACTTCTGGTTTATGTTTAAACATAATTGATTAACATAAAAAAGTAATTACCTTTTTGAAGAAACAATTCGTGGTTGCTCTTGTTTTAAAAGGTAAAATAATTTTTTTGAAATGAGACACTTTTCATTCATTTGGATTACGATCTTACTAAGAATATGTCACGCAACAAGAAAAGAAAGAAATTATCATGCTTAGAAAACAAAATTCTTTAACAGATTGAGTTATTGTTTATTTTTATAACGAGGGTTTTAAATTGCTAAATATTTGCACATTTTTTTATTGTCATAACAAACTTTAAAGATCTTCAACACTGTTGAAGTAGAGTACGAGCCAACCGATGAAGATAAAAAATCATTGTTTATTTTATCTTACCAAATGACAATTTCTACAAAACGTGAAGAAAAGAATCACCGGACGTTTAGCGCGACAAACGAGTTCTGTGTCAATTCAAGTTTTTCTGTTACAACTCATTTAATGTGATCCCTATCTTTTACCTTCTTGAGTAAAGTGAAATTCAATAGTTTGAAAGATGTAACACATTCTATTGACTTTCAGAGAACAATCCATAAGTTTATTTGCAATCTCTAATATGAATTTCTATTCGCCAAATGTATTATCAAAATTCGATATTTTTCCGGTATGTTGTTTTAAACTAAGTGAAATAATATCAATTTTTTGGGAATCAGGTTTCTTTCTTTTCGAGTGCTTCCGTTAAAACTCACATCGCGTAAATTCCGATTTTTACTGTCTAACGAAAAGTGTAATTCAAGAGTTTGTGTTTGTAACCTAGAATTTTTATATTAAAGGTTAAATCAAAATATTTTATCTTGTTTTCAAGTTTTTTAATCTCTTAGTTCTGAAAAACGTTAGATGTATTAGGTTTTGTTTGGTTGAATCTGTGATTGAACTTTATTTTTGAAATGTTTATTTTATATTTGTTCTAAAGGTTAATTCTGTCGACTGTTTTTTAAAGATGAACATAAATGTAAATTCATCTACATTTTACAGATTCTAAGTTCCGGCTAGAACGTATTGTAGTCGTAATTTCCATTGACTTTCACAGCGAGGACAGGGTTGTTCGTATTTTTTTATATGTTAGCGTCAAATTGTCAAACGCGTCATTTTATAAATTGACGAATCTGAGCACCGACAAATTGTAGAATCTCGTAATTTTATAAAGTTTGGCAATTTGCCTAGGCACTCTATGGATTGACTAGTCGTTTTATGAAACCACGAAACGGTGTTCGGTAAATTGTAAAATCAATAATTAAAAATATTAAAACTATATTGCTTTCTATATGTTTAGTCTTTTTGAAGTCATTAATGCTGAATAAATGACACATGACTCATGCAATAGGCATATCGGATATTTAAGATTGATAATTTTAATATATTCCAGTCCTAAAGACTTTGGGATATGACTTTTATTTGTCATTAATTAATTTTCATTTTACAATTTGCCGAACACACTTTCGTGGCTTTATAAAATGACTAGTCAATTCATAGTAAATTTTCACTTTTTAAAATAAATTAAACTATTTTACAATATGCCGATACGTGTTTCGGGAATTTATAAAATGACTAGTCATTCCATATTGTGCCTAGGCAAATTGCCGAATTATTCAAAATTATGAAATTCTACAATTTGCCGGTGCTCAGATCCGTCAATTTGTGAAATGACGGTTTTGACAATTTGACGCTAACATATATAAATGCATTCATAAATAAATAAAAGGTTCCGGAATTTTTGTTTTTTAGCGAGACTCTTTTTAGAGTCGTAAGCTTATGCTATTGCCATCGTGTCTGTCTGTCTGTCTGACCGTCTGTCTGTCTGTAAACCTTTGTTCATATTCTGAGAGAACCGTAGACCCTAAAATTACCAAATTTGGCATACATACACTAGAATTTACTGCTAGCAGTATAGCTGAGCGATTTGAGATAAATGTTGAGAAACTTATGAAACGACCTTATTTGATCCATTTGGATTGATTACATTGCCATCAATTGCAATAAGACCAAATGGTATGTTGTTTTGGAAATAGTGTTGACAAACTTATGAAACGACCTTATTTGATCCATTTGGATCAATTACATTGCCATCAATAGCAATAGGACCTAATTGTATGTTGTTTGGGAAATAGTGTTGACAAACTTATGAAACGACCTTATTTGATCCATTTGGATCGATTACATTGCCATCAATAGCATCAATTCTCTGGACACTGTTCAATTGATTTCCTACAGAAAATATAATATATTCTTAATGCAATGTTTGTGTGTGCATGCACTTTTGCTATGGGCACAGTCTCCATAGGAAATACGTACATTGCATTACCGACATTAGGTCACACTCTGAATGTTTGTGTTTGATTGTAGATTGCCAGTTAGATAAGGGTTATTCTCAAATTTTTAATGGCGGGAAATAATCTACATATTTCAACGATTAATTTGGTGTGTCGCTCATGTCAATGCTCAATAAAATCAATTCTCTACAGCTTCTGCAAATTCAAGGTGAAAATAGCTATTTCCCATAGAGAATACATTAAAAACTGACATTACCTGGCCGGAAGTTACCTAAACAATCATGGATTTTCTCACAAAACGAACTTAGGCTCATTTATTAGTAGCTGAATCTCCCGAGGCCTTGTTTGTAAAATTTAATGAACTCTTTCTAGAGATAACCAACGTGACAAAAATAGGGGGACATTTCCCCCTCTGTTACAATGCTTCCGCACTTCTCCATTGAAAAGTCGAAACGGTTTTCTCAAGTTGATGCAGAAGTGCTTCGCTACGTTCACTCACTCACTCACGCACTCGCTATCGCTCGTGCGTTCGTTCGTTCGTTCACTTCGCTCAGCTAACTAGGGAGTATATGTAAACGACTAGTCAGACCAAAACTTGGCGCCATGGATCATGACGCCCATTCTGGTGACAAATGTATTCTGAGAGAACCGTAGAACCTAAAATTACCAAATTTGGCATACATACACTAGAGAGTATATGTAATCGAATAGTCAGACCAAAACTTGGCGCCATGGATCGTGACCCAAATTCTGGTCACAATTGTATTCTGATAGAACCGTACAACCTAAAATTGAAATATTTTTGATAGATAAACTTGTGAAAAAATATGTAATCGAATAGTCAAAATTAATTTGGGCGCCATGGAACATTACGCCCAATTCTGGTAGCGCTAATTAAAAAAAGATTTTTTGTGGTCACTATGTGGAAAATGATGAACAAATGTGTTGCACATTTTAAATAAAAATATTGGTCCCAACACACCTCTTTAGTGATCCAAATGGATCAAATAAAGTCGTTTTAAAAATATCTCAGTTGACAGTTGAAATTTCTATTTTATTTTTTAAGAGTCTCGCACTTTGCCTGGCTTGCCAGACAATCTTATTTTGACTTTACAAATCGACACAGAAGGTTCAAATTAGTGAAGTCCACTTGAGTTTAGCTTTGTATATGAAAATTGTCCTCTTATTAGAATTCAATTTTATATTTGTTCTAAAAGTTTTTTCCATCTGACAGCTTGGTTTCAAAAAGGTTTTATCTGTTCAAAAGTGTCAATATTAATATCTATATTTTAATATATTTATTTTATCAATATTGAGTATTTCTTTAGCGGTTTAATTGTTGGTTCAATGTTGTATTGTATAAGTAATAATTGACATTAATCAAATATAATAATATTATTGAATCCATCGAAAATGTTTGTCTCATCGGTTTGTCAATCATTGCTATGAAGCATTTATTTAAAGTGGCGTTTATTATGTTCCTTTTTCCCTTCACTATCATTCCCGGATTCGACCAAGAAACCTTTGACAACTACAACTTTACGTTTTCTTTCAAGCATTGCTCATGAGAAAGCCATTTGAGATCCAATCTATTCGCATGTGTAATTTTTCTCATGATAGATTTTGCATTAAAAACTCAAAATATCTCGAAAAAATTTCAACCAAATTTGATGTTTATACTCTTCGTAATCTTCCATTTTTCTCGTCTTGCATTTTCGTCTTTTAAAACTAAGAATTTTATATATTCAATGCTATAATTTGGAACTAATTATTATATTCTAGTTTAGTTCAACTACAAAATGGTTTTACAGTCTAACATTGGATTATATTAGTATATTTTCTATTCTATTCGTTTATATTTTACAATGCTATTTTTCATTATTTGCAGTCGATCATCTTACATTCCAGGTGATTGTCAGTTTATTATAAAGGTTAACATAAACTAAATCTAATAAGCTCGTATTTTTGAATACGTTTAAATATTTAAATATTATTTTTTATTCATCCATTTGTAAATGATTGTCATAATTGTCATAACTGGTTTTATTTTAGTATTTTTCTTCCGCTTCTCTATCATCTCCCGAAGATTTAGACCAGTAAGACCGTTAAAAATCTAAATTCATCTTTGCGCCAAATCAAACTTCTCCATTAAATCCCATTTTACGTGATTTCAGTCTTTTGTCATGTGTTCAGTGACATTCAGCCGTTTGAAGAATGAAAATTTGTTTTCATTTTAGTTTATGAATATTTTGTCCAGGTCTGATTGCCCACTTTATTAAAGGTGATTAAATTTTATTTTACGCTGTGCCAAATAAATTCATAAAATATTCATATTTAATCTTTTGAAATTGTAAATATTTTCTTGAACTTTTACCCTCACAAAAGGTTACTTATTTTTTGAAATCTACAAAACTTTCTCAAGAAGGATTAGCCAACTGAAGCAGAACGTAGCCGAGACGTAGATCGAATGTGATGGTGTTAAGAAGATGGCTATATTCGTCGAAATGCGACACAATAATTATTCTCACAATTCTTCACTTTCACAAACTGTAGTTCCACAAAGATCTGCCAATTTCAAGTCTTCGGTGTTGCCTAAAACTTTGATCTCGTCTGCTGCTTCTCACACTGAATCCTCTCTTTCACTCCTTTTCTCTTGTTGGTCAAACCAATTCCAAAAGCACAAAAAGAATATTGGATTATTTTGTCGACATTCAAAATCAAAGAACAAAAACAACAAGTGCGATTGAAGAAAGGAAAGAACAATAAACGATAATAAATATAACGATTTGAATATGCTTGTTTTCATTAATACGTAATTTAATTCCAAATGTGGCCAAAAATTTCGTCTTTAACTATGATTTCTTTAAAGTCAGTAGCTCTGTCACCTTCTGTTTGTTCAACACAAGAACAAAATATTTGCCTAAATTGAGAAATGATAGATTTTCTAGAAAATAGTATCTATTCAAAATACTCGAATGATTCGTTTCAAATATCTTTAAATATGTATTTTGGATATGGTTACAAAAACTTGCAATATCGCTAAAAGGTTTAAAAAGATTAAATTTTCAATTGATTGTTTGCCAAAATTATTTTCAATATTGAATTTTAAAATAATGGTTGACTAAATTTTTATTATTTGTTTTTAAAGTGCAAATTTGTTTTACAATCTCAAAGCAAAAATTTCTTATTTGAATTTCTAATAAAATTGTAAAAAGTTAGAAGATTTTCGTTGGATGGGTTTCTTTAAAGGTTTTTTTAAATTTCCGTAATGTACGATACTTTTTATTTGAACTTTGAGCACACTTGACAATATTAATTGTGTTAAAAATCAAAAATAATTTTATTTTTTACGAGTCTTTTGCAAGTTTTTCAAAGGTATTTTTAAATATAAATTTACTTTTTCAAAACTAAGTCACATGATTGACATATTCTCTGAGAACAACTTCTGGTTTTATGATTGTCTTTAAATTACAATTATGGACATGATCAATGATAATAAACTACCAAAAACTATGAACCAGAATGAACTCTGAATCCGTATAAATAATCGTATTTGAATTTCTAAATACCTATGTATAATAGTCTAGGTTTTATTTGCACAGTCGTTCAAGAGTATTACGTGGTGGTCGATCGCAAACCAAATCTTGTGATCGACATTTAAATTATATTGCTAAGTTTCCCCTTTAAATATTTCTTATAGATTTTGAAGATTTTAATTTCCCACAGTTTATTTTAAAAAGTTTTAAATCTATTAATTTTAAAATAAAATCTCATAATTCTAGACTTTTTATGAAATAACACGTTATATTAGGGTTGTTGATGTTTTTATCTTTAAAGGTTTAAAAATATTTACATTTAATTTAAAAATGTTTTTTTTTCGACAATTCTTCAATCATTATCATGGCAGATTTTCTCAAAAGTGATACTTTATTATGTAATTCTTCCCGTGATTTTAAATCGAATTAATTCCATCAAAAATACTTGGTCTACCTTGAAGAAATCTACAAATACACTAATGTGGTGCCAATTTTAACTTTTTTAACAGGGCTAATCAGACCTGAATTCAATAGGGAAAATAAACATTGAATTTTAAACTTACAAATATTGTGAACTAGAATAGACGCTGATTTCTCTAAAATGATTCCACCGCTTATAAATTGATGGGACATTTTTGCCATTTGCCATATTTTTATTTTTAGTTCCATTTTGTTATAGTTTTTCTAATTTGAGTATGCTGAATGCGAATGAGAATATAGTTTAGCAATAGCTTCGTTCTAGTTATTTTAACCTATCTACACAATCACAAGTTGTATTCTCAAATTTAAATATATTTTCTATCGTCTGAATTACAGGATATGTTATATATAGATAACTACGAGATCGCATTGTTCTCAAAACAAACTGGTCAACTCAATATCTGAAAGTAATGTATTAAGCATGAATTAATGTTACTTATTTATTGCTGCAAACATTTCACTCTATAATATGTCATGGTACATTTGATGTATTTTTTGTGCTTAAACATTTTTCTCTTATTCAAATAAAATTAATTTTTGTGGTTTCTCTTAGAGAGATTTCTCTGAAACTCTGTGATTAAGAAATTTCGATTTTGATATCAGTCGACAAATCATTAACGTAATGAATCACAAAGCTGCACTTTTATCTGTAACTTCTTCAAAGTCAAGTGTTTTTTAATCTCCAAAAAAAAACTTCGACAAAGAAAAACTATAAAATTTTGACTTTGTCTCGCTAAAAATTTTATCCTCGGGTGAATCCAATAAATAAAAAATGTTAAAAGTTAAAATTAAAACTGTTCAAATTAACGTTAAGTTGTTGTTTACCTTTTTGTATAATTTTTAGTGCATCAGTAGCCATTTTCATTTTAAAAAGGTGAAATAAAATTATATTTTTGGAAATGAGATTTCTTTCATTTAGTTGATTTACGATATTACTTACAATGAACCACTCAACAAGAAGAGAAAAAAATTCCAATGTTTACAAAACAGAATTTTTTTTAAGATTGGGATATTGTTCATTTTAATTAATACATTTTATTATTTTTATAAAGATGAGTTTGAAATACTAATTTTTTTAAATTTCTTATTGCCATATCAAACATACAAAGCTTTATTGGTCATTTATACTGATGTAGTAAAGTACGAGTCAACCAAAGCTGATTAAAAACCCATTACTCATTTTGACTTACCATATGACAAGAATCTCGAAAAACAGTGAAGAAAAAAATGATGGGACCCTTAACCCTTAAAAGCACAAGGTCTAAAAAGCACTTTTTCCACGAAGATAGTCGGTATGACTACCTAGGCCAAAGGCAGATATGACAGAACAACACAAGCTTATGCGTCAACTTTGAGCGTAATTATCTCATCAAGTACAAATCGTACGAATTTGAATCAAATCATTATGAAAACAAGCGATTTTGAATTATCGATTTAGATAAAGAACTTTCAAGGTTTTATCCGTTATCATATCACAATCTGCATCTAAAAATATCATGTTTTCACTCACTCACAGCATGCTTTGCCCCCGCCCGCGACATCACAGCGTGAACCTTCACCTGTGTGGTTGCAGCTTTGCACCTCATCACCTCTAACCTGTCAGGCAAGTCGAGTCGAGAGGACAGGAGGGGACTAATGCGGTGCAGCTGCTAGCAACCAAAGCACAGTGGAAGGTACGCGGACCACTTTTTTCGATGGACAAGGGTCTATATTTTTGGATCTCCTAGCTAAACCTTAAGGCTCCCAATATCGAGATTTTGCAAAGCTGCTCAAAACATTCTGATAAAAGCATACCTAGAAGGATTTAATTCTAGTATTTATATTTAATTAAATATTATCATGCAAAGTCAAAAAGTAGTCACTATGACTACCTTCATGCTTTTAAGGGTTAAGCGAAAAAGAGTTCTTTGTCAATCCAATCTTTTCTGATTCAACTCATTTCAAGTGATCCCTTCCATTTTACTGTATACAGTACAAATTAATAGTGTGAACGATGTAACACTTTTAATGAGATTCCAAAGAACGACCACAAAACCTATTTGCAATATTCTCGAGTTTTGTATGAATTTATATTAACGAAATACATGTTTTTCGGTACGTTGTCATACAAAGGTAAAATATAATCATTTTTTTGGAAATCAGATTTCCTTCATTTCTTTCAAACTTCTTTTTATGAACTCTACAAAAATCCGAGTGATTTCACATGTACCGTGTGTTCAAAAAGTAGGGATACACTTGGCCGCCAAATAATGTCCAAAAACAAAATCTTTAAAATCTAACTTTTGATGGTTGTTTTGAGATACTCTGACCTTACGATGAACAATGATAATATTTTTCGAATTCCTGGAACACCTACAGGATTTCTATAATAAATTATTTTTGACTTTTTTTTGTTTTTGAAAATTTTAATATTTGTTGCAGTTTATATTATTTTCAAGTTATTAAAAGCAGATATAGTGATGAAAAAATAATTATTGACCAATACACATATGCCGGGTATGTTCCAATTGGAACAAATTTGGAACTTTTGGAAATAGTCATGTGATATATAAATTTTTCTATAAAAATTCAAATAATTCACCTAAAATAAAAATAATTCCAGTTTCATTGTTCCAATTGGATCAAATTTAGTTTACGTATAACAAGAAAAAATAAACTGATTATTTAAATCGTGATCTTTTATTATTAGTTTAATTGAAATTAGATAATGTGTAAATTAGAGCCTAACATTTTTAGGATTATAAAATTACAAATAATGCTCAAAATGGCCACCATCATGCTCGATACACAATTTAGCTCGTTTAACTAAATTGGAAAAGACCTTTTTCAGTGTTTCTGTGGTAATAGAATCGACATACTCAACTACGAGTTTTTCTAGATCTTCAATATTTTTCGGTTGATGCTTTGAACAAAAGTGTTTGAGTGGTTGCCACAAATAAAAATCAGGCGGCGTTAAATCAGGAGATCTCGGTGGCCAAAGAGGAGCAGTGATGACTTTATCACCAAAAATTGATCTTAGGTGAGTAAGTGTAAATTTGGCAGTGTGTGGTGCAGCTGAGTCGTGTTGAAACCAAGTATTCTTAAAATCAGTGATTTTTGCTTTTTCAATAAATTCATCCACAATATCAACATAAGACTCCTTGTTAATGTTTCCTTTAAAGAATATTAAAACGACTTTTTTCCTACTAATTCCAGCAAATAATCCAAGTTTTTCAGGGTATTTTGCTTTAATATTGATCGATATGTGAGGATTGTCCATTGACCAGATAACAGTGTTACGGGAGTTGAAGAACCCACTCAAGTGGATGTAAGCTTCATCGCAGTACCAAACGTTATCAAATACTTCTTCACCTTTGCTACCAACCAAAGAATTAATAACCCAGTGACAATAATTTTTTCTAGGTTCGTGATCTTTATCTTTCAGTATGTGAAGAGCTCGAACATGGTATGGCTTCAAACCAAGAATATCTTTTAAAGCGTTATCAATTGAGCCAACCGACAATCCTGTATCATCTGCTAATTTTCGAATTGTTATTAGAGATGAAAAATCTCCAGATGAGGCTTTGTATTTAGAATCGTCAATTGCTTCAGAGATTTGGTTTTTCACTTCTTCGGTGAGCAAAAGTGGACGCCCAGCTTTAGGTAAGTCGTGAACGGTGCCATGTAATTCAAATTTCTCAATTAACGAATACACATGTTGTCGATGAGGCGCTGGTCGTAGAAATTTTTCGAAAAACTCGTCTTTCACCTTTTGAACGTAATTCCCACCATGAAGAAAATACGATTTCACCAAGAAAATTCGCTGTTCGATTGAAAGATGACCTTCTTGAGACATTTTTGAAGCATAGAATTACAATTCTACAAGACAGAAACTGTTTGTTCATAGTTGTTAAACTTTAACAGTTAAAGCGTGTTGGTTCTATTTCTATTTCTATTTTTCATATCAGTTTCTGTTATCAATATCGAAACTAGTTAGTTAATCTATATAATATAAAGATAAGATAATTTTACAAAATAGAAACTATTAAATTTGAGGTAAACTTTAAAATGGAACATATATCGGGTACGTTCCAAATGGAACAAATTGAAATTATTTTTATTTTCGGTGAGTTATTTGAATTTTTACAGAAAAATTGATATATCACATGACTATTTCCAAAAGTTCCAAATTTGTTCCAATTGGAACATACCCGGCATATGTGTATTGGTCGATAATTATTTTTTCATCACTATATCTGCTTTTAATAACTTGAAAATAATATAAACTGCAACAAATATTAAAATTTTCAAAAACAAAAAAAAAAGTCAAAAATAATTTATTATAGAAATCCTGTAGGTGTTCCAGGAATTCGAAAAATATTATCATTGTTCATCGTAAGGTCAGAGTATCTCAAAACAACCATCAAAAGTTAGATTTAAAAGATTTCGTTTTTGGACATTATTTGGCGGCCAAGTGTATCCCTACTTTTTGAACACACGGTACATAGTTGGAACAATTTCTTGGGTACACATTCAATGCGATTCCAAAAGACGATCCAAAAGATTATTTTGTTTTATGAATTTATATTTGTTTTCAAAGTTAGATTCATTCCGAGTACGATTAATTGAATCATGCGGAGCAAGTGAAATGTTTTCCCCACAATAAACAAAATTAATTTAATTGTTTTATATTTATTCTTATTTAATATTTTTCTTACATTTGATACATTTATTTAACGATTTTAACATTGATGTGCAAGTGGATTATCAAAAGGTTAATAAAAATAAAAAAACTTTGATTAACTTTAGTTTACTTTTTTCTTAAATAGTTCGGGGGAAGTTTTGACCATTTTATTCATTGAATTACGAACTTAAGGTAGGACTCGAAACTTCAAACATATGTGAATGGCCCCTTCACATATTAGTGCAAAAAAGCGGGATTCGTAATCTTCCTTTTTCTCCGGAACCTATTGACCGATTTTTGTCTATTATAGCTCAAATTAAAGGTAAATGTATGATCTTGAAAAATGACGATCTGAATTTTTTTATAATTTTTCACATTAAATAATGAGAGTGATTCAAACAGCCTCGAATAGCAAAAAAAACGTTGTTTACATTTACTTTTATGGATAGATTTTTTTTAGTTAGTTCTAAATAAACAAAATTCAGATCGTCATTTTTCAAGATCATACTTTTACCTTTAATTTAAGCTATAATAGACAAAAATCGGCCAACAGGTTCAGGAGAAAAAGGAAGATTACGAATCCCGCTTTTTTTGCACTAATATGTGAAGGGGCCATTCACATATGTTTGAAGTTTCGCGTCCTGCCTTAATTAAGATAAACCGCACATCAAAAAGAGAAAGAAATCATTATGTTTACAAAAAACTTTTACATATTATGTTTGAATTCGATTCAAGTTAACTTATGTGTAACCTGTGTTTTCCATTTATAAAATTTCAACCTATTTCTATTTTAAACTTTAATGATGATTTATTCTTACGGGGTAAGAGACAACAGAAGAAGATTTTGAAGGAATTGAATATTTTGTCTTGCCAAATTAAAAGAAAGAATAAAAACTATATTCTGAAAAGCAATATGTCTATAAAAGGTAGAACAATATTTAATTTTTGAAACTTCAATTTTCTATTTGCATTAAACGTTTTCTAATCTCTTTAATGTATTTATCTTTATAATCAGTTTGTTTGCTTCTGCTTTGAATCATATTTTTATTTTTTATTATCTTTCTCGTAAATAATAGATTTGCTATATCCTTAAAAAAAGACTTGAAGAAGTCTTTTAAATTGTCTTTTTGAATATTAGTTTTATTATTTGAAATTCTTAATAATCCTACAAAGTTTTTCTCTATTCTTAAGTCTTAGAAGTGTCTTTTCGATTATCTTTATGGATGTTTTCATAATTGAAAACTAGTCGATTGTTCAATCATTTAGTTTCGTAGATGCCTTGTACAGTAAAGCTCATATAAGTCATTTTCACAACAACCAAATTGGAATTGGAATTTGATCAAATATGGCTTCTTTACAACAGTTATACCCTTTCCACAAGTGCAATCATTGATTCAGCATCTTGATTGGAAGCAACACTTTTCTGTCCCCGTCATTTCCATCAGCTCGAGTCTTTGCACTTAATATACATTCACAACCACACAACTTTTATTATTGCCGTCCTTTCGTGGTCGAGCTTATCTGTTTTATCCCTATCCTCTTTGTGTGTCCGAACGAAATTATCTATAAAACACAGGTCTTTCGCTTGGTCAACTTTGTTTCGGCCCCATCCCCGTGAACTCACACCCGGTCATCTATAAACCTTCATTTTCTCATTGGATTCTGTGGATTGTCTCAATTATCTTCCGTAACCTCTCATCCTGCAATATTCCTGGTTTCTTCACCTTGGAGTCTCCACCTGTTCAACTCAACCTTCCTCATGTTAGGTCGTAGGTCAATCAGTCTGCAACCAACCAACTTTCCTCTATAGCTTTTCTATTTAGTCTGCCTTACCACTCTGTCTTACTTTCCGTTTATTGTTTTCCGTTTTAAACTCAAATAAACGTTCAATTTTAGTCTTATTGTTCTGGATCGTACAAATAATTCTAAAATTACATAAACATAATTTTTTTTAAATTCCTAAAATAATTTTAACAGTTTCTGTTTGATCAAATGAAAGGTAACATTTTTAAAACTAAAACAATACTCATAATTAAAATTATTATTTTTTAAACTTACAGATAAGTTTCAAAACAGTTTTTATTTTACCAAAAACAGCGAACCGTTTCATTCATTTTACAAAATTTAGATCATAATCTTGAAATCCCTTTTGTCAATTGTACATTGAATCATCAATGCTGTCAATTTTAAATGTTGTTGTTTTTTAATTCCGCCTAAATTTATTTTCTTATAAAAGGTTTATAATAGATTTTTTAACTTTTGTTAATTTTATTAAAAATTGTTTTTTATTTAGCTTTACTTAAAATCATGAAAATAGATTATTTGATTAGTTCTCGAGCAGTATTAAAAGGTAAAAAATACTTGGAGTATGCCCACTAAGGGTTTTATCAATTAAAAACATAAAACATATGTATTATATAAAATGAATGTAATCTTATTCGAAGATAGTTTTTTAAATTATATTTTCGAATTATTAATTAAGTAATTTAAATTGTTAAACGCTGCTTCTTGTAGGACATGACAATGTATTCATTGTCTTACATTCAGTGTGGTCACAATCATTAAAGGTTTCAACTTATCTGTCTCTACTGAGACTTCAAAATATGTATTCATTACTTTAGTTTTACTTAATTATTGAGAACTTACAAAATTAAATTCAATACCAAATTTCTAAGTATTATTGACTAAAGTTTTATTAGTTATTTATTGTTTTTTAAGCATACGAGTACATGTATGTTGTTCTACGATCTCATAACAAAACATTATATTTAAATTCTTGTTAAAGTATAACTAACAAAGTCTTTGATTCTAACGGGTTTATCTAATAATTTTTCATATTTTCTTCTTGAAGATTCTATGTTGTTTATTTTAAAAAAGTAGCATGTTATTTAACTTTTCGATTATTATATTAATAGATAGGGATTTTGTTTGAACACAAGTATAACAAATTTCATTTACAAATTCAATTTTTGTTGTAAATTTTCATCTCTTTCAAATTTGTAGTTTTTTCAATGGTTAAAATTTATATTTGATTCTTCAAAACACTTGATTAACGTTTTTGTTTTGGAACAACAACGCTTGATTCTGTGTAGTCGTAGACCCAATTATGGAAGACAATCGATGATCAATGACAGATTCTAAACTTTCAAAGATTGTGAAATAGAATTTACGCTGGATTTACCTAAATAATTCAACTTTTAAATTTATTTAAATGCATTGCAACAATATGGTAAAAGGTTCAATCTACAATAGTTTTTGTTGTTATTATTTCTTTAATTGCAATACTTGAAATCAGATATGGTCATAAATGGGTAACCTTTTGCAGAATTTATCATACTTTCTTCTTATGATAGATTCCAGGATTCAATAACTATAAGATTCGATACCTGCACGAGAGCTCACTCGAAGGAGATTTCATACCTACACGCACAATTGAGATTGGTTGTGTTCGATTACATTCGATTACACATAGATCATTCTAGATGTACACACAGATTAGTATAAAAGCGCGCACGTGTTCGCACTCACTTCATTGTATTTACAACTACCACTTCTCTCTCCACTCTCTGTATCTTATGCCTCCTCAATAAACGTTTTATGCAACTTATCTCTTGTTTTCCTTCATTTCTATAAGTGCGCTTCAACAGTACTTTCAATTTATCTTTTAATTTTGAATTAATTCAATTTTTCATAGCTTTGCATTGCATTACCAGATTAGAATCAAGAATTATTACATTGTTTCCAAATGTTTTTAAAAAGTTATCAAGGGATCAAGTTGCAAAATTAAGTGTATTCCTAAAGCTATAAATTCGAGTTTTTTCAGCATTCAATTTGACAAATTTTATAAAGGTTTCTACAAAAAAATTTTCATGATATTAAGTCTAGTACTTTTGGCAGACGATGTTTTTTTGAACATTCTTCTGGGATTTACATAAATAAGACATTTGAATTGTCGTTATTTAAGTTACTTTCCTTGGCCATATAAATTCTATTTTATCTCGACAGTTTTTGAAGTTTCAAATAAAGTCTTAACAATTCATTTAGATTTAATTACTATTCATTCATTTTTAAATATTTTTTGTATTCTTGAAGTAAATATTTTATCAGACCAAATAACGAGAAACGTGACATGAAGAAGAATAACAGATTTAAATAGATAGACCAAAAGTTCTTAACTGGTAATTCACTCATAAGTGATCGTTAGTTTTTTTTAATAAAAAATTAGCACATGAGTATCACTAATTTTATATACAAATCTGATTTCTCGTAAATTTTCTCGTAAAAATTGTTTATCTTAAAAATAAGACCTTAACATAATTTAGACAATATCAAGTGGATTGACAAAAGGTTAAAAATTCAAATTTATTTTTTTTAAACTCAGTGACGTCACTTTATTGTAATATTCAAAGAGTGTAGTCTCTAAAAGCCAAAATATGAACAACAACAATTGATTAATGACATATGGCAAACATCTAAAAATTGATAACTAAAATGGACACTGAATCCACATATATCAATTCATCCAGTTTGAATTTCTAAATACGTTGTAAAATGTACAATTTTTTTATTTAGGATTTTTTAACTATTGTTTTTATTACAACAATTGTTTGCATTCTCTCTTTTATTTCAATCTTACCTACATACATAGTTAAGTTTGTTAATTTTATTACTTTCGAAACAAAGTGTCCAATTCAAATGGTTAAAAATTTTATTTTTTTATTGTTATCATATTTATTTTATTTTAAATTTATTTAAATATTTATCATTTATTTTAATTAAAAAACAAGTCACCAAATTTTCAGTTATGTTTATAATGGATTTTATTTTAATTATTCAATTATTCTAATAAATTAATTTGGTTAATTTCGGTGTGATCTGATTTGAATGAACTGTCAGTTATTGATGCACAACCAAATTCCAAATTTACCTTCAGATCAATTGTACTGATTCAGTGGCAAGCCCTGGTCCTGTTGAATGATATCCACCGCCCGTTCCGCCACCATAATGACCCCAGCCATAGGATTCGAATTGGGCACAATTGGAATCACAGAAGCATCCACAACTCGCAATCGCTGCAACCCTAGAACTCGTAGTCGCTCGTCCACAACCGCGCCTTGACTCGTCGCATTACCCATTCGACAGGTGCCCACTGGATGACCACTCGAACCAGTGCGAACCTGTGCCACACAACGCAAATAGTCCATACACTCATAAACTGGTCGGTCCGTACACAGCTGACAACCAGGCACCGCTGCTGAGTAGAATTCCAAGAATGGCTTCACATACGAACTTTCGACCAATCTCAAACCAATGCTCATGCCCTTAACAGTCGAATCCAAATCACGAGGATTTGAGAAAAAGTTTGGATCAATCATTGGAGCATCGGCTGGATTGGTGCTCGAAAGTCGAACTGTTCCGGCGGAGAGTGGTCGAAATTGGTTAAAGTTGAGATTGATGTGATAGATACTGCCCAACATTGGTCTCACATAGTCTTTCCAGGCTTCACGGTTGGACTGGTCGAAACCGGCGATTGCTCCATTTATATCCGGATCTAATAGGAAATAATAAAAATTATAGTTTAAAAAATTTTTGATCCTACAAATAACTTACCGACAATAGCAATCTGAAAGTACAACACCATGTCAGACGCACTGGCATCACCATTGATACCAGTGGGAATATAAGTCTCCGAAATTGGATCTCTCGTCAGTGGGCCATGATTGTTCACAAAGTAATCGTACAGATTTTGAACAGTAAAACTAGTAAATCGATTGCTACCATAGGTGATGTCAGATCGGTTCTTGACCATTGCGTCCAATGGCACAATCGAATGATCGTACAGATTGTTGCCTACTGGTAAATCTGCTAAAACTGGAATGCGAAACTGTTCCAGATGGGCCCGTGGACCAACGCCCGAAAGCATCAAAAGTTGTGGGGAGTTGAATGTTCCACCAGAAACGATAACTTCACGATTTGCTGTTACGCTGTATGTTTGGTGATTGTGCACAAACTCAACACCGTTTGCTTGTGTTGGATTGTTGGTATCGAAGGTGACTCGGCTTACTCGTGTATTGATCAATACATCCAAATTTGGTCGTCCTCGATGGGGTTCGATATAGACAGCAGCACTCGATTGACGTGTCCAGTTTTTGGGCGATTGAGTGGTTTGCATAACATTTGTGCCAAATGTGGTCGGTCCATTGAAGTCCACAGTAGGCCAACCCTGCGCATTGAGAGCCCGCGTCCATCTCTCGAAAATAGGGTCCTGATCTGGAAGTGTATTCAGCGGAATTGGACCAGATGTGCCGTGATAGCGAGGATTTTGCGCCACGTACTCTGGATCTGTTTGGTTCATAGATCTCAGAAAATATGGAAGGTCTTGTTCAAATGTCCAACCATTTGCTCCATAAACCGATGACCAAGAGTCGTAAATGGAGGCACTGCCTCGACTGTACACCTGATCATTGATTGCATACGATCCACCGAGCAGTCGTCCTCGTGGATAGTAGATTCGTCGTCCAGTATTGCCAAATGCACAGTACTTTTGTGGGGTCGAGTAGTACAGGTTGGCATACTCGGCCGCAAACATACTGTTCATTATGTCGGTGATCACCAGTTGGGGACCACCAGCTTCAATGAGAAGTACCGAAACATTGGGATTTTCTGTGAGACGGGAAGCTACAATAGAACCCGCTGCCCCGGCGCCCACAATCACGAAATCATAACTCGAATTCCACCAAACGGAATTATCGTTCAGGTGCAATCCTTGATTGTGGTACTCTTGCCGTTGAAGGGCGATAATGGACACAGTTAGCAGTTGAGTTGCTAAAGGAATCATTTTAGATCACAAGTGACAATGATGAGGTTGGATGAATGACGAAAATGAAATCAAGGAAAATTGCAAGTTTGCGTTTTCTTTTGTATTGGAATTGTTTCGAAAAATCACAATTGTACACAAAGTATCACATGTGGGTTGACATCATAGACTGATACAAAAGTTCATTGTTTTCATTATTTTTCAACACAAATAGCTTCCACAAGGCACATATTCTTCTCTCATTTACTGCGCAATATTACGCAACAATGTTCACAATATGCTGGTTGTTTTGTATTAACACCAGCATCAGGTTTAATGACGTTGATTTTTATCTTTTTTAATCAAATCAGGTAGCCTTTTTCAGCCACCATGATGATAGTCGAATTAGCATTGGTATAGGGAACCATTGACATCACCAAAGTATCATCACCACATCTCGCAACCTTTCAACACCCTTCAACCAGTGAGTTTTTCATCAACCACGGAGTACTGTTCCAAATCAGGCACGTACACCATGTGGAATGTAAATTAGATTCCACAATTTTTTTATTTAGATAAACAAAATTAAAGAAATGAAAAAATCAAAATTCCTTGTACAGAAACATTGTGGCTCGCCTTTGCATTATTATTATTTTATTAACCATGTCCATCTATTTAAAGGTAAAGCTATTTATTTTTGGGATTATTTTCTTGTCATATAATAAAATATTAACACTTTATTGCATTTGTTTTTAAATAAACAATTTTCCAATTTGTATATTCTTCATGAATTTTCAGATTTTATTAAAAGGTTTAGAATTTATTTTCAATTTAAATTTTGTTTAAAAACATTTTTAAAAAAATTGTGATTATATATTAAGATTCTAGTATTTTCTTTATGCAACAAAATATCAATTGTGATCACATGTCAATGCAATTGTCCACCAATCTTATGGCTTCATTTAAAGGTTTCATAAAAATCGTGCAAATTTTTTTTCAATTATAGTCGATTTATTAGTATAAAAATGAAATTACAAGAAAGATAGGGATAGATATAAAGGTGTGTAAGTAGTGATAGAGAAGGCCTAATATATGTTATGTACAGTAATAATAAAAATAATATAAACTAGTGAATGTACATATTTCAAAACAGTAAAAAAGATAAATGCTAATATATACATTATTTTGACTAAGTAATTGGAGGATCCCAGTTTCTGAACTTTGTGATCATGTCAAAAGAGTCACAGGCACAGTCCACCATCATATTTCCGATTGCTCGCAGAGACATTCGAAAGGAGTCCTTGAGGATGTTCAGACAAACATTATGAACAGCCCCGCGAGAACCGAAAATAAGTCCGTAGACCTCGAGATGAGTGACATGGTCATGGTCTTGTTGGTGCAACCACTCGATGATTTCCGCTTGGATCGGGTTGTACTTGTCGCGCTTGATTCTGTCGTACCTGTCCAGACTGCCTGCATTGAATTCATAACTTACGCCCACATCAAGACACAGAGCAGTTGGGCGTCCATGTTGGACCAGGATTAAATCGGGGATCAGGTATTTACGCCCCTCCGTATCGGTTAGTTCGCCTGGGATGGTCCGATCATTGAAGTAGATTCGCTGTTCTCGGTAGCAATCCAGGTAATGCGATCGCAGGTGGCATTCAATCTTGTCTAGCAGGCGGTCATGTCGAGCACCTTGGTCCGATCGAGAGAGTTCGCATCGATTCAGAATGTGGAACATTGTTTTCTGTTCATCGCAGTGGAGACACCTTTCCTCCCTGTCGACCATCGCTCCAGCTCTAACTTGTAGAAATTTCTGTCTCATTGCCTCGGGAAGATCGGTCATTCCGGAAAGATGCTTGTTCACAATCGATCCACCAATCAGGAAGTTGATATGGCCATCGTTGATTTTCCTGATATCTCTTAATAATCGCTTTTGATTGTTATTCTCTGCTGGACACAAGCGATTGATTCGAGAGATCTCACCGAGGAACCACTTCGATTGGGTCATAACACGAACAAACCAGGAGTTTGATTGCTTTAGTCTGTTCATCCGGTTTAGTGCTATCCGTGGGACATCGAACCGGAGTTGAGTAAGACCGAGACCGCCCAACTTGTTAGAGAGGTAAAAAGAAGGAAGTGGGGGTCTGCGGTGATAGTGAGAGGATATGTTTCACGGCTGTACGAATGCGACAGTCCATTTCACTGAGAGTGGATGCTAGGCATTTCTCGTGAACCAATCGGTGAATCGTTTCCGGAATAAGGTGGTTCTTGATAAGATACAATTTCTGGACAGGAGAAAGTAGTGCTGTGGTTGTACGGTGCAGCTTGAAGCAGATATCCGTTGACCTGAAACGGTGACTGTCGTCCTCGTCGATGATTGCTCCCAAGTAGCGAAAGGAGATCACTGGTGCAATCGACTTGCCGCCAATCGAGACTGGTTCGCTGGACCCAAAGAGGACAGTCTTGTCAGCATTAATCTTCAGTCCAACTTTACGGTAGAACTCGATCGAGATTGCTGCGAGCACTTCGATTTCTTGAACGCTTTTACCGGCGAGAAGCGAATCGTATGCAATCGAGCCAACCGTGATTGGACGATAATCCGCTGGGTTAGTCGATGGTTTCTTTGGGATCAATGAAGTAGTCAGCTTGCGCCAGTCATCGGGAATGTCCTGTACCCATAAGCACGCATTAAGCATTACCTTCACCACGTGCAGATGGTACAACAGATCTGTCGCTCGAATTCCGTCAAGACCGGGGGAAGACTTTTTCTTCATGCGCAGATGGTAAGAGACGTCCCTGTGGTCGATGTACTCGAGCACGCTGATCGACTCGGGAGCGTGCACCTGGATTGGATCGAGGAGGTTGGCTGATCTAGTGCTAAAGATCGCGTTAAAGTGTTGGTATGCTTCCTCAAGGTTCAGTTCGGCGTTCACTTCTCCACGGATAAGGTTGCTCCAGACTTTTTTAGGATCTTTCGCCCATACCTCCTGAACATCGGTTTCGGGTTGAGTGGTCAATGTTGAGCGGTTCGCTTCGTTCCTCCTTCTTCGAATCCTCCGCCTCCTTCTTCCTACGACTCGAACCACTTCGTACCACAACTGGTCTATCGTCGCTTTACCGAAGAAGAGTTTGATTGCTATTAAACGAAGTTGAGAGTCGAAGGTGTGCATGATATCGGACCAGAACCCTTTTACTAAAGTTGGTCGAGATTCGGATGGATGGAATCGTTTGTCTTCCTTGGGAGTCAATGTGGGAATATGGTTGGCGCAATGCTGCTGATGAGCGGTGACGCTTCTAAAACTTTTGAAGTTAATAATAGGTTATTTTTTTTTTGATTTATACAAACATGTCATAGTTCTAGAGGTCTAATTACTTTCATTTTATATAGGTAGATTCAACCAACCATTATGCGCTTGATTTTAAAAGGTAAAAAAATTCTTTTTGAACAATTGATTTTCTTTCTAAAATACATATTTTTGTATTTTTTGTAGATAATTTTATTTATTTTTCAGTAATATTTACCCGAACGCTCACTAGATGGCGCCAGTGTTAACGATCGAGCACATGTTCACCAATGATAAAGCAGACAACAAATCTGCTAGTTACACAAGTTGAATTCGATTTGCTTCTAACCTTGCTTACATTTATACAAATCACTTTATTCTTATGTTTTTAATCTTAATTTTTGTAATTGTTGTTATACATATATTTATATATTTCACGATGCCTTTACAACATATGTTTTTACCATTTTTATTGCCATTTGATAAAGGTTACAATATTTTTTTTATATATTTAATTTTTTCTTAAGTTACCCGAACTTTCATTACAACTCATTCGGTTCTGAACATTTGATCTTGATTTTAGGATCCATTTTTAGATAAGATTTTGGTGTTATGATAGAACTAACTCATTGAAGTAATAATAAAAGCTATTTGAGGGCAAGAGAGGTAAATGTAGACATTTTATAATATTCTATTCTAAACTCACAACATTATTTTTAAATCTCATATATTCGATCTTGAATGGAAATGGTTGTGGTGTTACATGTCGATGAAACACTCTCATTTAGATCACAGTTAAGATTGAGTTTAAGATACACATTGGTTTAATAAAGGGTAAAATAACAATTGAATTTTTTCGGTTTGAGATCCGAAAAAAGTTAGATTATTCCAAATTTTAATTTTTAATATATAAATATTGTTCAAACTTAGGTCAACATTTATCTTATGAAAACAAATAATTTCTTCTTTCGTTTTTTTATATATTTAACAGACAGACAAAGTAATTAAAGTAAAATTAACATTTATTATATGGAGATAAATAATTTCTCGTATCGTTATAAATCGTACTTGGTTAGGCGTTTTTCAAACAGGTAAAAATATAATTCAAGTAAAAGTGATATTTATTAATCAATTGTAAATGTTCAAACAATAAATGTACAGCAGCGCCCTCTTTCACTAACTCACTTTCCACCACCCGCCTGAGTGAGTATGGCAAAGGCAACCCCGAGACAGGCAGCGAGCGAGCCCATGATGAAGTAATAGTCCGTGTGTTCCCCCACCTGGAAAAAGTACCAGTATTTGCGTTCGAGCAGCACCATGGTGGTCCACAGCAGCACAAACGCCACCGTGACCATCCAGTTGTCGAGAAAGGCCGCGACTATGCCCAGTATGGCTGCCACCAGTATGAACACCCAAATGAGGATGAAGCCAGCCTCGCCACTGTGATCGCCGTGGGCCATTTCGTCAGCAAATTCCACCGTGTAGCTAATGAACGCAGCAATGACAAAACCACCAAACAGGGACTTTGCAATCGCCTTGGGAAGATCGTCTCCAGCCATTTTGGTTGACTTTGGTGGATTGGGATTGGGTGTCGGTGACGATAAGAAGCTTGAGAAGAGCACGAAATCAAAACTCAAATCAGATGCGCAAATAGAAATGTATGTTGAACAAAAACAAATAGTGACTAGGAGAGAATGTTTGTTCGAAATGTTCTAACTTTTCAGGACCGATGAATCAGTTTGCGAAAATTCCAATTAAAATCTACCAAAGGTCAAATAAATTTATTTTTCTAATAACTCAAAATCAGCCAAATTAGATAAATAGTCTTTAATCAATTTAATCAAATTTATTTATTTAAAAACAATTTTCTTGTCAGATTGACTTTTGTTTCATTTATTTTTGAATGAACAATTTGAAAAATTCGCTTTAATAATTATTATAAAAGGTTTAAAGTTTTTTAAATATAGATTTTATGAAACATTTTATAATTAAAAATATTTTAAAATTTTCGGAGTTTTTTTTAAGTACAGCAAAACATCAATTTATGGAGTAAGACTATGAAATTCCTTGTTCACCGTTCGAGGTTATTTAAAGGTTTCAAACTTATTTTTTTGCAATCTCTACGCAACTTTATTCAGGCAAATAGTCTATTATCAATTTTAGTTTGTGGTATTCAACGTTTCCATTTCTAAATGTTATTTAAAATCATTTCAATTAATTGCCCTCTTTATATACCAAGCAATTGTGTTTTGTTAAAAAGGTAAAGTAGAATTTTATTCTTCAACAGAAGATTTTCTTTTAACTAAAACTTTCAAAAATATTTTAATTTCAAATCTTAATATTCGAAGTTTTGTTTCATCTCCAAGACGATTGAAAGCTTCAACTTCTAATTGTGAAAAAGGGTTATTTCAAAACTGTCGGTTATCAATATCAAGTTGATGGGCAAAGTTTGGTCATAATTCAACTTACAAAAGAAAAAAAGCGAATAAATATATAATTAAGAAAACTATTTGAATTCCTAAATACATATTAAAAGTTTCTAGCAATTTCAATTTTTATTTCATGCGTATTTTTAACTCTCGTTAAAGGTTATTTCAATTCAAACATCAGTTAATGCAGTATCACACGGAAAATCCAAGGCTTTAACAAAAAAAATAGTTTTAAGCAAATTTAAATTATTGTTCATTGTTTCCACTTAAAAGGTCTCATTAAAAAAGCCTTAGAATCTGCAGCTAATCTTTTCATAATTGAAAATAACTTTTTTTGTTTAAACTATCAATGTACATCAAATTTATGATAAAATGTATCAGAAAATGCAACATTGTTATTAAAAATATAAGAAAATTTGTGAATCAACATTTTAATTTACAAGTCCAACTAATACTAGTATATATCCAACTCAAACACATTTACAAAATTTATTTTTTATTTTGTTTAATTATTAAAAATATTTAGCACCTTCTTAAGAGTCATTGAAATACCAGAAATTTAATAACTGCAATCGTTGAAGTACATAAAAGGTAAAATTTATATTTCTTGAAGTAATTTTGTGCGATCATGTGCGTATCGCCAAATTCAGCCCGAAAAACACAATCTCGGCAATATCTAATATTGATCAATTTATTCAGTACAAGCCATCAACAAGATCTGCTTCCCATTGGTGTCACGTAAATCTTCGAACTCTTCCAAGATCTTCTAACTCAACTGTTCACTCAGCTTTCAACAAATCAAAAGTTTCTTGTTCTGCTGCTCAATTGAACAATGTCACTTCTACACTGTCATCAATAAAGACCAAGTTGGTCCATTCTCTTCAATCGGACCTCAACTTATTAAAGAATAAATAAAAGAAAATCGGCCATTTATACATGACTATTCATTTTAACTTCATCAGTGCATGTTGATCAGCGTAAATATTAACTTTGAACTAGCTTCTTCAGGATTCTGTCTATAATAGGGGTTTTAGTATAATTTTTTTAAATTCCGGACTATTAATTTAATAGACTGCCGGTTTAACACTGTTATTAATTCAATTTAATCAGTACCATAAATGTCGCAAAATATATATGTCTCTACTACTTTTAATATTACTTTAAAATATACATATATATTTAATGCTTTTGTTGTTCCAGTATTTTTAATTTTACCATCATTGTGTATTGTGCAAAAGGTTTCAATTAATATAAAAGTTAATCTGTTTGATATGACTTAGATTATGTGTTTTTTTTATTAACCTCTCATAGACTTTAGTTTTAAATAATTTTATTTTCAAGTGTCTAAATTCATTTATCGAGAGGCTGCCGCTCTCCCGAGGGCCTATTTCTTCTTTTCTCAACATAAATTACGACTACAAATGTTAATACTAATATTATTTAACTGTAAAACTTTATATTATCAATCATAGACACGAAGAGTTTAAAACATTCATATTATTTTTTTATATAATTGTATTTAATCAATTTTAAAAAATTTTAATTTGGTAGATTACCAAACTGGTGAATTTGTAAAAATGGTAAAAAACTTTTATAAACTTATCTTTTAACAAGTTTACAGATTCAGATACACTGTCAGTTTATTGTAAATATTGGAGATTACAAAATGTTTAGAAAGCATATGAGTTTTTATTAAAACATATACGTAGAACTTCAAGTTTTATATTAACATGTTTTGACTAGCGTGGTCGCTTGACTAACTAAAAGGTCGAAATAATATTCATAATTTTTATTTTATTTTTAAATTTATGTTTGAAAAATTTGTCATGATGAAAGTTCTTAAAAGAAAAATCATTAGTTTTCATCCTCAGCTCCCTTTCTCAAAGGTAATTTCAATATAAAGCATTGTACTTGTAGACTTGTAACATGTAACCGTTACATTGTAACGTAACCATACAAGCACAAAAGACATCGCGTTACTTTCAGATCATTTTAACCACTGATCGAATCCATTTTGATTTGTCTACTTCACTGACATCTCGTTCACCTCCCATCACCTCAACGCCATTTCGGATTCTCCAAAGACTTTTGGTTCCTTAGACTTGTGGCTAGTATTACCTTTATAATCTGTATCTTGGACCCAGGTTGGCCATATTTAAACTATTCAAACTCAAACAAGTTTCCTCAAAGTTGATTCTAAGTGGAGCGATAAATATGAAAATGGTCTCCATGTATATGGATAATTTGTTTTAAAAAGTTATGATTTATAAAGAATCTAAATTATATTTTTTTCCTTTTGATTATTTAAATGGTTTGCTTTATTATAGAATTTTAATTTCCTGTTTGTGATATGTACATTGCAATGGTGTATCTGTCGAATTGATTTTAAAGTATTTTCCTGAAACTTATCTTTCGAATAAACGTGTCCGTGGATCATCTACACTGATGGAATGGCGGACTTTCGCAGTATTAAGCAGAGAAACACAATCGCCGTTGGCTAAAGTATCGATCAATTTATTCAGTACAAGTCAAAGAATACAACAATTCAAATTGCAATCGTGAAAAGTCAAACCGATGCTTATATGGACTGGACTCTTATTGGTCTGTCTCTTGCTACGTCTGTTTGTCGCATTATCACAACCTTGGAACCTCCCTTCAGTCGCTAATGTAATTAAAGTATGGCCCCCTATTATTGCAAACAGTAAATAAACAAACAAACGAGATAAATTCATAAAAAAGTTTTTTCAATAATTCTCTTTTCTTCCGAACTATTCAAGCTTCAAGAAAGTCAAACTGCTAAATAAAAGTTAACCAAAAACTGGAAAGCATAATCGTAAACACTTTATTGCGACAAGCAGAATTCTCGCGGCAAAATTAATTTCATTTTAAACTCTGTTTTGGAAATTGGTTTGATAACACTATCTTTTATTTTAAAAAAGTTAAAACAGCATTTCATTGATAGTGGATCAAACATACCATAGAATTTGTCTTTGAACTTTTCAGTTTCTTCTAATTGAAGATTAGTCAATCTTTGCTGTCATCTTCTTTGGAGGAGCTGATTGAATTTGTGTTTGATTTTCTTTCTCGAAAAAGTAGACAAATTCTTTTAAAATCATATCAATAATATAATTTATAGCAATTTATTGATTTTATTTTGAAGTTCTTTATTTTATTGTCTTATTCACGAATTGAACGTACACAAAGTCGGTTTTTAAAATAAGGTGAAACAAATAAAGATAAAGTAAATAAGTTTGTAAGGTAAACTAAAGTTCTTTGAGTGCATTTTATTCATTGTATATTCATATGTTAACTTAATTTATTTCAATTTGACCGCCACACTTTAATCATTTGTGCATCTAAAATCCTATAATATAATAAACGAGATATACAAATTTAGTACTTAGGTTCCAGCTGGTAAAAAGGTAACATTTTAAAATTAAATTCATTTGTTTAACTTATTTTAGTGAAAATAACCATGCCCAACAGAACAGAATTAACACTTGTCAATTGCGGATATTTAAAAAGGTTACTCAATCTCAATTTGAGATTCTCAAGTTTTAAATAAACATTCAATTCTACTTTGCAATTGTCGTTATATCTTTATTGACTCCAGTCTATTTTTATGTCCCATACAGTTCCCATAACTTTATAGGTTTTGTCGATAAATAACTATCAAACACGCAGTTAAGATGCTAAATTAATGGTATAATCTAAAACCGTAAAAAATATATAGACAGTGACATTCTTTTTCTGTTTTTGTCTTAATATATAGTTGATTGGCGTGTTTAATTTTCTGTAGAAAATAAAATAAAACCTTTAAACAATTTGTCAATCCTAATGATTTACTTTTCTAATTACGTTCTCTAATAATGTACCACTAGATAAAGGTTAATCAAATAACCAATGGATATCGTCCATTGAAAAAATGTGTTCTTTAACAAACATTTAATTGGCCAACAATTTTTTTTATTCTCGATATATTATTGACAAAAGTCTATTGTTCTTATTATTGTTTACTACTTTACAAGAGAGACAAACAATTACGTAGTCATTGACATTTTTGAAAAAGGTTATACATTTTTTTAAAATCGAAACTTTGTTCTTGTAAAATCTAACATTCAACTGTAGTAGTACTGTTCACCAAAGTCGTATGTGAACTCAAGTTGAAGTAGACAACCGTACAAGGCTTTCGGTCACTTTGTGGTAACAAAATTAAATTGTCGTTATAACTGTGTCAAAATGTTTTGTTTAGCTTCAAAATTTTCATGGTCAATTTTAGCTGTTAAATAAAAGGTTACAAACAAATATTCAAAATTATGATGATTATTAACTTCTTCGCGAACAATGTTTTATTATCGAAATTATCTAAAAAGTGTTATTATGTACAAGTTTCAAGAATGATTGATCAACGGTTTTATAAAAATTTAAAATCTGTCTCCTTTTATGGTGGATTAAACATAGCATTTTTCAACGCAATTATATTACAACTGTATGAAAATGTTTTATGCTTTGCATTGTTTTTTTTCCTGTTCCCATTGTGTAATGCCAAAAATGGATGAAAGATAACATTGATTATTAACAATTTGTAAAACAATAACATTTTATATAAATTTTTTAATTTGGAACAGATTGGATAAAGTTTAATAAAAGGTCTCCATACTGTCATAGTTAAGTTTCATGAGAACTTACATATACATTTATACATTCTAACTATTTCTAACTATTTCTAACTATATTCTAACTAATTTATAGATTTCTAGTTTTTTGAATAATTTAAACTATTATTTGATACAATTTTTACATCAAACTGGAATAACTGACATCTCACATCTCCGGTTGATTAAAAGGTTAACAGATTAAATAGATCATATTTTAAGAATTAACATTTACTCACTTACATCGCTTGCATTTTTGCTATGATTTTTGTGACCATAATCACCAAATTATTTTTAAATGTTTCCAGTTTATAATCATTTCCATTAGTAAGCATTTTACTGACTTCAATTTTTGATATAATATAATTGGGTTTTCAGGTGTTATTGATGTAATGAAAATATTTATCAAGGTATTTTTATCAGATGCAATTATGCATTGCAAACAAATGTTGTATTGTATTTATGGGCATGTATCATTTACTTAAGGAACCCGTCGAATGATTTAAGGTTGTTGGATTTTTTCGGTTTTGTGTAGTTTAAAGGTTATAACATAACAAAGAAAATTGAGAATTTTATAACACCCATATCTACAAAGTTTCATAATTTTTAAATGAAAATTTTATCCTTTTGTACATTAAATAAGATCTAAAAAAATTCAACATGTTGCATGAACATTTTGGTTGTTTACTGTTAAAAAGGTTTCCTTTAAACAAAAGCTTGAAAATCTATAGCTTTTCATTTTATAGCTGAAAATAAATTTTGTTGCTAAAGCTATTTAGGTTAAATCTGTATATATTTGTGAATCAACTTTTCAAATCAAACAGATGCAGCATATGAACCTAACTCAAACACATATACAAATCTTCTTCTTTCATTTTGCTTAATAACTAAAAATATCATGCACTTTCCTAGGTGTCAATGGAATGTACATTGTAGACATGACATTTTTTACTGATCTGTCATTCTTGGAGAGTCCAAGTTGGAGTACATAAAAGATAAAACTTACATTTCTTCGAGTAAATCATGTGCGAATCGGCAAATTATTATTTGCTTTAAATTAACACTTTAAATTGTTAGAGAAATTTGGAATTTTAAATGGTTAACAAATTATTTTAATGCAATTTTATTAATAACTCTTATCAAAATAATACTTCAAAATATATTTAACTTCATTTGCACTAGCATCTGTGAGTTTTTTAATTTTAAAGGTTAAAAAATTGTGCTTTGGAATCATTAGCGAGACTCTTTTAGAGTCGTAAGCTTATGCTATTGCCATCGTGTCCGTCTGTCTGTCTGTCTGTCTGTTAACCTTTGACTATATCCTGAGAGAACCATTGACCCTAGAACTGCCATATTTTGCATACCTATACTTGGTAGCATATGTAATCGACTAGTAAGACCAAAACTGGGCGCCATTGATCATGACGCCCATTCTGGTGACAAATGTATTCTGAGAGAACCGTAGACCCTAAAATTATCAAATTTGGTATACATACATTTTAAATAACTAGTTTTTGAACCAGCCTGCGTTATGGAGCCCTCTTGCTTTCTTATTTTTAAAAGATAAATAACGCCGTTGGCGTAAAGTCGGAGCGAACGGTATAGGAGATAGAAAATGTTTTTTCTATAATAAATAGCTATTTCCCACCTACCCTCCCACTTTACCTAAGTGCCAACGTTAAACGTCTACCAACTAAACTGTGCCAATTTTCAATTAGCTATTTCCCACCTACCCTCCCACTTTACTTCATTGCCAACGTTAAACGTCTTCCAACTAAACTGTGCCAATTTTCAATTAGCTATTTCCCACCTACCCTCCCACTTTACTTCATTGCCAACGTTAAACGTCTACCAACTAAACTGTGCCAATTTTCAATTAGCTATTTCCCACCTACCCTCCCACTTTACTTCATTGCCAACGTTAAACGTCTACCAACTAAACTGTGCCAATTTTCAATTAGTTATTTCCCACCTACCCTCCCACTTTACTTCATTGCCAACGTTAAACGTCTACCAACTAAACTGTGCCAATTTTCAATTAGTTATTTCCCACCTACCCTCCCACTTTACTTCATTGCCAACGTTAAACGTCTACCAACTAAACTGTGCCAATTTTCAATTAGTTATTTCCCACCTACCCTCCCACTTTACTTCATTGCCAACGTTAAACGTCTACCAACTAAACTGTGCCAATTTTCAATTAGTTATTTCCCACCTACCCTCCCACTTTACCTAAGTGCCAACGTTAAACGTCTACCAACTAAACTGTGCCAATTTTCAATTAGTTATTTCCCACCTACCCTCCCACTTTACTTCATTGCCAACGTTAAACGTCTACCAACTAAACTGTGCCAATTTTCAATTAGTTATTTCCCACCTACCCTCCCACTTTACCTAAGTGCCAACGTTAAACGTCTACCAACTAAACTGTGCCAATTTTCAATTAGTTATTTCCCACCTACCCTCCCACTTTACCTAAGTGCCAACGTTAAACGCCTACCAACTAAACTGTGCCAATTTTCAATTAGTTATTACCCACCTACCCTCCCACTTTACTTCATTGCCAACGTTAAACGTCTACCAACTAAACTGTGCCAATTTTCAATTAGCTATTTCCCACCTACCCTCCCACTTTACTTCATTGCCAACGTTAAACGTCTACCAACTAAACTGTGCCAATTTTCAATTAGTTATTTCCCACCTACCCTCCCACTTTACCTAAGTGCCAACGTTAAACGTCTACCAACTAAACTGTGCCAATTTTCAATTAGTTATTTCCCACCTACCCTCCCACTTTACTTCATTGCCAACGTTAAACGTCTACCAACTAAACTGTGCCAATTTTCAATTAGTTATTTCCCACCTACCCTCCCACTTTACTTCATTGCCAACGTTAAACGTCTACCAACTAAACTGTGCCAATTTTCAATTAGTTATTTCCCACCTACCCTCCCACTTTACTTCATTGCCAACGTTAAACGTCTACCAACTAAACTGTGCCAATTTTCAATTAGTTATTTCCCACCTACCCTCCCACTTTACCTAAGTGCCAACGTTAAACGTCTACCAACTAAACTGTGCCAATTTTCAATTAGCTATTTCCCTCCTACCCTCCCACTTTACTTCATTGCCAACGTTAAACGTCTACCAACTAAACTGTGCCAATTTTCAATTAGTTATTTGCCACCTACCCTCCCACTTTACCTAAGTGCCAACGTTAAACGTCTACCAACTAAACTGTGCCAATTTTCAATTAGCTATTTCCCACCTACCCTCCCACTTTACTTCATTGCCAACGTTAAACGTCTACCAACTAAACTGTGCCAATTTTCAATTAGCTATTTCCCCACCTACCCTCCCACTTTACCTAAGTGCCAACGTTAAACGTCTACCAACTAAACTGTGCCAATTTTCAATTAGCTATTTCCCACCTACCCTCCCACTTTACCTAAGTGCCAACGTTAAACGTCTACCAACTAAACTGTGCCAATTTTCAATTAGCTATTTCCCCCTTTACTTCATTGCCAACGTTAAACGTCTACCAACTAAACTGTGCCAATTTTCAATTAGCTATTTCCCACCTACCCTCCCACTTTACTTCATTGCCAACGTTAAACGTCTACCAACTAAACTGTGCCAATTTTCAATTAGTTATTTCCCACCTACCCTCCCACTTTACCTAAGTGCCAACGTTAAACGTCTACCAACTAAACTGTGCCAATTTTCAATTAGTTATTTGCCACCTACCCTCCCACTTTACCTAAGTGCCAACGTTAAACGTCTACCAACTAAACTGTGCCAATTTTCAATTAGCTATTTCCCTCCTACCCTCCCACTTTACTTCATTGCCAACGTTAAACGTCTACCAACTAAACTGTGCCAATTTTCAATTAGTTATTTCCCTCCTACCCTCCCACTTTACTTCATTTCCAACGTTAAACGTCTACCAACTAAACTGTGCCAATTTTCAATTAGTTATTTGCCACCTACCCTCCCACTTTACCTAAGTGCCAACGTTAAACGTCTACCAACTAAACTGTGCCAATTTTCAATTAGTTATTTCCCACCTACCCTCCCACTTTACTTCAGTGCCAACGTTAAACGTCTACCAACTAAACTGTGCCAATTTTCAATTAGTTATTTCCCACCTACCCTCCCACTTTACTTCATTGCCAACGTTAAACGTCTACCAACTAAACTGTGCCAATTTTCAATTAGCTATTTCCCTCCTACCCTCCCACTTTACTTCATTGCCAACGTTAAACGTCTACCAACTAAACTGTGCCAATTTTCAATTAGTTATTTGCCACCTACCCTCCCACTTTACCTAAGTGCCAACGTTAAACGTCTACCAACTAAACTGTGCCAATTTTCAATTAGTTATTCCCACCTACCCTCCCACTTTACCTAAGTGCCAACGTTAAACGTCTACCAACTAAACTGTGCCAATTTTCAATTAGTTATTTGCCACCTACCCTCCCACTTTACCTAAGTGCCAACGTTAAACGTCTACCAACTAAACTGTGCCCATTTTCAATTAGTCTTGATAGTGGTTTAATGTTTTGAACAGATAGTCAACAAAATGCAATTTGGTCCAAGGTAAATACAATCACACCTACGGTGTGAATCACAGCACTCCAGTAGGTAGGTGTGTTTGTCACTGCGCATCCTCTTTGCGCACAGCGGGCGCCCGGCTCGGCGTGTGTGCTTATCTGTGTCATTCAGCCACTGTTGACACTCGGTCCCTACACATTTCTTTACAAAATTCGCATTTCCGCTGTACTTTTTTTACCTTTGACCAATATGGCCCCAAAACTATACAGCACATCTACACCACCACCAGAACATTGTGTTAAATTTTTAGACCGATCCATGCAGTCGTTTTCGATGAGTCGATAGCACAAGAAATGCCATTCTCCCAAATTTTTGGGGGTAGAATCGTCACTCACTATCTCTCTCACACCCTCGCTCCGCTCGGGTGTTCGTTCGTCAGTTCGCTCCTCTAATAAATAAAAATAACAAGTCAACCCAAACGCTTCGCGTTTGCTGCGTTTCACTGCGCAAACTGCTACGCGTTTGCAGTTGACTTGTTAAAACCCCCGTTGCAAGCAACGGGGGTTGTCCGCCTCAATTCCGTCCGTCTCAATTTCAATCAATCTCATATTTCCATCGTTTCTCCCCTTAAGTAAGCAACCGCATTAGAAATAAAAAAATGTAAATTCTGACTCCCTGAAAGATACTTAAATTTAATGTAGATCATAGTCAATTAGCATCAAACTATTATGGTTGCCCTTTAAATCATAGAATGCTTTGAATTGTTTGACTGTATCTTTAACAATTATTGAGCCAATCTTCCACCTTCTCAACCATTTTCCTGTTCCCATAACCTAACCTTGTCACACTTTTTGATTACAGTTTTTTTTATAATTCTCCTTTCTTACGAACTCACAATATCAGGCAATCATTGCCAGTCAGCACTCCCGCCATCTCATTTACAATATGTTTTTTTGCTTACGTGTGAACTATCTTTAATGTCAGTTAAAAGTTGTCATATAAGTTGTTAATATTTTAAAAAAGGAATTAATTTTTTTTGTAATTTTATGAAAAGCGTCCGGGGGATTAATGTTCGAGTTTTTGTTAACAGACTCAACGATTTCTTGGTACGTATGAACGTTTCTATGAACGTATGAACGTTTCTCGGTTTTTATCTTGCTGTCATTGGTGACTTCTCTAAAGGACACTTTTCGAATTCTGCCAAAGTTGAGAAAACTTGACAGTTTCATTGAAGATGTCACTATAACTACCATGATAATCATGTATGATCATGACTGCAATAGCTGCCTAAAGTCACTCCCGTTCAATACATGAAACCAAATGTCAAATCGGAATAGCAGAGGTATTCAGTAGGGCAGCAAACCAATTCATCGATGCGCATTGGTAGGTCAGCAAGATTTTGTTCCAGATAATGAGCTTTAACTCTCGGAAATTATTAACTTTGGTGCTTTGCGTTCGTATACGATATATTTCTTGTACATTTTAAATAAGCACAACATTGAATGGAAGTGCTACAATTTAAATATTATATTCTTCAGAGTTAAAAATATTATAAAAATTAAATATAACATTATGAGCTTGTCAAGACGATTATTCATTACAAAATAATACTTTCCATCTTCCATGCTGCAGCAGTACTTTTACTCAGAAAATTCAGTGCGTGCCTAAGTTTCACAGATCAATAAATTAAATTTAAATTATGACGATAATAAACTCGCATTCATGTTCCAATAATCAGCCGTGGACATAAACGTGAATTGAGAAAGTTTCCGGAAAAAGTTGAGAAACTTCCCGGAAATTTTGACTTTTTGAAACTCATTTGGGAAAATTCCCATAAGTTTTCAAAAATATTTCTGGGAACTTTCCCATTCTCATAGGTCAAGGGTCATATCCTTGGATATACTAAAAACATGACCTGCCATTTACCTTACATCCTCTGCTTAACTTCCACTGTATAAGTTATCTTTTACTACAGTCAAAGGCGCGGCTCATCAACCAATCAGATCGCTCCAATACCATCACGACGAACTCACTTTTCCTTATCCAAATAATATTATTAAAATTAAAATATTGGTCCCAATACACCTCTTTATTAATCCAGATAGATCAAATAAAGTCGTTTTAAAAGTTTCACAGTTGATAGTTCAAGTTTCTATTTTATTTTTTAAGAGTCTCGCACTTTGCCTGGCTTGCCAGACAATCTTATTTTTCATTGCATTTATGAGCAATTAGAATTAAATATTCAATTTGTTTTTAATATTATATATTTCATTTTGTCAATAGCTTTCAATGTTTTTTTTATTGAACTTGATCTAAAATGTTTCTCTGTCATTATTGGGTGGAAATTGTATCCAATAACTAAATCCCAATTTCATTTTATTTCTTTCCTACATTACGCCATCAACGTTAAACTTTTAATTTTAATGTTTAAAAAGAAGAAATAACGCCAAATTCTGCTTGTTAATAAGTTGTTTTCACAATTAAGATGATTTAAACATTGTTATAATATAATTATGTCCCCATCCCCAATACAAACTAATATGACACGGTTGGATGATCACGCCAGGATTTAACCCAAAAAGCAACAATTAGCAACAAGTGTTAACTCAATTAACTAGTCGAACTCCAATAACTGATACTTTCACTTTTTCGTCTTCTTTCATTTTAAACGAGAAACAAAGTCAATCTATTTGTTTTTCACTCTTCCGTTTCGATCGTGGTCACTGACGAGAGTCAGTTAAAAGGTTTAAAAACAATTTTAATAAAAGCTGCTTTTATAAATTACAAACTATCTATTTAACATTTTCGGTATTGTTAAATGTTTAAAAATATTCATCTCTTTACTATACTAAGGCTATATATTCAATATTTAAATCTAAACTAATTATTAGACATTTTTTAAAATTTTTAAAAAATAATTTCATAACTTATCAAATCAACTTGCTATTTGAATCCTCACAAAAGTTAAACAAGTTTTAATTAAATCTTAAGAAACAGGCATTTTTAAAATCCTGAAATTTCTTTCCTTTCAATAGGGCAAGACGTCAACTCTGCAACATGATTATATAATTCCATTAGAAAGTTTTTTTGGTAAATAAGCCGCAGCCATAAGTAGCTTAAAGGTTTAACGTAACACAGAATTTTGAAACTTTAACAACTTTCATTACTTCAAAGTTTTTCAATCAAGCGGTATGCCTGTGTTAAGTGTATATTGCATATGTTTCTTGCTGCACGTAAAAGGTAAAACTTGCATTCTTCAAATAATTTTGTGCGATCATGTGCAAATCGACAAATTTTTATTTTGTTTCAAATTAAACATTAATAATACTTTAAATGTTTTATCGAAAAAAATTACAGATTTAAAAAATGGTTATCATTTTCAACAAATTGCTTTAATGCAATTATATAAATTAAAAATATTTGCAAAATAATAAATTTTCGAAATATATTTAACTTCATTGATTAGATATTGTGCACCAATAATTTTAAAGGTAAAACAATTATTTTTGGAATCAATTTTATTGCGTTTATGATTAAACATGACTATATATTCAATTTGTTTTCTATATATATTTTTTCAATTGTAATTGTTAGTTCCCAAATGAATGATGTCAATATTTCAATTAGATTATGCGCAAGTTTTGTGAATACAGTAATTTTCTAATTAATTTTCGCTCGTAAAATAATCTCAATAGCCATACCAATGTAATTGAAATATTTGATCCTCGTAATGAACAAAAGTAATGATATGCTAATTCCAAGAACACCTACAGGAGTTTTACGATATATCAAATAATCACATTTTTGAGTTCATGATTGTTTTCACAATTTTTAGTGCTTTAACCACCGAGTTTCTAACCCAACTGTTCGCTCATATCCCCAACCAATCAAAAGTTTCTTTTTCTCCATCTTACAAAGTCACTTCCAAACTGCCATCAATCAAGTTGGTCCGTAGGCTTCGATTGGCATTCAGCTTATCAAAAAACAAATGCACGAAAACGGATCGAAGATACCAAAGAACACAAAAATAGAAAATTAAAAGAAGAAATGGCAATAAAATTATTTTATTGTACACTTGACTTTTGTTGCAAGAAATGTGCATTTTTTAAACTCAAATATTGTTTTTAACTTATACATTACGTTGCCGATTTTCCCCCTTATATGTTAACTTTCAATTTCAAAAACTGTGTCGTCTTGCAAATCCATTAAAAAAGGTTCAAAAACTATTCTAAAACGTTTATTTAATTTTCACTTTCCTGATTCAGGACTAATTAAAGAATAAATATATGAATATTCATTTTAACTTCATCAGTGCATGTTTATCAGCGCATTATATTATCTTAAGAATAGCTAGGACTACTTGTTTATAAAAGGTTTTTTAATATTATTTTTAATGGTATTTTTAACATAAAAATGTTAATGTGGTGCCTGTCCGAACCGGAATGTAAATATCCGCCGTCGAACATTGCACACAGAGTAACTGACAACAATTAATCACGACGACAGCTTGCACTCGATTCCATCAAGTGGCCTGACTGTCTGGATTAAACCGGTGAGTTCAAACTAAAATTTTTGAAACTTACTTTCTAACAAGTTTACATATCCCTCTCAGTGTAAATATTAGAAATTGTGTAATATACTGGAAGCATTTGACTTTTTAGTATAACATAATATAGAACTGCATTGTTTCTCATTAGGAGATATGTGTGAGTCATGTCATTTCATTCTTTGTAGAGGTTGAGAGGTCTTTGGCTTACTTTGGTTTCTCTTGGTTCAAGTTCTCAAGATTCAAGATCTTAAATCGTCGGTTGAGTACTCATAATTAAATGGTTAATATAATATTCTTAATATTGAATTTCGTATTTATTTGTAGTTTATTGACAAAATTAGTCTTGAAATGTATTGAATTTTCTTCATTCTCCTTCATAAATCAACTTCACGAATTATTTTTGGCTTGGATTTTGCCTTTAAAAAGGTTTTTATTTTCAACTTTATTTTTTATGAACTTATTATCATAATTGTAAGTATATTAACGAGAAAAAACATAATTGTAGCCTATGAAGTGTTTTCTAGATTAATTTACAAATTACCTTGATTATCACAGAAAAAGATTTTTTAAACATGTCTATATTATTTTCATAGAATTTGTTATTTTTTGTTCCTCGTTTTAATTGTTTCTCACTGTCGTTCTTTTTTTGCAAAGGTAAATTCCATTTGAAGCATTGTATCGTAATTGATAACTTATTAGATCTACATAGCATCAATCTTTATTTTGGCAAATTCAAAAATTGTGTTTTTCCTTTACCATCACGTTTGAATTAAAAGGTAAAAATATAGAATGATTCCATAACAATAAAGAGCATAAATTAATTATTTTTATTTAAAATGATTGCAGCATCTTGTTTTATTTTTAAAATTGAAAATTATCATGATATATTTTATTTAATTCGAAGTTCAAACAATCATTTCACTAAAATCTCGCCCACAAATCTAATCATTTGCACTTCTACTACATGCGACACTTAACAAGACCATGCAAACAGATAATATATAGTTTTAAATTCAATTCATCAAAACGACTGATCGCATCTATTTGGATTTGTCTGCTTTACTGTCAAATTAACTCATTCATCTTATACACTTTGTAAGGAGTACATGTACTTTGTTGTAAAAGGTTATGATTTATAAAGTATAAATCTAAATTGAATTTTTTAAAGTTATGATTATTTTTCAAATTAATTTGATATTTCAGTTTTATTTCCAACTAATTTGATTTATTTTCAACCATATTTACCTCAACACTCACTAGATGGCGCCAGTGTTTATGATCGAACGCGAATGAAACATGGAAATCGTCAGGGATATAAGTATTTTTGATCAAATCGATGCAAGGCCCATTGGGATAAGTCCGAGCGTGAGTGAGTGAATAAATAAATATCGATCTTTACAAATCTAGTCAATTCTTTAGGTCTTCTTTATATGGGTCATCCTCAAGCTTTGGGAATTATTCTTTCGGTGGCATTGCATAGTTTCCACGTTTCTTGGTTTCTACTACTATAGATGAAGAATTGGCAGCTCTTTCAGTGGCTTGCATCATAATGATTTTGGATAGTTTCTCTGGACTTTTCATGGTAATCTCAGATTCCACAATTGACTTCTCAGACGACGTGGCAGGTTGATGTTCAGACATCGTCGCATTAATTCTTCTTATCAACGTTTAAAGGTTGTTCTTGAAAGCCAACGAAATTGCGTTTGTAGAGAAAGTTAAAATCGAATTTATCTTGGCTAAGTCCTCATTGGTTATCCTTACATAATTAACTTTTTGTTTCAATCATACACATCATTGAACATTCCGTTCCAAAAGGAACAAATTTATTTGAGCTTAAAATACAGATCTGGTTCGAGTTTTTATAAATAGACTTGATTGTTTCCTTAGATGAAACGCTTTTATGAAGTCAGGCTTTCAAATTTTTAAAATGGTAAATATGGTTATAAAATCATTCTCAACTTTGTCTGACAATAATTTATTCACTTTTCTCATGAATGAATGAAACATTATTTTGTGTAACATATTCTCGCACTATTTATTGTCTTTTCGAACTTTGCCACGTTTATAAAAGGTTTAAAACACAATTTTAATAGAATCATTTTTTCTTGATTTTAAACCAAAACGCCAACTCTACAATGCCAATGCATTTTTCATTATTCAAACTTTCGTGTTACGCACTTCTTTATCGTTAAAGGTACAAAACTAATTGTCTTTACTACTGCACAAGATTTCAAAATATGTATTCACGATTTTAATATAAACTAATTCTTAAACCTGCTGTTTGAATTTTATTGTTAAAATGTCTCGTATTTATTCTTTAATTGACAGTTAATATGATAAACTTTCACTTTCTTTACACTATGTCGAATGCAACAAAAGAAAGATCAAAAGGTAATCCAATCCAATTCAACTCATCCGCTATCTTTACAACTCTCCTTTCGTTGTTTCAATTGAGATTTTTTTTATTTGGTCACAATTTAATTTTTTTGTCTTGCTTACATGATCTCTTTTTGAAAACAAAACAATACAAAACAAAAACTCTACTCTTTATAATACATAGCATTACTAACGTCAACTTAAAATAACGTCAAAGTAGTTGACATGTAATTCTCAAATCGTTTGTAAAAGGTTATAGTTGAATTTAGGTTTTTAATGTATATTCCTTTAATGTATTCTAATGTACAAGTAGTTTAGCCTAAATTAAAAAATAACAATTTTAAAACACTATCGGTCAATTGGTTTTAAAAAAAATACAACACTTTAAATGATTTATCCAAAAAAAATTTCAGATTTGTAAATAGTAATTGACATTCTTTTCAATAATACTTCGAAATACATTTTAGTTCATTGTACCGAAACTGTTGAATTGCTAAATGTAAAATGAGCGTTATAAGAATTTTTAAGTTTGAAATTGATGAAAGGTTTCAAAACTGAATTACCACCATTTAGTGGTTAAAACATGTTCACTAGGGGTACAGATGGTAGCTTCCCTCCATATTTGATAATATTTTATCGTTTAGTTAATTTATTATACCCATCGATTCTTTTTGCATTGTACGTAAATCAGGATATTGAATTGAAGGGTAAACTTTAATAAATAGAATTCCACCATATCCAACTTTTTCCATGAACTAAAAGATAAATACAGTTTCCATCTTTCAAGAAAAGTTTTCAAAACTTTATTCGATCTTAAATCTTCAGTAATCATTAAATTCTATTTTTCAATTTTCTATATATTTTTTACATGAGTCCATTACTATGTTCAATATTGTTTATTTGAATTCAATCCTATTTGGCACAATACAATAGAAAACTATATATTTTGTACAATAGATTTGTTTAAATGAAAGAAAATTTTTGTCACTACAAAATGTTATTCATTTTCTTATTTGAGTCAAAAGATTGTTTTTTAATTAAAAAATTAAACCATTGCTAACTCATCTGTGAATAGCACCTATAAATATATCAAATTCCTAGATGATCTGTTCCCCCACCGATGATCACGCGTTTTATGAATGACTCCTAATCCTATGTTTCTTTTCTGTTTTTTCTTCAAGATTCAAACCAAACACTATCCTTGGTTCGATCATTCTTGTCTGGGCAACCTGTACTACCGGAATTTTCTCGTGTGACATTTTTGTATATAAAAGGTCATTCATTTTTAGATTGAAACTTTTTTTAAGTCAAACAATATTTCATTGAACTGGTGGTACTGTTCACATAGGTCGTACGTGCAGTTGAGTTGGAGCAGAAAATCGCACAAGGAGTTTCAATATTAATTTCTGCTTGTTAGCTAGTTTGTTTAAACTTACAAAGCATAACAAAGTGATTATCAATCATTTCCAATGCTAACAAATGTGACACGGTTGGATAGTCACCAAGAGTCAACGCAAAAATCAACAATTATTACAAATGTTAACTCAATTAAGTAGATTTCTAACTCAACTGTTTGTTCTTTTCCCAATCAATCGAAAGCTTCGTCTTCTACCAGCTCTTTTGGCAGTTCTCCATCTAGAAAAATCGCCTCCAAACTGACATCGCTTAAGACTCTTAAGGTTAAGTTAAGAGCAAGTTTGTCAAGTCGCAACTCGAACTGCATTCAACTTGCCAAAAGAATAAAAGCAATAAAGGCGGTTCGAAGAATCACATAAACGAGAAACGAGACAATTAAAAGAAGAAATGATATAAAAATTATTTTATTGTACAATTTTGCTATGCTTTTAAAATGGTATTTTTGTAAACTTTTGTATTATGTTTCTAATTTCTCTTTAAATATTAAATTTAAATTTGTTTAATAAAGCAATATTTCATAACTTACTAACTTATAGCTTTTGTGTTGTCAGCTTTTTGTGTCAATATAGCCATTTTGTTTAGCACTTTAGTTTAGCAATAGCACCAATTTATAATTTTATTTTGTTCAATATTTTTGCGATTGAGAAGATCTCATGCCCCATTAAACTTAAAGGTAAAAATTTAGTTTTTAGTTAATCGCTTTGGACGTTGCTACGGTACTTTCCTTTGGGTTCCAACTCAACATAACATGAAAAACCTATATCCCTGTTTGTTTATCCTGTCCAACGCCATTGTCACGAATCTATTTAGATTTTTTTGCTTTGCTGTAGAATTAACACATTAACCTCACTACACGTTGTAAAAGTTTATGATTTTATCAAAAACATAAGACGATTTACTAGGATTTTAGAGCGCTAATTAAAAAGTCAGTTTCAGTCAAATCTACCCAACAAGTATCGAAATGAAAAGAATGAAGAGAAAATTGTGAGAAAGAAAAATGAAATAAATTTAATGCTAATTTTAGACGAGTCGTAATACAAGTAAATAAGGAACTCGACAATCTCACTCGTCCACCACCACTCGAACATATTCGTTCGGGTCTCGCAGGTCCACAATGTTCTCCTTTTGTTCTTTCATTGTTGCAGGCAAACCAAAGTGTTTCGTTCGAATGTGTTTGACCAGATTTGCACGTTGTTTGCATTGCTTGCTGCAGTGAGGCCAAATGCAGTGAAATTTGTCACCGTCGACATGAATCCGTTCGTGGTGTTTCAAGTGAGCTTTGAAAGCAAATGATGCAGTACAACCAGGCTGAGTGCATCGGAAATGCTTCGATTGAGAGTGGTGTTTGGTTTTTTGATGAATTTCCATCTTGTTACGATTGTCGGTCACTTGGGCACAGTCGTCCATGAGATTGCACTCGAACTGACCAGTCAGATGATTCTGGTACCAGTGAATGTAAGTTTTAGTTTGAGAATCACATTCCTTGTGGCAAACTGCACATTCGAATCGAGTACTTTGAGAATGAAGTTGTTTCATGTGAGCACAAATTTGATGGCTGAAAATAAAACTAGGTCAATTTAATGTGTAATTTTTAGTATTCACTTACCGTTCATCGAATCGTGCATTACAATTCGTGGCAAAACATTGAAGAGGAGAGAGTTGATGCACAGTGCTCAAGTGATCGTGCAAGTGAACCACTGAATCCAACTTGGCAGTACAATTTGACTCGGTACAATTCAAATAAAGGACTTTGACTTTTGCTTCTTCTCGGTCCTCATTTGCAATGTCTTCACCACCTTCGTCATCATCTCCATCCTCGATTGTTTGCTTCGATCTTTTCGCAGTTCGATTCAATGTAGATTGTTTTCGTTTAGTGATTTTCTGGCGAGTGGAAACAGTTGCCTGTTCATTCGGTGCAATTCGATTCGATCCTTGTCCAGTGCTGGTCGAAGGTGACAATAGATCATCTGATTGAGTCTGGTCATTGGACTGATTTGCAGTGTTGGCAATTTGTTCTTGACCTTCCAAACTTGCGCCACCATCGTCGATGAATTCGTTCACATTGAAAGCACTTTGATTGTCTCGCGATGGATTGCTCAACAGTTCGCCATTATCAACATTCGGTTCATCATCAACTTCATAATTGTCACCACTTCGAATCACTTCATCGTTCACTTCATTCAATGGCAATCCATGTCCATCATTGTCCACTTCATCATCATCACTCACCTCTTCCTTCTTCACAATCCATCGGTTACATCCATCACAGTCATCTTCCTGTTTGACTTCAACAAAATCACAATCCATCGGTTCAGTTTTGATGTTGACATTGTGAGCATTTGTGTCTGGATCTGTGTGAATTATAACAAACGTTAATAATACAATCGAATACAAACAACCAACAACTCATACCTCCGTTGTGTGACTGGTCATCGAGTTGTTCCTGTTTGATGAAAATGTCATTCAGTGGTGGAACAGTACGGGATGGTGAAGATAATACATTCGAAGGTGATTCTGATGAGATCTCATTGGCGGAAGGATGACCATCGGAAACGATTGCACTGGTCGATGCAGTCGGAAGCAACGAGACACGATTCTCAATTTGAAATGGCTCGGGATTGATTTGTTGTTTGTTGGTTGTTTGTGCAGATTGTGCTAAAGTGTTGTCCTGTTCGGTAGTGTCCAAATTGGGGAGAAGAGAAGATTGCTCGGAAATGTGTTGAGATTCGAGTTTAGTTGGTTGTACATTGTAGAGTGGAATGGAGACAGAATGCCCAGAGGGAAAGGTGACATCGGCGATACATTGAGTGGTTGTGGCTGCACTGAACTCGTTACGTAAAGGTGGCGGTATGCCTTCTACGTTGAAACTGGTCGAGTGATTGGTTGACAGTAGGGGAACATCATTTAGAGATTGATTGTGTTGATGAGCAGACCCGCAGGGGGTGTAGGTGGTCTCGACCCGCCAGTGTTGATATCTTCCTTCAGTGCGAATGCACTCGACCACAGCAGACCGAACCAGCGAGGCCAACTCGACTTTGAATGTGTCCAGTCTGTTGTCCACAATCGAGTCCACATGCGAGTGCAGAGATGTCTTCAGGTCTGCCGCTGTGGCATCGACTCGAGCCGTGAGATGAGACACAAAGTGGTCCATTTCGAGTGACGAGGACAAATAGAATAGAGATATTTAGTTAAAGGCAGAGGAGAGCATACAATGTACACCAGAACACACAACTCACAGCAAAATCAAAACCAACACGCTGTCTGTAAAACAGTCTGCCTAACCAAAACACGTGTGATTCAATGGCACAAGTTTACACGGTGACAGTGACACTACTCACAATGACAAACTCAGCTTCACTCAAATTGATTTTGTATCAATCTAATCTGATTTGTCTTTAATTAATAAATAAATGTCTTTAATAAATTAAATATTCAAAATCTTTCAAAAAAGACTTTTCACAACATTTTATAAGCTTGAATAAATTATTTATTATCTCCTAAAAATTAAACAAAATTGACAATTGTAAAAATTACAATTTTAAACACTCTCGGTAAATTTGTTTTTCTAAATAATTACATTCTTATATTAATAAATATCTTAAATACCAGTTTTAACTTTTAAATACTTTCATTTAAAGTTTTTGATTCATTTATCAACATTTCAGTCCATAAAAAATAAAACTTGTATTCCTTCATGTAATTTTGTGCAAATCGGTATATTATTTCTTTGTATCACATTATTCAACACAATTTAAATGATTTATCCAAAGAAAATTTAGGTTTTGTAAATGGTAATCGTTTTTGACATTCTTTTCAATAAAACGTACTTCGAAATACATTTATTTTTATTGTACCGAAAATGTTGAATTGTTAAATGTAAAATGAGCGTTACATGAATTTTTAATTCGGAAATGATTAAAGGTTTCAAAACTGATTTACAGCCATTTAGTAGTTAAAACTAAGGTCGATTCAACTCTCCCATCACCAGTGATTGTTAGTATTCTTTTGTGAATCATATTTTTGGTGACAAACTGAACAAGTGAATCTATTACTTTGAGAATGGCTCAGTTTGATGTGATCACGAATCTGTTGTCTGACAAAATAAAACTAGGTCAATTTAATGTGAAATGATAGTAATCACTTACTTATAATCGAATCGAGCAGTGCAATTGGCGACAAAACATTGAAGAGGAGAAAGTTGATGCACAGTGCTCAAGTGATCGTGCAAATGGACCATCGAATCCTACTTGGCATTACAATTTGACTGGGTACAATTCAAATTGAGCACTTTAATCTTTGATTCATCTTGAACCTCAACGAGAAACACACAGTCACATGCGAGAGGAAAGAGGAGAGGCAGCCTCTGCAAACACAACTGCTTGTGCCACTATTTCTACCCAAACAGAGTGAAAATAGTTGGCAGACTGTGAAAAGTTTTCAGCTGTGTTGTTTCACACTCGCTCTCTCCTCTGTGTTACCTTCTCAAAGTGAACTCGATTCTATTTCTCCTCAACTCGAAATGAACCACTTTCTGGAACACCTCTCTGCCCGAGTCGATGCCACAGCTGCCGATCTGAAGACATCACTGCACGAACACGTTGACTCGACTGTGGACAGCAGACTGGACACATTCAAAGTCGAGTTGGCCTCGCTGGTTCGGTCTGCTGTGGTCGAGAGCATTCGCACTGAAGGAAGATATCAACACTGGCGGGTCGAGACCACCTACACCCCCGTGTCTGCTCATCAACACAATCCACCAAATGAAGTTCGTCTAATGCCGAATCACTCGACCAGTTTCATCGAAGGCATTCCACCCCCTCTGCTCACCTCCAGTGCAGCCATTTCCAGCCCAACCTCTCAATGTATCGCCGATGTGACCTTTCCCTCAGGCCATTCTGTCTCCATTCCACTCTACAATGCACAACCAACTCAACACCAGTTCCAGGATTTGGACACTACCGAACAGGACAACACTTCTGCACAATCTGCACAAACCAGCAACAATCAACAAGTCAGTCACGAGCAATTTCAAATTGACAATCCTCCCTCGCTACTTCCGATTGCATCGACCAGTGCAACTGTCTCCGATGGTCATCCTTCCATCAATTCTGTCCTATCAGAGTCACCTTCGAATGTATCCTCATCAGCCCGCACTGTTCAACCCTCGAATGACACTCACATTAAACAGGAATATCTCGATGAGCAGTCAGGCAACGGACAACAAATAGACAACGAAGGTATGACTGAAATGTTGTTTGTATTAGACTTTATTAACATTTGTTGTAACTCACACAGATATTCCATCTACAAATGTCAATTTGAACATCAAAACTGAATCGATGGATTGCGATTTTGAGGTGGTAAAGGAGGAAATCAAAGAGGAGGAAGAAGAGGATCGTGAAGACGACTGTGATGGATGGGACCGATGTAGAGTGAAGAAGGAAGAGGTGAATGATGATGATGAAGTGGACAATGAAGGTGGACTGATTCGAGGTGGTGACAATGATGAAGTGGATGATGAACGATATGAAGTGACTCAACCAAATGTTGATTGTGGCCAACTGTTGAGCAATCCATCCAGAGACAGGAAAAATGATTCGAATGCGAACGAATCGATCGAGGTCTGTGTCGCTAATTTGTCTCGTGACCAACACAACACCACCACTTTGAATGAGCCCAATGAGGTGACAACTGTGACTCAATCAGCTCAGACATTCTCACCACAGACCAGCACAGGACATGGATCAAGTCGAACTGCACTCGACCAACAGACAACCGTGCCCACTCGACACAACAAACGAAAACAACAAACATCGAAACGACCTGTGAAGAGATCGAAGGAAACAATCGAGGAGGATGATGGAGAGGATGGGGAAAATGGTGAAGACATTGCCGATGAGGACCCAGATGATTCCAAGGTCAAAGTGCTCTATTTGAATTGTACCCAGTCAAATTGTAATGTCAAGTTGGATTCATTGGTCCATTTGCACGATCACTTGAGCACTGTGCATCATCTTTCTCCTTTTCAATGTTTTGCCACTCATTGCAATTCACTATTCGATGAACCGTAAGTGAATACTATCGTTTCACATTAGATTGACCTAGTTTTATTTGTCAGACAACAGATTCGTGATCACATCAAACTGAGTCATTCTCGCAATTCTCCTTTCCTTTGTTCAGTTTGTTCCAAAGAATGTGGTTCGCAACATAAAACGTACAATCACTGGTACAAGAAACATCTGACTGGTCAGTTCAAGTGCAATTTCGCGAGCGACTGTGCCCAAGTGACCGACACACGTATCAAGATGAGAACTCATCAACAAACCAAACATCACTCCTACTCGAAGCATCTCCACTGCACCCACCCTGGATGTACTGCTTCATTTGCCTTTAATGCTGACATGAAACGACACCAACTGACTCATCTCGCCACTAATCAATTTCATTGCAATTGGCCTCACTGCGGCAAGCAATGCAAAGTACGTTCAAGTCTGGTCAGACACATTCGAACCAAGCACTTTGGTTTGCCCGAGTCAATGAAAGCACAGAAGGAGAAGAACATTGTTGACCTGCGAGACCCTAACGAATATGTTCGAGTGGTGGTGGACGAGTGATGCTCGACTTGATTCACATTATTTTACTTGTAACGTCGTTCCATTTTTCTTTCATTTGTACTTTTATTTTCTTCTCTTTTTTTCTTTAATTCATATTTCCCAATCTGTTTCTCAATTTCTCACTGTCTGTATCAATTTAATTTGTTCATTGTCACCAATCACAAATTGATCTAATCTTCAAATGTATCTCTGTCTGAGTATAACACCAATAAACAATAAACATAAATGTTCCTTTGTTGAATCGAAACGAGCCAGTACAAATGAGTACGTAATACTTTGAAATTGGTTAATCGATAGATATCAGCGAGTTTACACACTCAATGTTTACAACTTATTAAAATATCAGCCACAGTCAAACTGAGTTTCGACCATTTCGTACATTTTCAAGTAAGTCCTACTGTCAGCACGATGATCACAACCAAATGGTTGTTGATTTCTTTATTTCCTTTCATCATCAATCCAAGCACAATTTGAACATTTCCCCGCAAATGAACCATATGAAATGAAATGAATCATGAACCGTGCAATCTTTTGTTTTGTGATCGTGAAGTCACAGCATTTCGACAAGTTTGTTACATTTATATACCTTGTGGTCGAATTAGTCTGGTAAAAAAGGAAACTCAAATGACTTCCGTATGTTCATTGTACCAAAACTGTTGAATTGTTAAATGTAAAATGTAAAATGAGCGTTACATGAATTTTTAAATTCGAAATTGATTAAAGGTTTCAAAACTGATTTACCACCATTTAGTGGTTAAAACTAGCTTACTAGGGGTGCAGATCTTAGCTTCCCTTCATATTTGATAGCTACTTATCGGTTAGTTAATTTATTATACCCCTCAATTTTTTTTGCACTTTGCGTTAGTAGGGATTTTAAAAGGTCAACTTTAACAAAATATTTTAGAACTATAATCAATCATTTTTTGATTACATCTAGTTTTCAATTGTCAAAGCAAAATTTTTAATATTATTGCAACATTTTTTTCGACGATTCAAAAGGTTTAAAACTAAATTAAAATATTAATTTATTCCTTTTAATGAGTTAAACTTTTTATATTTTATTCTCAATTAAATTTTAATTCAATCTCAATTCGATTTAATTTACAAATATTTTGTGTAAATATTTAAAAATATTTTTTTTAAGTTAACAGTTTTTTCCTTTATTCTCTAACTTCTAAACAAATTCCAGCGTTAAGAAACTAACACTACTAAATAAAAGTTAACCAAAACATTGTCACAAAAATGTGTTAGTGACCAGTAGAATTCTCGCCGCAAAAAATCAATCTATTTGTTTCTAAACTCTGTTTATGGAAATTGCTTGGATAAAACCGATTTCAATTTTTTAAAAAAGGTAAAAACAGTTTTCATTAATAAAAATTCACCATTCTTAATACACATTTAATTTGTCAAATGAACTCCTACACAATTTGTGTCTCTGCGATTACACTGGATTGCACTGATTAGAATCGTTCAATTATAAAGATGTTTTGAAGCTAATAGTATACCTTTTCTATAATTTCTTCAGTGGATCAAACAGAACAACATAAAATCTGTTTTTGAACATTTTCCCAAATTCCTAGAACCGATTACAGAAGCTCAAAAGGAAACATTTCAGAAGCATTTTAATTTTTCCACCAATTTTCGTGGCCGTTGCTTGGCCTTGACAACAGAACAGAACTTCCAAATTCACTTAGATTGCTTAACAGATTTTGGTGTACAAAGCATTTGACAATATTTTTGAATTCGCTTCTGGCTTAATATTTTTCAAGAGAAGTTTCCAAAAAGGTTATTCGATCTTAAATCTTCAATAAACTTTAAATTCTGTTTTTCAATTTACTATATTTTTTTACTTGAGTCCATTACTATGTTAATATTGTTTATTTGAATCCAATCGTAGTTGGCACAAAACGATAGAAAATTATATATTTTGTTCAGTAGATTCGTTTAAATTTAACAAATTGTTTGTCACTTCAAAAGGTTATTCATTTTCTTTTTTTAACTTTGTTTTTTAAATAAAAAAAATTGAACCATTGCTTACTTATCTGTGAATAGCACAATATCTGTACATTTGCATAATAGATGATCCATTCCCCCTCAGATGATCACACGTTTTATGAATGACTCCTAATTCTATGATTATTTTCTGTTATTTTTTAATATTCAAACCGAACACTATCCTTAGTCTGATCATTATTGTCTGTGCCTGTTTCGCGATATTGTTGTATATAAAAAGGTTATTCATTTTTTAATTGAAACTTTTTTAAATAAAACAATCTTTAATTGAACTGGAGGTACTGTTCACAAAGGTCGTATGGAACTCGAGTTGGAGTAGACAATCGTACAAGGATTTTCACTATCGGAATGAAATTAAATTGTTGTTAACTCTGTCAAAGTATTTAGTCTCTTGTCATAATATTCATGACGAATTGTCAAATAAAAGGTTACAAACAAATAAAACCACAATAAACATTGTCAAAGACGAAACAGGTAACTTCTACTTCCAACAAACTCTTTTTTCTATTCCCGTGTTTTTTACTTTTTTCAAGAATCTAATCTACTACTTATAAATTAAACAATTAAAATCATGGTGACTATTTTCTCGCGAGCTATGCTTATTTAATTGTCAAAAAAATTATTGTGACTATTCCTAGAAAGGTTGATCAAAGGTTTTTTAAAATTAACAATCTACCGCCTCTAATGGGAGATTAAAAATAAAATATATTCTTTAAACAATTCATCCACTCTAATAAGTGCCTTCTTTTCTGTATCTTTCCACATTTCCCATGATAGAATTAATATAGAAAATTTAATCATCCAAATAAAACTCGACAGTTAAATGTCATAGTGATCAAGAACAGCTTTTGCATAACTCACTTAATTACATTACAACTTTAGATAGATTTTTATATTTTGCTTTGCCTTTTCTTCTGTTAACATTGAGTAATTTCAAAAATGGTTACTTTGATGAGTGGTAGCATCGGTTTAACAATAATCAGTTTGTTTATTCTTAAAATCATTTGAAAATAACTATGTCTAATAGAAAGTAACGGTAGATTTTGCTGTTTAGAAGCTGCTTCTAAACTCAACTCTAGAACTTCAATCTTATATATGACAAACGTTGAAAATTAATTTTAGTAATTACTGAATGAAAATGGTTAAAACATATATTCTAGTACTTATTGTGCTTATCAAAACAAAATTGCGTGCAAATTATTTGTGCAATACAATATAAAAAATCAACTTAATCGCTACTTGAATGATATGTCGAATCTTGTCACAACCAAACTATTCTGACTGCCTTGTATTTCGAGTTTTGATGTTGTGTAATTCGGTTATTAAAAGGTCCTAATATACATGTAGTCATTGTTTATTTTCATGAAAACTTATCTAATACATATTTATTCATTCTATCAATTTTATATTTTTATAATTTTTTAAATAATTCAAAATAATTATTTTATTCAATTTTCATTTCTAGTTGTTCAAATAATTATTTGACTTCTACAGTTTGTTGAAAGGTTAAAACAGATCAAATGGATCTTAATTTTAATAATTAACATTTACTCACTTACATAAGAATTACTCACTCACTCACTTAACACTACAAAGAAATTTGAAACTTTTATAACACTCATAACTACAAAGTTTCATAACTTGATTGATTGATCAATGATTAATTCACTTTATTTATATCAAATAGATCTGAAAATATTCAACATGTTAAGTGACTGTTTTGCAAGTTTTGCAAGTTCTCTAGTAAAAAGGTCTTCTTTAAACAAAAGCTTTATAATCTATAGTTTATCTTTTTATAATTGAAACTTTAACTTTTGTCGCTTAAACAATTTATATCTGTATATATTTGTATCCGAAAATGAAATCCGGAAAGAAATTTCGTTTTTAAATGGTTAACAAACAATTTTCCTCTAACTTTCTTAATAAATCTAATCAAAATAAAATTTCAAAATAAATTTAAATTTATTTTCCCTTTGACTTGTTTATAAAGGTAAAAACTATTTTGCATTGAGATAATTTTTCATTGCATTTATGAACAATTCTGATAGAAAAATATTAAATTTATTTTCCTTATTATTGTTTTATTTTATTTTCTCAATAACTTTCAATATGATTTATTGAACTTGATTGATCTAAAATATTTTTCTGTCATTATTGAGTGAAAATTGTATCCGATAACTAAATCTCAATTTCACTTTCTGTTTGATCCGTGTCCTCTTTGCTCTAAAAAAAGGTTATGTTTATTATTGATGTTAAAAGCAAGACAGCTTCCTAACGCCAATTTTTACTTGTTAACTAGTTTGTTTAAACTTACAATGCACAACAATGTTATTATCAATCATCTCCAATGCAAACTAATGTGACACGGTTGGATGGTCACCAAAAGTGGACTCAAAAATCAACAATTATTACAAGTGTTAACTCAATTAAGTCGACGCAATTGACAGAAACTTTCGCTTTTGTCCGAGTCTGCATACTTTTAACGAGAAACATAGTCAAATTATTTGTTTTCCACTCTTCCGTGTCGATCGAGGTCAGGGACGAGTGTCTGTGATTTAACAAGACTGGCTTGATGCTGTCCTTTGCCATCGAGAAAAATTATTTTATTATACAATTAACGCCTGTTTGAATTTTTTTTAAAAATGGTATTTTTAAACTTTAGTATTAGGTTGCTAATTTCCCGTTAAATATTAAATTTAAATTTATTTAATAATGCAATATTTCATAAATTACCAACTTAAGGCTTTTGTGTTGTTAGCTTTTGATGTCATTATAGCCATTTTGTTTAGCACTTAATAGCGCCAATTTATAATCTTTTTTGGAAAGTTTAAGTTTTTTACCATTGAGAAAACCCTTCTTCCAGTTAACTTAAAGGTACAAATTTTGTAATTATTTAATTGATTTTAACATCGCTTGGGTGCTTTCATTATGGTTCCAACACAGCATAACATGTAGGACCTATCCCTGTTTGTTTCTCTTATCCAAATCCATTGACACGCATGATTGAGCACAATGATTTTAGTAAAGTGCATTATTCCGACATTTGATATGAAATTACTTTTTGGTGATGTTTTTCTCTACATTTTTTCAAATTATAGAGTAAATTATATGAGATATTCTATAAATGGTAAAACTTTTTCTCTCGATTTCCCTGACCCAAGTGTTGGTTGTTGGAAGTTGATTCACTCGGGTTGATCTGCAATACCGATACGCACTAGGCACACGGTTGCAGGTTCTCAGAACCAAACACCCAAAAAAGAATCATAGACCCTTATAGGGTCGTGTTATATAATTATGAAAACCAATGAGAAGCAACCACAACTTACCCACGATTCGGACTGTTTCAGTCGAGATAGTCTTTTGAAAGCCAAGACCGGAATTTCAAAACTCAATTCTTTCAGCCCAAGTCCTTCATTTTGAATCGAATGATGGAACCAGCTTCTTTCAACTGAATTCGGCAAGTGGAGGAAATCATTGGCACAATTTTTTACGACACGATCAAGGACTTTAAGTATTGGCGCAGTGAAATGGAATGAAGTTAAAGAAATCAGATGTAGTGTTAATTAAAGGTTAAAAATAATAATTTTAATAAAAGTTTCTTTCTAATTTCCAAACTATCTATTGAAGAAATCGTTAGCTGTTCATGACTATTTATTTCCATTTAGCATGTTGTGTATATAAGTTATCGTTAAAGGTTACAAATGTCTATATCTACCAAGACATTTAAATATATATTTAATATTTTATTCTCAAATAATTTTTAAAATTTTTAAAATGATTTTACAACATATTTAAGTTGTTATTTTTGGCTTTTCCCAAAGGTCACTATACGTAGATGTAATGAAATCTTCTGATTAAAAATATTTTTTCAAAATTCCGGACTTTCTTTTCCCTCATTGGATTCAAAACCTTAATTCTGGAGCAATTAATGGACCAAACTTACTACAATTAATTTTACGGTCTTTTCCACTTGTCTTATAAAAAGGTAACCTTATTACCGAATTTAAGTCACTGCTCAATGTGATATAACTCTTTCAAATGTTTTCCAAGCCTTCACGGAAAAATTCAATATAATTTTCTTTCGAAATTAAAAATGATAATAATTAAATTTTCCAAGTGAGCGTAATTAATTTTCCAAGTGTTTTTATTGGATTAAACACAATTTTTTACTTACATTTCATACTATCAAAGGTATTTTTGTCAATAGCAATTATGCTTTACAATCGATTAATGTATTGCTTGAATATAATTACATCATTTACTTATGAAACACATCGAGTGACTGAATCTTAATATGTTTATTTGTCAATTGAGCGGTTTACTGTGATAACAAATGTAGCATTAAAAATATCAAATGATTTGTGAATCACCTTTCAAATCAAAACTTAACTCAAACCCATCTACAAAACTACAAATGTCATTTGTTGTTTAATTTTTTGTGAAAAATTAAGCGCCTTCTTAGAATGTACACGTCAAATTCTTAGGGGTTTCATATTAGATCAAATAATCTCGTAGATCTAGATAAAAGGTAAAACTTACATTTCTTCAAATTTTTTTGTGCGATCATGTGCAAATCAGCCACTTTTTATTTTTGCTTCACACTACTCACAATGTAAATTATATTTTAAATGTTCATTCGGAACAATTTGTTTTTAAAATGGTAAACATTAAGTATTATTTCAATACAATTTTATGAATAAATTTTAATAAAATAAGACTTATAAATAACATGCAACTTCATTGCATCTACACCTTTTGCCTCTCAACTTAAAAGGTTAAAAAACAATTGTGCGTTGTAATCATTTTTAGCGAGACTCTTTTAGAGTCGTAAGCTTATGCTATTGCCATCGTGTCTGTCTGTCCGTCTGTCTGTCTGTCTGTAAACCTTTGTCCATATTCTGAGAGAACCGTAGACCCTAGAATTACCAAATTTTGCAAACATACACTAGAGAGTATATGTAATCGAATAGTCACACCAAAACTGGGCGCCATGGATCATGACGCCAAATTTTGGTAGAGCCAAGTTTTAAAAAAGATTTTTTGTGGTCACTACGTTGAAAATAATGAATAAAGGTGTTGCACATTTTAAATAAAAATATTGGTTCCCATACACCTCTTTAGTGATCCAAATGGATCAAATAAAGTCGTTTTAAAAGTTTCTCAGTTGATAATTCAAGTTTCTATTTTTTAAGAGTCTCGCACTTTGCCTGGCTTGCCAGACAATCTTATTTTCAGTGCATTTATGAATTTTTCTGATCAAATATTTAATAAATTTTCCATATTTTTCTTCTTTCATGAATAGCTTTTAATATTATCTGTTGAACTTGATCTAAAAATTTTCTCTGTTTACATTATTGAGAGATAATTGTCTAATTACCAAATCACAATTTCATTTTCTGTTTGCTCCCTCATTACGCAAACAACGTTATTAGTATAAAACTTCTATTATTGAATGTGAAAAGGAAGAAATAACTCCAAATTCAGTTTGTTAACTAGTTGTTATTCACACTTACAATGTTTAAACAATGTTATTATGTCCTCATCCCCAATGTAAACTAATATGACACGGTTGGATGATCAGATCACAGGATTCAAAACACAAAAAGCAACAATTACCAACAAGTTTTAACTTAATTAAGTCGGCGCCATTAACTGAAACTTTCACTTTTTCGTCCGAGTCTTCTTTCATTTTAAACGAGCAACAAAGTCAAACTGTATTTGTTTTCCACTCTTCCGTATCGATCGAGGTCACTGATTAGTGACAGTGTTTTAACAAGCCTAATTGAGTGCGAGTTGTGCGACACTGAAATTATATTTACAAACAAACTATAATTAGTCTTATAACGAGAGACTTGTTAGTTTTTACGAGAGAACAAGCTATCTTTTCGACCGGTAGTTTAAAAGTAGTATAAAAAGCAAACCTATCGACCATGTTTCACATTGTCTACTCAACAGTCTCAACATTCCAACCAAGCTAACACACAAACTCAACAAAATGACCAACTTTTTCAGAATCGGATTTTTGGCGATTGTCTGCCTGGTGCATTTTGCTATTGAGATTGAAGCTATGAGCTATGGTGGTGGCGGTGGCGGTGGAAGCGGTGGCTCCGGAATGATGCTCATCAAGACTGGTGGCAAAAAAGGCGACATGTGAGTTTGTTATTGCATTTCCCAAAAAACATTTAACTAACTTTCACTTTGTCCCTTTAGGATCATCTCAGGTGCTCCATGCATGCCTTTCATGTACAAGTCAGGCAAGAAGAAGAATCCACAAATGTAAGTTTAACAACAGGTTTTGTATTTTGTGCTGGGTTAATTTTTGTTTCTAAACTCTAGGATTATGATGACTGGTTCTGGTTGTGGTGGTGGAGGAGGCGGCGGTGGTTATGGTGGCGGAATGAGTGGTGGAGGATATGGAAGCATGGGAGGTGGAGGTGATTCGTATGGTGGTGGCATGGGAGGTGGTATGGGCGGATATGGTGGCGGTGATATGGGCGGATATGGTGGCGGCATGGGCGGTGGTATGAGCGGTTATGGTGATATGGGTGGGGGTGGAGGCGGCGGATATGGTGGCGGAATGGGAGGCGGTGGAGGATACTAATTCATGCAACCGCAATTCTAAATCTCACGAAACTTGAACTCATCCCACCCCAACAACGTAATCCCACACATTGGAGCAGTGCTCCATTTTTCTGTCTCTATCACTTTGAACCAGCTTTCACCACTTCATAAACCTGCACCCGTCTAAGGTGAACCAACAAACTTTTAACTTTTCAGACTAGATAGTTTTAATCATTCTGCCAGTCGATTTTTTCTACTTAAATTTTTCATTTCTGTATTTCTTATTTAGACTAACAAAATTTTATGTACATCAGGTCATTATGCCTTTAAATTTTAGAACATTTAATCAACGAATCATTATACCCAAATTAAGAAATTGTCCTAAGAAGAAAGTTAAATTTTATCTTGTCAGTACAAAATGTTTCCATATGTATCCTTACGTCCAGTAAACTAGCGGTCTAACAAAAGGTTTCCCTTCCGTAAATTTATTTATCAATATTGATTTTATTAGTAATATTGTTTGCTTTTGAATAAATTTTCCTACATGTTATAATAGCAAAAGTTTTTTTTCCCTGATGTCTTTTTATTTTGGCTGTTTGGTTTCTTTGGTTTGGTAATAAATTTACATGGACTTTATTGTTTTAGAAGAAATGGTGTTTTGCAACGTTACTTAGCCCAATTGAAACATCACTTCAAGTCATGAAGTCCAAATGTTATTATGTAAACCTTTTCGTAGACTATCTCAATGGTCAGCCTTATAAAATCAATTAAGTAAAAATAATTACGATTGATTATCCATAGCAAAACTATTATTTCTTAATATTTCTTAGCAATTTATAATTTGTGTTTGGCTCTAAATAATTCGCCAAATTCTTCATCCCATCGATTATTCTGTTTTAAATGGTAACTTTTTAATTTCTTAATTGTCTACTTGAAACATTGTAAATATATTAAATTGACACAACTGAATCTTTTAATCCACTTTATCGTTTTAATATAGAGATATTATAGAATTTGCACATATATTAGTCTGTCAGTGATATTTTTGTCTAAAAGTTGAAAACGAGCGAATTCGTGTATCGTTTGAACCGGGCTGGATTCTTGAAAAGGTAATTTTAAGCAAATTCGATTCTAAGATAAACAATGGTTATATTCAAACAGAGTTTTGTGACAAAACCGAGATATCTTAAATTACATAAATAAATAAATAGATTTATTAAACCTTCCTTTCGTTTTCATCATGGTAATATAAAGGAAAACAATTATAACAATACAACAACATTTTATTGTTGTTTTAATTATAAGTCACATTCAATAATTTTTATTTATAAATCGTAAACAAAGAATTCAATTTCCATTTGTCAACTATTGAGAACTACTAGTTTGTGTCATATCTGTTTTTAAAGTTTTGGATTAATCTTTTGTATTATATATAATTAGTCATAAACTGAGTTGTTCTACTGAAAAGGTTACAATCCACATTTATGTTATTAATTGTTTTTATTCAATTACTTTAGGAAAGAAATTGATTTTTTATATTTTTAACAAGTAATTTTGCTGTAAGCAACTCATAAAATAAAGTACAGTGTATGTATTTCTTGAAATTTTTTATACCTCTAAATATTTTTTAAACAATTTAGATGTTTTTTGGAGTCAATTTGACATTTTAAAATTGGTAAAACATTTCGATTTTCACCGCAAACCAATAAGTAGCGATTTACGATTAATGACCTAGTTTCAAATAATTCGGGGACACAGATACCCAGCTGGAAATGTTTATTCATGTTTATCTATTAAAAATTAATTTAAAAATATTCATTTATATTTTTAATAAAATGTTCTACAATTCAGTGTTTCACACATTAATTTCTTTAATCTAATTTTGATTTCTAAGCGTTGTTCTTGAAAAGGTCACAACATATATTTATTTAATCCGTAGCTTTTATTTATTGAGAAAAAATTCAAGTGATTTTAAGGTAATATTTTAAACAATATCCCCATTTATGTAACACGCAAAACAATGCATGAACTAACATTTTTTTTATACCTCAAATTATCACTGAACAATTGAACGGGCAAAAAGTTTCCACTATTTAAAATGGTAAAATAGATATAAGGACAAAGAAAAATTATCAGATACTATATTTAATTTGTTCAATATATTTTAGTTAACTGTGAAAATTTTTAAAAAATTAATAAAGTTGAGTCTGGACATTGTAAAGGTCAATTTTATTTAATTGAACGAGTATTATTTGTTGTTTTGTATCTTGCGTTTGTGTAGGTCTCGTCAATTGCCATTTGAGCGGAAAGACATGGTTTTCTGTTCTGTTGTTAATAAGCTAAATGAGGATGCGGATGAACTTGATTGGAGCTTCTGGTTACGAGTCTGAACTGGTCTATTGTCATCGGAACTGTCCAGAACAAGATTAAAACTTTACATCAAATTCTCAACGAATGCCAAATTATGGAAGGGACGTCGACACAATCTCGCACAAGACATTATTATGGACCATCTAGAAGCCAACGGATGGACTGTCTACCGACCCTACCACCAGCAACTTGTTGTCACTGCTTGGCAAGTCAAGATCACTGATCGGCTCTATCGTCGAATTAGTCGCCCCTGAATCTATCACCATTTACAAGATCTTTCACTCGGAGGACTCTGTTCAAGCTGCCTAACGGCAGTTGTATTCAACTATCTGCTTGTTGATTATTCCAATAAATTGATTGAGTATTGATAAAGTATTTAGTTAATATAAAGGTTCTTATAGATTAAAAAATCGCGCACGCGCGTTCTTTAATAAAATCGCTGCGTAAGTTTTAATTAATTTATCATCATAAATTGTTTTATTGATATTTTATAATTTTAAAACACACTTACACATTGTCAAAGGTCAAAGCAAAATTCTAAATTTGCTCCAAAATTTAAAGATTTTTAACTCTATTTTGTCTCTTAAATGTTATACCATTAAATGTTTTACACTTTAATTTCTTGAGCAAGTAGTTATTGGAGGAGCGACCGCAATCACTCACGCTGAGCGAGCGTAGCGAGCGAGGTGTGAGTGATTGCGGGAGCGACGATTCATACCCGGAAAAAATGCGACTTCAGTCATTTTTGTGCGCATTAAATCTCCGAAACTACTGCATAGATCGGTCTGAAATTTTAACTCAGTGTTCTGATGGTGGTGAAGGTGTGCAGTGCGCAAATAGCTCGCTGTAGGTCAAAGGGCACCGGAGATATGATTTTTTGAAAATTCGATATTTTGTATAGAAATGTGTTGGGATCGAGAGTCAACATTGTGTGTGTTCCTGTGTGACACATCCAAGCACACTCTTCCCCCGTGCGCCCGCTGTGCGTAAAGAAGATGCGCAGTAGCAAGCACACTCAGAGAAGTTGGATGCGGACCATTTGACTCGAGTGCAGTTGTGTGTGGATATTTGCATTTTCCAACAAGTTCTATCATTATTGCGACTCATAATTTGTCCGAAATTTTAAACCTTAAACAACTTTATTTAAAATAATACGTTTATTATCACTTAACCAATGGCGTATTTAGTAAATAGTAAAAGTGGAAATTGCCCTTATTCGCTGGACAAATCCCCTTGCAGAAATCCATTAGAATTTGATTGAAAATTGAAAATGCAGTGAAAAACAACCTTTGACATTGTATTGGAACATTGAAACGTGTTCCCCACTAAGAAACTAGAACTAACAATGAGACTGAACACAAATGATTAATGACAATGAAATTAAATTGCACAAAATGTGGATTTTTAAATCATTGTATCTATCTTCTGACCTTGAAGCTGCTTGAATTCACATGGATTAAGGAAAGATTGTGAAATTTCGATTTGTATTGGTTCACATTTATTTCATTCGACTTTTTGGAGTATGTTTTATTGGAGAGTTTCCTAACAAATGTTAGAGAAAGTTTTGTTGGGATATAATTTGTATCTGAATTATGTTCAAGCCAAAGATTTTGTGCATGAATACATGGGAGCTCAATAACATTTGGAATCAACGGAAATAGGAATAAGTGTTGCATGAAATGATCATATTTGAATAAGGTGGTGTTCACGATCACAGTCACACAGTCAGAGATGAGTGATGTAAATCGAGAATTATTATATGGTGTGAATTGGTCTTAACTGATTATGATTACATTGATCTGCGTACTTAAGTAATCGTTTGAATGTGTGATAATAATAAAATGAATTAGAATGATACGTGAACTTTTTTCTGCCAATCAAAAGTTAGAGTGTCTCATTAATTAACCGATAATGGGCCTTCTATCTCATATGCATTAAATGTTACTAAATGATTTGCGACGTTTCACACCAGGCATGCGGAAACTTTTGGAGAAAATGTCCACTAGGGTAGACATTGAGGGTACCAAAAGTCCACCCATGGTAATTTAGTTGTTATCATATTTAGCACGATATTTTTTTTACAGAGAAGTGATACGGTAAACACTGTCCTCCAACATAAGTTCTTAAATATTTCTTTTCCAAAATGATTTCCCAACTGCATAAACATCATTTAACAGTTAATAGAGACGATAAAGAAGAATCATAGAAAAGTGTTGGCTAACCTGACAAGACGAGTATGACATCGTATCACCAAATGCATCCTAAAATATCGGAGTACGGATAATCAGACTTTATTTTTTTTTGTAGACTCTCATTTTATATGCTTCATATCCTTTCCTCCAATTGAAAAATGATTCAAAATGTCCAGTTTACACAGTAAATTTAATTCACACCAATCCCCAGTTGGCAGATTTGAAAGATTCCACAATTGAGAAGTTGAATTTTATCACCTAATTAGAATCTCCAATTTTCTAATGGTTTTTATGCAGCCAATTAAATTTTCAAATTATTTTGGTAATTTCTAAAAAACAATGTCCACTGGTGGACCGATGTCCACGGTTTCTGCATTCCTGTTTCACACACTCTCGCTCCGACTTTCATGCCAATGGCATTACCTATTTTTATTGATGATAGCTATATTGTTTCAAAATGCCAGCTGCTGGTTCAAATACTAGTTATTTTTATATTAATAAATATTTTTAAGTTTTGATGGAAGATTAGTGTTTGTGTTACCGTAAATGTATGAAAAATGAAATTGTATACAATTACTAGTAAATGTATGAAATTTTTGGCTTTCCTGCACGATTTCATACATTTACTGAAATAAAGTCAGTAAATGTATACATTTACTAGTAAATCCTATACAATTCCTGACCCTGGTTAGTAAATGTATGAAAAATGACACTCAAACCCAAGAAATAATACCCAAAACAGTTCCAAAATACCAATATTGGGCGCCAGGATACATGACGCCCATTTTGGGTATCCACTAAGGCCTTTACATAAGTTTCTCATCACTGTTTCATAAATGTCTCAACTTTTAGACTTATCAATATTGATGACAATTTGATCACTAATTTGACCAACAAAGATCATTAAATTAATTTCTCAATTAATTTAATGAAATTAATTAATTATACCCAATAAAATACCAAGAAATCCATCGTTTTTCATACATTTACTGATTAGGGTCAGTAATTGTATACAATTACTAGTAATTGTATACATTTCCTAGTAAATGTATGAAACTGTGCAGGGAAGCCAAAATTTCATACATTTACTAGGAAATGTATACAATTACTGGATTTCATACATTTACGGTAACATTTGCATATAAAATATTGTAGTGGTCGCTGATGCGCACGCATTCGCATTCCGCATCCACACAGTAAACCGATCAATTGTTCAACGCAAGCGCCAATCGTACATCTACCTGCATGCGCCGATGGCAAACGGCGCAATCGGCGCGGCGGAAAATATATTTTTTAGTTTTTTGTGAAAAGTTGTGATTGTGTAAATAAAAAGATAATTGTGGCATTACAAAAGGTAAACTTTTATTTTTGATTAAATTATTTTTAGACGTAAGTAGATAAAGTTTGCTCTAATAATTGTCTGAAATTTTTGAAAGTCGTCATTTACGTCTCAAGGGGCAATCCTCAAATAAGGTTACATTTTTTGAAAAAAATTTGTCTCCAGGATCTCTCAATTCAAAATTTTTATTTTAAAATAATTATTGATATAGTTTAACGTTTTCGAGTTACATTTGAATGAAAGGTTTCTCTAATTTATTTATATTATTTTATTATTTTATATATTCAGCATATAGTACCATATTCGAGAAGATATTTTTGGACAAAGTTGTAATTGATCTCTTTTTTTCTTCGGGAAATTCAACTAATAAAACAATGGAACATAGAAGTATTAAAATATGATGCGCTATAGATTTTTCCCGTTCTCCACTACCTTTTTTAGGAGTAGGAATGTTTGAACTTGAGCGACAAATTATAATTTTTTCACTTTCTTTGGTCCTCCTAGGATTCTCATTGTTTTCCTGATTGTTGTTGTTGCCATTGGCATTATATTCCAAGTTCTTCATGCGTATTCCATTATTTTTATTATCAGAATTCTTTTATATATGAATAGTATCGGCTAATTGTTTCATTGAAAAGGTCTAAACTTGATGTTTGGTTTCTTATAAAATTAGAATCATAGCCAAATTTTTATTTCTTAACATATTTTCTACAAATTCGACGATGATAAAGTTTAGTTTTCAAAGGTAACTTTTTAAATCTTTTATTATCTACTTGGCACATTGTAAATTTATTAAATTTAACGATTAAATTTTGCAATCTTCACTTGATTGTAATCCGTAACTAGAGCGGTACGATCTCTACTATTTTAAATGGTAAAATTTTCTTAAAAACAAAGTTTTGTGCCATTTGTAATTGTGAAATTATCTAATGTTTTAAATAAATTTTTGTACTTTAGGATAATCGTTTTTTGAACAAATAGCACATAATTTAAAAGGTTTTTACTCTCTATTTAACATTTAAAAATATTTATTTTTATTTTAAATAAAAATACTCTACAACTAAGTGTTTTACACTTTAATTCCTTGAGCAACAGCCACAGCAGCTCTACTCCTCAATCTCAGTATAATGTCATTGTAGTACAGCAGAATCAAAATTGACTGTCCCAGTATGAGTGACAGCCAGTAGTATACTTTATGACAGAGCTGGATCAGTCGATAAGTCGAGACGAGATGACGAGATGACCTCTGAACCCTCAATTTCTCCCAACGTGTAAATCACCAATAAAATAGGTATTCTTAACAAAAAGTAACCTAATTTCCCCCATTAATAAGAATTAAATGATTTTTAAACTTTAAATTTTTAATATGCAACCTAGTATTTCTGTGTATATTAAGGTTTGATCTATTTATACTTTTACCGCATTCACATTCAATTTTTTGATTTCTACATTCTTTACATCGTACATCAAATCCATCTCTCTTGTTAGCATCTTTTTGAAAATCTGAGGTTGATTTTGTAGATAAACATACTGTACAAATTTTTAGTATCATTTATGAAATAAAAATTTTTTATAATATAAATATAACCCAATAAAATAACCCAATAAAAAATGCCATCAAAAGGAACATTTAAATGTGAAGTTTGTGATAAGGTCTTTCGCAATTCTAATAAGATAAGACATCTTAAAACACATGAAAATCAAACTGTTAGCGAACCAGTACCAACTACATACACATGTGAAATTTGTGGTAAGGTTATGGACAGATCTAATAAGCTAAGACATCTTAAAACACATGAAAATCAAACGGTTAAAGAACCAGCATCAACTATATTCACATGTGAAATTTGTAATAAGGTATTGAACGCATCTCAAAAGGCTAGACATTTAAAAACTCATAATTTTCATTGTAATATTTGTAATAAAGATATTGTTAATGAAGTTAGAGAAACACATGAAAATAAGTGTCGACTCGAGAATGAAACAACTAATAGAGATGCGGTTATTGGTAGAAGTCTAGATGAAAATATTGAAGAATTTGTATTATTCGAAGAAAAATATTATTATTGTAAAATATGTGATGTATTTATTAATAATTGGCATGGTCATATTAAATCTAATCAACATAAAAATAAAGGAATTAGAATTAGAACTAAAAAATTTGATACATTTGATCAAATCATATTTGAATATTATTCAGAAAATATTGATGATATTTTTGATAAATATAAAGAAATGATTATTCGAATGATTAGTAATGATAGTTATAAGATTCAATTTGAATTAAATACCCTAAGTGTAAAACCTAACACAGACAATCGAAAAGAATTTGTATTCAACACAAAATTTAACATATTACACTCGGGTGATGATACAGAAGATTTCTTTAATAGCAATAAGAATTATATAAAGAATAAATTTGAAAATAAAGATTTAGAAGGTTCAGGTTGGTCTTTTGCTAAAACAATTTCATTAAGAATTAAAATAGCAAAATATGATCCATTAAGAGCTGGAACTTTCATAGATTTACCAGATATAATAAGAAATAAAAACGCTTGTATTAATATTATACCTAGTAAAGCTTATAAAAACTATTGCTTTTTAGAATGTGTTTCTGCACATTTCAATCCAGTCAAAGATAATGCTAATAATGCTAATAGAGGATCAAAATATGAAAGATATTTTGAAACATTTAAATATGAACCTAAAGATTTTCCAATGAGTTTTAATAAAATTTTAAAATTTGAAAAAGCTAATAATATAGGAATTAATGTTTATGGTTATAATGAAAACAACGATTATAAAATTTTTCCTTTAAGAACTACAAAATTAGAAGTACTAGATGATAGAGTAGTGAATCTATTATATATAACAGATGAGAAGACTGGAAATTCTCATTATTGTTTAATAAAAAATATGAGTAAACTTATATCTAAACAAAATAGTAATCATGATAGTAGAATATATATTTGTAGAAAATGTTTACAAACATTTCATATAGAAAATGTTTATAAAACACATATTGATTATTGCAACACACATGATCCTATAAAAACTAAATATGTTAATGAAAAAATTAAATTTAGAAACTATAACAGGACGCAGTGGTTCCCATTCTCTATCGTTGCAGATTTTGAATCTATTTTTGTAAAAACAGATTATGATTTAGATTTACATACTGAATTAATAGAGTCTCCAGTAAAATTTAAAAAAATTCAAGACACAGAAAAAACTAAATACATCAATAAACATGTTGCAGCATCATATAATTTCTATGCGACCTATAATGATAAGATTTATCAAACAGAAAGTTATATTGGTGAGAACGCGCCAGAAAAATTTATTCAATCAGTAATAAAGGTAGCTGAAAAAATAGAACGTGAACCAAGAAAACCAACTTCTAAACTTGAAGAATTAACCAACGAAGAACATGATGATTATAAAAATACAACAAATTGCAAGGTTTGTAAAAAAAGCTTTGGATCAGAATATGAAAAGATTGATAAAAATGGTATTACAAAAACACTTACCGTTGTAAAATGTTTAGATCATGATCACTTTACTGGTAAATATAGACAAGCGTTATGCAACGCATGCAATTTAAGCTTGAAGGAGCCAACGTTCATCCCAGTAATATTTCATAACTTAAAAGGTTATGATTCCAAATTTATAATATCTAAATTAGCAAAAATAAATATTAAGAATACTAGAATAATTCCTCATAATAATGAAAAGTATTTATCTTTCACATTATATAAATATTCAGATAAGGAAAACAAAGAAAAAAAATATTCAATAAAGTTTATCGACTCATTAGCATTTATGAATACTTCTTTAGATGCTTTATCTAAAAATTTACCAGATGATAAAAAGATTCATTTAAAGAATTTTTGTAAGGATAAGAGATACTCAAAAAATCAATTTAAACTTTTATGTAGAAAAGGTGTTTATCCGTATGAATACATGAATTCCTTTGAACGTTTTGAAGAAACGAAATTACCACCCAAAGATAAATTTTATAGTTCATTAACAAATAAAAATATATCAAAAGAAGATTATAGACATGCAAAGAAAGTCTGGAACAGTTTTAAAATTAAAAATCTTAGAGAATATTGTGAACTGTATAATAAGATAGATGTTTTACTTCTAACAGATATATTCACAGCATTTAGAAAAGTCTGTTACAAAGCTTATGGATTAGATCCATTATGGTATATCACATCTCCAAGCTTAGCTTGGGATGCAATGTTGAAAATTACTGAGGTTGAATTAGATACAATTTCAGATCCTAATATGTATCTTATAATTGAACAAGGAATTAGAGGTGGAATTTGTCAAGTATCAAAAAGACATGTAAAAGCTAACAATAAATATTTGGAAAACTATAATTCAGATAAACCTTCTAATCATCTATTATATATAGATGCTAACAACCTCTATGGTTGGGCAATGAATAAGTTATTACCAACAGGAGATTTTAAATGGGAAGATGAAGAAGTTGTAAATAACTTAAATAATGAATCTTTGAATTATTTCAATTATTTCACAGAGTTAGAAAAACAATCAAAAGGATGTATGTTAGTTGTTGATTTAGAATATCCAAAGGAACTTCATAATAAACACAGAGATTTACCATTTTGTGTCCAACAGATGGAAATCGATAAACATAAAAAACTAATCCCTAATTTGTATGATAAAAAAAATTATACCATACATTACAAGAATCTACAACAAGCAATTAAGCATGGTTTAAAATTAAAAAAAATTCATAAGATAATAACATTCAAACAATCTGAATGGTTAAAACCATATATAGATTTAAATACTAAACTTAGATCAGAAGCAAAGAATAGCTTTGAAAAAGATTTCTTCAAGTTAATGAATAACTCGGTCTATGGCAAAACCATGGAGAACGTTAGAAACCGAGCTGACATAAGATTAGTCAACAATAAAGAATCGGCAAGAAAATTGATTAATAAGCCGCACTTTAAGAATTTTCAAGTGATAAATGAAGAACTTGTTTCTATCGAGATGTTGAGAGAAGAAGTAAAATTAGATAAACCTATTTATGTAGGTTTTGCAATATTAGAATTTTCAAAGATGTTGATGTATGAAACATACTACGAAGTTCTCAAACCACTTTGGAAAGAAAAAGTAAATCTTTGTTACATGGATACAGATTCTTTTATTATCGAAGTACAAACAGAAGATGTATATGAAGATTTAAAACAAATAAAAGATTATCTGGATACAAGTGAATTTCCAGAAGATCATGATTTGTATAGTAATACAAATAAAAAAGTAGTTGGCAAGTTTAAAGATGAATTATCTGGTGACGGTGTATTAAGATATATAAAATCTTTTACAGGATTAAAATCTAAGATGTATAACATAGAGATTGATAATAGTTTAGCGATAAAAAAGTTAGAAAAAACATATGATGATTTGGAATCGAAAGATAATATAATAAAAGAAAACTGATGATTTGGAAACAATAGAAATCAAAAGAAAAATCAAAAGAAAAATGTATGAAACGAAAGAACAGATTAAAAAATTAAAACCTAGAATTAATAAAGGTAAAGGTGTAAAATCTTATATAACCAATAAATTTACAGCAGATGATTATCAAGATGTAAACTTTAATAATAAACAAAGATATGGAACACAAAGAACTTTCATTTCCAAGAATCAAGAATTATATACTATAGAGCAAACAAAACTAGCCTTAGATGGAGACGATAATAAAAGAATTATTTTAGAAGATAAAATCCATACATTACCGTATGGACATTACAGTATATTAAATTAATAATTCTAAAAGAATTATCATAACGAATTTATATTCGGAATTTAACCAGTTCCTCTCCATAAAATATTCCTAAGATATCTTCACCTTTCAAATCTTTTATTTTATAAGTAATTACGGGTTCTTTTATTTTATGATTCTTTGAAGAATCTTCAGACATCTTCAAGACTTCTGAAATAACAAATACTTCTGTAGTATAATTGGGAAGATATCCTTTCTTGAAAAAAGATTTATGTTTATCAATTCTAACTCTATCTCCTATTTTAAACTTTGCTTTTTGTTTAGGTTGATCTTTCAAATCTTTATAAAGATTATCATCTACAGTTTTAATATTTTCTTTTTTGCTCGCTTCAACTGGAGACATTTTTATACTACGATGAAAACTATTATTATAATTTATCAGTAAATCATCAATTATATTAATCCATTTATGTGTCTTATTTTCAGTAAAGTATTTCCACATTTTCTCTTTAAGAGTTCGGTTAAATCTTTCAGCTATAGAAGCTTTAACATCTGAATGAGTACTAAAAAGAATTATATTATTTTTCTTGAATAATCCTTGAACATCTTTATTATAAAACTCTTTTCCTAAATCTGTTTGAATTTTGTTTGGTTTCCTTTCCTTAAAAATATTTATAAAAGCTTTACATACTTCACTTCCAGTTTTATTCTTAATAGGAACTGCCCACGAGTATTTACTAAAACAATCAATAACTGTTAAAAGATACTTGTAACCATTATTTTCTTTAGCATAAGGAATCATTTCAACTAAATCAGCTTGCCATTGTTGATCTATATAATGAACAAAAACCCTTCTAGTATCAAAATGTTTTCTCGAAGGTTTATGAAGTGTATAAGTATCTTGTTGATCTAAAAATTCTTTCACAACCTTTTCAGACAATTTTGATTTTCTAACTAATTCGTTTATTCCTGAATACCCAGTTTTAGGATCATAGTATAATTTACTTAGTACATCATGATTCTTTTGATTATGATTTTGTTTTTGGTTTAAAGCATTTGATTGTCATCTATTAAAACCTAATCCATAATTTGAGCTAAGCCATGATTTAGCCATTGCTATTGCCATTGCAAAAACAGCATTCATTACATCATTTCTTTCTTTTTCTGAAACATTAGGATTATTTGCAAAACCTAATCCAAAATATGATTTTGCAAAACCTAATCCAAAAAATGATTTTGCAGCCATTATAACAGCAACTTTCTTTGCAGCCTTTCTTACCCCTTCGGAAACATTTGGATCATTTGCAATTTCTGATGCTATATGTACTAAATCGTTATCAGCTTTATTACGATTAGCATCATCTTTGTATTTGTCATATGCCATATCATGTTTTAAACAAGCTTGATCTAATACATTGATACCTTTATATCCTTGTTGAAGTCTTTTCTCTAATTTAGTACCTGGACCACAGTAAGAGTATTTACCAGTATTATTGAATTCACCATTTGTAACATTTTCACCTGAGCCATCATCAGTAGACATGTGCATTTCTGGTAAAATATCAATTATTTTATTGAGAATCGAAGATCCTTTTTTCTTTTTTGAATTTTTGAATTTATTATCAATCTCATTATGAGCTTTATTGACAATCGAAGATCCTTTTTTCTTTTTTGAATTTTTGAATGTATTATCAATCTCATTATGAGAGTTCTTAACAAATTTACTTTTAGTTGAATTACATATGAAACATTTAGCTTGTAAAAGAGTTCTATTATTTTCTGTTATAAAATACTTTTCAGTACCATTTGTATTATCAGTATTTTTTCTACACTTTAAACAATAAATCATTTAATTTATAATTCTTTTTTGATAAGTATCTTATTATTAAATGTCATATTATTAAATATTTTATTATTAAATGTCATTTGTCACTATTAATAATCTTAAAAATAAAGATAAAATCATTCAGGAATATCTTTCAAATAGAAATAAAATAAAAAATGATTTTTCAAATGAGAAAATATTTAATAAAGAACTAACAACTGAAACTGAAAAGTTTTTTAAACCATTAACAGATCCATTACTTGAAAATAAAAATAAAGAATTAGCAATCCTTGAAAATAGCCAATCTAATATTTTAAAAGAAATAAAAACACTTAAGCAGCCAAAAGTGTTTTCCTTTACTCCTCAAAAACAATTACAAGGTTTACCTATATTACCTGCTAATAGATCTCAAACCGAAGGTGTACAAGATCATAGATCTCCTTTAATTCCAGAAAAAGTGAATACAACAGTAAGTCATTTGATTGCAACTTATTTAAAAGATAAAACTAGAACTGAAAATGGTTATTCAATTACTTATAGAAAAGAAAAAGATAGATATTCAATTGGTAATCAATACATATTCTTTAACAATAATCAAATGACTATCAAAAGTAAAAAATATGAGGCAACAGAAGGATTAATGGAATTAATGACAAAACCTACTCCTAATGAAAGTAAAATAACTGAGGAAGATTATAGTAATTACAAACAAATTCTAAGTGATACTCATGCAATGTATCGAGGATTTGACACAACAGGTAATCTTTTACCTCATAATAATAGTTTAAAGTACAAAATTATAAAAGAAAAACTTTTTCCAAACTTATTCCAACCAAAGGGGACTAATCTATTTACAAATGGTACAGGTGGTGAAGGATTTAAAACAGAATTTTTACCTAGTGATCCAAATGATTTAGTGAATCAATTAAGACTTTCAGTATCTTCATATAAAGCAGGTAATAATGGCGAATTTAATAGAATTAATTCTATACTTGATACACTTACAAATATGAAACATTTAAGTGTTAATGATTATAAGATAATTTATAAAAACCTTTTCTAGGTTCAATGATAATTATTTTAATGAGTTGAGATAATCTTGATTTTCTTTTGATAATTTTTTATTAGAACGTCTTGAAATTGTTGAAAGGTTAACATTATTTTGTTTCTTAGGTTCTTCTTTCTTTTCAGTAGCATCCATTAAAAAATTTACTTTTTTCGAAAACACTCTAGGATTTTTTCTTATCATTTTCTGTTTAGAATTCTAATTCTATTTAGAATAAGGAAAATAAAATTCATTCAAGTTCTTTCTGTATTTCCCATCATCTTTTGATTTAGTTAAATCTATTACTATAAATCCATATCTTTCATCCCATGCTGTATTACATAATTTCATAAAGTCTTCTCTTGTTATATCAGAACAATGATCTCTATAAAAATGATCCACTGAAGTTTTATCTTGTTGAAACATGATAAATAAATTAGAATTTTCTCTAATAGTTTGACGAGGTAATTTAAAATAATTTTGAGAAACATATATTGAATCAATATTGTTATGACGACCTCTTGTATAAAATGGTTCAATACTTTTTTGGTCTTCTAACATTAAATCATCAAATATAATTAGGTTTTTATGTTTAAGATCAAAATCAACTGGATCTTTTATTTCAAAATCTTTTTCAAATGTCTCGAGTATAATCATATCACCTCGAAAATCGACGGATCTTTTAGGATCTTTTTTATTTGAAATACAATTAAGGATTTCTTTTTTAGAATTATTTAAAGTAAAACAATTCTTAAGCAACTTATACTCTGGTTGATGTAAAGATTTACCATAAATAAAAAGCTGATCATAATCTAACCATTCAAATCCGTCAAAACTATTTAATAAAAGATTCATTAAAAGATTAGTTTTCCCACAACCACTTTTACCAATAATACAACCTCTTATACTAGCTGGTAAGAGTGGGTTGTTTTTTCTTGTGTAAATTGAATTTTCAGAAATACTTAAGTTTTTAATCATTTATAATCGTGAAATAAAATAAATTCCATAAATGGATAAATACACCAGTAAATATATTGTGTTATCATCAAACAATAACAATTTTAATACTAAATTAGATGTTCCAATTCATTTAGATGAAAAGCTAGAATATTCTATCGCACTTGTTTCAGTTGATCTATATTACTGCTTTCCAAATATTACACGTAAAAATAATAAATTCAGATTTTCATATGATTCAGGTATAAAATGGAATGAAATTGAGATTCCTATCGGATGTTATACTTTAGATTCACTTTATAAAGAAATAAAAAGATTAATGAAATTGCATAGTTTCACTTTTGATTGTACCTTCAAAGCAATTACTTCTAGAGTTCGAACAATCATAAAAATTAATGATCCAAAGTTTCGTATCGATTTCACTAAAGATAATTCATTCGGATTATTACTTGGGTTCAATTCAATTTTGAAAGATTATTATAACGAAAGTCCTGATGTTATTAAATTATTGCAAATAAATTCAATATTTGTGAAAACTAATTTAACAGAAGCAAGTATTTACAACAATCAAGAATTTTCATATATTTATAGCTTCTTTCCAAATGCTTTACCAGGAGATAAAATCATTGAGAAACCTAACGTATTAATTTATCATAAAATAACTAATAAAAGTTTACATAATATTCAAATTGGTTTAGTTGATCAAGATGGGGAATCAATTGATTTTAATGGAGAAACTATTACTATTAGGTTACACCTTCAATCAATTTAATCAAATTGTTGCTATTTAAATAGAATCTAATTAAATTTTGATGTGCAAAGGATTTCTAGGTGGCAAAGATACTAATGAATTAAATTCAATTATCGTTTTTGTATTAATTGCTAGATTATTATCTAAATAAAAAATTAATTGATTATCTTTTATTAAAACATTTATAAAGTTTATCATGTTTTCATTTGTATAACAAATTGCTCTTAAAGCAATTGGAATATTAGTTCTATGGGGTTCAGGTAATATCATAAATGGATTAATTGGCTTATTACTAATAATTTCTAGTTTTCCAAAAATACAGTAAATATTTTGATATTCATTTCTAATATTTAAATCTCCAACTAATTCTTTTTTAAACAATTCTGGAATTACCAATTTAAAATGTTTTGTTGGTTGTTTTAATATTTCTCTTAAAGATGAAAATTTAGTATCGTAAACATCATGAATATATTTAATAGATTCATCTACTTTTCTTTTATTAATTGCATCTGTTTCATCAATTGGATCAGCTAAATTTATTATTCTATATTCATCTAAGTCTAAATCTTTTGTAATCTTAAAATCTATAACTTTCTTTAGAATTTTATTTTGTAAATCTGTAAATTTAGTACTAAAGTTTTTTTCACTAATATAATTATCTTTAAGATGTTTCTGAAATTCTTTAAAAGCTTCTAAAGTTTCATTTTTAATAGCTTCATTAAAAGAATCTCTAAAATTGCCAAGTCTTTCATTAATTAAAGAATTTATATTATTTGTTGATTGATCAATTGGGATACTACTTGTAGATTCTATTGTTTCTTGTTCTTGTTGGGAATTGAGTTGATTAATTAGTTGAGTTGTTTTATTTATTCTTGTTGTCATTTTTTATGAAATTTTATTATAATTAATAATTACAATTACAATTTATTTAAATTATAATTATTTAATTTTAAATTAGTTTAGTTTAAAATTAATTAAAATGAAAATACTCACAATTGCTATTATATTTTTAACACCAATTACTGTCTTCAATATTGTTGAAGCTAGTTTAGAACATCATACAATGGATTATCTTAAAACACAAATTGAAACAGATAATCTTATCTCGATTCATACAAATAATTTAGATGATAAAGTTGTGTATGATAATAGATTTGTCGACATTCAAAGATGTATAAAGAATGGAACATTATTATCAAGACCTTTAACTTATCATCTAGAAACAACTGATGAAAAGATTGTAATTTCTACAACATTGAAACCTACAGAAAATTTCCGTAAAGTACATCATTTTGACGATCCTGTAATTTTATTTACAGTAATTCAAAAACAAGATCGAAAAATTTGTTTGATTAGAACATTAAGATTTTATAAATTAAGAGAAACTGATTATCAAATTACTAATCTTTGTGACTTACTTAAAGGAGTTATTTTAATTAAATCTGCAGAAAATGATATCTTAGAATTCTATTATAAAGATTCAATTATTAAATATTCTTTGGTTAAATATACTATCACTATAGAAAGTTCAGACATTTTTAAAAATTTAGATTTAGGATATCAATATAAGAAATATATTTATGATTATATCATTGAATTTATTTATGAAGATAAAACAATTGAATACAATTATCAAACAATGAAATTGTTGAAATTAGAAGAATTAAAAAAAGATTATAACTTGGAATGGTTATTACTTACAGGATTTAGTTCTTTTGGTGGAGCTACTTTCTTTATTATTAGCTTATACCTTATTATAAGAAAATTAAGATATGGAAAGTATTCTGTTGTTGAAGCTTTTCAAGATGTAGCCACCCTCTTAAGAGAAACAAAATCTTTTTCTGAAGATCTAGAAAAAAATACAGAATTGAAACAAATATTTCTTGAAGAGTCTAATTCAAAAGCTCCTATGGATTCGCCAGAATTCTCACCCGAACCAATTTATTCTCAAGTAAATACTCAAAAGGAAAAAGTTATTATTAAACCGGATAATCCTAATGAAGAATAATAAATTATTTTTTTACTAGCATTAGATATGAACTTGATTTAAGTATTTCAATAATGTTGATCGACATAAATTATTTTTCTTACAAAATTCTGCTTTACTTTTTACTTTATTACTGATATATTCTTCAACATATAATTTAGCTAATTTTTTATATTTAATCGATCTAATATCTAATGAGTTTAATGTAAAAACTTCATCTTGATTATCCATTTAAAAAATACAAAATTTATTTATTATTATACACTATTGTCAATTATTATATACTGTTATTTATTATTGTATACTATTGTCTATTTAAGTATTATAAAATTTACTGTAAAGATGATAAATAAGATAAAAAGATAAAATAAAACATAAAAAATAATTAAATAAAATAAATAATTAAATATAATAATATATTCATTCTTTAATTTAATATTTTCATTTTCTAACATATTAATAACTCTTATTCCTTCGATCATTAATTCAGTATTAGATTCTGCAATCATTTAATTGGTTAAAGAATTATACTTTGCAAAGCCTTTTAGCTTAAAGCATCACGAGCTCTATCATAATTTCCTGAACAAATTACTACATCTTTAGTTACTTCATCAATTTCATTTTTATCATAACTATTAATACTTATTAATTTACTTTCTAAAGCTTCAATCGTATTATCTTTTTTGTTCTATTTTTAATAGCCTGTTCTTCTATTATTTGAATCGCCTCACTTCCAACTTCTTTCAAAATAGTATTTTCCATAAATAAATTATTAGCGACATGAGCTTTGGCTCCAATATTTAATTTATTAAACTTATTAAAATCATCCCTATGGTTTTCTTTTATAACATTCAAATAATTATTATCTACTAAACTAATAAGGGTCATTTAAATAATAATAAAAAATATATTTTTTTAATTATAATTCTTTTAGGAATTATTTAGATTGAGATTGAGATTAAGATCTAAGATTCTCAATACTTTCATTAAATGTTTCATCAATGTTATAAGTTTCTCCTCCAGCTCTAACTTCTTTCTTATTTTTCTTTTAGTTTCAATAGTATGATTTACTTTGGATTCACCAGAATTCTTAGAATCTTCTTTTTTCTTCTTAGGTTTATTAATTGGGATATCATATCTGTATAAACTTTTATTCCTAAATCTTTTAAATATCTTCTTAATGTGCTAGGGGATATTTTTATAGAAGCACATAACTTGGTTTGAGAAAATTCAGGATTACTTGATCTTGCTTTTTGAAATAAAAAAAATTGTATCTAGTTTTTGTTTTTTTAATTAAATTTTCTGGGTTTAAAGTAGACACGGCATTAGTTTCTCGAATATCACTTAACTCCATTTAATAACAATAAAATTCATCGATGTGAATCTATAAGCATCAACGTTGATTATATGACTGAATCGTTGATTATATGAAAGTAATTAAATTTATTACAATAAAAAAGGTTAAACGATGATTTGATTAGTATAACAATGTGATTGATTCGATATCATTGTTTTATAAGGACAAAGTTGATGTTAAAAAACCTTAAAATTTTAATTTTATTGAGGAATTAATGCCGAATACCGTTTGAAACAGATAAATAAATAATTCTTATAATTCTGAATCATGAAAATATATTTTCTTATAATTAATTAATTATTATAAATGATTGAAAATATTAGCGAGGAATATTTAAACATTACAGACAAATTATTAATAGATGAAAGTGTTTCTGAATATATATACGATATTCATACACCAAGTGCATCAATTAAATTAAATAACACATCTCAAATTAGAATTCTAGTTCATGATCAAGCTGCTTATTATTTACCTTTTAAAAGTTTTCTTACAATTAAAGGCACGTTTTCTTCACTGACAGAAACAGCGTTAACAGCTACAAGTTTAGTTACTTTAACTAATAATGCACCAATGTTTTTATTTGATAAGATTGAGTATTTATTAGGAGATACTTTAGTAGAATCGATTAGACATCCTGGACATGCTTCTCTCATGAAAGGTCTTTTAAGTTATCCACATTATTATGGTGAATGTGGAGGATTGAATTCTGGATGGGAATTAGATTATGATCCTGACGATCTTTCTCAAGTAGATTTATCAAAGAAAAGTGGATTTAAAGTTAGACATGAAAGATATAACAAGAAAGGTAAATTCAATGTTTCATTTGTTGTTCCATTAAGTCATATTTTTGGATTCTGTGAAGAATATAAGAAAATGATTTTTGGTTGTAGGCATACATTAATTTTGAATAGGTGTACTGATAAAGATGCTATTTGTAAAGGTTCTTCTGCCGTTCCAGATTGTAACTTTATAATTACCGATTTAAGTTGGGTAATACCTAAGATTGTACTAAGTTTAGATATTGATGTAAAATTGACAAAACTACTTTCAAGTAAAGTAACTTTACCTGTAGGATTTCTTCACAGAAGTTGTGATCAAATGAATGTTCCAACTAAAGCTAGTACTTTTACTTGGGAATTAGGAGCAAAGTCTTCAACTGAAAAACCAAGATATTTTATTATTGGATTTCAAACTAATAGATATCTAAATTATAATAATGCAGCAGTATTTGATCATGTTAATGTTGAAAGTATTAATGTGGCTTTGAATGCTATTCAATATCCAAATATTAATGTTACTAATAATTTTGAAATGGAAGATTATTCTATGAGTTATTATTTAGCTAAGCAGTTCAGGGAAAACTATTACAAATTAACTGAAAATTATAATGATTTCATGATTAGAGTAGAAGATTATAAAAAATATTATCCATTATTTGTTATTGATACATCTAAACAAACAGATAGATTAAAGAATTCAATTTCTAGTGTAAAAATTAATGCAACATTCAGAAAAGAAGTTCCGGCTAATACTGTTTGTTATTGTTTAATGTTAAGTGATAGAATGATGAAACTTGTATCTGATGGATCAAGACTAATGTTGCAATATTAAAAACAAAACAATTTTTTTTATGATTAAATAATTTATTATTAATAAGAAGAAATCTTCTTACAAGAATTAAAAAAATATTTTTTAATTATTAAATGATTAATCTTACTGATTCTCAAAGAATAAAATTAAGGGATAGTTTGAAGAATAAAACAAATTTCTTTATTAAACTTAAACCTGATCAATTAGTTGAAAAGCCAAAAGCAAATCCTTTTATGTGTTTAAAAAAGACTAAAAAAGGTTCCTCATTGAAAATTGATGCAAAAGATTTTTCTGAATTTAATGGTGGTGCTTTATCAAATATTTTTGCGGGTGCAATGCAAAACAATTCTAGTGATGAAAGTACTTTAGGTGGACATTTAGGTACTTCATCTTATGGCTGTTGTGATAAATGTCATGGAAAGGGATTAATGATGTTAAAGAATAAATGACTACAACATACTACGATATATTGGGATTATTCTCTTTATAAAAATGTAAAGCCATTAAGTAATTATGATATTATGGATTCAATTAAAACTTACAATATTAAGAATTTTAGGGGTGTTTTTATGAGGGATAATCTTCCATCTAAAGCTAATAAGAAAGAATGTGGAATTTTAAATTTAGATTCTAAAGACTCTAAAGGAACACATTGGGTTTGTTATTATAGAGGACAGACAGTAGATTATTACTTTGATTCATTTGGGTTATTACCTCCATTAGAATTACAGAAGTATCTTAAAAAGAAAAGTATAATGTACAATTCCTTTCAATTACAAGAGTTCAATACAAATTATTGTGGTCATATTTGTTTATATGTTTTATCTAAATTATCCAATGAAAGTAAATTTGAAGATGTTATATTTGATCTAACTAAAAAATATGAAAAAACACTAGAATAATTAACAAGCTTCACATTTTAGTATTCTGAAGTACATGAAATGAATTAAATACTAGTATTTTATAAATGAAAATGAATTGTGTTCTGTTGTTGTCGCAATTGTTTGCAATTGCAGTTGGATTTGTAGGTTCTGAGACTATCAAGGACCCTCGGTATACAATTTTATATGACGACATCACGACATTGAGTACAACTACTTGGAATAAAAATTATGTTAGCTGGCATTTAGTCAATACTACTGATTTGCTAGGATTTCAAGTAAGTAAGGATATTTTGGGGAGAGCTTTCAATCAATGGAGTAATATACTCAATGAACCAGATTCTATCGTATTATATTTTTACTATAATGAGGATCCTCTTAGGGCAGATATTTTGATTCATTTTGTTGGAATTGATCATAAATTGGAAGAGTATGACCATAAGTTTGATAGGAAAGAGACATTGGCACATGCATTCTTTCCTGAAAGAGGTGACATTCACTTCAATAATGAAGTGAACGATTGGTCAATTTCTTCTGCAAACGGAACTTCGCTGTACCTTACTGCAATCCATGAGATCGGCCACGCCCTTGGGATGAATCATGTAATGGATGCTGAGAGTATAATGTTCCCATATTATGTTACTAGAGAAGATTCTTTTGTCTTAACCAAAAATTCCATTGACGCTGTGATTGTGAAGGAACGATATAAGAATTTGAAACCTATAAAAATTAGAACAAGTACTATTAGTCCTAGCCCTAGCCATAGTACTAGTACAAGTACTATTAAACCTAGTATAAAGACTGAAATGGATTCCAAGGTTGATTATTCGAGTGTTTATCCTGGTTTTGAATGCATTGAAATTGTTGATTGGTGTAGTGATGACTTGAATTTCACCAATATTTTTAACTTGGATGGGAAACTTTACCTGTATAAAGATGACCTCTTCTGGATCATTGAGAAAACAAATATGGGATTATTCGAAATAAGTAAACAAAAATTTCATCATAAAATTTATTTTAATGAATTTCAGAAACACCTCAAGGTGTTACCTTACAGCAAAGGTGACAGTAAATTGATTAGTATTCTCAGGGTTCAAGATCACCTTTTGATGGTTTACAATGATAGAGTTGCCTTGAAAGTTTTGAATAATTGTAACTTCTTTCAAGAGCTAAATTACAATGTGATTAATGACCAGTTGAGGTTAGACGTTAATGGGTTGTACTATAATTCAACAGAAGACTCGATGTATTTGTTCTCAAAGTCAAAGCCTAAGAGCTATACAAAGATTTCGAAATTCACTACTAAAGACACTATTTTAGAGGAGAAACCAATAGAACTGTGGTTCTTTAACGTCTATGACTATGACAAGGTCTTTGAATTCGATAACAAGGTATTCTTTATGAGAAATTCAAACCGAAAATTCGATTACTATGACTTTACTCTACGACTACTAGTCAAAGACATAAGTTTCTACCACTATTTCTTGAGGGACGAATGTCAATTGCTACCTCTAAAAAAGAAAAATTAGAATTTTTATTATTTTATAAAATATTATTATTAAAAATATGGTCACTAGAATTCACAATTCACATTGTCCCAGCCTCCAGCATCAACGAAAAACCGATTTTCCACAGAATTTCAATACAAAAATTTAATGTTTTTGAAAATCAACCACTAGATGGCCATACTGGTTCTATAAGTTAAAATAAATATCAAAGTTTTCATTTTCTTTGCTAGAGTTGGACTATATTGACTAATTCGAGGTCCAGGAATCCAATAAAAATGACTATTATGGGATCCTAGGAGCCCTAGACAACTAGAGGGTAGGAAAAATAACAATTTATTTATTTTAAAAATTCTTGATTAACATGAAACAATAGTATTAATAGTAGAAAGTAATCAAATCTAATGGCATTAGGTCTTATCTGTTTAAAATCAGCTGATTAGATCTAACGCTATTAGGTCTAATCTGATGATTTCCAAAAAATTTTTTCTTTGAGTGAAGAAATTTGCAGAGCAGCATTAATTTTAGAATATTTCGAATTCATAAAATTAATCGATTCACCTAAAGTTTTAAATCGAGGATATTTAGTACAAAAAGTGTAAAACTTTACCAAAAATGATACGTATGAAGCCTTCCATGGAATGCCAAGAGAATTTACTTCTTTCATAAATTCATCAAAATCTTTATCCTTTTCATCACACATTTTTCTTATTTTCTTAAGAAATTTCCCTGCTTGAAAGGCGTATTCAAGCGCTTTTTTCCGATTAAGAAGCATATTCTGGTGGATAGAGAGAAGTATCTCTTTTCCTTCCTCAAAATTTTCAAAATTCTCTTCAGAAACTTTAGTTTCTTTTAAATCATTTTTAACAATTTTCTCCTTTAATGATTCTAAAAAAGTAGACAATTTTTCATTCTCCGAGGTTGAATACTCTCCAATTTCTCTTCTCTTCTTTGCATGCACAATTTTTTCTTCATTCAATTTTTCTCTATAAAAAGTTAAACAAATAAAAGTATAAATAAAAAAAGTTTCTTACTCAGGAATTTCATTTTCAAACACTTTTGAGTAAAAATCGAGAATACTTCTTTTATGCGTTTGTTGTTTGCTTTTAGGAACAGCGAATAAAAGTTTGTTGTGAATTTCAATCATGGTTTTCATTGTTTCATCATCAAGTTTGATTTTTTTAGATGGTGAATTTGACACATTTGACGAATTCTCACACAATTTTTCAGACATGTTGATTTAAATTGTAGCACACATTCAATGTCTATGTCTCATGTGTATGTGATGTATTTGCGTTGTGTATGCATTTGTGGGAGTTTTCAAGTGTGCAATAAATTTATATGCAATAACTCCCCAAATTTTTACAATTTAATTTTGCTACTACTAAAGATAATTTTTGAAAATATTTGAAATTTATTTTTATTAATTCAGTTAATACAAATTCTTGGTTATAAAATACATAAATCTTGGTTACAGTATATGGTTAAAAATTACTACTTTTAACAATTTTTTTTAATTATGTTGCATTACTTGATGCTGCTGTTGCGGTTGACGATCATTCACTAGATCACACCAATAATACTTTTCATCAGGTTTATCTAAAGTGATATCTTTAATCGAATCTTTAATTTGTTTAAAGTTGTCTTTAATCCAATTTAAAGGCTTTGAAACGAACTTAAAGGTTGGAAATTTAGAACAAAATGAGAAATAATCCATTAAAAAATAAATATAAGATTCACTCTTGATATCAGTGTCTGTTGATTCAATAAATTCCATGAAATCTTTCATTTTATCAGCGAAAAACGTTTTTTTAATGAATTTAAAAGTTTGACCAACAAAAAAAGCTCTATGATTGGAAGATCTTAGAGCAAAAATACTTTCTTTCTTAAAAGTAGATGTTATTTTTTTTTGCTTCTTCTTCATTATTGATAGTCTGAAGATCTACTTCATTGATATAATATTCAGGATCACCAACAACTTTCGATTTCAAATAGGTTAATAATTTAGCCGGCTCTTTAATATCTTCCTTGTTTATTTCATCACTTTTTTTCTTAAAAACTTTTTGAGAGTAACCACTTTTATTGGAATCGAGTCGTTTACTATTTGTTTGTGTGGATTCCATGCTGTTAGTAAAGTTATTCGAGTAAAATTTTTTGAGTTTTAAATGAAACTTTTTACGATTAACAGATGATGACGGGAAAATAGTATGATGAAATTCATTCATATTTTTCCAAATATGTTCAGGAAGTAGAATTCTATTTTCAGTAACTTCTTCAACAACTTCCATGTTTGTTTCAGTATTTTGTATCAATTAAAAATTAAAAAAATTAGTTCAAAGGGATATCGATAGGTGTTAATAACTTTGCACACAATATAATGAGTAATATCAATGGGTGTTAATATACAAAACAATTAATGGGTGTTAATATACAAAACAATTAGTGGTTTAGTGGTAATGAATTAGGTTTCGAACTGTGCGGCCGCTGGTTCGAATCCCACTCATTGTACTAAAATTTTAATTAGTTGTTTCTGTTGTAGCAAATGCTGTAGCAAATGACTCTCTTAATATGAGAGAATTTCGGAGTTACACAAAGTCGAGACGGCTGGTGTGTAACATCTGAGGCTGATACCAAAAATTTATATAAATTAATATAAATTTAGAGTTAGGTTAGGTTAGATTGATTCTAGCCAGATTTTAGGCTAGGCAGTTTGCTGCCACATTCTGGATCAATCAAGATCACAGTGGCATCAAGCTATGGGTATCATAAGTCCTCAAAAAAAATAGGGAGGGGTGGGGCCCTATTGTATTTTTTAGTCTGATTTCTTTTGCGTGTTGTGTGAATGTTTTGTGTTGTATTTTAGGTTTAAATTGCTCGCTCTCTCGCTCTTGAGTAAGCTTTTGCTGTGTATTGATACTGGTCAGTGTGACTAATGTGAACAAACCTTAATATACACAGAAATACTAGGTTGCATATTAAAAATTTAAAGTTTAAAAATCATTTAATTCTTATTAATGGGGGAAATTAGGTTACTTTTTGTTAAGAATACCTATTTTATTGGTGATTTACACGTTGGGAGAAATTGAGGGTTCAGAGGTCATCTCGTCATCTCGTCTCGACTTATCGACTGATCCAGCTCTGTCATAAAGTATACTACTACAGCCAGACAATCGAATTAGCCAGTCGAGCATTGGTCTTGTGCACATGCGCAGTGGCTAGTTCGAGTACCATTTGCATTGTCATGCCCATGATGAAGTGCACACAGAACATCCCGAGGGGCACTGAGAAGAGATACTCGTGAAATAGGCCTGAGACAAAAAAGATTGCAAATGAAGCAGCAGTTCGAGAGTATGCTCCTTGGATGAGCATTGGCTTGTAGAGGTGGCGTACACACCATCGGTGCACGGGTAGGTTCCAGTTTCGCCAAAATTCTCCAATTGTACGAGCGTTCTTTTCGAAAAATACTTAGTTTTAAAAAAATTATCAAAAGACATTAAAAACCTACAACCAATCTCCGTAAAAATCACGATCAGCAAAGCGCAACACTTCAGCAATGAGATTGGAACATTGAGTAGAAACCAATGAGCCAGATGCTGATCGTGCCTAACTATTGGAGTAAATAAATCTATTAGATATTTTTCAACGTATAAATTTCATATTTTTTAGTTTTCTTTAGATTATAATTCTTTGGACTAAAGTTGTTTTGAATTACAAATGGTTAAAAATATAATAATCCAATCGAATAATGGTTTCAAAAACGATTGTCCTTAATTTATGAAAGGCCCATCTTTATCCTTTAAGGGGTCACACTTAAATATGGTTACTAGATAAATATTGCTCTCAAAGCTCTTTCTACATCTCAATTGAACATTTTATATAAAATTTTTTATTTATTAACTGACACTGTACTCGATTTTAGTGAAAGGTTTATTTTAATAAATTATATTTTATTTATTTATTATTAAATTCAAATACTTCAACTTACCGACATTTTTGACCATTTGAGCAAGAATTGACCCACCGAGAGTTCACTCAGCACAAAGTATTTGGCAGACAGGGGCACTATGACCCACTGTTCGAAGAAGACAGTCTCGAGTTCGGTGAGAAATAGCTGTGGGAATTTAAAAAATATTTAAATCATTTTATTGTTATTTTTAATAATTCAATATGCGTCATATGGAGAAAGCCGTGTACTTTTATATGGAGTTTATAAGAATTTTAAATATGTTTCTGTGTAATTTTCTAGGTTGCATTAAAGGTTTTTTACTTAATTAAATTTATGATTTCAATTAATTTCGATGTCATTATCAAAATTCTTATATGCTCAGTAAAAATGGCTCTTACACAAATGTCGTATTTTTTATATACTTACATTCAAGAAGACATCTCGTAACAAAGTAGTAATTGATATTCTTTTTCCTCGGAAAATTCAACTGATAACACAATGTTGGCACATAAAAGTAGTAGAATATATTGCGAACAGTCAAATTCTGTGGATAATAGACCAAAGATTCTTGATTTTCCTATTCTGGTTTGATAATATTCTTGACATATTTCTCGACTTTCGCTTGAAGTCGATCAACATTGGTCATTTGATCGAGTGAGCGTCCATAGATTTTGCCCGTTCTCCACCAGGAGTTGATCTGATGGTACGAGTAGGCGGATAATGTGGCGGTGATTTGGGTGGTTATGGTGGCGGAATTAGAGGCGGTGGAGGATAATAATTAAAGCAATCGCAACTCTAAATCTAAAAAAACTCGAACTCATTCCATCCCAACAACGTAATCCCACACAATGGAGCAGTGCTCCATTTCCATTATTCTGTCTCTATCATTTTGAACCAGAATTCACCACTTCATAAACCTACATCGGTCTAAGGAGAACGAACAAACTTTTAATTTTCCAATCCAAATAGTTTTAATCATTCTGCCAGTCGACTTAGTAATTGTTATTTGCTTTTGAATAAATTTGCCTACATGTTATAATAGCAAAAGTTTTTTTTCCTAATGTTTTTTATTTTCGGTGTTTAGGTTCTTTTGTTTGAGAATCAATTTAAATGCAATTTATTGTTTTTGAAAGAACTGTTTTTAGCGAGACTCTATTAGAGTCGTAAGCTTATGCTATTGCCATCGTGTCTGTCCGTCTGTCTGTCTGTCTGTAAACCTTTGTCCATATTCTGAGAGAACCATAGACCCTAAAATTACCAAATTTTGCATAGATACACTAGGGAGTATATGTAATCGAATAGTCAGACCAAAACTGGGCGCCATGGATCATGACGCCCATTATGGTGACAAAGTTGGAAAAATCTAAATCTCATTATATCTTTCTCCGAGTATTTCACTTAAATCACGTATTACTTTTTTGCAAAAAATGATACGCCCTTATGAATCAAATCATCTGGTGGTTGTCGGCGATTTTAATATTAACATACAAGAAAATCTGAAAAGGGAGGATACTGAGATAAAGAATGCACTGTTAAAAATAATGCATAGCTTTGAACTGACATTACTGAATCCAGGTGCTTCTACAACTAATGAAAACACACAACTTGATTTGATCTTTTCAAATGTTTCCAATGCACAGGCTTTTGTATATGAAAGTGCTACATCATATCATAAACCTATTATGTTTACTGTTTGATACTTTTTTATTTTTTACTCTTACTTGTATATTTTTTTTAAAATTGAAATTTAAATAAATAAAGTAATTAAAAAGAAAGAGTCTCGCACTTTGCCTGGCTTGCCAGACAATCTTATTAAAGTTACTATCCAAAATGAATCATTTCAAGTCACTAGTTACTAATGTTAGTAAATAACCTTTTTCGTAGTCGATCTCAATGATCAGCCTTATAAAATCAATTAAGTAATAGAAATTGATTAGCCAAACTTATATCTCTAAAAATTTCATAACTATTAAAAATTTGTGCTTATTTTTCACAAAGGTAACCCTTAATTGTCTACTTGAAGGATTGTAAATATATTAAATTGAACTATTAAATCTTAAAGTGTCCTCTACGAGTTTCATTAAAATAGTCTAAACGTAAAATTTTTATATAAATAAATAAACATTTTTCACATAGTATTTATGTATAATTTGAATGGACTAGAAATTAAACACAAGTCGGAACAAGTTTAAGTCTATTTTGATCTGTTCAGTGAGGAAATCAAACAGCAGGTTTGTTGCTAATACAATTTGTTGAAGTAACCATAAAAGTTTAAATTAGAGAAACAAACACAGATGAGAAAATTCACTTCCACTCACCATTTCCAAATGTATAAAATAAGTAATAGCCCTGATGATTGGTTTCTTTTCAAGTTGCATAAAATTTCTTGGAGGTTCTATGAACAAAAAATCTTTTAGTGTAATATATTTTTAGCATGTTTAATGGTCTTCTAAATGATAAAAATATTCTTTTTCATTTTTTCTTTAAAAATGCTATACAATTAAATGTTTTACACTTTAATTTCTTGAGCAAGTACCTTGAGGTAGTTATTGTTTTTATATTAATCAATATTTTTAAGTTTTGATGGAAGGTAAGCGGATTCATATAAAAGGTTAGCTTTATTTACGATTAAATAAGGTATTTAATAACGTTTGTCTTGAATTTATGCAAAACCCTCATTTACTCACAAAAGGGGTCATACTTAGATATGGTTACTAGATTAATTTTGGTCTAAAGGGAAACTTTAGATCCCTATTAAACCTTTTTTAAAATAATTAGTTTGATGACTTTGGTCTTTACTATTAAAGATTTTTATTTTTTTATTTTTTAATCTTTATTAATTAATCTTTATTAATTAATTTACTATTAAATTCAAATACTTCAACTTACAAAAATTTTGTACCATTTGAGCAAGAATTGACCGCAGCTCTATTTAAAAGCCGACGTATAATGTCATTGTAGTACAGACAACCGAGCATTTGTCTTGGCACATGCGCAGTGGGCAGTTCGAGCACCATTTGCATTGTCAAGCCCATGATGAAGTGCATTAAGAACATGCCGAGCAGTACTGGATGAGCATTGGTTTGTACAGGTGGCGTACTCACCATCGGTGAACGGGAAAGTTCAAATTGGGCTAAAATTCTTTATAATAAAATGTCCATTGATTAGTTTCTTTTCAAATAGAATCATAGCCAAACTTTTATTTATTAAAATTCTTTAACTTCTATTTATAATTGTGTTTAAATTAATGTATCTTTGAAAAATTCATTTGTTTTTATGTAAGTTATACAGTGAGGGTTTTAAAGGTAACTATTAAAAATTTAAAAATTTAAACTTTTGGCCTTACTTTATTATATTGTAATAGAGAAAAATTAGAATTTGGAATTTTATATTTTTGCAGCTTGGATATTTTGGTCAAGAGTTTTACAAACCGTTTAACCATATTTGTTGTGACCGTTACACCAAATTGAACCGTGGGATTTGCCCATAATTGACTGGTTGAGATCAATCTGTCTTTAATCGGACTCTCTGATTGGAAGTTGAATCGGTAGCTCACTGTAACATTGAATACATTTCGTTCCATAACCATTGATCTACATCACTTAAACTCTTGATTTTTGTTTCATGAGGACTATTTGAAAATTTTATTTGTCGTCCTTTGACAACGCAGCATGTTTCTAGAGGTTCCATAAACAAAATCCGTTATCTTTATTTTCATTTTTTAAATGTTTTTTGGTTATTATTTGAATGAATGACAGTCCATTGTTTTGCCCGTTCTCCAACTGGAGTTGACCTGATGGCAAAAAATTATTAAATCATAAAGAAGGTCAACAGAAACATTCATCAAGCTAACAATCGAAATATGGACAACTTTTCACGAATTTGTATTTTGTCAATTGCCTGTGCACACTCAGTCTGGCACACTTTGCCATTGAAAACTACAACACTTAGCGTTCCAGTCCAGATAGTTTTAATGAGTGAACTGTCAGTCAACATATTATCAAGCAAAATTTGTCATTCTTTCTTTTGTTTCTTTCATTTTGACAAACAATGTTTTGCAATGGGAATAGCCCAATTGAAACATCACTTCAACTCACTAGTTCCAAATGTTAGTATGTAACCTTTTTTAGTCTATAAAAATGGTCAGCCTTATAAAATCAATTAAGTAATAAAATGACCATTGTTTAGTTATAGTTAAACTTTTATTTTTGGACTGTTTATAATTTGGTTTCACTTGACATTTCGAATTTGACATTAAGATTAAGATTTTAAAAAGGTAACTTTTAAATTTTTCATTTAAATACAAAAAATCTTTCATACAATGTAATGATATATAAATTTTCACGTTTTCTTGTTTTACTTTTTAGCTTTTTAAATGGTAAATCTATTTAATGACAATAAAATTAACTATTGAGTATAGTTATTGTTATATCTGAAATATTTTTTTGAAAGTATTGAATTTTCTTTTGTGTATACTAATTCTCTAAATTATCCATTTTTATATCAAAGTAAACATTCTCAACTTAAAGCATAGATAAATTTTTATTGTTGTTTTAAATGTTGATCACATTCCATAATTTTTGTTTAAGTATCATAATTTTTCAATTATAGTCAAATTTGGAAACGTTGATTATTGGATTCTTGAAAATGTCACAACACATTTTTACTTTATACAATGCAATCGCACTTAGATTTTAGAGAAAAATCATGTAATTATGAAATTATGATATTTTTAACAAGTAATTACAATATGTATGAGCAATTCAGAAAATTAAACGTGTAATCATTTCTTGACAATTTTTGTCCTTCCAAATATTTCCGAACAATTATTTATTTCGATCAATTTATCTGTACACTATCATCCTTTTAAAATGGTAAAAATATTTTGTATTTAACAATGCAAACCACAAAGCAGTGATGTGTGCCATTCTGATCAATGACTTAATGTTTCTAACACATCTGGCACATTATTAGTAGGATCATGTTTTCAACAACAAAACTGTCACACAATGGAAAAGGTTTATTTTTGTATATCTAACATTTAAAAATAGTTGTTTTTATTATAAATATAAAAAAGTTCTACAATTAAATGTTTTACACTTTAAATTCTTGAGCAACAGCCACAGCAGCTCTACTTCTCAGTCTGAGTATAATGTCATTGTAGTACAGTAGAACCAATGAGCCAAATGCTGATGGTGCCAAACTATCATGATATAATAGTAAAAATATATAGTAAAGCTAATTTTATAGTTTATATAATTTTTTAGTCATTATGGAAAAAGTGATGTTATACAAAAGGTCAAATTTTATTTATGATTAAATAATGTTTGCACTAAAGATTGTTTGGAATTTGTGGATAGTCCTCATTTACTTCTTAACGGGTAATACTTAAATATGGCTACTTTTAAAAAAATTAAGTCTCAAAGATCTCTTTCAATTCTTATAATATCACTAAAAATGGTTTATTCATAAATGACGTATACTAACATATTCAAGACGACATCTCGGTTTGGTTTTTACTTTCAATTATTAGTTTGTAGGTATATTATATAAACGTTGAATGATGAATAAATACAAATTAATATAAAGGTCTTTTTGTTTAAAATTAAATGTCTCGCTTGTGTGTTCTATATTTAAATCATTGCACAAGTTTTAATAAATAGTAATAAATAGATAATCATACATAGATATATCAATCTATTTAAATTTTTCACTTACACATTGTCAAAGATCAAAGCTTGCGCAGCAGGTTGAGGTGACGAACCCGAGTCTTTTTTTTCGTTTTGTAAAAATGCATGATCTTTTGAAAAGGTTACAGCACATGTTTGTTTTATTTGTTGCTTGAATTTATAGATTTTAGAGAAAGTATTCAAATGATTAAGGAAATATTTTGAACAAGTAATTTCAACATCTCAATAAGCAACTCATAAAATAAATTAAAACATATGTTAGCATTTCTTGACAGTTTTATACTTCCAAATATTTCTGAACAATTAGTTGTCTAAACAAGCATGATTTTACAATGGTAAAAAACTCTTTCGTAGTTAACAGCGGAAACCACCAAGCTGTCATTTATGTTATTGAGATTAATGAGATAATTTCGAATATTTCGGGTACAGTTTGTACAGAGTAATCATGTATTCAAAAAACGGTCACTCAATTGAAAAGGTTTATTCTTGTTTATCTAATAATTAAAAATTTTTATTTTTATTTTAAATAAAAACATTCTACAATTAAGTGTTTTACACTTTAATTCCATGAGCCACAGCCACAGCAGCTCTACTCCTCAATCTCAGTATAATGTCATTGTAGTAGAGCAGAATCAACATTGACTGTCCCAGTATGAGTGACAGCCAGACAATCGAATTCGCGAGTCGAGCATTGGTCTTGTGAACATGCGCAGTGGCCAGTTCGAGCACCATTTGCATTGTCATGCCCATGATGAAGTGCACACAGAACATGCCAAGGGGCACTGAGAAGAGATACTCATGAAATAGACCAGACACGAAAAAGATTGCAAATGAGGCCGCGGTTCGAGAGTATGCGCCCTGGATGAGCATTGGTTTGTAGAGATGGCGTACACACCATCGGTGCACGGGTAGGTTCCAGTTGCGCCAAAACTCTCCAATTGTACGAGCGTTCCTGTAGAAAAAATACCTAGCTTTTTAAAAATTAACAAAAGACATAAAAAACTCACCACCAATCTCCGTAAAAGTCACGATCAGCAAAGCGCAACACTTCAGCAATGAGATTAGACAACGATTGAAACATTGAATAGAAACCAATGAGCCAGATGCTGATGGTGCCTAACTATAGGAGTAAAAAAATCTATTAGATATTTTATTTATCGTATAAATTCCATATTTTTTAGTTGTCATTTGATTAGTTTTTTGGATTTACAAATGGTTAAAATATATATAAAAATCCAATTGAATAATGGTTTCATTAACGATTGTCCTTAATTTATGAAAGGCCCCTCTTTATCCTTTAATGGGTCACACTTAAATATGGTTACTAGATAAATATTGCACTCAAAGATGTTTCTACGTCTCAATTTAACATTTTTATTTAAAAATTATTAGTTAGAAGCTTCAGTCATATGTAATTGTAATAAAAGGTTTATTTTATTAAATTAAATTAAATTAAATTTATTTATTTATTATTACATTCAAATACTTGAACTTACCGACATTTTTGACCATTTGAGCAAGAATTGACCCACCGAGAGGTCACTCAGCACAAAGTATTTGGCAGACAGGGGCACTATGACCCACTGTTCGAAGAGGACAGTCTCGAGTTCGGTGAGAAATAGCTGTGGGGATTTGAAAAGTTATTTAAATTAATTTTTATTGTTATTTTTAATAATTAAATACGTCATATACGGAAAGTCGTGTACTTTTATATGGATTTTTATAAGAGTTTTAAATATGTTTTCATGTAAAATTCTCGGTTTCATAAAAGGTTTTTTACTTAATCAAATTTACGATTTAATCCTTATCGAAATTCTTATAATATCACTAAAATGGCCTTCCACAAATGACGTATTTTCCATATACTTACATATTCGAGAAGGCATCTCGCGACAAAGTAGTAATTGATGTCCTTTTTCCTCGGAAAATTCAACTGATAACACAGTGTTGGCACATAGAAGTAGTAGAATATGTTGCGTACAGTCAAATTCTGTGGATAATAGACCAAGGATTCTTGATTCTCTGATTCAGGTTTGAGAATATTCTCGACATAATTCTCGACTTTCGCCTGAAGTCGATCAACATTGGTCATTTGATCGAGTGAGCGTCCATAGATTTTGCCCGTTCTCCACCAGGAGTTGACCTGATGGTACGAGTAGAGCTTGAGGAAGGTTGCCGAGTAGAGCAGACAGATGAACGAGAGCAGATAGGGACTGCATTCAAAGATGACGTTCACAATGATGGGTAGAAACATCATACTCGAGAGTAGGATGAGATAGAGGACTTGGAATATCTGTTCACCTCGTTCATTGGTCTCGAAACGAGAAGTTCCATCCGCGAGTTTAGTTGCCCGTTGATTGCCGTACATGAAGGAGACGTAAAACTTCTCGAGGAGGAGTGATGCGAGCACAAAGAAGTGAATCAAAATGAAGAGAAAAAATGTTGGACGGGACAGAGGGTCCGTGATGACGTAGTCCAACCAGCGCAGAGGATTGGCCCGAAAGCCATAGAAAGATATATTCTCAAACACTAATCGACCACAGGAGATTATCTATTAGATTTATTAGTTTTTTTATTAATATCATTTAAATATTTTTAAATTCTCATCAAATTTGTGTACCAAAATTAGAAATATAAAATTCTTGAATCCATCCAACTGAAGATCGGCAGAATATTTTGTGAAACACGACTCGCCTCTGTAGTGACACCTGGTGAGGGAAAATTGCAATTTAATTTGATTTTTCTTAAGGAATTATGAATTCCGTAAATTTATAAAATTGTAATTGAACATTCAAACTGATTACTAATCTGTTTTTTGCTATATCCATTTGTTCCATTAAAAGGTGTTTTTTAAAGTAATAGATTAATTTTTTATATATTTTATATTTTTAATAAGAATTTTTGAATATTAGTTATTAATATAATTATTACGAATACTGTGGAAGTATTGGAGTGAGGTAAAAATGGTAAAACTAAAAAATTGTGCATCTAGATGGCAGCACTAGTTTTGCAAAAAAAAAACTTATTTATGATTTTGTTTTTACTTTTCCGTATTAGATTATATACTTCTACCCATATTCAAACCATAATACATTTTATAAAAAATTTAGGCATTAGCGTTCCATAAGTAAGTTCTTTCAATAATTCTTTTTAATAACGTCTTTTAATAATTTTAATCACTCATAAATTGATATATTTGATTATATATTTTTACACTTACACATTGTCAAAGATCAAAGCTTGCGGAGCAGATTGAGCTGTTAGTGATGAAAAGGAATTTAAAGGTTTTTCATTTTCTTTAGTCCCTAGATCTTCTTGTGGATTCTCTTGGTCTTCCGGGTTGTTGTTGTTGTTGTTAATATTGGCATTATTTTCAGTGTCTGCCATGATTTATATATTCTCAGACTTCTGTTATTCAGTGCTGAATTGGTTATTTCATTAAAAGGTCAAAACATTTAATTTTATGAATCAATTAATTTAAGTTTTTTTAATAAATAATTAAAATATTCTATTAACGACTAGAAAAGTGAAACTAAACACAAGTCGGAAGAAGTTCACGTGTATTTTGTGATTTGTTCTGTGTTGAAAATCAAACAGTACACAGGTTTGTTGAATGTTGTATACTTTGTTGAAGTTGTAACCATGAAAGTTGAAATTAGAGAAACAAACAAACACAAATGAGAAAATTCACCGCACACACAAACGAAGAGGAACAGAAGAGAAAGAGAAGTAACGAAACGAGAAACAAGTCAAGTTGTCGTTATTAGCAACGAGCGTCTTATACGTACTCGCTTCTACACTCTCGATACTGTAAAACAGACATCAACTTGTGCATATACGAGTAAAAACGAACGCGTCAAGGTTCTCCCGATCGATTCAATGAAAGCTCGTTCATATTAGCTCAAATTGCAGACTGTGCGAGTCAGCATTAATAATATAATATGAGACTTGTACATAAAATTATGCACACATTTGTCAATATATAAAATGGTTTCATTTATGAACAGAAACTTTTGTACCTACCTAATAATAATAGCAAGTGAATAGATGTGATTGAGTACATATCGAATGCTCATCTTCTCATGTATTCGGATGAAGTCGGTTATATTATCAAAGTTGGCATTCACTTTTTTCTTGATAAGAAATTGTGTGTGTGCGCGCTCTCAATGAATGATTTCACTTTTATCGTAGCCATAATTTTTACTCATAAACATTTGATAACGCGTTCTCCTATTTCTGTATACATGTCATTGAGTGCAACTGTTTGTCGATTTTAGCCTCAATTGTGTACCGATCACTATTTTGCGAGTACCGAGTAGTTTGACTAGACATGCAATATAATTTAGGTACAATACATTTATGATTTGAATTTGAAATTTATTTTAGTAATTTTATCGTCTCTAAATGACAGTTTTTAAAAGGTTTTATTAAAAAAATTCTATTTTGCATTCCGAGTGCAACAATTTTTTTGGTTTTGTTTTTTATTCAATTTAATAGTTGATAATAATTTTCCCTGAAAATTTGTCATTTTCTTTTGAATGGATTCTGAGTGATTATAAAAGGTCTTATCAAATTTTTTTGATTGTTTTTATTCCTAAAATGGTTTAATGTTTTGAAATAATTATTATGTGTCACGAAAAACCTTAACTTGCGTAACCAGAAACATAAAAATCGTTTTTTTATTTTTTTTAAATAGAATTCTAATTTATTTTGAATAAATCGTAACATTTAAACAATTGTCAAAAGAGAGTAATCAAAAAGGTTTTTGAATACATAAATAAATGATAATTTGTGTTACGAATATTTCCAAAGTTTTGATTTTCATCTGTTTTATTCGTTTTTATCCTTTTTAATCAAAAAAAGTTTTTATCTGTCTATGTTTCTTAAAAAGAACGTTATCTCTTTGATGTGTTTATTTTAAAAAATCATGTTTAGTTTTCTAGAATTTAGCTCACAAATATAATATAGGGCCATTCAATAAGTTCGCGAAAATGGTCTGTATATTCAACCAGCCATGTTTGTCTTTCTATCAAGTCTAGTCAATTTAAGTTTGCGTGAAATAAGAACACTGATGACATGTAAACATACTGTAACTCGATCCAAATGTTTATTTAAAATCAAGAATTAATCGGTGCGAGTGTTTATTTCTTTTCTTTTTAGCGAGACTCTTTTAGAGTCGTAAGCTTATGCTATTGCCATCGTGTCTGTCCGTCTGTCTGTCTGTAAACCTTTGTCCATATTCTGAGAGAACCGTAAACCCTAAAATTACCAAATTTGGCATACATACACTTGGGTGTAAATGTAATCGACTAGTCAGCCCAAAACTGGGCGCCATGGATCATGACGCCCATTCTGGTGACAAATGACATTTCTTAGAAAATCGTACAACCTAGAATTGAAAGATTTTGGCTAGATAAACTTGTGAGCATATGTAATCGAATAGTCAAAATTAAATTGGGCGCCATGGAACATTACGCCCAATTCTGGTAGCGTCAAGTTTAAAAAAAGATTTTTTGTGGTCACTACGTGGAAAATGATGAACAAATGTGTTGCACATTTTGAATAAAAAATATTGGTCTTAATACACCTCTTTAGTGATCCAAATGGATCAAATAAAGTCGTTTTAAAAGTTTCTCAGTTGATAGTTCAAGTTTCTATTTTATTTTTAAGAGTCTCGCACTTTGCCTGGCTTGCCAGACAATCTTATTTTCAATAGCACAAAATGTAAATGTAAATATTTTCCACGACTAATATCTATTCATTCATAAACTTAATATGAAATCGCCCTGGCGAGCCAAAAAATGATATAAAGTATTGTACATTTTAACTGGACTTTCCCGGCAAAATTTTAAAAGGTTTAAAACAATTGTGTTGTTTTGATTTTATTGTGCAATTTATTTCATTAAATAAAAAGTATCAAATTTCATTGTTAATTGGGTAGTTAGCTTATTCGTTTGTAAAATGGTAAAATTATATACGCATACATTGGAAAAATGTATTTCTAACAAGTCTAAAGATCACTATCAACTTTAATTGAACATTGAAAGCATTTGTTTTTATCACAAAATATATAACTACATTCGATTTCATTGGAGTGCGTGTGTGTATGAGTGCATGACATTTTAATCGATTCTATTTATTTGGTTAACTTTGGCCACTTGCCATAAGACAAGATTTCAGGGATATAACTTGAAATTGAATTAAAAGGTTTTAAAATTTTATTTTGTCAAATAAATAATTGCATTCTACATGTCACAATATATGCTTTAATATTTGGACTACAAAAATTTTCTAACAATGACTCAATGTTTTTAAATGGTTTTATATTTTCAATTTTATTTCTATGTAAAAAAAAGTCTAACAATAATCAAATTGTTGTCGGAAAGAACACACAAACAAACGAAGAAAATTCATAAATGTAGTCTAAGATGATTGTCGCTTCATTGATTGATCTTTCTGGAAGGAAATAAAAGGTTTCAAAACATGCCGCTCGTTGCAATTTTAAAATAAATGGAAGTTTCAATTTGAAGAAGTGTAATTTATTTAAGTATTGTACTTCATGTATATAAAATTTTAAAATGCTATAGAATTAATGATTAATTTTTATTTTTTTACAAGTCCGACGTTTTGTCATCATTGGGCCGATCACTCGTCCATCCAAATTAAAGGTAAAAACATGAACGATTCCTAAACAATGGAAATTTTTTTAAAAATTGTATATGATTATGAAAAAGTGTATTTACTTGTCCCTTATTACAAGTACATTTTAGTAAATTCTTTTTATTGGGAAAATGTGATTAGCATCCACTTTAAAAGGTAAAACAAAATTTTATTTTTGAACTAAAAATGTTCACCTTGGCACTTTAATTAAAATTTTCATCTTGTACTTCATGTTTGTTCAGGATCACGAGGATTTCAAAAGGTTTCAATTAATGTTGCGTACCGTGCGTTGCGTGCGTACTGTGAGTTTTATCCAGTAGCTTTTTATATGTTGTCATTAATTTGTTTACCTATTATACAGTCGAATCATATCATTTAATTAGTATGACTTATTCTCAGCGTATTACATAAAATAAGTACAAAATCGATATAGAAACTTTTCTCTCATCTTTCAACCAATCGAAAGTCTCTTCACCTTTTTCTGTTGACCAATTGATTTAAAAAAACACAAAAACAAGTTTCTTACCGTTCGTTCAACACTGAAATTGCTAAAATCAAAGAACAAAATCAAACCAGAGACGTCATCCAATGCTTCATCATCTCCTGTGACTTTTTCAAAAGCAACAGCTAAACTTTTATTATCTGTTTGTTTATCTCTAATTTGTTCAAAAGATCTTTTGAACAATCTATTTATGATCAGGTCAACTCCAAATTGTCAGCAATCAATTAAGCTGCTGATTTTCTCCTCTAAATATTCGCTTAAAATTTTCTCATTGTTTCGTAAAAAATTAACAAACTAAAATTTTCAAATTCAACCTTTGTTTCTTGAATTTAGATTGTCTTTCTATTAGCAGGATGTACTTTTCGTCGTCTTTAAAGGTTTCAAATCTATTTATGTCCCTTCTGTGTGTTCAAAATATGTTTTCTAAACTTTAATCTGAATACTGTTGTTAAAAACATTCCGAAATAATAATATTGGGCGCAATACATCTGCGCGCTCATGGACTTAATAAAGTTGTTTTAAAAGTTTCTTAAAACTATTTTCCAAATGTTATAGAATTGCCATGGATGTAACTCACTGTCAATTTTGAACTGAATGCGGAATGATATTCAAACAAATACACAGAATAGCTTACTCATTGATTCGACTAGTTGAAGGCTGCACAACTAGAGAAAACTCACAATCAGTTCGAGTTATGGAAAAGAAGGGAGAGGTATAAAGTAGAGAAAGAGTAGTAGTTTAATAAATAGTCACACTCTCGTACATGACCTTGAACTTGAACGACGGCTTGAGGAGACGAAATCTAGAAAGTAGTGCGTTAAAATGAGTTATCTCGCTACATTAATTTTGCTCTGATTAGCATATAAAGTTTTGGAGTATGTTTTAATTTCATAATATTGTCACCTTTATTTTTTCTTTGCCTTTCTCACAAGGTAATTCTAATTTGAAATAGTTTTCCTTCAAGTCAATTTGTTTAAAGGTTTTAATGATCTTTTATTTTGATTTTATATTCTTATATTTATTAGTTTAATCACACGACACAAAAATTTTTCAAATTTAATAAATACTTACTGTATGAATGGTTTAAAAGGTAAATCAGAATTTTATTTTTAAGCAATGAATCTTTATTTAGCTTCCATTTTAGTTGATATTGGTTATAGTTCTGCATATAAATCTATATATCTTTTACTTTTTTATACTTCTATTATTATTACCACTATTATCATTTTCACCTATCATTCAACAATTTCGGTCAGTGCCTTAGAACTAACAATGTTGTGTTATTGTTATTCTTAGAATTTATTCAAATACTCTATCATTACGATACTCATTCATTTATCTTTGATCTAAATACTTTTTGTATAAATCTATAACTTTTGTTATAACCTCTTTGATAACACTGTGCTATGCAGAATAACCAATAAACTTGGGTTTTAAAAAATGAATGGTTTAAAAGGTAAATCAGAATTTTATTTTTAAGCAATGAATCTTTATTTAGCTTCCATTTTAGTTGATATTGGTTATAGTTCTGACTCAGTGGAGAACATTGAGCGAGCAAATGAAGTTATAAGGTTCGTGAAGACAGCGCCTTTTCGAAATCCTTCTTTTCTTGTGCAATTTTTTCTGATTTCAATTTGCGTTCAGCCGCCAAAAGAACCGCGTTTTTTATCCTTTCTGATAACCAACCCGATATTTCCCCATCTAAATTCTTGCGGGGGGCCAAATCCATGCGTGCTATCTTTCGTGTGCGTTCCATCTGATTGATTGAGAATTTAAAAAATTGGTTTAAAAGTTAATATTTATATGAACGATACCTTGAATTGCGAGAAAATAGTGAGCTATGTTGAACTTTTTGATATGTAAACAACAATGAGCAAACAGTGCACTCAGACGGATAGCTCACTTGTGAATTTAGGCTACTAGTTGAGTAGACTGCTACTCCAAAGAGAGGAGAAAAACAACTCATTCGCGTTGTGAAGGGAGAAAGTATGAGGAGTAGAGAAAGTGTGATTATATGGAGAGGTTTTGCACTCGACGTCTGCTTGACGAGACGAACAGAAGAAAGATAGGAACAACCACAACTGTAGGAAAGTGAATGTGGATGAGGAGGGTAGTGGTACGTTCTTAGTCATTCAGCATACAATTTTCTTTTCATATAAAATTTTATTTTCTGAATATTATTTTTTTACAATTGGAACTTATTTTTTGACCTTGTATCCCAAATGTAAACAGTTTAAAATTTTTTATAGACATAATTTTAAATTTTTTCATTAATTCATATGTTGACGGAAAACGTTGAAATGGAATTTGATTTATATTCAACAGCATCGTGCATCATATTTACATTTTCAATTAATTAATTTGCCAATATTTAGTATTGCTATTTATTTTTGTTATTTAGCATGTTAGTAGAGAAGTTTAGAGTAGATTTAATTAAATAGTTTAAATTAAAATTTCCATATCACTTGTTCTAAATTTTAACTTTGTTTTGAATTCATACAATTTTTTAAAAGAGATTTCATTGTCCGATATAACGAATTGATCTAAAAAGAAAAAATTACATTTAGCTTAAAAAATAGCTTTTTTAATCATTTTACTTAATTGTCGAATAATTTATTTATGTATTCGAGAATGATGGCAAGCATATCAACGGTCCAAAGTGAATCTCACCTACCACGTGACACAATCCTTCAACTATCCATCGACTCTCTCCAACACTTTCTCAGCCCACTCTAACACTACATTTTCACTGTGTCTTATAGCAACTCAACATTTAATGAGCAGTCAGCAGACTAAATTAAAGCTTGTTTTTCTTGCTTGAAAACTTTATCTCTAACTTGGGATTGGGTCAAACTTTCAAACTATCAATTAAGTTGCAAATTTTCTCCTTTAAATATTAGCTTAATTTTATACATTGTCTATGTTTAAAAAGTTAAAATATTTTTCAAATAAAATCTTCATTTCTTGATTCAGAACAGTAGAATAAAGCACCAGCTGCACAACCCACAATGTTGTCGTCCCTAAAAGTTTTCAAAATATGTTGTTAAAACTTCAATCTGTTTTAATTATTAAATTTTTTGTTCAAGGTTTATTTTAAACCCTCTATCAATTTATAAAATTTACAAATTCTTTTGACGATTTCTTTTATGTGAATTGATTTGTTTATTATTTAATTTCATCACCATTATTATAATTTAAAATTGAATTTGTTATTTCTATTTAGTTTTTTAGTTAAGCTGAATTGGCGAATAGTGACAATAGTTCAAACCGTCGTGTTGGTTCTTTTTACCAGTCCAGTCAGTCTACCCAAGTATATTTAGCATTCAATGTACGAGCACTGTAAAAAAGAAAACAATTTTATTAAAAATAGAGCGGTGTTGCCCACCTAAGATGGGTTGGACTACGTTTTCTGCAAGGTCTGACAAACGCTTTTTGTCTAGTTTGAATCGGTTGAAGAACTCAACGAGTTCTTTGGTCACGACACCTCTAGCTCCAAACCAGAGTTCAATGACTTCATATTCACGTACTCCGTAGTGTTGATAACGGAGCTTCAAAGACGGAACACAGCTTTCATAGATTTTCTTGTTCTCCTTGTCGGCCAGTGCACCAACGTCCTCGTTGGTCTCGAATCGAATGGTTGGGTCAATGATGAAGGCTTTGTTGGTGTTCTTCTCAAAGGCAACTATGTCAGCGTATCGTCTCGATAAATTACCATCCGTACAGAACGCCTCATCAACACAGGTGAATCCTTTCTTTGTCAACATGTCGGCGATTTGTGCTTGAAGGCGTGATGCCGTGCGGTTCGTCTCTTGCTGTTCCATTCACAATTTCCCAGTACATGGGGTAGGGTTTCGTTCACTTTGTTGCATCTGCGACAAAAGCTATTTTGTGAGCAGTAACTGCGAGAGCCAAAGACGGTCTTCAGGTTGGCGTAGCCGACGTTGAGCTTGATTGCTTCGGTCCATTCTGAGTCTGAAAGACTTTTCTTGTTGACCATAAATTGGTTAGCTTTAGGAAAGACTTCAAAGTGCTTGACACCTATCCCGTGGCTGCGCTTCTTCTTCCATCCATCAAAATCCATTAACAGTAGGTTATTTCGCATTATGAGAATAGTCGCCTTCAATGTTGAGCTCAGCTCGGCATTTCTCCATCTCGGCCTTGCAATCGCACACCTTTTGGAAAAGAGCTTTTTATAAGAACCTCAGAGCACAAATCTTCACTTTTATTTTAAATGCACAAGATTTCCTATAAAAATCCTTATATTTATCACTCTGATGTTTCAACTAAAAGGTAAAAAACTTGAATCATTAAATAACAATAGAGATCGCAAACTTTTTTTTATTCAATTCTAAATGATCATAACAAATATTTTTACTTATTAATGCCTTGTTCATGTAAATTCTTTTTAAAATAAAATAAATGTTATACGAGTACCTTATTGTTCCATAATTTTAAAAGATGTGATTGAGTACATCTATCGAATGCTCATGTTCTCATGTATTCGGATGAAGTAGGGTTTTATTATTTTTATCAAAGTTAGCATTCACTTTTTTCTTGATAAGAAATTGTGTGTGTGTGTTTGTACGCTCTCGATGAATGATTTCAGTTTTATCGTTGTCATATTTTTTACGCATAAACATTTGATAACGCGTTCGCCTGTTTCTGTATACATGTCATTGTGAGTGCAACTGTTTGTGGATTGTAGCCTCGATTGTGTACCGATCACTATTTTGAGAGTACCGAGTAGTTTGACTAGACGGGAAATTTAGGTACAATATATAAATGATTTGAATTTGAAATCTATTTTAGTATTTAGATCGCCATTAAACGTCATTTTTTAATGGGTTTATTAAAATATTCTATTTTGCATTCCGAGTGCAACAATTTTTTTGGTTTCGTTTTTTATTCAATTTAATAGTTGATAACAATTTTCCATGAAAATTTATCACTTTCTTTTGAATGGATTCAGAAATTCCTGAAAGATTATAGAAGGTCTTATCCAATTTATTTAATAGTTTTTATTCGTAAAATGCTTTCTTAATGTTTTGAAATACGTATTATGTGTCACGAAAACCTTTACTGGCGTAACCAAAAATATAAAAGTCGTTTTTGTAAATTTTAATTTATTTCGAATAAATAGCAACAAAACAGTACATTGGCAAAAAAGTTACAATCAAAAAGGTTTCAAATACATAAATAAATAATCATTTGTGTTATTAATATTTCCAAGGTTTTATCCAATTATTTGGCTTTTCTTCTGCTTTTCTCTTCTTTGAATCAAAAAGGTTTTTATCTGTCTATGTTTCTTAAAAAACATTTTTTTTCCGATTTGTTGAGTTTATTCAAAATATGATGTTTCGTTTTCAAGAATTTAACTCTCAAATATATATTCAACCAGCCGTGTTTGTTCTTCTATCAAGTCGAGTCATAGTGAGCGTGGAATAAGGACACTCCCCTGATGACATGTCAACATGCTGTATATCGATCCAAAAGTCTAAAATCATTAATTAATCGGTGCGAGTGTTTATTTCTTTTCTTTTTTCAATAGCACAAAATGTAAATGTAAATATTTTCCACGACTAATGTCTATTCGTTCATTAACTTAATATGTAATCGCCAAGGAGGGCCAAAAAATGATATAAAGTATTGTACATTTTAACTGGACTTTCTTCTTCCGGTAACATTTTAAAAGGTTTAAAACAATTGTGTTGTTTTGATTTTATTGTGCAATTTATTTCATTAAATAAAAAGTATCAAATTTCATTGTTAATTGGGTAGTTAGCTTATTCGTTTGTAAAATGGTAAAATTATATACGCATACATTGGAAAAATGTATTTCTAACAAGTCTAAAGATCACTATCAACTTTAATTGAACATTGAAAGCATTTGTTTTTATCACAAAATATATAACTACATTCGATTTCATTGGAGTGCGTGTGTGTATGAGTGCATGACATTTTAATCGATTCTATTCATTTGTTCTATTTATTTGGTTAACTTTGGTCACTTGCGATAAGACAAGATTTCAGGGATTTAACTTGAAATTGAATTAAAAGGTTTTAAAATTTTATTTTGTTAAATAAATAATTGCATTCTACAAATACCGAATTCACCTTTGGTATTTGAACTACAAAATTTTTTACAATAAATTGGCATTTTTAAATGGTTATATATTTTCCATTTTATTTCTATGTGAAAAATAAAAAATAAAAATCTTTAAATATTCAAATTGTTGCCGGAAAGAACACACAACAAACGAAGGAAATTCGTAAATGTAGTCTAAGATGATTGTCGCTTCTTTGATTGATCTTTCTAGAAGGTGTAATAAAAGGTTTTAAAACATGTCGCTCATTTCAATTTTAAAATAAATTTCAATGGAAGTTTTAATTTGAAGAAGTGTAATTAATTTGAGTATTGTACTTCATATATGAAATTTTAAAATGCTATAGAATTAATGATTAATTTTTATTTTTTAACAAGTCCGACGTTTTGTCATCATTGGGCCGATCACTCGTCCATCTAACTTAAAGGTAAAAACATTAACGATTCCTTAACAATGGAAATTTAAAAAAAAATTGTATATGATTATGAAAAAGTGTATTTACTTGTCCCTTATTACAAGTACATTTTAGTAAATTATTTTTATTAGGAAAATGTGATTAGCATCCACTTTAAAAGGTAAAACAAAATTTTATTTTTGAACTAAAAATGTTCACCTTGGCACTTTAATTAAAATTTTTCAAAAAATTAAAATTTTCATTTTGTACTTCATGTTTGTTCCAACAGGTTTCATCTTCTGTTTGTGACAAAGTCGCTTCCAAACTGTCATCAATCAATAGCAAGTTAGTCCGCTCAGTTCGATATGCATTCACCTTAACAAATAGCAAAAACAAGAAATTTGATACAAAGAAATCAAATAAGAAGAAACAGGGAAAGGATAAATAGAAATGATAATTATTCGGATTAAAACTGTTTTATTTTTTCAATTGCGGTTTCATTTCTTTATATACAATTTTTACAATTCAAATACATGGTAAACGTTGCTATTTTTCATTGTAATCTTCGTTTGCCACTTTAATGTCGTTTTCTTGAAATTTTTATAAATATAACATATTGCTAAATAGTTGAAATACTTTTTTATTAAAATAGCAAAACTATTTTTGAAATCATATATATTTTTACATGCTATATTTGATTATATTGGAAGAATATTGTTGTCGGATTGCTAAAAGGTTTCAATTAATATTGCTTACTGTGAGCAACCCCCCTGGCTTTTATCCAGTAGCTTTTTATATGTTGTCATTAATTTGTCACAAATTTTACCTATTATACAGTCGACATCATATCATTTAATTAATATGACTTATTCTCATAGTATGACATAAAATAAGTACAAAATCGATATAGGAACTTTTCTCTCATCTTTCAACCAATCGAAAGTCTCTTCGCCATTTTCTGTTGACCAATTCATTTCAAAAACACGAAAACAAATTTCCCACCTTTCGTTCTTCACTAAAATTGTTAAAATCAAAGAATAAAATCAAACCAGAGACGTCGTCCAATGCTTCATCATCTCCTGTGACTTTTTCAAAAGCAACAACTAAACTATTTTAATATCGTTTGTTGTGTATATTGTTTATCTCTAATTCGTTCAAAAGATCTTTTGAACAATCTCTTTATTATAAGGTCAATTCCAAATTGTCAGCAATCAATTAAACTGCTGATCTTTTCCTCTAAATATTCGCTTAAAATTTTCTCATTGTTTCTGTTCATAAAAAATTAAAAAATTAAAATTTTTAAATTTAACCTTTGTTTCTTGAATCTGTATTATCTCTAAATTCTAGTGATGAGCTTTCGTTGTCTTTAAAGGTTTCAAATGTTTTATTTATGTCTCTAATGTGTGTTCAAAATATGTTTTCTAACCTTTAATCTGAATACTGTTGTTATAGATATTCTGAAAATAATATTGGGCGCAATACATCAGCGTGCTCATGTACTTAATAAAGTTTTAAAAGTTTCTTAAAACTATTTTCCTATCGTTATAGAATTGCCATGGATGTAACTCACTGTCAATTTTGAACTGAATGATATTCAAACAAATACACAGAATAGCTTACTCATTGATTCGACTAGTTGAAGGCTGCACAACTAGAGAAAACTCACAATCAGTTCGAGTTATGGAAAAGAAGGGAGAGGAATAAAGTAGAGAAAGAGTAGTTTAATAAATAGTCAAACTATATACATGACCTTGAACTCGACCACGGCTTGAGGAGACGAAAGCTTGAAAGTAGTACGTTAAAATGAGTGCGGCTTGCATTTATCTCACATATTTTTAAGACAATATTTGAGGGTAAGTGGAATGAGGGGAAGTTGTCCGAACGAGTCAATTTTGAGAAAACACTGAAGTATGATTTATGATCGTGTTGTGAAATATATGTAATGTTTTAAAATAATTTGTTTGATTTCATTAGTTTAAAGGTCTAAACTTTATTTTTATTTTCAAATAAATAAATCAATTAATTTAAATAATTAAATTTTTAATGTTTTTTTTGTTAGATTATTTTATTTATTGCATGTAAAATTTGTAAAAAAAAAAAAATAAACAAACTTCCCATGCGGGTTGTCGTTTATAATACAATTGAGAGACTAAATTGAGAGACTAAAGTAAGAGACTAAGCACTAGACGACATTACACAACAATCTAGTGTTGCACAGGTACAGCTTACCGTACCAGAGCGTATAAAGTGAGAGACTAAAATGAGAGACTAAATGGAGAGTGAATGAGAGACTAAATTGAGAGACTAAAATGAGAGACTAAATTGAGTGATCAGTTATAATATATCGATGCATATAATAACTGTTATAACAGATTTGTAAGATCTGTCATATGGTTGATGGTTGATGGCGTCTGTTCACAGCGTTTGTCGACGAGCTGTTTGGACAGTTTAGGTTCCATCAACTTGAGCGTTTGCGTTGTCAAGCATCAGCAGCTTGTGAATTTCGGAGACTGATTCTTCAAATATGGTGTAGGCTTGTTGTTTATCTACTAAGTCACTGAGGCATCTGGCTCGTAATCCAGCTAGAGCGAATGCATCTTTAATATAGTGGGAGTATCGGTCGCATTCCAGAAGAACGTGTTCCACCGTTTGACTTGGATGATTGTCACAAACGCAGGCATCACTTGCTCGTAACCCAAACCGCTTCAGATATGCTCGAAAGCATCCGTGTCCCGAGAAGAATTGCGTCTGGACGAAGGTCGTAGAAACGTAGGTGGGGATCCAAGATGCTACCGCAAAGAATTTCTTCATCACAGGGCTTCCATCTTGTCTGTATCGTTCATTTGTAGAGGCGGTTGCCCAGGCATTAGCGACTCTATGGACATATTTTTTTGTTGTATTTAAAATATGAAAAGTTTGGCCTTCGCTTTCTACAAGTTTCGATCGCGTCCCGCATTACACTATTGAAGGTAGAGTCCCCAGCGGCAGGTTTGCGAAAAGCCAGATCACAATCTACGGCCATCTGTGCAGACATAAGTTCTCCCTCGAGCTCAGTAATGTTGTTTTTGCAGTGTTCTATGAATCTAGACGAGTTGAGTTCATCAGTAATGATCGACACTTTCCTGGGTGGTCCCAGCGCGCTAAGGTCATCTGCAGCAATCCGTTTTAATGCCTTAGTTATTGCGAATTGTGTGCCTTGACATCTGTCGATGTAGTGTTGAAAGGTGAAGTCATTATTGTGAAAGAGCTGTCTATGACTGTACATTCGATAGGACACGCCAAGTCTGAATGAGGAATCAACTTTTCGCATGCGTGCTGAGACGAATAATTCAAAGTTGCGAGAATTTGGGTTGTTAAGTGCTGGTTGTTGCCGAGACACATAAGTAAAAGTCGTCTTCAGGTAGGTTGTCGTTGTCATCGACCATGTCTGCAGGTAATATTTGATTGATGTTCGGAGCTGTGGAATGGTTGTGAGTTTCCGTTGCTGTTCCAGGTTGACTTGTATTGTGTCCGAGTCTAACAATATCCGTTCTGTTGTGAATTGAGATAATTTCCTGCGAAGACTTATAGATGATCTTTTCCGGTTTCGGACGTTTTGTTGATGGTTCATCGGGGAGAAAATACACAGATAGTGGGTTGGTTCCCGAAGGAGTTTGTGTTTGAGCCTCATAAATGTATTTTCGTTTTTTCATGAAGATTTCTATTGGCTCAATACGCGAGAGTGTCTCAACAGAAACGTGAGAGATAGTTCTGTACCCGCAAACGACCCGTCTGACAAATCGTAGTTGAAAGCTATGCAATTTCGCAATGGAAAGTGGGCTTAGTTTGTGCGAGTAAATTTCGGATCCATTAGTCAAGCTTGCGCGCACTACTTGTTCGAAAAGAATAGCCCTTCTGTTGGCATCCATGCCATATGCGTTGGGGAATAGCCTGATGAAGGCGTTGCTCAATGGAATTAAGCGACTGATATTGCTCTTTACATGTTCGTCAAATCGAAGGTTTCTGTCTAGCACAATTCCTAGTAGTCGAGTAGATTCAACAATCGGTATATTAGATGTGCCGAACTGAAGACTGTCACCAGTTCCTAGATCCGTTGAAAAGAATGGGATAATGCAACTCTTTTCCGTGTTGATTTGTATTCCCATGTTGGCACATTCGTCATAAACGATTTTGAATGTTTTGAGAATTTCGTTGACAAGAATCTCTGTTGTAGGTGACCAGACAAGGATTGAAGTGTCATCTGCGAATGCGGACACTAATCTGCATGAGTGTCATTACTTTCTAAAAGCTTCAACAAAGGGTCTAGGCTGAGGTCCCATAGAAAAGGAGATAGAACCGAGCCTTGAGGGCATCCCCTGGTTTGTGGTTTTCGAACGGTGACATCTCCAAAGGTGCATTCCACTGTACGATTCGAAATGTAACTCTGTATCAATTCGATTAAGTCAAGTGGAAAGTTATTTTCGTGCATTGTTTTGAGAATAGTATGCCACCAGCAGTAGTCAAAGGCAGATTTGATGTCGAATGATATAAGGGCAACCGAGTTACCCTCATCATGTTTCAAATTGGCGCGTTCCACTATTCTTGAGAGTACTTTGAGTGTTGAACCACCTCTTCGGAAGCCGAATTGACTTTCACTGTAAATGTTGTGCTTTTCAGAGAAGCTTTCAAGTCTGTCCTTTATGATTGTTTCGTAAATTTTCCCCACATTCGAAAGCAAACTGATTGGACGATAGGCTTCTGGGGTGTCGTACAAGTAGGCTTGCTTGTGCGGTTTTGGGAGAAAAATAGCGAATGCGTTTTTCCAACAATCTGGGAAGTATTTCTCCCTTAGACAGAAGTTGAGAATGTTTAGCAGACTATTCCCAAGCTGTTCGAACGAAGCTTTGATCATGTTATTTGAGATACCATCTAGTCCCGGACTGATGAAACAGTCTAGGTTTGAGACAATTTTATAGAGTTCGGTTTCAGTGATCAAAGAGATTGGAGTTGTGTTGCTGGAGAATCTCTGCGGTTGTAGGGGGTTGGAGCTTGACAAAGGTGAGCGGAGTTGGTATGGTCTTGGTTGTGATTGTGGTTGTGTGTGAGGCGTGGACCTTTGTTGTATCTCCACTCTTTGTTGACGTAGGTTCCGAAGATAGACATCGATGTAATTCTCTGATGGAATAGCAGACAACTGATAAGAGTTTCGCGTGTAGGTCATTTGGTTGTTGTCCAATTGTGGGTTGTCATCAGGGAATTTACAGTTGAGTAGCTCATTGATTGTGTTTTTGAGATTATGAGTCGAGCATGAGTCGAGCAATTTCATTCCTCTTGGTCCTGCTTTAACTTTCTTCATTAGGTCATTGCAATGGCCCCACGGATCGGACCGGTTTAGATCGGAGATGTAATATTTCCATGAGTTGAAGGCGCTTTTCTCGATGGCTGTTTTCAGTTGTTTATCTGCTTGTTTGAAACTTTCCCAGATTTCACGTTTCCTCGTCTGATCTGTCTCAGTCCAATACTCTCGTTTAAGGTTGTCTACAGCAGTACTCATCCTGATGATGCCATTCGTGAGCCAGGGAAGGTTAAACTTTTCTTTTGCTCGAGGTTTGGATCTTGGAGATTACTTGTTAGATTACTTTATTTATGAGAAGGATTTCAAAATTATTAATTGATACAAATTAAATTGAATTTTGCTTTCTACGTAATGTGCAACACAGTATATTGAAATGCTAATGCTCATTTTAGCCAAAACAAAATGTCTTAATAATTTTGAATTGATTATTTTTAGTGTTTTATAAATTCTCGATAATTTATCAGATAATTTAAGGCGTGTAATTTTTTTCGAAATCCTCAGCCATCTTTTTGTAAGCTGCAGCCTGTGCAATTTTTTTTTCGGTTTCTTCTTTGTCAAACTTAGCCAGTGCCTTTTCTAAATCTTTGACTCTCTGTTCCTGTTCTTCTTCACTCAATTTTTGCTCAGCTTCCGACTGGGCCTCGTCCTTTGGCTTTTGTTTTGTTGCAAGGTTCGGACAATCAGCTAAATGCCTTCTGGGTGCCATACCACCGACACTTTTTCGTGCAGTAGATCCAAAACGTTGCATCTGGCTGTTTGAAGAATTGATGAAGTGGTTTAAAAGATGTAATTAAACGATACCTTGGGTTGCGAGAGATGACGCGTGCAATGTTGATTTAGTTTGTGAATTGTGGATTGACTTTATGACCTTGACCTGTTGTTTTTATATAAAGGAAGACCAATTGTGTGACGTACGTTGTGTTTTGCCTTTTCTAGTCCCAAGATGACTTACGATTCTGTTTAAACTCCAAACAAACTTGTTTATTCTCAACCGAAACAATGCAAATAAATGGTTAAATTTTGTTAAATTACCTTTCTGATTCTCAATGACCTCTTGTTTGAAGCATTAAAGATTACTAAAAAACAATTTGTTTATTCATAAATTCATAGTATTGACAGGTGAGTTTAATAAGTTTTAACATCGGCGACGAAAAGTCAATGTTAAAATTATTCTATTTAAAAAATAATTTTTTATAATTAAAACAAAATTATATATTAATATACAAGTTGTGTAACTCTTTTATGTGAATTTAAATGTTTAAACATTTTTTTAAATTTCTAGATCAATGAATCAAACTGTAATCAACTCAAAGTTAAATTCGTTTATACTACTATTATTTATATTATTTGAGCATTGATTTGCTGTGTATTTTTAAAAGGTTTTTTAATAGTAATTTTATTTATTTAAAGAATTATTAATTTAAACAAACAAAATTCAATTTTATTTTTAACTGTTTAACTTGGAAAATTGAAAAGGGAATACTTCTTTTTGAAAATTAAAACAGTTTAAATATATGTAAATCGAATTTTTTCTGAGTTCTTTAGTTTATTAGAAATTTTGATTTGTAAAGTCTTGCAGAGTGCTGCTCAGAAATGTAAAGCAGAGGCAACTAATTCGAGTTATGACTAGAGAAAGAGAGGAGTGAGGCATTCAGCTGGGACTTTCAGATACACTCAGACAAGTAGATTACTTGTGAAATGAGTCAACTGGTTGAGTAGAATGCTGCGCTAAGATTAACGAGAGTGGCAGTTTTGGTGGTCGCGTGGATTGGCTATGTGTGACCATATGAGATCAAAGTTAATAGTGACAACAATTTTCGAAAATAAGAAAATTTTATATTGAAATGTTTTGAGACATAATTGAAACATTGTATTTTTCTTTGTAACATTATGCATAATCACATTTATGTGAATTTTATGTGAATTGGGCCGTTTTAGATTTATTTAAAATGTTAAAATAATATTCTTTATATTGAATTTATTTATTTGTACATAGATTTATAAACAAGTTATATCGTTAACTAATTGATTAAATATATGGATTTGTTTCATAATTTAATTGTTATAGATAGGTATTTCAATAAATTTGACTTTCTTTGTAGATTGACTGCAAATATAATTTTTTTATTAGGTTTTATGTTTTAAATGTTTTTGTTCATTATTAGTCTAAGGGTTGTCTAGCTGCATTAATTTTGATCTGATTAACATATAAAGTTTTGGAGTATGTCTTTGTTTTAATTTCATAATATTGTCATAATTCTCGTCCTTCATTATCTTTCTCACAAGGTAATTCTAATTTGAAACAGTTTTACTTATTAAAGTTTAGTTCTTTGTAACATTTGACAAAATCTTCTGTTTTGTCATCATTAGGCCAGTGCATAATATTTTAACTAAAAATGTAAAAACCTGAATAATACTGAATCAATAGAAAAAATTCTAATTAAAAATAATACACCGTCAGTAACTTGTTAAATTTGTATATTTTTTTTCTCAACTGGTAAATGTACATATTGGAGTCCAAACTAATGACCTTCAATTCAATTTGTTTAAAGGTTTTAATGATCTTTTATATTCATTTTATATTCTTATATTTACTAGATTTACTGCAAGCAGTACAGCGGAGCGATAATTAATGTAATTCTAGCCAAAATCAGAGGTAAAATATAAAATTGAACTCAAAATTAGAGAACACGACATTTTTCTTACTTTTTCCATTTCCCTCTTCTCAGTTTATTTCAAAGATACACGTTTCATGATACACAGGACAGTCTTGTTGTGACCCTCCACTAAAGCAATCTACAAACATTCCCCAGGTCGTCCAACGCTATTTAGAACAAAGTAATGAATAACTTTAAAGTCTGTGCACACACACATTCAATTGTAATAAAGTGAGAAGTGCAGTCCCTCTCTGCGTCAAAGGTCAAGTGAGTTTGTTCTTTCTCCTCTCTTACTTTGAGTGTGCGAGTGTCTTTTAGTGTGAAAGAAGGGTGTAACATGACACTTTATTCTGCGAATAGACACAGCTCGCGGCAACTCAAACAAAAACTCCCAAAGTCTGCATGTGTTCATTATAAATTATGATTTATAATTGACAACTCAATACATTTACAAACAATATTTAAAATATCTGTCTTGAAAATACATTCATATGCATTCATCTTTCCATAGAGTTGCCTTAATCAATCAAATACAAATATATGTGTGATGATTTGGTTGTATAGGTTTAGATGGTGGCAGCACATTGTAAATTTTTCGTCTTGTTAGATTGCCTTTATTAGGCGAAGTGAACGTTAACCCTCTAAAACTAAGACAAACAAAATTTGTTTGGGGTAAATCTTCTGTTCATGAAATGTCATGGAATGTGTTAACCTCGAGTCGCATCTCAATTGTCAGTGATCACTGCACCGAGTGGCAGACAAATGTTCTTGTTGTTCGTTGTGTTCGTTCTCTCCTCTCCCCAAGCATGTTTCCATTGAAAAGGGTGTAATTCGATACCCTACCATCTGCCATATGCAGCAGCAGAGTGCGCATTGCGCAAATTGTATTACGTAATGATCGCACATTTGTGTTACTCGAATAATAATAATTTTTACTTTTACTCACTACAAATATTTTTAGGTTGACCTTGCACCTTACCCTTCACCCATAAGGCATCCTCACCACATAGAGACCGACAAACCGATATAATTTAGTTTTATTTAATTAATTACATTAAAACACCTTTGCCTGTCTATTATTGATAGGTTATTAAATTCCTTTGATTGGCTTCTTCCCTGGCACATGTCTTGTCAACATAGCCTTAATTGACCTCAGTGGCTGGTCGCGTTCTTGAGATAATTTGTTCACAAATTCTCCACACATTTCTATGCTAACATTTCCTTCTACTTTCACTGTAGAAAGAGCATTTGAGCTTCGGCCAAAAGCTGACCTCACTCCACTCACTCACTCACGCACTCGCTATCGCTCGTGCGTTCGTTCGTTCGTTCCGTTCGCTCAGCTAATTACTTTAATCACACGACTCAAAAATTTTTTCAAACTGGATTCATGCTTGCGGTTGGAATGGTTTAAAAGGTAAATCAGAATTTTATTTTTATTGAATCTTTATTTAGCTTTCATTTTAGTTGATGTTGGTTCTGCGGGTGTTTCTGACTCAGTGGAGAACATTGAGCCAGCCAATGAAGTTATAATGTTCGTGAAGATAACGCTTTATCTAGTTCCTTCTTTTCCTGTTCAATTTTTTCTGATTTCAATTTGCGTTCAGCCGCCAAAAGGACCGCGTTCTTTATCCTTTCTGATAACCAACCCGATATTTCCCCATCTAAATTCTTGCGTGGTGCCAAATCCATGCGTGCTATCTTTCTTGTGCGTTCCATCTAATAGATTAATAATTTTAAAAAATTGGGTCAAAAGTTAAAAATTATATGAACGATACCTTGAATAGCGAGAAAATAGTGATCGATGTTGGACTTTTTGATATGTAAACAACAATGAGCAAACAGTGCACTCAGACGGATAGCTCACTTGTGAATTTAGGCTACTAGTTGAGTAGACTGCTACTCCAAAGAGAGGAGAAAGACAACTCATTCGCATTGTGAAGGGAGAAAGTGTGAGGAGTAGAGAAAGTGTGGTCGTGATTATATGGAGAGGTTTTGCACTCGACGACTGCTCGACGAGATGAACAGAAGAAAGATAGGAACAACCACAACTGTAGGAAAGTGAATGTGGATGAGGAGGGTAGTGGTACGTTCTTAGTCATTCAGTATACAATGTCCCTTTTAATATAAAATTTTATTTTCTGAATATTATTTTTTCAAAATTAGAAGAACTCTTATGGCTTTTTATCAAAAAGGTAAACAGTTTAAAATTTTTTATAGACATAATTTTGAATTTTTTCATTAATTCATATGTTGACGGAAAACGTTAAAATGGAATTTGATTTCAACAGCATCATCACGCCTTATATTTAACTTGAAAAACTGTTTCTGATTTTAAATGGTTTAATTTCAATTTAAAATGGAATTTGATTCATATTCAGCAGCATCGTGCATCATATTTACATTTGCAATTAATTCAGATTTGACAAATCTGTTTAAAAAATTACAATTAAATGTACTTATTAAACAAAAAAATGTTTAGTATTGCTATTTATTTTTGTTATTTAGCATGTTAGTAAAAGTTAGAGGATTTTTTTAGTCGGTTTAATTAAAAGGTTTAAATTAAAATTTCCATATCACTTGTTCTAAATTTTAACTTTGTTTTGAATTCAAACAATTTTTTCCAAGGGATTTTATTGTCCGAGATAACGAATTGATCTAAATGGTAAAAATTACATTTAGCTTAAAAATTAACTTTTTAAATCATCTTATTTACTTGTCGAATCATTTATTTAATTATACGAGAATGGTGCACAAGCACATCTTCGGTCCAAAGTGAATCTCACCTTCCACGTGACACAGTTCTTCAACTATCCATCGACTCTCTCCAACATCTTCTCAACCCACTCTAAGTTAGAGTCTCTAACACTACCTCCTCACTGTGTTTTATGGCAACTCACAATTTAATGAGCAGTCAGCAGACTGAATTAAAACTTGTTTTTCTCGCTTGAAAACTTTTTCTCTAACTTGGGATATGGTCAAACTTTCAAACTATCAATTTCTTTGAAAATTTTCACCTTTAAATATTAGCTTAATTTTATTTACATTGTCTATGTTTAAAAAAAGTTTTAAAATATAATCTTCATTTCTTGAATTTGAACAGTAGAATAAAACACCAGCTGTACATATACTATGCATTCGAACATGAATTAACGCCATTTTCGTTAAAGGTTTTCAAAATATGTTTTCAAAACTTCTATCTGTGCTAATTATTAAATTTTTGTTTTAGGTTTATTTTAAAACCTTTGTCATCAGTTTATAAAATTGAATAATTCTCTTGACAATTGTTTTTTAGGTGAATGAATTTGTTTATTATTTAATTTCATCATCAATAATATTATATAATTTAAAAATTGTTCTTGTTGATTTTAGTATTTAGTTTTTAAGTTAAGCTGAATTGACGAAAAGTGACATAAGTTCAAACCGTCGTGTTGGTCCTTTTTACTAGTCAAGTCAGTCTAAACAAGTATGTTACAACAACGCCTTTGTCGTTACTGTCCCCCAGAACCCAAAGAGATTGAAAAACTCCCCCATGTAATTGGCAAATGCAAATTTGGAGAGAAACTGCGAAACGCTAGACACCATGTCGTTAAGCATGAACTGAACCGTTTGTTGACCGAAAAAGGCTACACATGCATCGATGAGGCATCTTGCACCGATGATAGAGGCGGAAGTAGATTCGTCGACATCCTGGCGTTTGAGCCTGGCACAAACAAGGCATTTGTGATCGACCCGACCATCAGGTACGAGTCAAACGATGATGTGGCAGCACAAGTAACGGAGGACAAAAACAAGTACGAGAGGTGCATCTCAAGCCTCCAGGAGAGTTACTCACCCACATTTGGTATTCGAGAATATGAGGTTATCGGTTTATGGTTTGGCGCTCGTGGATCCATCAGCCAACAAGTGATTGACTTTTTCGATCGCTTTGATCTCGACCAGAAAGCCTTACCAGGTATAGCCAATTATGTACTGATCTCAACATTACAACTAGTACATAACCATATCTACTCACCACTTCCACTACGACCACAACGAAACTAGCTCATCATCAAACTTACAATATAGTCATTTACATATTCATATATTTGATACTCCATATACTCTATATACATACTCATTCATAATCTTTATTATTTGTTATACTTCACACGAGTGATATTGTTGAACCTAGATGAATCTATTTGTTTAACCTGCAATTGTCCATACGGATTGACATGTACGCTGTGCTCTTTTTGGCATCCCACTATATGTGGACAGTCCCACTTGTTTTATTAATAAAGTGTTTCTCTCTCAGCATACAGTGTACGAGCACTGCAGTAAGAACTATACAAACTTCAGAGCACAAATTTTCACTATTAGCTCAAATTGCAGTGTGCGAGTCAGCATTAAAAATATGAGTAATAATATGAAACGAAGAAAATTCATAAATGTATTCTAAGTTGAGTGTCGCTTCTTTAATTAATTGTTCTTGAAGGTGTAATAAAAGGTTTTAAAACATGTCTCTCGTTTCAAATTTAAAATAAAGTTCAAAGGAAGTTTCAATTTTAAGAAGTGTTATTTATTGCAAGAAGTATTGCACTTCTTAACATCAATCTTTAATTTTTTGACAAGTCTGATGTTTTTTCAACATTAGGATGATCCTTTCTCATGTTTGAACTAAAAGGTAAGAACTTTAAAACTATTCTTCAATGTCCTCACTGTCACCAATAAAATCACCAAATAGATCTGTTACTTTCCAGTCATCGGTGTCACCTAAAGCCCCAATTTCATTGCGACTTCAAGATCAATTGTTGGCTCATCGCCTAACCAATCAAAAGCCTCTTCATCATCTTGTGTTGACCAAGTCATTTTCAAAAGCTTGTCCCTGCGGTTATATAGACACTCATGTTGTCAAAGTCGACGAAGAAAAGCAAAATCATCATCAACTATGACTTTTTCAAAAGCAACAATTGCACCCCCATCTGCTGTTTGTTCGATTCCAAAACTATCTTCATCTTCTGTTTGTGGCAAGTCACTTCTAAACTGTCATCAATCAAGGACCGGTCCTCTCAGTTCGATCTGCAACTTGCAAATAGCAAAAACAAAAAAATGAGGTTTAAAGAAACCAAAGAAGAAGAAACAAGAAAACGGTAAAAAGAAATTATAATGTTTCGGGATAAAACTGTTTTATTTTTCAATTGAGTTTTCGATTTTTAATGCAATTTTTACAATTTAAATATGTTTTAAACTTTTGAATGGCGTTGTTGTTTTTTCTTCAAATTATCGTTTGGCAGTTTAATGTCGATTTTAATGTATTTTTATAAAAACAAAATAATGTACAGGTCTTTTATACTGCGTGTTTAAAATGGTGAAAATATTTTGAAAATCTTTTATTTTAATTTTTTATTTGGTTCGATTTTAAAAATGTTCATAATACGATAATATCCAATGACTATTTGGTTTATCTTGACGAATAACATGAGTAGGCAACAGGTGTGTTTGTCAACAAAAAGTTTCAATTAAATGAATCTGTTTGATGTGATTTAGAATACGCATGTTATCAGTTTGTTTGTTTTTACTAGAAATTATAAAATATTATGGAAGCATTTTGAGTTTTATTATAGCATCTAATGACTGCATTCGATCACATTGGCACATGTGTAAGTTTCGGAAATCAAATCTAAAAGATCTTTAACTTGACCAACATCTTTTCAAGATCTTTGATCTACTTTTCATATTGTTTATTTTGCTCTCTGCCAATGCTCGACGAAACGAACCGAAGAAAGATATAAACGATCACGACTTTAGGAAAGTGATTACATCCAAGAAAGTTAAGAGGGACGTGGAAAATTCTTAATCGTTTACTTTTAAGTCAAATTACATGATTATTTAAATACAAAAATCTATTTTCCAAATTAATGTGTGTTTGAGTGGAACTTATTTAAAAGGTAAACACTATTTTTAAAGCCAAGATTAATTTAAATTAGATTTTTAAAATACATCATTTCATTTTTGTTCCAAAGTTTGATAACTACACTTGATGCAATTGGGTACTTTGAATAGAGTATTGTTAAACTAGTATTTGAACCAGCAGCTGGCATTTTGAAACATTATAACTATCACTATTAAAATAAATAATGCCATTGGCATGAAAGTCGGAGCGAGAGTGTGTGAAACGTCGAAAATCATTTAGTCACATTTAATGCATGTGAGATAGAAGGTCCATTCTCGGTTAATAAATGAGACACAAGGTCTAACTTTTGATTGGCAGTTAAAAGTTCACTTATCAATCTAATCAATTTTATTATCATCGCACATCCAAACGATTACCTGAGTACGCAGATCATTATAATCAGTTAAGACCAATTCATACACATAATAATTCTCGATTTACATGACTCATCTCTGACTGTGGATTGTGAAGACCACCTTATTCAAATATGGTCATTGCATTCAACTCTTATTCCTTTTTCCGTTGATTCCAAATGTTATTGATTTCCATATATTCATGCACAAAATCTTTCGCTTAAACATAATTCAGATACAAATGATATCTCGACAAAATTTTCTCTAACATTTGTAAGGAAACTCTCCAATCAAACATGCTTCAATATTTCGAATTGAACAAAAATAAATCGCAATTTCGTAATCTTCCAAATAGTGAATTCAACCATCTTCAAGATGGGACTTCAAGGTCAGAAGATAGATACAATGAATTGGAAATTTACATTTACATTTAATTTGTGCGATTGTTTTTGTCTTGAGTTCAACTTTGTGTTGAGTCTTATTGTTACGTGCAGTGGTGCATCATGGATTTCTAGCTTCCTAGTGGGGAACACTTTTCAAAGTTCCAATACAGTGTCAAAGGTTGTGTGAGCATTTCCCCAAGAGAATTTGGCCAGCGAATAGGGCTAATTTCCACTTTTGCTAATTACTAAATATGCCAATGGTTAGTCGGCAATCACCGCATTATTTTAAATAAAGTTGTTTAAGGTTTAAAATTTCGGACAAATTACGACCAGCAATAATGCTGAATTTGTCGGAAAACATAAACAAACATCCACACACAACTGCACTCTAGTCAAATAGTCCGCATCCAACTCATTTGAGTGTGCTTGCTACTGCGCATCTTCGTTGCGCACAGCGGGCGTGCGGGGAGAGTGTGCGCTAGGCTGTGTCACACTGGAACACACACACACATCTGTGTGTTGACTCTCACGAAATTGGTCCCTACACATTTCAGTACAAAATATCGAATTTTCAATGAGTCACTACTCCGCTGCCCTTTGACCTACAGTGACCTATTTTCGCACTGCACATCTAGACCACCATCAGAACACTGAGTTAAAATTTCAGACCGATCCATGTAGTAGTTTCGGAGGAGTAATGGACACAAGAATTGTCCCAATTCCCTTTTTGTCTGGCAACGAATCGTTACTCCCTCAATCACTCACACCTCGCTCGCTTCGCTCGCTCAGCGTGAGTGATTTCGGTCGCTCCTCCAATAAAAGGTTAATATGCATTTGTGGTCACAGATAATGTTCATGTGACATTTATTTTTACTAAAGAGTTTATTATTATATTAGAAAATAGTCTAAAATCATTTTTAGCGCACCATTTTTTACGACTTCAGTGTCTGGTTCCAAATAGTCGCTTCTAAAATTTACCTCTTCTACCATACTCTTAATTGCCCAAATGTTTATGTTTTAATTTAATTAAAAAACTTTTTAGTTTCAATTTGAAGCAGAGTGACTTGTTTTAATTAACCGCTTGAGTGCACAAATCTTCACTTTTATTTGGAATGCTCAAGATTTTCTGCTTTGTTATTTATTATTAATTGAAAGATTGGTGAATTGAACTAAAAGGTAAAAAAACTTGCATGATTCCATAACAATGAATATGACAAACTTTGTGTTTATTGTAAATGATCATAACAAATTCTATTTAATAATGCCCTGTTTTATGTAAATTCTATTTTTTTAAAAGATGAATATAAACGTGCATACACTTTGAAAAGGTAAAATGAATTTTATTTTTGATTTTGAACTTTTATATCCGAGCTCTGATTTGACATTAGTTGTAATTAATCCTTCTGAAACGAACAGTTAATTTTTAATTCTAAACTTTTATATTCTTTCAACGTTACAAAATTCCACTTACGTGTGAATAGTTTCTGATTAAAGGTCAACAGACTTAAAATAAAATCTTGATACAAATTAAATTGAACAAATTTTAAATGTTGAATTTATTATTTATTTATTAAACTATTGATTTGTCAAGTTTTGTGGTTTTTACACGGTTTATTTATTTTGTTTTAAAAGATTCTCATTACTATTTTCCAAATGTCATAGAATTGCCTTGGATGAACCATTTTTAAAGGGAATTAAAAGGAAAATAACCATTTTAGGGAAAACAAAATGTTTTAATCGATTTGTTTGTGTTCTGTAATTTCTCGATAATTTATAAGATAATTTAAGGCGTGTAATTCTTCTCAAAATCCTCAGCCATCTTCTTGTAGGCTACAGCCTTCGTAATTTTTCTTTCGGTTTCTTCTTTATCAAACTTAGCCAGTGCCTTTTTTAAATCTTTGACTTTCTGTTCCTGTTCTTCTTCACTCAATTTTTGATCAGCTTCCGACTGGGTCTCATTCTTTGGCTTTTGCTCTGTTGCTCTGTTCGGGCAATCTGCTAAATGCCTTCGGGGTGCCATACCATCGACACTTTTTCGTGCAGTAGATCCAAAACGTTGCATCTGGCTGTTTGAAGAATTGATGAAGTGGTTTAAAAGATGTAATTAAACGATACCTTGGGTTGCGAGAGATGACGCGTGCAATGTTGAATTTCTGGAATGTTACTCAAACAACAACTAGACAGACTTGGTACACTCGTACTATTGAGCGCACTCATTGAGTGGACTAGTTGAGTGCTGCACAAAGAGAAGAAACTCTTTTGAGTTATTTTGAGAGATGGGTAGAGGCATACATGAGAGAAAGTGTTGTTTAGTAGTATATAGTTTATTGTATATATGGCCTTGCACTAGACTATAGATGGACAAAATGAAACAAAACAAGAAAGTGGTGCGTTAAAAAGAGTGCAAAAATGCATTTGTCTGACATTTTACAACCACAGTTACGGGTGTTGCAAAAAAGGGCAGTTGTTTGAACACCTCATTTTTGAGAAAACATAATATTATGATTTATGGTTATGGATTGACTTTATGACTTTGACCTGTTGTTTTTATATAAAGAAAGACCCATTGTGTGACGTACTGTTGTGTTTTGCCTTTTCTAGTCGATGACTTACGATTCTGTTTAAACTCCAAACAAACTTGTTTATTCTCAACCGAAACAATGCAAATAAATGGTTAAATTTTGTAAAACTCCCTCTCTGATTCTCAATGCCAGACTTTTTGTTTGAAGCATTAAAGATTACTAAAAAACAATTTGTTTATTCATAAATTCATAGTATTGACAGGTGAGTTTAATAAGTATTAACATCGGCGACGAAAAGTCAATGTTAAAATTATTCTATTTAAAAAATAATTTTTTATAATTAAAACAAAAATTAATATACAAGTTGTGTAACTCTTTTATGTGAATTTAAATGTTTAAACATTTTTTTATTTCTAGATCAATGAATCAAACTGTAATCAACTCAAAGTTAAATTCGTTTATACTACTATTATTTATATTAGTCGTCCTCATAAATTTTGATAATGGCGGCCGGATGGGTTTCAACTAAAATGTCCAAGTCTAGATGTCGCTATGCAAAACACTGACTTTTGACACACTAATAATTTGAACTTCACGTCTTAGCCTCGTTGATTTTATCACCAAATGTTTAACGCCATCTAGACTTGGACATTTTAGTTGAAACCCACCCCACCGCCATTATCAAAATTTATGGGGGACGACTAATATTATTTGAGCATTGATTTGCTGTGTATTTTTAAAAGGTTTTTTAATAGTAATTTTATTTATTTAAAGAATTATTAATTTAAACAAACAAAATTCAATTTTATTTTTAACTGTTTAACTTGGGTGTGCACTGCACACTGTGCAGATCAACAAGAAGGACAAACCATCCACCAGCTCCACTGACTTTCTACCCATGCTGGGAAAACTAACGAAAGCTCGGTTGAAGCCTATTCAGAAGCTGTACTTTTTACGAGCTCATCTGATTCCAACCTTTACTCACAGACTGATCCATGAGAGATTTATTGGACGAACTCTGGAAAAGATTGACCTGGCTGTCAGGAAAGCAGCAAAAGAGTTTCTACACTAAGTCGATGGTATACCGAACTTTTTCCTCCATCTAAAGGTTCGAAAAGGTGGTCTGGGTATTGTCCAGCATCGGTGGTTTATTCCTGTGCTGGCCTTCAAGAGAATGGCTAGACTGAAATACTCGACCTGTAAAGTGGTACAGTACCTAATATCAACACCTGAGTAACTGTCAGAGATGACTCGAATATGTATTCTGGCACCGAACAAGTTGGATTACAACAGCGACTGCTGAATGAGGTAACTACTAATCCAGCTAACAGAGGGCATCTGTGCTTTAGCATTGGAGGAAGCATTGTCAACCGTCATTTTACCGAGTGGTCGGGAATCTCAGGTCGGAATTTGGTTAGCCTAATTCGTCTTCGGAGCGGTACTCTTGGTTCAATTTACGGTGCTCCAAACCAACCAACTTGTCATCGCTGTTTGCTTGAAATTCCCGAATCTCTACCGCACATTTTGAATCACTGCAACAAAATGGATGGAATGTACACGATTCGACATGACAAAGTTCGAGATATGATTTACAACACTCTGGTGGGGAAAGGATGGAATGTATTGCGAGAATACCGAATTCCCGTGAGCAGGACACGTCACGTAAAGCCAGATCTAATTGCAATCATGCCCGACGAGTCTACTGCATTCTGTTTCGATGTCCGAATCAGTTACGAGTTTACTAAAGACACTCTTCCAAGTCGCGACACAGAGAAAAGATCCAAATATCAGCAATTCGACAGATCCATTCAAGACTACGTTAGATTATTTTTCCCAAATGTACATAAAGTCGAATATTATGGCTTGATTTTTGGTTCTCGCGGAGCAATTCACAGTGTCACTTTAAACTTACTCAAAAATGCGAATTTCAGTGATTTGCGAATTGGCGCAATCGTCGATCTGATTGGCTACGAGTCTCTGCGCATCTATAAGACCTTTCATCTGTCTAAAACTTCTGACGAATTATAATTGCTATCACTAAGCTGTTTGTAATCTGTTCTTATTTATTTATTTGTAATTGTTTTTAATAGTTTTTTTGTATTCATTTCAGTAACATTTCGTAACTTTATCTGTATTATCGATATATTTTGTATTCTTTATCTCATGTCAATTTAATAAATTGATTTCTATATTATTTATATTATTTGAGCATTGATTTGCTGTGTATTTTTAAAAGGTTTTTTAATAGTAATTTTATTTATTTAAAGAATTATTAATTTAAACAAACAAAATTCAATTTTATTTTTAACTGTTTAACTTGGAAAGTTGAACAGCGAATACTTCTTTATGAAAATTAAAACAGTTTAAATATATGTAAATCGAATTTTTTTTGAGTTCTTTAGTTTATTAGCAATTTTGATTTGTAAAGTCTTGCAGAGTGCTGCTCAGAAATGTAAAGCAAAGGCAACTAATTCGAGTTATGACTAGAGAAAGAGAGGAGTGAGGCATTCAGCTGGGACTTTCAGATACACTCAGACAAGTAGATTACTTGTGAAATGAGTCAACTGGTTGAGTAGAATGCTGCGCTAAGATTAACGAGAGTGGCAGTTTTGGTGGTCGCGTGGATTGGCTATGTGTGACCATATGAGATCAAAGTTAATAGTGACAACAATTTTCGAAAATAAGAAAATTTTATATTGAAATGTTTTGAGACATAATTGAAACATTGTATTTTTCTTTGTAACATTAGGTGATACTGCGATTAAAGTTTTATTTAAAATGTTAAAATAATATTCTTTATATTGAATTTATTTATTTGTACATAGATTTATAAACAAGTTATATCGTTAACTAATTGATTAAATATATGGATTTGTTTCATAATTTAATTGTTATAGATAGGTATTTCAATAAATTTGACTTTCTTTGTAGATTGACTGCAAATATAATTTTTTTATTAGGTTTTATGTTTTAAATGTTTTTGTTCATTATTAGTCTAAGGGTTGTCTAGCTGCATTAATTTTGATCTGATTAACATATAGGGTTTTTGAAGTATATCTATGTTTTAATTTCATAACATTATCACTTTTAATTTCCTTCTTTGTCTTTCTCACAAGATAATTCTAATTTGAAACAGTTTTACTTATTAAAGTTAGGTACTTCGTAACATTTGACTAGATCTTCTGTTTTGTCATCATTAGGAGTCCTAAATTTTAGGACAGTGCTTAATATTTTAACTAAAATGTAAAAACTTAAATCATATTGAATCAATAGAAAAAAAAATATCATTCTAATTAAAAATAAAAACACTGTCAGTAACTTGTAGATTTTTATGTTTTTCTTTTGCTCAAAAAGTACATTGTACAATGTACATATAGGAGTCCAAACCTAAAAACATCTAAGGAAATTTGTTTAAAGGTTTTAATGATTTTTTATTTTCATTTTATATTTTTATATTTATTACTTTAATCAAACGACTCAAAATTTTTTAAACTTGATTAATTATTACTGTTGGATTGGTTTAAAAGGTAAAACTGAATTGTTTTTTTAAGCAATGAATCTTTATTTAGCTTTCATTTTAGTTGATGTTGGTTATAGTTCTGCGGGTGTTTCTGAATCAGTGGAGAACATTGAGCGAGCCAATGAAGTTATAAGGTTCGTGAAGACAGCGCCTTTTCGAGATACTTCTTTTCCTGTTCAATTTTTTCTGATTTCAATTTGCGCTCAGCCGCTAAAAGGGCCGCGTTCTTTATCCTTTCTGATAACCAACCCGATATTCCCCCATCTAAATTCTTGCGGGGGGCCAAATCCATGAGGGCTATCTTTCTTGTGCGTTCCATCTGATTGATTGAGAATTTTAAAAAGTGGTTTAAGTGTTAAAAATAATATGAACGATACCTTAAATTGCGAGAAAATAGTGAGCGATGTTGGACTTCTTGATATGTAAACAACAATGCACTCAGACGGATAGCTCACTTGTGAATTTAGGCTACTAGTTGAGTATGTAGTTGGTATACTGCTACTCCAAAGAGAGGAGAAAGACAACTAATTCGCGTTGTGACTATAGAAAGTGTGGTAGGAGTAGAGAAAGTGTGGTCGTGATTATATGGAGAGGTTTTACACTCGACGACTGCTTGACGAGACGAACAGAAGAAGGATATGAACAACCACAACTGTAGGAAAGTGAATGTGGATGAGGAGGGTAGTGGTACGTTCTTAGTCATTCAGTATACAATGTCCCTTTTAATATAAAATTTTATTTTCTGAATATTATTTTTTTCAAAATTGGAACTTATCTTTTGACTTTGTATCCAAAAGGTAAACAGTTTAAAATTTTTTATAGACATAATTTTGAATTTTTTCATTAATTCATATGTTGACGGAAAACGTTAAAATGGAATTTGATTTCAACAGCATCATCACGCCTTATATTAAACTTGAAAAACTGTTTCTGACTTTAAATGGTTTAAATTCAATTTAAAATGGAATTTGATTTATATTTAGCAGCATCGTGCATCATATTTACATTTGCAATTTATTCAGATTTGACAAATCTGTTTAAAAAATTACAATTAAATGTACTTATTAGACAACAAAAAGTTTAGTATTGCTATTTATTTTTGTTATTTAGCATGTTAGTAAAGGATTTTTTTAGTCGGTTTAATTAAAAGGTTTAAATTAAAATTTCCATATCACCTGTTCAAAATTTTAACTTTGTTTTGAATTCATACAATTTTTTCAAGAGATTTTATTGTCCGATAAAACGAATTGATCTAAAAGAGTAAAATACACTTAGCTTAAAAATAGTTTTTTAATCATCTTATTTACTTGTCTAATCATTTATTTAATACGAGTATGGTGACAAGCATATCAACGGTTCAAAGTGAATCTCGAATGTCATCTTAAATGATTACATAATAATAGAAATTGCAAACTTTTTTTTATTCAATTGTCATCATAACAAATATTTTTATTTATTAATAAATAAAGTAAATTTTGACCTAACTTGAAAGGGCTGTAGACTGAATCTTTCTGGTTTAAAACAATTAACTTATTAATTAGTACTGACTATTTCGTAATTAACAATTCTATTTCATTATACGTAATTTCCTACACTGCGTCGTGCCGTTTCATTCCTTCACTTCCAATGCCTATATTATATTATGAATTATATCTGAACTATATAGTTTTATAAACCATTTGAGGCGGTAATTACCACTTTTAACACTTCCAGTCAATTTAAAAGGTTTTTTAAGTTAACTAAATATTTCTTTCTATCGGTGTCAGTAAAATTGTTTGAAAATTAATTTTTCCACATACTCATAAGCGTTCAATACAACTGAATCCCTCAATGAAAAAATAACAAGCCAATTGACTCGTCGAAACTTTTTTTAGCAAAAATGTTTTGGAAAATAAAGTCTTTAGTTTAAAATTGAACTTTTTTAAGGTTTTAAACTTTAAGGAAAGATTTCTTATTAATTTTTAGGTTTCTTGAGCAAGTAATGTCTTTACGGTTTCATGCTAATTAAATGTATCGAAAAAGTTTTCTAAATAAAATATTTGTGACATTACTTCACGAAATGGAATTAAGATTTTGAAATTTTTAATTACAAGAAATTACGTGTTAACTTGTTCTATATATTAAATGGTAACAAATTAAAAAGTGCCAACACATTCTAGGAAATCTTTCTATTCTGTTTTTTTACTGAAAGTGTAGAGTAGAGGATTCTAGTTATGATCTAGTTTTGATATAAATCTATTCTTGTTGTTTTATTTTAGTTTAAGCTCGTCTTGGTGTGAAAATATAATTAAACTTCCATTTTAGTAGAAGAGAAGAATAATTATTCGGTAGTACAGAAGTAATAATAATGTCTAAGTTTTTTTATAGAATCAAATTAAATTGAGCATGAGACAATTGGTTATGGCAATGGTTTTTGGCACTCAAGCTTCCCCAGTTTTAAAATGGGCAGACAAAATCATTTTAATTGCAAATTGAACTACAAATTTTCTTTTGACTCAATTCGTTTACAACTATTCCTTTACTTCAACACTTCAAACTTTAAAAATTACTTACCTGTGTGATGGTCGGCGAAGTCCTGTCCTTACCTTAAGTACATTGAAATACCATTAGAAATGTGTGAAAATTTTATCAGACACCGGTCTTTGTGATATACAAACACGTAATTTAATTTAAATGTTCACCGCTTCAACATTCCATTGTTCGTACAATGAGCTTCCCCCATCATGCGCCGTGAGAATTTGGAAGCAACAAGAAACCACAGCGTGGGACGAACGATACAGAACGTCCACTGACGGGAGAGAAACGATTCCTTTCTTTCCGACTGTCCTGCACAGGAAGAAATGCTCAAACATCCCCGATTTCATCACGACTCAGTTCATGTCTCGGACACGGCAAGTTCCACTACTACCTGACCAGATTCAACATTGAACATGACAAGAGATGCGAATTTTGTGTTGAACCTGAGCAAACCTCACTCCACCTCATCAAGGAATGTCCAAGATGGGCACTACTGAGGAACGATCTTGACAGCCACATCTGCAGGATCACCAATTCAAATCAATTAATCTCGCCAAGCGTCTACTGCACCGACAGGTTCTATAGACATTTTCGTAACTTTGTATATAAAATATATAATGATTTGTAAATATCTACTTTAAGTTTTCATACCCTCTTTTTAATTTCCTTATTTTTGCATAATGATTCATTTTGTATTATATTACTTGTAAACAATTGTAATGTATCGAACTATACCTCAGTGTGTATGTATGTGCATTTTCTAGCTCACATTTAGCATTAATTTGCTTAAGAGGTCAATAAAATACTATTTCCAAAAAAAAACATTGCATTGTTATCAAAGGTTTCGAATTTAAAGTTTTTTCTTTTAGTTTATACAATAAAAATATTTGAAATTTGGTTAAATTGAAATTAAGAGAATTATTAAAATGAAAAATAACTTTGTATTTGTCGAATGCTTCAGATTTTCAAAATAAAATTGTGCTTCAAAAATATAAAAATGTAGTGTAATTTACGCTAAACCAAGTGATGTTCAGAAAGTGACGATTGGCAAGTTTCCCAGCGACATTGAACATACTTATCTTTAAAATAGTACCACATCCGATCAACAGTTAAACTGAAAGTTACATATAGATTACTGTCAGGTTATTATATTCAAACAAACCAAGTATGCGAGTATTTAAAGTACCTTGATTTATTCTTTATTCTTCTGAATAAAAATTGTCATTGCGTCTTTTTTTGTCATTCTTATTAATTCTATAAAAAAATTCAGTTGTCAGACATCAATGAACTATGTATGTATCATCATCGTCATCATCATTATAATCATCGACGTATGTATAGAGAGGACAATTGGAAAATTGTTTACTTTGTTACTTTTCTCTGCTTTTGAAACAGATTTAGATTGACTTTAGAAATTCAAGACGTAATACATCATTGTACTTTTACTTGCAGAATTCTAGTGGCACTTCAAAATCAAACTTCATTGCCACTTCGATCATTACAATCGAATTTTAATCGAATTTTAACAATTTAGTTTACTTAATTTAAGTAATAAATTTCTTACTTATGCTTGATTTATTTAAAAGGTAATCAACTTAAAAAGTTAAATTATATATATTTTTTTATTTCTACTACAATTAATACCAGAGATAGCAGTAGTTTAAACTAAATAATTATTAGTATTTTCTAAAAGTCTTTCTTCTTGCCTAGATTCCCATCAACATTCTTATAATCACTGAATTCATAGAATTTTCAGATTATATCAATTGATATATTTATCTTTTAAAACTATTCAACCACTGCCTGATTTCATCAAAGGTACCTAAATTGCATCAATATAAATTTAATTTTAACTTTTCATTCTCAATTTCATTGTAATAATTGTCAATCCTGATAAAACGTTAATAGAGTCATTTTCTGAAATATTCAATCAAGTGTAATCAAACAAAGCTGAATTCTCTGAACAATAAAAGCAATTCGGTCTTGTTTTGTCAAATTTGTTAGCAAGCGCAGCCACATTTAAACTATTTACAAAATTATTCAACGTTCATCAAAAGTTATACAAAATGTCAACTCTCAAAACAGGAACAGAAGCACCAACAGTATCCATATCGTTGGGCTGTATGAGTCGTAAATTGTTTTGTGATTAAAGTTGAAATTTTTTATTTATTTAACAGTTCAATGTTCAAGTTTGAGTTTAAATGGTAAAAATATTATTTTATTCCATTGATTAAATAATTTCTTAGCAATTGTATTTAAAGCTAGAGCTTTAAAGCTTACTGTATGCATTTAGTTACTTTTTCCTCTTTTTATGGTTATGCAAATAAATAATTAATTTTATTGAAATTAATTTTTAATAATGACTTATTGGTCTAAATATGTCAATGCCTCACAATTTCCCTTTATGTAAGTTTTTGTACTTTAATTCGAACACCATGAATTTGCATTAAAAAGGTAATTTAAATAAATAAAAATTCTGCCAATCCAGATAAAGAGCGAGATGAATTTTCACTATGATAAGAATATAAGTTTTATTTCTATGCAAAAACCAGAGAACGAACATTGAAATAACTTCTCAGTCCCATAATTGTAGAATGATGACATGATTTGAACTGTAATAATTAATGAATTTTCAAAAGGTTAGTTTACTTAAAAAAATTTGATGTTTAAATTGAAAGAAAATTTTTATATTTCAAAGTAACCTTCAAGTTTGAGTGTCGTGAAATATTGTAAAATTCAGTGTAGAAGCTTTTTCAATAAATGATATTGATTTTTTTGTCGAGTTGTCGATGCCATACATATTTAGAGGTAACTCATTTAGATCAACATTCTAATCATCAAATTCAATCAATGACTAATTGACATAAGCAAAATTTACGAATCATGAATCAGATAAAGCTAAAAACACAATTCAAGCCCGAGTCTACAATTTGCAAATAATCTTTTTGATTTTCTCCACTCTCCGTGTTATCTAAAAGGTGAATATTTCTCCAAAAAAACTAATTTATATATTACCATTTCATGTTACAAATAAACATCGTGTAACTGTTTAACAATTTTTCTTTCATTGGTTAATCTTACTGTTAAAAGTAGAAATGAGTAGAAACTTTGCCATTTTCCATAATTTGATTGTTTGATTTAAACAAATAAAATTTTAATACGCAGATTGGTTTATAATATATTTACATGAATTAAATTGGGGTACAGTTTTGAGATTGTAATCACTCAAACATCTGATGTGACTCATCTTGGAAATCGGCTTTCAGTAGCACAGGAATCTCCAGTCTCGTTGTTACTCAAAATAGTTTATTCTAGCCAAAGATATATGAAAGGACTATGTATAGAAATATAAATAGAAATATAAGGTAAAAACAGTAAATAAGTACAACTAACAATGTCACAGGACAAAGTAGTGGATACAAGAAGGAATAAATAGGTGACAGCCAGGCAGAGAGGCAACCTAAGAGGATACAAGGGAAAGGGTTTGCACGAGCAGAGGCATAACACTAGAATGGCTTACTAGAGTAAAACCATCACCCTCGGACTAAATAAGCAAAGACAGTAATTATTTATAAAGACAGAAAGAATAAAGTCAGTACTGAACAGCTGCAGTTAAGTAAGTACTTTGACTTGTACTTGATTTGAATTGAATTGTCTTTTTGTCTTATTCATTCTTTCTTATACCGTAAGCCAGTGTTTTTCAACGGAAAAAAATCCTCGCACCCCGGAAAAAATTTTCCTATAAAAGTATTTTTATTAATTCTATAAATTTTTATAATTCAGGAAACTTAAAATTTAAAATATTAGAAACTCCAAATAAATCTTGCTAAAATATCAAAATTATTTTTGTAAAAAAAATTTATAAATCAAAAAATTAATTAAAAATATTCAATGAATTTACAAAAATTATTTAAAAATTAGTGAGATAATTGATTATTCATTCGATTTACCAATTTATTGAAATCCGGTTGTATTGTTGATAACGCACATTTCTCTTTGAATTTTCACTAAATCACGAAATTGGACAAAAGAAAACCCAGCATCACATAAAAAGGTAAATCCAAGAGGAGGAAATAAATTCTATTCTTTAGCTGAGATCAAAGGATGAGTATTTTAACTATCTCGTATTTACAAAAACTTGCCAAATTTATTTTATAGTCATAAAATTTTGACTTAAAAATTTAAATTTAATTGGAAATTATCACTTTTGCCCAAAATAAGATTTTCTGCTATGTTGTGTGTTTTTTTGGCTTTGCAGATTTTGTATGGTATTCAAATGCGACCTCTACAAAACTTTAAAAGTAGTTTGATTGATATTTCTTTTATTTTCCCTTCTTTGAAGATCTTTTTCAAAATCAATACAAGTTTTAATTCAAAATTTATTTTAAAAACTTTGCGATTTAGTCGATTGATTGATTTTCTAAGTTCGGGTGTTTTCGTTTTTGTTTTGATCTTTAAGTTTACTTAAAACTAAACCTCTATTTGACAAGAATTTTAAGCAAAACATTTTGGTCGGTGTTTTCCGTCTTGTGAGACATTTTTAAATCCAAATTCGAGATAAGAAGCGTCATAAGATCGAATTTTCATGTTTTTTGTGGAAATTGAAGAGGGAAAATTTCGATACAAAAATAGTCAATTGATAAATAAAATTACCAACGAAAGAAGTGTAATTATGCTTTTAATGCCTCATTAGTTTGAATTAGTCGGAATAAAGCAAAAAGTGCTGAAAGAAACTTGAAGAAAGAATAAACAAATAAAAAATATTTGAGAAAAACAGAGTTGAAAAAGTGTCGGAATAAATTTTGTTTAGATTGGTAAACATGAGAACTCAAAAAAGCAAAAGAATAGCATTTAGAATTAATTTTTTTACAGCGCATGCGCAAAGTTTTACTCTGTGCCCAATCAAAAATCAAGTGAAAGATGAAAAATAAAAATTATTTATTTATTAAAATACATTTAAATAATAAAATTTTGGGGTGCGATGAAGGGGTGCCAAAGGGTGCGAAAATGGCTAAAGGTGCGAAATCGCACACCGTTGACAGACACTGCCGTAAGCTTATGACCTCACCATATATTGCAATTGTCTCTACTGTTCAAGATGATTGTGACAGAAAGCTATGTTCAATTTTAAAAGGTTCTTTCCGACAATACATTTTCATGTATTGTGCATCAATACAACATTGCCAAAATGATTAGTTAATTTATCGTTCATTCTCTACGGTTTCGATTTAAAGGTTAAAATAAATCAAAGGTTAAAAATGAAAATTTGAATGAGTCGTTACTTAAATTATAATAACAAATTTCAATATTTTTCAACTGTATGCCGTTTTGGATAAGCTAAAGTGAATTTTAATTTTAGTTTTTAGATGTTTTTTTGGGACTACCTCCCTTAATATTTTAATTAAAAGGTTTCTTTATGTCTATTCAGTGCCGTGTTGTGCTCTACGCTACAAAATGACGAATACGGTAGTCTTTTCTCAGATAAGAACTTGCAACAACTCTATCACTTTCCTTTTTGATTGTTTCAGTAGTTTCGCTTTTAGGTGCAGCAGCAAATTCTTCACACGCTTTCATTATTTTTGTTCCAAGAATGTCAATTTTCACATCAGCCATATAATCATTTACATAATTCAAACAATCTAAAATGAATTTTAAACTTCGGTTATCTTTTACTATGTCCCAAACTTTTTGTCTTTCTTGTTTGTTGACTTTTTCTGGTTCATCATAATCGCTTGAATCATCCAAATATTTATCGATAATATCTTTTGGTTCATGTTCACATATAACTTCTTCTTTTTCTTCTACAATGTTTTCGATGTCAACAACCTCCTCGAATTGGTTTTGATCAGATGAATTCTCGTCATCAGAAGAATCAACGTTTTTTAAAGAATAGTACTCTTTTGGTATTGCATCTAAACACACAGGACAGTTTTGCGAACTACCATTTCTCAAATTATTCATAACACTTGACCAAATCGGGTGCAAAATGTATTTTCCTTTGTAACTAAGAATTCGCTCTTGAATTTGACGATACAACTCAATCGAGCTCATTATGGTAGAATTAATTTGATTGCTGTATTTTAGCATAGCATAGATCAGGATAATGATGCAAAACAAACGCTTGTTGGTGTAGTTGTTTTGAGTGCCAATGTAGTAATGTACGTCATGTTTGTAGCTGCGGCTGCCTGTTGCTTTAGTTAACCGCAATTTAGTTTAATACATGCAGCGGCGCTCATGTCACTCAAGCATGAAAGCATTAGGTAGTTCCCTCGTGTCTGGCCACATGGCATTTCCTTTTGCGCTGCTGTACACTGTACAGTGTACAGTAGACTACATGTATGCATAGCTACTATAGTGTGCTCTTTCTTTTTGGCTCTCGTTTTTTTCGCTTTACATCTACATTCTTTCTAGTACAACGAGGATGGATACCTCATCGAGTCCTTCATTGACTCCCTCATTGAATCCCGCCTTGAATAGTCCCGGTGAGTGTTATTTTGTTTGCATTGCTTTGTTATCTTATGCTCTTTAACTTTTAATAGTAACAACCCCTGTATGTGCAAATCGTTCTCTACCATCAAGAAGAGGAACTCCATCCAACCACATAACCTCGCCTCTAACTTCCAATCAAAACAATACTCCGTGTAAACGTTCTAGTGATGTTCTAGTCACAATTCCAGAAGTGAATGCTGTTGGTGGAAATTCGGATTTATATCAATCTGTTGATACAGAAACTCTTCAGGTTGAATATTACATCGAGTGTCTTTCGAAGAAAGCCCGAAAAGGTATGAACGAAATGTTTTTTTAATTTATAAAATTTATTTTAATCACTATTTTTGTATTTTAAACCCAAATTCTTTTCTTCACCAAGTGAAAACACTAGACTTGGTTAATCACAATTCGAATGACGAAGATTAAACTTCATGTTTTCCTCAGAACCCAAGTGAATGGCTCGGAAAGGAAGATTTTACACTTTCAAATGAAGACTTGATTGGCCCCCGTTGGATAATTAACTGGTCTAAATGGAATGTGCCCATCACAGTGAAGAACTTGGAGGCAGCTGATCAGACATTTACTACCGGCTTTGAAATGCTTCACTCACTTGACCACATTAAGGATATAATTTTGTGTCCATTTGACCTTTTCAAGGCAGTGCTTCATGATAATTTCGATAATTATTCGACTGAGAAAGTCGAACATATTACAAAATTGTGGTCGAAGATGCTCACCTATATCTTGACTGGTAACGCAACTCGCCATCCTTGGTTCAGTACATCGGTTTTACACGAATTTTGTACTGTTGCTGCAGCATCTTTGCATAAGCTTTGTGTTTGCTTCGATGAACTCATATCCGCACACAAAGAAATAACTGGTATTCGCAGTTCTCTTTCTTCTGAAAACCAATTGGAAGCTGAAGAGAAGATTAATTCCACTCCGCGTTTATTGTTACTTAAAGACAAATTGCTGAAAAATAGCGCAGTAATGTTTAAGCAATCGAGTTTATCGGTAAATATTTAACATTTTAATGCCATAATTTCTAAAATGTCGTTTAAGGGAATTAAATCAGAGTTAACTGAAGAAGAATTGAATCGATCTCACGAAAAACGACCTCTACGCCGAAACCGAGGTTCAAAGTCACTAAGTTCGGGAAACACACTAATGGATAATGAAGTTTGGTTCGAAAGGGCTCCAATTTCTGCTAAAATTCCTTTTCACAAGAAGCATTTTTGTTGACAATTTTCTCGAAGATGCACATGATCTTCAGCATAAAGACTTCTGAAAATATTGGCTGGCTGCTCAAACACAGTAAGAATTGTGTATTTCATTTTTTGAAAAGCAATTCGTGATATGACTTTGTACAATTATTATTTTTAATAAAACTCAGTTAAATACAAATCGATAGTCGATAATTAATTCGATTCGGTTAATTATTAAACTTAAAATTATATAGTAATTTTTATTTAATTATAGAAACATTTACACTGTTTGAACAATTATAAATTAAATTAATCATTAAGAGTTGGAAAAGTAAGTAAGAAATATATTACTCAATTGAAAAAGAAGGAAATGTCAATCAGCTAAAAAAATTAATTGCTACTATTGTGGTCGTTTTAAGATCGTACTCGCATAAAACACGGAATTTCAAATAGTTACAAATGTGATTGCCAAGTGATACAAAAATCTTATTTCAGAAGAAGAATTACAAAATTATGTTCCTTGATTTTGAGGTGTTTTTGTCATGTTATAATTCTTTATCTATTTACATTTCAAATTTCATTTATTTATCCGAATTTTTGTATTTACTTTTCCGTCATAGTTACACGGAAACTCACTAGATTGCGCCAGTGTTCAAGATAGAAGGCTGTCATCAATGATAAAACAAAACAAATCTGCAAGTCACCCAAGTCGAATTCTATTTTACTCGAACTTTCCTTACGTTAGTACAAATCACTCTATCACTGTATTTGTTCACTTTTCATTTCGTGTTGTTTGTTTGTATGTATTTTGGTGTAATTAGAAATTTTGTGTTGTGTAATTAGGGTCACGTGTAAAACAAACGAGATCAACAGAACAAAATGCTAAAGTTAACCCGTTAGAGGTTTAATTGATTTGTGATTGATTTGTGTTTGTTTTGTGATGATTAGTCGTGTTGCCAATTTGGCTTAACCCTTTCGCTCTCTTTTGCTCTAAATTGATAAACGCGCAAGTTCCAAATAAGTCAAATACGTCATTTGAAATGACTTATCATTCCATTTTCGATTTGAATGGACACGTTCGCTCCCGTTCGTTCTACCCAACAATGTTCTAAGTTTGGTCACATTACATCATACACTACTCTCTGCCTTGTTCACCGGTTTTATTAGTGTTGTGACTCTCTTACTCGAACGTTATCTCATCTTGTACGACTCGAGTCTGTACACACCCCTCTACTACGAAGCCTAGAGTATGTCTGATCCCGAGAAGCCACCACCGCCAGAATCGGACAAGGAGCAAGCGAACGATGCCCCAAGGACTCCTCCTGGCGCCACCACTGGTCCTGCTCCTTCTGGAGGCCAGTCCTTCAATGGTTTATCTCCTTCTACCGTGAACTCTTCTCCCCATCCTGGTAAGGCTCCAACTAAACCTAACCTTCTTACTTACTCTGCTTTTATTGCACCTGTCCCACCAGATATGGTGCCCACTGGCCCCAATCCTATGCACTCCCAAGCACTGAAGGAGAAGCTATTCGAGACTATAAATTCAAATGGCGTGTTGGACATGGTTGAAGCGAACAAGATGCTTCTCCTCAATCCAGAGATTGATGATCTCTACAAGAAGGCTCTGACTGAGGGTCCAAAGATGCAAAAGCTTGTTCTGCCGGGCGCTGAAGTGTGGTCCGTGATGTTGCCCAACCAGTTGCAACTTCGCACCATCTGTGTGGTCAACAACCAGAATCCATTGCTCTTTCTGTACTATCTCGGTACAAACCCCTCAACTTGTCGCAGCCTACTGGGTCCCAAGTTCCGTTCGTTGACCATCTATGGCAACATTTACAACATTAGCCAGCCTTCTGACATTGAAGCCTTGGTGGACACTCTCAACCGATTTGGTCCGCAACTGTCCGCACTCAAGCTCGACTGTCTGCATCTTGCAGCACTCAAAACCGACGATGAGAGCTTTCGAGTCTTTTACCGTATGAAGACTCTCTCAGTCTATCTTCAAAGCAATCAAGCCTCGGAGCTCTTCTGCCGTCACTTTGTGCCCTCAGTTCAGTGGCATCAGATTGAGTCACTCTCACTGAAACTCAACTTTCCCGTACATCATTTGGACTATGTGTTCAAGTTGCTCGCATACATGACCAAGCTGCGTAAACTTGCGATTGAAATTTACTACGAAGTGAAGGTGGACGAGCGAGATGATATTCAGAATTATGGAAAGATTATTCAAGACACACTGAGAAAAGAGGCTAGAGCCCTCAAGTGTAAAGTTGAGGTAGGTGCATTTGTGAAATCTTTAAAATTGTTTAATCTATTAAATTTTCAGGTGCTGAAAATTTCAGTCCAGCCCACCGTTCCGATGCTCGATTGGGATCACATGCCCGACTATCGTTTCTTCCTCGACCTCTTCGGTGGCGCCTTCCGCGAAACTCTCACCAAACTGATCATCAAGCTGCCACGTGTGGTGCGTTCAGAAGACAACATTCTTCACCTTCAACTAAGCAATGAAATGTATCCCAAGTTGGAGACACTAGTCCTCGATTACAGTCTTTATGCGAATTGTGATGATTTCCCAACTGAACGCAATCAACGACTGTGCTACCGACAGATTGGTGGACTCAAGCGACTGATCGATGATGACAGTTCGGCCAACTCAAAAGCCAAAGGCATTCGAAGCCTCACTCTGCACGCACTGCCAAAGATCAATCAGGCCGTTCTGCGCAACATTGCTCGAGTCTTTCCCAAACTGGTCGAACTGAACATTCAAGCACGAAATGGCCTGGTTTACGACACACTTTACGATGAAGAACTACTGGAGATGTTGGGCCGGCTGAAGCAGTTGCGCATTCTCCGATTCCTGGACTCGTATCCCAAACCAGATGGACTCGTCCTATCTATTGAATTCATGAGTGTACGTGCCAACAGTCTCAATGCTCCCGTGTTGGTACGAATTCCAATCGATTTGCGAACGGCTACTCGACAGTTCCATACTTTTATGGACGCCGTCACTGAGGACTGCCAATGGATTCAAGTGCTCTGAATGTGAGGGTCACAAGCAGACTGAATTCTGCTGTTTGCTTTAAATTTTTAATAAATTTGGTTTCTATTTAATATGTTTCAGTGAGTATTAGTTATTTATTTCGGTGAAGCAAATTCCAAAGATTAGAGCATGTTTATTTTTACCGAATTTTTTAATCCAACATTTTTAGTTTCAATTGATTTTTAGTTTCGTTTCAACCTGTGGCAATCGGTTGCAAATTCACATTTTGCAGTTATTCTTCGACTGTAATTTGAAAATTGTCAAACAAAATCTTTTAATAGTCAACATGTGTTACAAATTTTCATGATATCTTCCGACTCTTTTCATTTATGATTATTTCGCCTATGTGATTGCTTTGTTTTTCGAATATATTAAGACAATCTTTTTCACTGTAATTCATCTCAGATTAGTATATTTCGGTAGACTTTATTTCAGCTCTATTGATCGGTTCTTTTTAAAATTAAAGTGCTATCCATGTGTTTTACTTATATTCACCATACTTTTTAGATTAATAATATAATATAATATTAAAAAAATCACTTTGCATGTTTACAACATTGGCACATTGTAATAACCGATGAAAAGAAAATATTTGTTATAAAGAAAAATAAGTCTAAAATACAAGTTGTTATTTTTAATAATTTGTTTATGCAAAGTTTTAATCGAATACACTCAGACTAGGCATCACTAACATTTTGATGATGCTATTATTCTTTTCCTTTTTCAAAGGTTAAAATTTATTTTACATTAAAGTTGATAATGTATTTTTCCTTTGTTTTGATGTTCTTATGTTCGGGTGCATGATAGAGAAATGTAATGGTTGGTGGTAAATTTACTTATTAAAAACGTGTACCATAACTGAATTTGGTGGTAAGCTTCAATCTTGACTATTTCAAGTAATTTGAGTTTGCATTTTCTTTAATGTTTTAACAAATTTTTTAAAAGTTGTATTCAATCCTTTATTGAAATAAAATCTGTAGTTTATAAGTATTAATTTTAATAATTTTCATTTTCATTTATATGCACAATAATCATTATTTTTTAATTTTTTTAATAAATTTCTTTGTAAATTTTTTTATGTTAAAAGGTAATCACAATCAAACCAGCGGTGGCTACGGTGACACGATTTGATATGGTTAACAATGACGTGATCAATAAAGGTAAAAATTTTTATGATTTATTTTTGAAAAATAAAACACATTTTCTATTAGCTTTTGATAGGCATCACTAACATTTTGTAAAACAGTTCTTGGGCTTTTGTTTTTTAATATTCGACCTCTTGTCAACAATAAAGGTTAAAAATTATCAAATCAAAATCGTACTCTCGTGTTCCCAATTTTATTTTCATTTTCAAAGTTACATATTAAAATTTAATGTTTCGACTATGCTACGTATTATGCCTTGAGACGTTTCACCCGAATTTAAATTTCCAGGTTTGTATTTACTCCCAGACAATAACTCTTGTTACAAAGGTAAACAATTTTATAAACAGTTTATATTTTTTGAATTAATTCTTAATTTTAAAACCACTTAAGTCTAATTTAAAATTTTGTGAAATTGTGTCATTGTTAAACTTTGACGTTAACCCGGTCGTCGTGCCAACTTTACCAGAGTCCAGAAGGAGTTGTACAACACATATCGACCTGGAATTTTTTCCAGGTGACTCCCTTAGGGTCTGCGCACGACCGCTAGGTACCTGAGCTAGGCCTAGGATCTACTTCGAGGAATTTTTTTAATAAATTTCTTTGTAAATTTTTTTATGTTAAAAGGTAATCACAATCAAACCAGCGGTGGCTACGGTGACACGATTTGATATGGTTAACAATGACGTGATCAATAAAGGTAAAAATTTTTATGATTTATTTTTGAAAAATAAAACACAGTTTCTATTAGCTTTTGATAGGCATCACTAACATTTTGTAAAACAGTTCTTGGGCTTTTGTTTTTTAATATTCGACCTCTTGTCAACAATAAAGGTTAATAAGATTGTCTGGCAAGCCAGGCAAAGTGCGAGACTCTTAAAAATAAAATAGAAACTTGAACTATCAACTGAGAAACTTTTAAAACGACTTTATTTGGTCCATTTGGATCACTAAAGAGGTGTATTGGGACCAATATTTTTATTTAAAATGCGCAACACATTTGTTTATCATTTTCCACGTAGTGACCACAAAAATCTTTTTTTAAATTTGGAGCTACCAGAATTGTTCCATGGCGCCCAAGTTAATTTTGACTATTCAATTACATATGTTCACAAGTTTATCTATCCAAAATCTTTCAATTCTAGATTGTACGGTTTTCTAAGAAATTTCATTTGTCACCAGAATGGGCGTCATGATCCATGGCACCTAGTTTTTGGTCTGACTATTCAATTACATATACGCCCTAGTGTATGTATGCCAAATTTAGTAATTTTAGGTTCTACGGTTGTCTCAGAATATGGACAAAGGTTTACAGACGGACGGTCAGACAGACAGACAGACACGATGGCAATAGCATAAGCTTACGACTCTAAAAGAGTCTCGCTAAAAATTATCGAATAAAGGAAGAATCAACTTGCACGGCAGATCCAGTGGAAGGAGAAATGACATTCGAACACATAGCTTTGCTGTCCTCGTTCTTTTGGGATTCAAAATGTGACACTAAATGCAGAGTAGAGGCAAGTTTCTCCTCCGTGTTGTACTTGATAGACTGACAAATCGGAGTGGTAAATAAAGGTAAAAATAAGATTGTCTGGCAAGCCAGGCAAAGTGCGAGACTCTTAAAAAATAAAATAGAAATTTCAACTGTCAACTGAGATATTTTTAAAACGACTTTATTTGATCCATTTGGATCACTAAAGAGGTGTATTGGGACCAATATTTTTTATTTAAAATGTGCAACACATTTGTTCATCATTTTCCACATAGTGACCACAAAAAATCTTTTTTAATTGGCGCTACCAGAATTGGGCGTAATGTTCCATGGCGCCCAAGTTAATTTTGACTATTCGATTACATATTCTCACAAGTTTATCTATCAAAAATATTTCAATTCTAGGTTGTACGGTTCTATCAGAATACATTTGTGACCAAAATTGGGCGTCATGATCCATGGCGCCAAGTTTTGGTCTGACTAGTCGTTTACATATGCGCCCAAGTGTATGTATACCAAATTTGGTAATTTTAGGTTCTACGGTTCTCTCAGGATACATTTGTGACCAGAATGGGCGTCATGATCCATGGCGCCAAGTTTTGGTCTGACTAGTCGTTTACATATACTCCCTAGTGTATGTATACCAAATTTTGTAATTTTAGGTTCTACGGTTCTCTCAGGATACAATTGTGACCAGAATGGGCGTCACGATCCATGGCGCCAAGTTTTGGTCTGACTAGTCGTTTACATATACTCTCTAGTGTATGTATGCCAAATTTGGTAATTTTAGGTTCTACGGTTCTCTCAGAATATGGACAAAGGTTTACAGACAGACGGACAGACGGTCAGACAGACAGACACGATGGCAATAGCATAAGCTTACGACTCTAAAAGAGTCTCGCTAATTATTATGATTTATTTTTGAAAAATAAAACACATTTTCTATTAGCTTTTGATATTTCTAAGTTTTGACAATGACAATTTGAATAATTCAGTTATAAAGAAAGAAGAAAGTCCATTTCGCTCATTTCAATTCATATTTACTTTCAATACATCATTAGAATTATTAATTCGGTTACTCTGAATTCCATGTCCTGACACATCGAGAACTGTTCAGTGGACATCAAATCAGCGGTGGTGACGGTGACAGTATTTGACCTAGAAAGAATAGTGTGCGAAATGACATTTTCTGACGATATTATTTTACCAATGTACAGACGAGTGTTCGGAAAGTTCCACCATCAGATAGAAATATCAAACTGATGCATTTTAAATCAAGACTTTGATCGGCCATATTGAACACATTCAAGCTAGGCATCACTAACATTTTGCAAAACTGTTTTTGGGCTTTTGTTTCTGTTCGACCTTCTGTAAACAATAAAGGTTAAAAATTATCAAATCAAAATCGTACTCTCGTGTTCCCAATTTTATTTTCATTTTCGAAGTAACACATTAAAATTTAATGTTTCGACTATACTAAGTAGTATTATGCCTTGAGATGTTTCACCCGAATTTAAATTTCCAGGTTTGTATTTACTCCCAGACAATGACACTTGTAACAAAGGTAAACAATTTTCTAAATAATTTATATTTTTTTGATTTAATTTTCAAACCATCTAAGTCTAATTAAAAATTTTGTGAAATTGAGTCATTGTCAAACTTTGACGTGTTTTCTTATCTTAATTTTTCTACTAATATGATTAACTCTAATCAAAACGTGCTAATTTAATCTGTCTGTTGTGAAAGGCTTCTCATTGTCACAAACAAAATGATGACTCACATCTCTTTTCTTGTGATCACAAAACATCATCGTCTTGTGTGTAGTCGTGTTTTCAGGTCTTTCGCGTATGTTTCGCTCTCAGTCCGTCAACTTTCATCTCATCTTGAAACATCAATTTGGTGTCAACCAAGTCAAATTGCGTCTATTCTTTTCTGTTTTTAAACCTTCACCGTCCTCTTCTCTCCTTTTTCGCATAATATCAACAAAATGCCAATTCTCACTCCACATGACAAAGAATACCTTGAAAAGGTATATGCGGAGACTCCATATCCAAGTAAAGCTGAATATAAAGAACTTGCCAAGAAACTCGACCGTCATATTGTTGTGATCCAACACTTTTTTAAGGTAAGCTCGCTTAATTATTATCACAACATAAAAGTGTTGACATTATTTTTTGATATTTTAGGTGAGACAAAAACGCTATTTACCTGCACGACCACAAACTCGTACACGACCACAACAACGTTCTCGATCACAACCAGGTCCTCAACCATCACGTGCTCAACGATCACCACGTGCTCAACCATCACGCCGACCACAACGAGCAACTCCCTCACAGTCACAACCATCTCAACCTGCCCAAGGATCGATTGTTCGTTCAATCTCTGAAACGGTTTGTTAAATTTTATGATTTTAAAAAATATTAATTGAAATTTTGTGTTATCTCGATTGCTCTACCGCTTTCAAATCAACAGATCAATGTTCCAGCTGAAGCCCAACCATTCCTCGAGTTTCTTCACCAGTTTAGTGACTTTACTGGCACTGACCCACCGAATGACAACCCACAAGCCAACCACCAAGGGACACCATCTCGACCCATCGTAACCAATCATCAGTCGATCGGTCAGCAGTCTGATCAACAGTCACTTGAGCCGAACTCTGTTGTCCCTACAAATCAAATATCAAATGAACAAGAAGAACATTCCATGCATCCTTTGGACTTGAGTCAGTCAAGTTACATTTGAGAAAAATAATCTCGACTCGTCATCAAACTCAAAAGAAGAACCACAAAACAACATCAACAACGATTCGAAGGATAAATCGGCTCAATAAATTTTATCTCATCAACATGAAGTGCCAATACTTTTTATTATCATCGAAATCTCAATTTGTATTTGTATTTCAAATAATCGATTCGAAACTTTTCCATATGATTTTATGAATTTTATTCTTCAGATACTTGAAAATATTAACCAACAATGATTTATTCACTCAGTTAATTGTATTGCTAAACTAAACTTCATAATAACAAAATTTTCTTAAATTCGTTTCGTAATTTCTTGTTTTTAATGGCTAAACCTGTCTATTTTTATTTTATTGAAATTTTTTTAAATAAAAATTTGAGTGCATCGAATGTTGAGGGTGCAAGCGGCTGCAACCCTCAGTCAGAGCCTTTTTGTAGAGATCATCAATCTCGGGATTGAGGAGTAGCATCTTGTCTGCTTCAACACAATCCAGCATTAAAAGGTCAAATCATTAACTGTACAACAAGTGGTACACATACCTTATTATTGTTCGTAAAATTTTATGATTCAACTTTTCTTTATTAGTTTTTTGTATATTTGTTTGAACAATTATTGCTGGAAAGATGAGATATGCTTTTATGTATATGTTGTATTCTAATATTTAGATATTTAGAGAGATTTACTCCATTTCTCGAGTTTCTTGGCCAGTTTAGTGACTTTACTGGCACTGACCCACCGAATGACAACCCACAAGCCAACCACCAAGGGACACCATCTCGACCCATCGTAACCAATCATCAGTCGATCGGTCAGCAGTCTGATCAACAGTCACTTGAGCCGATCTCTGTTGTCCCTACAAATCAAATATCAAATGAACAAGAAGAACATTCCATGCATCCTTTGGACTTGAGTCAGTCAAGTTACATTTGAGAAAAATAATCTCGACTCGTCATCAAACTCAAAAGAAGAACCACAAAACAACAACAACAACGATTCGAAGGATAAATCGGCTCAATAAATTTTATCTCATCAACATGAAGTGCCATTACTTTTTATTATCATCGAAATCTCAATTTGTATTTTTATTTCAAATAATCGATTCGAAACTTGTGAAACTTTTCCATAGGATTTTATGAATTCTAATCTTCAGATTTTTCAGAATATTAACCAACTTATTGACTCTGTGTTAATTGTATTTCTAAACTTAACGTCTTAATAATAAAATTTTCTTGGATTCTTCGTAATTTATTGTGTTTTTAATGGTATACCATAATATATTATTTATTTTATTTTATTGAAATTTTTAAAAATAAAAATTAGAGTGCATCGAACTGTCCAATGTTGTAATTAAAAAATCGTATTTCCCATTTATATATAAATATTGTTTTAATATAATTAATTAATTTTTAATCTTAATGTGAATATCGTCGACCAATTATTAAAAGGTCAAATTTCCAACTAGACATCAAGTTGTCCGTACATTATTGATCGTATAATTTGATTATTCAACTTTGATTAATAAATTTTTGTTTCTCAAATTAATATTGATGAGATGAGAAAATCTTTTTGGAGATTCTAATGATAAAAGTGTGTTCAAACACGTACTATACGAACAGCTTATCGTTTCCTGAAAGCAAAGTTAGCAATACTATAGTACTTATAGGTCTATTTGACGAGGCGTTTTTAAGTTAAAAATTTTACTTTGATTTTACATGAGCACCTAGATTAAATTTCTTATGCGACTTCATCTTTAATAAAGGTAAAAATATAAAGACCAACAATAATAGTTGGAGCTTTTATTACACATTTCTTTGATTTACTGATTGACACTGATCTGAGAATGGATGTTATTTCGGTGGCCAAGGTTCTATTACAAATAATATAGTGAATTGTGGCGAATATTTAGAATGACCTTTTTCAATCTTGCATAAAGGTAAAATTAATTTATGCTTCAAATTAAATACAGCTAAAATGTCTTCTTTCAATTTTCAAGCAACATTCGAACTGAAATTAATTTGTCAATTCTTTATATTCTAATAGGTAAACATAATTATTTATTTTCTATTTAATTAACATTGACTGTGCACTGCACAATGATCCTATTGCAATTTGTTTATTGTTTATTTTAATTCATACAATATTCTTATTTTTTAGCTTCAAAGCATTTTGAGTAGATATTTCCGATTTTTAAATTTTTATCATTAAAATGCTGTTTATTGGTTTATTTTTTTGTTATTTTCACTCACGTTTACGTTACTTACGTTTCCATGAATGTGTCTTTATGAAAAAAATAACTTACCAAATACACTCGGTATTACTCTCGGACTCGTTTTATTGGATTTAATGAATAATTACATGCAATACTCAGAATACTCAATACTCAGTCTCGAAAAGCTTCTCCTTCAGGGCCAAACTCGAACCTGGATAGATGCGTTCAAACGAGTCCTGCTCGTAGACATAGTATGCGAAAGCATCTGCGAAATTTCCTCCGTGTTGGGCTTTTGTAAAGGTTAAAAATTATCGAATAACTTTTTTTTAATTAAATATAATATATAATCAGTTTTATTTAAATCACATTTTTAATAAAGTATTTTAAGACTAACAGACTTGTCAATTCTAGTGTTTCATTGAACCAGTCCAATTTTTTTCTTACCGCTTAACCTAATAAAATATGGTAATTTTGAATTAAAAAGTTTCTTATTGCATCCATATGTCTCAATGAGACAATGAGGCTCACAAATCGGAGTTGTCTCTTTTAGAAGGCTGCCTTTCTTCGGTGTACGACATGTTAAAAGGTCAACAAGACATCACAATTAAGTGTTGTATAATTTTATGTTTCATCTTTGTTTTATCATTGACATATCGAATATTTGACAGTTGATGTGTTTATTGCATTAACATTTTCGTCTTTTACGTTTTTTCCCATTCATGGTGTCTCAATCAGTTTTTTTCAAATTATTCATAATATACTTACGTTTGTCATGAGCAACTTCCCCGTCATATGATTCATATTAATGTTTTCATAATTTACACTGTTTAGTAATTCCCGGTACAAATACTGAATACTTTATCAATACCGAACTATGTATTATATTCATGCAATATTCGCACGCAATTTTAAAAACGGTTTTTGTTTCCAAATTATCATGAAAACTTGATCAAATTACATCTTCAAATTCTATTTGAATAAATTAAAAGGTAACACGAATATGAATTATAAAAAAAATTATTGAAAATTCAATTGTCTAACATTGTGAGTACCACGGTTAAATTAAACTTAATTTGTAATTGATTATATAAATTACCATTTTCTTTATTTTTTTCTTACAAATCTGAGATGGGCGAGTTTTCACACAGGTTATTAAAATTTGACAACTATTTGTCACAATGATACAACTGATGTAGTAAAAACAATACTTTAAAATCAAACTTTCAAACATATATTATAAATTGAGTGGTATCGTCAGGATGATTTTTAAATAAAAGGTCAAAATATTCTTTATTGTTGAATGTTTTTTTTAGTGAATCTCAATGTAGATTTTACGATTTAGTTTGGAGTTGGATATTATTTTAGTATGCTAATTAACAATATAACATCCGAAAATCGAGTATTACTTTGTTCCAAAATGCCAAACACCGTTATAAAGGTAAATTCTATTAAACAATTTTTTATATTATTTTAGTAATATTAATGCTCTGTTATTCCTATTCGCTTTTAATTAATCTGATCAATGCAACCATACATATATTGTAGATTAATAACAAATTGGTTCAATGGCATTTTATGTTTTTGCAGTATACGAATCCGAACAATATATTTGATTTTTAAATTATTAGATTATTTATTGGATTATAATTTTAATTGGACAGTCAACACTGATAATTCTATCTTACAATGGTAAACTTTATTTCATAATGCTTTGAATAAATGTCTTTTTGAATCTTAATTTTTCAGAAGCATAAATCGCCAATGTCAAGTAATAAAAATTTAACAAACTGAAAATTTCAATTATCTTAATTGCTTATTATGAAAACAACATTTGCTTGTGATTACAAAATGAAAGTAATTTGAGAAAAAAATCTATGATTATTCAGAACATTAAAATTTCTTCTGTCAATATAAAAAATGTTTACGATTTATTACAAAATTTTATTGATTGTAAAAAGATAAATTGACAAACGATAATTTGAAAAAGGATTGAGAAAGGATACAAATGAATTTCAGTTTGTATTCACAATCGGGAGATTTCACTCGAGTCGACGTTCAAGCAGATCGTTGTCCACCTGGACATATTCGTTGGGATCACGGCCATTGGTGATGAGTGGTTCTCCTTTCTTCTTACGTGCCAACTTGAAATGTTTCGCACGAACATGTTGAATGACATTCCAACTAATCTCAGAGGAGTACTGACAACTCGGCCAAGTGCAGCTAAATGGCTTCACTCCGAGATGAATTCGTTCGTGTATTGCGAGATTAGAATCCTTTGAAAATGTCTTGCCACAACCGGGATACTTGCACATGTGCTTGTTAGTTCCAACAGCAGTAGATTGAGTCTTTTGACGTTTGTTTGAGGATTGAGATCGGCTGGCAGTTGATTTGCGTTTGTGACCAGAAGAAGTTGATGGCTCGTTTCGTGACTCAGCAGCAGCATTACGTTCCAGAATCCACTCGTCCAGTGAGACAGTCTCCAATTGCGGATCGTCGAGGTGGAGAGAAGGAACAGAATCACGATCAGCACGACCACCACCGAAACGGCCTCTCAGTTCACGGGCTTTTGTACGCAGCACGCCAAATTGGTGATCAACACGAGCGAGGAGTTGACGCTTCAGTTGTTCACAGTCCACCTCGAGACGTGACTCGAATCGATCCAGGAAAGAGGTGAAACGACGAGTGAGACGGTGAGTCATTTTGGTTAGGAGAAATTCACGAGATGTTGGCGAAAGAGAGAAATCACAAGTGAAATGCTGTTTTCTAGCCAACCAAAACAAAACAAACAAGTAGAAATAGTCTCGCACTGTGAGTGTGTTTGTCTGTCTGTCTGTCCGCTTTTCTCTCTCACTTTGTGTTGTCATTTCGTTGTGTCGTCTTTTTCAGCCACGTTCGTGTTCCTTTCGCGTCTGTTTCTGTTTCTCAATCGTATTCGAAAGTAACTTTTACCATCGAGATTCCTTTGATTATCCAACGTTGCAGGATGTTCCACTCTCCAACATGCTCCGTCAGATAGGACGTTTTCAACTCGGAATTTCCATTGATTGTCTCGGTTGTTCATTAGTTGATGATAAACTTGATTTCACATTGTACAAAGCAAAATTATAACTAAGACGTATGAATTGCAATTGAATACTAATTTGGTTTGCATATTTTATCGTTAGTAAACAAATATCCATTGTGTTGTTCACAATCGTTTCCTCGATAAGTTTTATATTGGTATTTCCAATTCTTCAAATTTTCTTACGTTTTCTAATGCTTACTTCTATCAACTGGAAAATAGATTCTAATTACTTACTGACTGGCCTTACTACATTAAAAAATCGAAGGCATTTTCTTAGGTTAGCTTTTGCATCTTTGGACCTTCAGACAGAGCCTTTTTGTAGAGATCATCAATCTCGGGGTTGAGGAGTTGCATCTTATCCGCGGCAACACAATCGAGCATTAAAAGGTCAAATCATTAACTGTACAACAAGTTGTACGCATACCTTATTATTGATCGTAAAATTTTATGATTCAACTTTTCTTTAATTGTTTTTTGTATATTTGTTTGAACAATTATTGCTGGAAAGATGAGATATGCTTTTATGTATATGTTGTGTTCTAATGTTTAGAACACTGTAAGAATTTTTAGATTTTAAATTAAATTAATTAAATTATTAAATCCTTAGAATTTCTCAAAATTTCTTTGTCAGTTAGTCGTAATTAGGGTACAAACAGTACCGTTGTTTTCGTAAATTTATTTCCCCCTTTAAGTTAGCATGTTTTCCTCCTTAGTTCACTGTTATTCTAGTTTATTCTAGTGAATCATTCAATATTCATGCGTAAATTTGACTATTTATCCTACGATCGCATCGATAAATTTATCCAGTACATTTTCATAATTCAAATTCATTCTATCTCCAATTCATCTCACTCACTTTCTCTGCACACTGTTCTTACATTTATTACACAATTTTCCTCTTTCAACGCATATTTAAGCAGTCACCACAATGTCAATCAGACACTTCATTTTTTGTATAACACTTCATTCTTTCATAATATCTTCGCACTACTGAACTACATCAACACTTCGTGATTTTTATTCATTCATCTTCAAAAATGTAACAGTTATTTCTTTTCTTGATCATTAGTCAAATATTGTCAAGATCAACTTTATTATTTTCATCAGTTATTCTTCAAAATTTGTTCATTCCCTTATGTTTACCCCAGTCTGCACCATTTTCACCTTTCATTTTATTTGTGTACTGAACTCTCACCTTAAACCTTCAAAAAGACAATAAAAATCGTAAAACGAGAGTTTGGTTTTTTTAATCTTTCTTTTTTGGTCATTTCCGTATTGGTCGTAATATTTTTTAAAATAACATATAATCAAATAATAGTGTGCTTGCATTAGAATTTCGTTTCCAATGTGATTTTTTTAAATTGAGTCAAGTTAACACATGAGAATTTTTGTGTTAGTGTTGAAAAAGTACAAGGTGTTTTTGGTTACAAATTTTACTTTAATTGTACATGAGCGCCTGGATTGAATTTTCAATTTATAATTGTTGCTCATTGATCGTTTTATAAAGCTAAAAAAGCTTAATCTAACAAAACTCAAATTAAGCAAAAGTTAATAAAAGTTAGCTAAAGCGTTTTTTTCAAATTTCATTGCCGTTTCTTTCCTTCTGCTCTTTGATTAATTGGCACAATCTGACTCTAAATCTAACAAGTAAGTTGTAAGTTCCGTTATCAAGGTTCTATTGATATGTTAAATTGTGCCGAATAGTAAGAATTTGGTCTTGAGACTTTGGTGAAATATTAAAGGTAAAATTAATTTATGATTTGATAAATTCATTGTAAAATAATTTTTTCTGGTACTCAGGTAAAATCTCACAAGTCAATTGAGTTCCAACAAATTAAATCTTTTTAATCAATTTTACTATAAATAAATGAACAACAAGAAAACTCAATTCTCCTCGTGACAGGTCACGATGAGAATTGTCGCTGCGCGAACGTTTTCTTGTAAAACCCCGCATTTTTGTACAGAGATTTGAACAATAAACGTGTCAATTAATCCAAATGCACTTTTGGGGATGGTTTCGGGTCTGATACCATAGCATTTGACACCTTCGTATCCTCGATGATGATGGTGCCCACAGTGAGATAAAGTAGAGGTGATAACGATGACGATCTAATTGAACGTGGTAGGTTAGGCCTTTTTGCAGAGTTTAGAGTTGTTGAAATAGGAAAAGTTGATTCATTGTAACATGATGAGTGCAACCTAAATTGAAGATGAAGAACGGAACGCTCACTTGAAGATTAACTCTTCATTATAATTATAATTATACATTGCCGTAGCCGTTTTGCCATCCTGGTCCAACTGACCGCAAAAACTACCTTCAGAATTGGGATTTGCTTCAACTCTCACAATATTGTAACATTACATTGGTCAGGTTGTAAAGAGAAAAGCCAATCCCGCCATTAAAATAAAAACATTGCAAACGGTAATCAAGGGAATTCTAGAATCATCGCTTACATCACCATTTCAAGATCAGGCCAGTTGTTCGTTGTTGATAATTTAGGGCCCCCAGAATCAACGCACTCACAATGTCAAGATGCTCTCAGGACACCAGGATGGATACTCGGTTTCGAAATCAATAACAGATTTACTCTAGTAAATAAAATATTATCAAATTAGAAATTAATCTAACAAAATATTGTCCAAAATTCATACCGATTGACCTGCTTTCAGTCCATACAAACTTGTCCTCGTACTTGAAGTTGATTTGTCGATGCCTCGAATGATGACAAAAGAGAGATAAAGTTTAGATGATAACGATGATGAAGAGAATAATACGAAAACTCGTGCAGATGTGAAAGAAAACCGAGGGTGCGAGGTGGAATCATGTGATGTGGTGCTGCTGGAAGCGAAAACATAAACAACAGCTGACTGTGTGCTGCGTGCGCGGATGTCTGTCCATCGGCGCACTACCCTTCACTGTACTAATGACACACTCTTTTACGCGAACACACAAACACGCTCTGTGCTTTCCTGTTGAATGAAACCTTCAAATGATTTTTTCGGTACCAAGGACACATTTTCGTATTGAGTACATGATATATCAATGTTCCTAGATTTTCACGACGAATCCAACGGTATTTTTTTAGTTTATGAATCCAAAAACCCAAAATTCCAGAATCCAATTTTTAGTTGTATTGACTCGATTATATTTATCCTGTTTATTCTATGGTCCAATTAGTCTACTAAAAAATTTTCATGGTCCTACGATGTATAGTTTTGGACTTCTGAAGTTTTTGTTTACAACGACGTATTGGGATTTTAATATATAAGAGATTCTTGGCTTTAATGAAAAGTAACTTGCAATAGTCAGACCAGAACTATCATTTTGACTTATAATTTATCAAAAAATGGCAGTATCTAATTTCCAATTAACACATTAAGAAGAATATGTTCATTATATAAATAATTTTATAACATTCACTTTCTAGTTACGACAGGATCAGACATTTTAAAAGGTCAACAAGACATTATAATTAAGAGTTGTACAATTTTATGTTTCATCTTTGTTTTATAATGGACATATCGAATATTTGACAGTTGATGTGTTTAATAAACACTGATTATTGCATTAACATTTTCGTCTTTTACGTTTTCCCATTCATGGTGTCTCAATCGGTTTAATTCAAATTATTCATAATATACTTACGTTTGTCATGAGCAACTTCCCCGTCATATGATTCATATTAATGTTTTCATAATTTACACTGTTTAGTAATTCCCGGTACAAATACTGAATACTTTATCAATACCGAACTATGTATTATATTTATGCAATATTCGCACGTAATTTTAAAAACGGTTTTTGTTTTCAAATTATCATTAAAACTTGATTAAATTACATCTTCAAATTCTATTTAAGGAGGGACGCGATGATGCTAACATCTGTGAACGATCCCTATGACTTAAACGGGAAAAAGTGGGTTTCGTATTGTTCTGTTTCAAACAGAACCTATGGACCGATTTTGACATACTATAGCTTAAATTAAAGGTAAAGATGTAAACTACAAAATTGACTAACTGAATTTTTAATATTTTATCTTATTTGACAGTGAGAGGATCATAAAGAACAAAAACCCTTTTGTTTTGGTCAAATTTGTAACTTCTTGAACCTGTGTATCTTTAATTTAGTATAAACTGAAAAATTCAGTTAGTCAATTTTGTAGTTTACATCTTTACCTTTAATTTAAGCTATAGTATGTCAAAATCGGTCCATAGGTTCTGTTTGAAACGGAACAATACGAAACCCACTTTTTCCCGTTTAAGTCATAGGGATCGTTCACAGATGTTAGCATCATCGCGTCCCTCCTTAAGTAAATAAAATGGTAACACAAATATAAATTTAAAAAATTATTGAAAATTTAATTGTCTAACATTGTGAGTACCACGGTTAAATTAAACTTAATTTGTGAGTTAGTGAGTGAGTGAGAAAATAAGTGATTTGTAACCTTTGAGAATAAGAGTAATAAACATTCAATTTAAAAATAGCTGCCTAAAGCCAAAATCAGAAGTTTGACTTTGTTCGTTTAAGCTAAAAGTAAATTTAATAAACATGCTAGAATTGAGTGCTTCTGCTTGTAGAATGATACCCTGCAGTTTGTTATTTTTAAAAAACCTTGTATAGCAGACAACTCGTTTTGGGTGGAACTATGTAATGTAGAGTAAATGTGGTGTAATGTAATTTTTTAATTTACTCAATCAAATATAATTCATTAAAAGAAAAACTAACTATCGTAAATCTATTTTTCCATATCAAACTGTATATTCAAAAAAATATTACAAACATCTCAGGGAGGGATTAGTAAAACTATTTTTTTTAACGAGTAACGCATACTAGCATAGTAACCTTAAGAACTACTTTAAGAACTACCCAAAGTGAAAACAAAAAAAACACTGAAATTAAACACTGGACTAAATAAAACATAATTGATTAATTTAAAGTTGTAACCAATCAGATTCTACCTCACTTTTGAACCAACCAATCAGAATGGAGAAGACAGTTTAACGCACATAATCAACCAATCGGATAAGTTCTCACCTTTGAATCGAACAATCAATATCGATGACTGAATCGAATCGAGCATTTCACAGACAAATGCTCGAAAAACAATCCAAATCGCAAACAGGTTTAAATCATCGGAATTTGCTTCGCACCAGCATAAAGAACTCGTACTCATAGAAACTAATCAAATAAAAGCCGAATTTATTAAAATTCAAATTAATCTACATGTACAGAATTCAATCTGCTTGTGACCTTCACATTCAGAGCACTTGAATCCATTAACAATCCTCACTTTTATAAAGGTTTAGTCATACTTTTTAAATTTGAGATTTTAGATCCCAAAACGCAAATTTTCCTACTTAAAATGTGAAAAGAAATCTAGTTTAAATAAGGTTTTCAAATAATAAATATATAAAAACAGAAACAAAACTATTAATTTCAAAATTAATTCAAAAGATTCATTAAGCTTCATTTGTCTGTTTCAGCTGAGTACAAGTTCATAAATAATCTTGCTATTGACCAACAATTAGGCCCATTGAGCAACAATTGTGCAATCAAATGAATCAAACCGATTTTGCCTTAAATAAACTAAACTCCTCAATCCTAATGTTTAACAATGACATTGGATTGTCTTCAAATAGCCATGGTTGGTGCAGTTACCAAATTGCGCACTCCAACGTTTGACCAGCATTTTGTCAACTGATTTATCCTGCAATTGATCGCCAGATCCATCACTCTCCCCCTTCTATTACCATACTCTTCTGTCAAGTCACATAATGTCTTCTGAATCCACTACTGCATCTTCAGAGAAGTCAAGCCAGGCTAAGGTGGCTGCAGACAGCTTGTTGAAACCCGAAGCAAACGTGTCTACAAGCCAAGATACTTTGACGTACCAGCGCACGCGAGCTGGTCCATCGATTGGCGAACTTAACGCTTCCAGAAACCAATGAATGGTAAAGTCTTTGATGGAGACCTGTGAGTCAATGGATATCAGTGAGTCAGAGAAGTTGGAATTGTGAAAAATGATGGAAGGTCTGGATGGTGGTTTTTCGATTAGATCCTTTGGAGGATAGTGATAGAAGTCTCGAAAGTCAATTCGCTTTGGACGGTGCTTGAAAGAGGCCTGACCGAAGTTGAAGTAAACTTGCTGGTGAGGGGACAGACTGACACATGCGTGGTAGGGCAGAGAGGAGAAGTAAGGTATTCTGTTGATAAGAATTGGTTGACCGTTCAGGGAAAAGCTAAATTGTCGATTGGCGTGATCGAGTAGACAACCAATCACATCACCTGCTTTCCATCGAGGAATGCCTTCAAGTGTCTGTTGTTGGTTTTCATGTCGAAACCATCAATTAAATCCATCTAATCCAAGAGAGAATTCATCACTGCCAACCTCTTTCCGGTACAACTCGGTCCTTTTGGTGGCCCAGCCAATGGTCATCGGTCCAGATGTGAGCAGCACCGCCTCGAAGTAGAAAATGTGTGCACTGATTTGGCACACAGACCGAACACTTTGCCATTCCCAATCACTGCGTGCAGACAGGCGACAGGGCGAGAGTGAGAGGTGGTGGGAATGGTCAGACTGGTCAAGGGTAGCGAGTGAATTAGAAATGGAAGAAGTTGGTTCAGTGGAAAGCAAATTGTGGGAACAATGATAAAGTTGGTGGTGCATTCGATGATCGTGTTCAGAGTTGAGCAATTTTACAACGTCCTCGTATTTCTAGTTGTCTTTAATTTCGTTTCTCCAGCCGTCCACCATTTTCACAATCTTCTCACAAGCCTCGATCTCACTCTTTTCATTATCACTCATCTCCAAGTTGATTGTTGTACGAGGGAAAGATTTGGTAAGCTAAATTTATTTTTAATCTAAAAAGTATACTGAATATAAGTGAAACACATGGGTAGCACTTTAATTTTAAAAAGAACCAATCAATATAGCTGAAATGAAATCTACTGAAATCTACTCAATAGGCATAATATGATTTGAAACTGAATTTTCTATATTTTTTTTATTGAAAAAAATATATAATCGGTATCACAATTTCATATTCAATAGATTTTTTATTAAGGAATATTGAACAGGTAAATAATTTTTACTTGAGTGTTGTTTGCTTTCAAAACATTTAATTTTAAAATTCAAATTTCATGCATCGTTCCTCTTATATGTATGCAAGTCATTGTGTTGATTGAGATGAATTACAGTGAAAAAAATTAAAAATTGCTGTCTTAATCTATTCGAAAAAAACAATCACATATGTAAGTTAAATAATCGTAAATGAGGTATCATAAAAATTTGTCACACAGGTTGACAATTAAAAGATTTTGTTTGAACATTTTCAAATTACATTTGAAGAGGATCACTCCCAAATGTGAATAAGTGTAATAACCGATTGCCACACGATTGAAACAAAACTAAAAATCATTGAAACTAAAAATGTTGGATTAAAAAATTCGGTAAAAACAAACATGATTTACAACCAACGATTTTGCTATTACAAACAACTGTACTTGGCAATTTTAAAAATATGCCTGTAATAAAACAGAAATATTTTCATTTATTTTAATTAAAAATTGTAAATGTTTTGAAAAATAAATAACACACAAAAAACACATCCCCCAATCAGGTTTACCACATAAAAAATGACAAATGTTGGTCTTGAATAGAACCGAAGCCTAAGTTGATCGCTTATCGTGTGATTTTTGCATTTTGAGAAATCAAATACCTGGTTGATACTAAACTTATTAACAAATATCCATTTTGCGTATGTGAGTTAATTCAATTTATTTGTTAAAAATAAAATATAAAACTAATAGTAAGAGCAGCCATAAAGAATAATGACAATACTCATATAAATATCCATAACAAATTGAAGAACAAAGAAAACAATGAAATTAATTAAGGGACTAAAGAAAACAGAGTTGATTAATTTAAAGTTGTAACCAATCAAATTTTACCTCACTTTTGAACCAACCAATCAGAATGGGAAACACATTCTAACGCACATGACCAGCCAATCGGATACAATCTCACCTTTAAGTCGATCAATTAATATCGATCTTACTGACTGAATCGAATAGAGTATTCCACTCAGTGCTTGAAGACAATCCAATCCACAAATTGGTTTCAATCGTCTTAATTTATTTCTCACCAACATAAAGAACTCGAACTCAATGAAACCGATCAAATAGAAACCGTTTTTATTAAAATTTAAATTAATATACAGGATTCAATTTGCTTGTGACAATCACATTCAGAGCACTTGCATCCATTGACAGTCCTCAGTGATGGCTTCCATAAAAGTACGGAACTGTCTAGTAGCCTCTCTCAAATTGATTGGAATTCGTACCAACACGGGAGCATTGAGACTGTTGGCACGTACACTCATAAATCCAATAGATAGATCGAGTCCATTTGGTTTGGGATACGAGTCCAGGAATCGTAGAGTGCGCAGCTGCTTCAGCATGCCCAACATCTCCAGTAGCTCTTCATCGTAAAGAGTGTCGTAAACGAGGTTATTTCGTGCTTGAATGTTCAGTTCGACCAGTTTGGGAAAGACTCGAACAATGTTGCGCAGAACAACTTGATTGATCTTTGGAAGTGATCGAAGAGTGAGACTTCGAATGCCTTTTGCTTTTGAGTCGGCCGAACTGTCATCATCGATCAGTCGCTTCAGTCCACCAATCTGTCGGTAGCACAGTCGTTGATTGCGTTCAGTTGGGAAATCATCACAATTCGCATAAAGACTGTAATCGAGGACTAGTGTCTCCAACTTGGGATACATTTTATGGCTTAGTTGAAGGTGAAGAATGTTGTCTTCTACACGCACCACACGTGGCAGCTTGATGATTAGCTTGGTGAGAGTGTCACGGAAGACGCCACCGAAGAGGTCGAGGAAGAAACGATAGTCGGGCATGTGATCCCAATCGAGCATCGGAACGGTGGGCTGGACTGAAATTTTCAGCGCCTGAAAAGTTAAATCAAAGATTAGATACAACTTTAAAGATTTCACAAATGCACCTACCTCAACATTACACATAATGGCTCTGGCCTCTTGTCTCAGTGTGTCTTGAATAATCTTTCCATAATTCTGAATATCATCTCGCTCGTCCACCTTCACTTCGTAGTAAATTTCAATCGCAAGTTTACGCAGCTTGGTCATGTATGCGAGCAACTTGAACACATAGTCCAAATGATGTACGGGAAAGTTGAGTTTCAGTGAGAGTGACTCAATCTGATGCCACTGAACTGAGGGCACAAAGTGACGGCAGAAGAGCTCCGAGGCTTGATTGCTTTGAAGATAGACTGAGAGAGTCTTCATACGGGAAAAGACTCGAAAGCTCTCATCGTCGGTTTTGAGTGCTGCAAGATGCAGACAGTCGAGCTTGAGTGCAGACAGTTGTGGACCAAATCGGTTGAGAGTGTCCACCAAGGCTTCAATGTCAGAAGGCTGGCTAATGTTGTAAATGTTGCCATAGATGGTCAACGAGCGAAACTTGGGACCCATTAGGCTGCGACAAGTTGAGGGGTTTGTACCGAGATAGTACAGAAAGAGCAATGGATTCTGGTTGTTGACCACACAGACGGTGCGAAGTTGCTGCTGGTTGGGCAACATCACGGACCACACTTCAGCGCCCGGCAGAACAAGCTTTTGCATCTTTGGACCCTCAGTCAAAGCCTTCTTGTAGAGATCATCAATCTCTGGATTGAGGAGAAGCATCTTGTTCGCTTCAACCATGTCCAACACGCCATTTGAGGATATAGTCTGGTAAAGCTCCTCCTTCAGTGCCAAACTCGAACGATAGATACGCTCAAACGAGTCCAACTCGTAGGGATAGTATGTGAGGGCATCGGCGAAATTATCCTCCTTGCTGGACATGATAAGCTTTGTTTCATCATCTTCGATGTAAGACACATTTTTGACGAAGCTTTTATTCTTTTCTCGTTTGGTCGACTTCGGGTAATCGTCCAAAAGATCATCGGTTGTAGAATAAGCCATAGCAGAAGGAGCGGTTGGATTTGGGCCAGTGGGCGCCATATCTGGTGGGACAGGTGCAATAAAAGCAGAGTAAGTAAGAAGGTTAGGTTTAGTTGGAGCCTTACCAGGATGGGGAGAAGTGTTCACGGTAGAAGGTGCTAAACCATTGAAGGACTGGCCTCTAGAAGGAGCAGGACCAGTGGTGGCGCCAGGAGTAGTACTTGGGGCTTCGTTGGGTTGCACTTTGTCGGATTCTGGCGGTGGTGGCTTACTGTGGGAATCAGACATACTCGTAGAGGGACGTGTTCAGACTTGAGTCGGACAAGATGAGATGACGTTCGAAGCACTCAACACTAATAAAACCATTGAACAAGGCAGAGAGTAGTGTATGATGTAATGTGACCAAACTTAGAACATTGTTGGGTAGAACGAACGGGAGCGAACGTGTCCATTCAAATCGAAAACCGAATGATAAGTCATTTCAAATGACGTATTTGACTTATTTGGAACTTGCGCGTTTATCAATTTAGAGCAAAAGAGAGCGAAAGGGTTAAGCCAAATTCGCAACACGACTAATCATCACAAAACAAACACAAATCAATCACAAATCAATTAGACCTCTAACGGGTTAACTTTAGCATTTTGTTCTGTTGATCTCGTTTGTTTTACACGTGACCCTAATTACACAACACAAAATTTCTAATTACACCAAAATACAAACAAACAAACAACACGAAATCAAAAGTGAACAAATACAGTGATAGAGTGATTTGTACTAACGTAAGGAAAGTTCGAGTAAAATAGAATTCGACTTGGGTGACTTGCAGATTTGTTTTGTTTTCTCATTGATGACAGCCTTCTATCTTGAACACTGGCGCAATCTAGTGAGTTTCCGTGTAACTATGACGGAAAAGTAAATACAAAAATTCGGAAAAATAGATGAAATTTGAAATGTAAATAGACAAAGAATTATAACATGACAAAGACCCCTCAAAATCAAGGAACATAATTTTGTAATTCTTCTTCTGAAATAAGATTTTTGTATCACTTGGCAAATCACAATTGTAACTATTTGAAATTCCGTGTTTTATTCGAGTAATGTCTCAAACTATGCATCAATTTAATTCATGCAACTATTTGAAATTCCGTGTTTTATGCGAGTACGATCTTAAAACGACCACAATAGTAGCAATTAATTTTGTTCGCTGATTGACATTTCCTTCTTTTTCAATTGAGTAATATATTTCTTACTTACTTTTCCAACTCTTAATGATTAATTTAATTTATAATTGTTCAAACATTGTAAATGTTTCTATAATTAGAGGAGCGAACTGACGAACGAACACCCGAGCGGAGCGAGGGTGTGAGAGAGATAGTGAGTGACGATTCTACCCCAAAAATTTGGGTGAATGGCATTTCTTGTGCTATCGACTCATCGAAAACGACTGCATGGATCGGTCTGAAAATTTAACACAATGTTCTGGTGGGGGTGTAGATGTGCTGTATAGTTTTGAGGCCATATAGGTCAAAGGCCAAAGGTACAGCGGAAATACAAATTTTGTATAGAAATGTGTAGGGACCGAGTGTCAACAGTGGCTATGTGACACAGACAAGCACACACGCCGAGCAGCGCGCCCGCTGTGCGCAAAGAGGATGCGCAGTGACAAACACACCCACACAGGAGTGCTGTGATTCACACAGTAGGTGTGATTGTGTTTACCTTGAACCATATTACATACTGTTGACTATCTGTTCAAAACATGTAACAAATATCAAGACATGTTGCAACTTGCAAGTCTGTGTGATATATTAAATCGAGACAAAACAATTCGAGTTTTCTTCCTCCGCCATCTAATGCACTTTCAAGCAAAGTACATCTTCTAATCTACCCAATTTTTGGTGCATAACTCGAGTTTTGATCAAAATAATCTGAAACATAATCAACAACAAATTGCTTTAAAAATGTTTACTGGGAAAATGTTTTGAGGAATTATTCGAGTAGTGTCACAACAAAATTGTCAAATACGGGTGAATATTGTTTACATCTGTACTTTATGGAGAATAGAAATTAAATTATGTAGCATAAAACTTGTGAAAAGAATTGATTTTGCCGATTGTGATGATTGACATGTTTGCCTACAAGTACAGCTTTTGAATGACCTTTGTCATGTTGTCATGTCATATTTAGTATTTTTTATAGATAAATTTTTGATAATTTAATTGTGGCCGATTGTGAGTATAGCTACAGCTCATGAGGTGGAATACTAAAAAAAGAATGTGATTTTTGTTTTATGTTAATGATAATGTTTATAATACTCTAATTCTGATGTCCAGAACTTTCTATAAAGTTCTTTTAGAGGATTTTGAACTTCACGACTAAACGTACAAACAACTGTACTTGGCAATTTTAAAAATATGCCTGTAATAAAACAGAAATATTTTCATTTATTTTAATTAAAAATTGTAAATGTTTTGAAAAATAAATAACACACAAAAAACACATCCCCCAATCAGGTTTTACCACATAAAAAATGACAAATGTTGGTCTTGAATAGAACCGAAGCCTAAGTTGATCGCTTATCGTGTGATTTTTGCATTTTGAGAAATCAAATACCTGGTTGATACTAAACTTATTAACAAATATCCATTTTGCGTATGTGAGTTAATTCAATTTAGTTGTTAAAAATAAAATATAAAACTAATAGTAAGAGCAGCCATAAAGAATAATGACAATACTCATATAAATATCCATAACAAATTGAAGAACAAAGAAAACAATGAAATTAATTAAGGGACTAAAGAAAACAGAGTTGATTAATTTAAAGTTGTAACCAATCAAACTTTACCTCACTTTTGAACCAACCAATCAGAATGGGAAACACATTCTAACGCACATGACCAGCCAATCGGATACGATCTCACCTTTAAGTCGATCAATTAATATCGATCTTACAGACTGAATCGAATAGAGTATTCCACTCAGTGCTTGAAGACAATTCAATCCACAAATTGGTTTCAATCGTCTTAATTTATTTCTCACCAACATAAAGAACTCGTACTCAATGAAACCGATCAAATAGAAATCGTTTTTATTAAAATTTAAATTAATATACAGGATTCAATTTGCTTGTGACAATCACATTCAGAGCACTTGAATCCATTGGCAGTCCTCGCTGATGGCGTCCATAAAACGACGGAACTGTCGAGTAGCCTTTTTCAAATCGATTGGAATTCGTACCAACACGGGAGCATTGAGACTGTTTGCACGTACACTCATGAATCCAATGGATAGATCGAGTCCATTTGGTTTGGGATACGAGTCCAAGAATCGTAGAGTGCGCAGCTGCTTCAGCAAGCCCAACATCTCCAGTAGCTCTTCATCATAAAGAGTATCGTAAACGAGGTTATTTCGTGCTTGAATGTTCAGTTCGACCAGTTTGGGAAAGACTCGAACAATGTTGCGCAGAACGACTTGATTGATCTTTGGAAGTGATCGAAGAGTGAGACTTCGAATGCCTTTTGCTTTTGAGTCGGCCGAACTGTCATCATCGATCAGTCGCTTGAGTCCACCAATCTGTCGATAGCACAGTCGTTGATTGCGTTCAGTTGGGAAATCATCACAATTCGCATAAAGACTGTAATCGAGGACTAGTGTCTCCAACTTGGGATACATTTCGCGGCTTAGTTGAAGGTGAAGAATGTTGTCTTCTACACGCACCACACGTGGCAACTTGATGATCAGTTTGGTGAGAGTGTCACCGAAGGCGCCACCGTAGAGGTCGAGGAAGAAACGATAGTCGGGCATGTGTTCCCAATCGAGCATCGGAACGGTGGGTTGTACTGAAATTTTCAGCACCTGAAAAAATAAATCAAAGATTAGACACAACTTTAATAGTTTTACAAATGCACTTACCTCAACTTTACACTTGATGACTTTAGCCTCTTGTCTCAGTGTGTCTTGAATAATCTTTCCATAATTCTGAATACCATCTCGCTCGTCCACCTTCACTTTGTAGTAAATTTCAATCGCAAGTTTACGCAGCTTGGTCATGTATGCGAGCAACTTGAACACATAGTCCAAATGATGTACGGGAAAGTTGAGTTTCAGTGAGAGTGACTCAATCTGATGCCACTGAACTGAGGGCACAAAGTGACGGCAGAAGAGCTCCGATGCTTGATTGCTTTGAAGATAGACTGAGAGAGTCTTCATACGGGAAAAGACTCGAAAAGTCTCATCGTCGGTTTTGAGTGCTGCAAGATGCAGACAGTCGAGCTTGAGTGCGGACAGTTGCGGACCAAATCGGTTGAGAGTGTCCACAAAGGCTTCAATGTCAGAAGGCTGGCTAATGTTGTAAATGTTGCCATAGATGGTCAACGAGCGAAACTTGGGTCCCAGTAGGCTGCGACAAGTTGAGGGGTTTGTACCCAGATAGTACAGAAAGAGCAAAGGATTCTGGTTATTGACCACACAGACGGTGCGAAGTTGCAGCTGGTTGGGCAACATCACGGACCACACTTCAGCGCCCGGTAGAATAAGCTTTTGCATCTTTGGACCCTCAGTCAGAGCCTTTTTGTAGAGATCGTCAATCTCGGGAGCGAGAAGTAGCATCTTGTTCGCTTCAACCAAATCCAGAACGCCATTTGAATTTATAGTCACGAAAAGCTTCTCCTGCAGGCATAAACCCGAACCTGGATAGATGCGGTCAAACGAGTCTGGCTCGTAGACATAGTAGGCGAGGGCATCGGCGAACTTTTCCCGATAAAGTGCACTTTCATAGAGGAGTTCATAGTTCGGACTGTGCTCGGTTAGTGATTCAAATACTAAAGGGAAAGGGAAACAGAGTTAGTACAGAGACACAAAGAAAAGACACAATATCACTTACGTTCGTAGTAATACTTTGGTGGGGGAGGTGGTGGAGTTGCTGCCATCGTTCACACGTGTGCACACAAATAGAATACCAACAGAAATGACACTCAAAATCGCAAAAGCAACTATATGACGTTGACGTTTGTTCGAATGTCATAGTAAAACTCGAATATTAAAACGATACGACATCATTTCGATATAGAACAAAGTGCCAAGTCTAGACTGTAGATGCCAAAGTTCCAAAGTTCCAAGGTTTAGTCATACTTTTAAATTTGAGATTTTAGATCTCAAAAAACAAATTTACGTATTAAAAAGTATAAAAAAGAAATCTAGTTCAAATAAGGTTTTCATAAAATAAATAAAAAAACAAAATTAGTAATTTCAAAATTAATCCAAAAATATTCATTAAGCTACATTTGTCTCACCGTACTCTCAGGCAACTTGAATCCATTTGTCATACTCATTGTACTACTAAATTTCTAACCGTTAATTTAAAGTGACATAGAAAAGAAGAAACGCTTAAAAAGTATGGTATATTTCAAATTTTTATTTTAATTAAAATAAATTGTAATTTCAAAAATTGAAAAATTGGTAATATACCATTTAAATGGATGATTGGTCTTATTGAATTTATGAATAAAATAAATTTTGAATACTACAAACATAATTAATTATCAAATGTCAACGGATAATCAGTTGGAATAAAGCTTTTTAGTTTTGTTTAGTGCTTAAATTAAAATTAAAAAAATTAGTGATTTGAGAACTTGGAAAATGCATTAATTTTCAATCATCCATTGAAACAATAAAGGCTCACTAAGGCTAGTAAGTTAAAAAACAATAAAATTAAAAACATTTGTTTGTGCAATGCGAGAGAATGGCATTGATAAAATAATTAGGGTAACCTTTTATAAACTAAACACGAAGCAGACAAAAAAAAGGTTACAATAAAGTTTTAAAAAAACACAATACATAAATGCACTGTATCAAAACATAATAAACATCTGATTGTTTAATTGATTGCCAATCAATGAATACAAAATATACTAAGCATTACTTACTTTAGTAAAAATAACAACAAAATGGAATGTTGCAATAATATTTTTTTGTTGCAAACAGTTTTAACTCATTTGTCAGTACCAACCTGTATATTTTAAATGAATATTATTAAACAAACTTGAGAGGGATAAGTAAAAGAATGTCGAAAATTGAGAAATTAAAAATAAATAAACACAAGATATATTATAAAGAAAATATAAAATTTATTTAAATAAGTATTGGGAACATATTGAGTTGGTCGGTAACAGGACGCAATTCACGCAACTCAGCGTTGCACTTAAACTCAACATGCACGCCGTTCTCTCCTTCGCTGTAGACCCACAGATTGAAGTGGATATGGCGATGAAATGCCAAATCGAAATAAAGGATTGCAGCTTGAATTTGCATTGCAAGGCGTTCGTACACGACTATGTGCACTGTCTCAAGTCGTGGCATATTATAAGATCTCTGCATATCTAATGGCCATCGTGTTAGAGCAGGCCATGCGCTAGCAAGAACCATCTTGTGGTGCTTTGAATCGTACAGTGGTCCACCAGCGATTCTATAGTTGCCGCTGTTAGTTAAAAGCGTTTATTCGGGATAAAAGAGAGTAACAAAAAGTCCGTAAAAGGAATAAGAAGGAATTCAGGTATGCTGACCACAGCAGACAGTACCACCAAGTAAGATCAAGTTGATCAATGAGGGAAGGCCACCAAAGGTTAGAAGATACACAATCTGCAAAGGAAGAGGTGCATTAGCACAAATCACTAGAGACAACCGATCAGTAGCACATACGAGGCATACGATGATAGATCACTTCAGCACACGTGCTTATAAAGGCAGAACAGAGTGGCTATGTCGACACTGGACGACTGGGTGAACGGTGACTTCACTCTGAGTGGGCATGAACATGACAAGTGGTCATGAAGAGGGAGCCACTTCTCAACAGCCGCCAACATTAGGTCTTGGTGCCTCAATTTGGTTGACTACGTGGCGCATAAAGTCGGCTGCTTGTGGGCCAACAACCAAAACGATGGACTTCATTCTGTCAAAATAATGGCTTCTGACCAGCCTGTCCCATCGTAAGCACGTTCGAGATGCTCTGATCATCTCGTTCAGCGTCATGTGATCAAACACTTCAAAAAGTACATCATAGAACAACATGCGGTTTATGAGGGCCATGTTGTTGAGGTAGCGTGGTGAAAAGGCTGAACTGAAGGAGCAGTAAAGGCAGGAGTGCAGATGACAATTGTCCAGATGGGCCATCGGTCAATCTATTAATACACTGTTGCGATGCATTGTTGTGCATTAGAGGCTGCATTAATTGATTGTAATATTTGTATAATTTAATTTAAAGACTTCGTCAGTACATTATTGAGATATGTTTCTCGCAGTCAGGATTCAAATAAATTGTGTTAAAATTGAGTTAACTTGCGCACAAACAATAATTAGTTTAAGAGAATATTTACAAATATATATACGTATATGACAAATTTTGTAATAGGAAAGTTTATCTGGGATATCTTACCCAAAACACAATCTAAATAAAATTTTTCTTGCTCTTCCAGTTATACAAACGGCCAAGTATAGAAGAAACTGCAATATTGGGATGTTTACCATTAAAAAAGGAATTTTCGGTTGACGATTTAATTATTAAATGAATAGCCACTATGAATGACGAACTCAAACATTTAAAAATCTAATGAAAAGTTATTTAATTACCATAATAAAAATTGTGGTCCAGCTCCTGAAGTGTGTCCAACTTGGAATAACGCTTGGAAAATAATGAGGAAATTTACAAATAAGTCAGGAAAAATTATTCTTTTTAATCTAATAGATGGGGATTAACCAATTTTATACTTTAAAAATATATCATAAAAATATTTGGAATTAAAAAAATAGAGAAATAGTTTAGTTTAAATTAAATAAAGGAATCTTTTGAACATAGCAAATAAAAACATAATTAAAACCATTTAATAACTAAAGGAGTCGAAATAAAATTTTACTTTTAGCATTTCAATTCAAAACGAATTCATAAAACAAGTTTGAGTTGTATTCAAACAAATAATTAAAAATTAAAGTCATTTCATATATGATTTCAGTCATTTAGTATACGAAGCAAAAAAATATAATTAAATTTAAAAAACATGTTTTATGAGGTAATAAGCAACATTTTAAATGACAAAAATAAACTTTTTAAAATATTTTGAACCATTTCAAAAGAATACTCTTGAGAAAACTCTTGCAATAAAGTCAAACGAAGTTCGATTGGACGATTTAAAATAAGTTAAATTTCGTTCATTTTGTTCTGTTTAGTCTTTTCACTTTCACGTTCACTTTACCCTCGCAAGTGTTCCTTCCTGTTCTCCTTCCTCATGATGGGCTTTGAAGCTCCGAGTGCAGATCAAGTGAAGAAGGTCATTCGAATCTGTTTTGCTGTGGCCCTACTGGTGGCCTTCGTGTGCTACTTGGTGGAGTTTGTGCGTGATCAAAGTTGTCGAGGCGGTGACGATGAGGACGACCACAAGCGCGACTGTCACTGGCATCATGGTCATGTTGGCTTCATCTTTCTGTTCGTCTTCATTGTGCTGTTCATTCTGGTGGGTGGGTACGCCTGTTGGACCGAGAACTGGCGACTGGTGGCACTCTTTGTGGTCTGCTTTGTGGTACGCTGATGTGATGAGATGGTGCTCCAGGCCAAAAGAAAACCATACCGCTCTACCGGTGACGGTGTACTCTTCTTTTGCGAGCCACTCTTACACTCTGCCCTTCAAGCTGTAGTTTAGCTCCCATATTATATATTTGACCCCACCTACAATAACAAGAAAGTACTATTATGTTCAGAACATCTTTGGCTGACCCCAGAACTCCGGCATTGCCACCAGTCATTGCCGTGGCGATGGTACATGCATTTAAAGGGCTGGGCCGACAGAAGGTATTTTCTTTGGTGATTTCCTTTCCAAACCTACAGCACGAGCGAGAATTTGGAACTTAAAAAATATTTTGAGAGCAAAAACAAAACTCAAAAACGCTGAACTTCTCAGCTCGACCGAGCAAAAACAATCCAGGACATAGTACTACCAAAGCGTGACCATGAAACAGGCTACAAAACCAGGAGCTGCTTTGAGTATGATTTTTAAAGTACGGAGACAGACTCCCTTTCAACAAACTCTTCAGTAGCCCACACAAACATCGATTAGCTGTTGCTGCTCTCTGGCTCTGCCCGATATGTGCGAGGAGAACTTTGTGCCCTGGCTATATAAACTCAGATACGACAACAAAAAGCGACCTGGCGAGAAAGCTTTCCAAGGCCTCCTTGGCTGTATCAATTGCCCAGTTTTCCCAGCTCATTTGGGACAGGCAGAATGGCACCCCGAAAAATTGCCCCAAAGCTACATCGACTGTTCTCCCTGAGCACTCTACTTTACCCAGCTGGGATAAAAACAACTTCTTGGGCCCGAAACCGCATTTGAACCAGCTGAAGGTCAGATAACTGTCCACCAGAAAACAAAAACATGAAAAGAATGACAGAATAATGAGACAAACTTCCACAACACCTGTGGTCCACTCAAAGAAAATTTATTTAAAGGTAAGAAAGTTTTTTTAAACAAAATTTTAACATATTGGATTAACATGATCATTCAAAAATGTTTTCGCATATTAAATTTAAAAGTTATTATATAAATTAATGTAACTTTAAAATTCCTAGGTTTGCAATGTGATCAGAAAATGCAACATGTGCAATATGTTCCATTCATATAGTTTTGGGCGCTCAACAAAGAAGTAAAACATTTTTTTGGTAAGTGTTAAACTCGTTGAGTTTGATTAGTCGGATTCGATAAATTTCAATGAAGCATAATATAGAAGACAGTTTAGTCAGTCAGTCAGTCAGAGTATTCGTATATCATAAGTCGCTGTTGTCATGTTGATTCATAAAAAACGTACATGAGAAATCATTAAAACATTTTTCCCATTCATTTTGAGTATATGACAATTTCCAATTAAATTCTAAATCTAACATAAATAGTTAAAAGCCATAAACAGGCTTTTTGATTTGAGGGCACACAGACACAATTATTCATTTTTCTATAAAGTAATAAAGTTATAGCACGTATGTTTATAATTATTAAAAAATTATGAAATTGAACTTTAGAACAAATATTTTATAGACCTTTTTGTCAACTCGGAAGGAGTAATGACCCAAATAAACCAAGTGCCATTGAATGTAAATGATTTTTGAGTGCCATTTTACTTGTCGGATGTTTGTTAATATTGAATTTTAAGGATTTATAAAATATGACTTTACTAAAATTGAATTTCAATTTTATTAGTATTAATAATATTGTCAAAATTAAATTTTTAAAAAATAAATTTGCAAGTTGGATGTTTAATTCTCTGTTGGTGGTTAGTTAGTTAGTTCAAAATTGGTAGATAATTAGTTACAAATTGGTGGGTAGATAGAATCCAATTGGTGAGTAGTTAGTTCCAAATTAGTGGGTAGATAGAATCCAATTGGTGGGTAGTTACTTCCAATTGATGGATAATTAGTCCCAAATTAGTGGGTAGTTAATTCCCATTCATGAGCTAGTCCCAACTTAGTGGGTAGATAGTTCCAAATTCATAAGTTAGCTAAAGAACATCAGAGTTTAAAGTTGTTATTTATCGGAAAACATACAAAATATTGTTATCGGTAGATATACAATAAATATATGTAAGATTACAAGCTTTATCGGACAAGTAACCAATCGGACAAATAATTAGTTTTTATTCGGTCTTTTTACAACTTTTATCGGGCGATTAATTATAAGCCATTTTAGTTTGCGAAAAAAATGCTAACACAGCTGAAGGTGTGCCTGAATAAGTCAAAAGTAAACCAATTGAGATTGGAAAGTCATACGACATTGGCAATATGTCATCGTTGGTGATCTTGGGTCAATGCAATTGGTAAAATTGAGTAACATTAAACCACAATTAAAAATTTAAATAAACAAATTAATTAGAATGCGAGAAACCTTTTAATGGCCTCAAGAATTGTTGAACAAAGGAAACAACTTTGCTTGTAAAATAATTTTGAAAATATCAATTACGACATTGGGTTGTCTTGTTTATAAATTTAGTTAATTTGATAGATCAGTTTGGGAGAGAAAACAATAGAATTTGACTAACCATTGTGTAAGAAAACGCTCGATTTAAAATATAATAAAATACTTTGAATAATCTTACAAGAAATTTTATAAGTTCAAATTATTTAATAAAATTCAAAATAGAATTCAAAAATAGTTTAGTTAAAAGTCCATTTATAGATATTAAACCACCAAGGTAACTAAAAGGTAGAGGTAGACACACAGTCTAGAAGAGACCCAACACGCATGCGCAGCACTTGGAATATGAAAGTGGGCGTTGTCCGTCAATAGACCCTAAAGACAAGTCCAAATACACGATGAATGGGTTGCCGGACACAGTAATCAATATTTTCAGTTTTGACTGAATTCATGAATGCAGATACAAGACACAAATTCTGAATGCCTGTAACAAAAACCTGCAAAAAATCGGTTCTAGGCATTCTTTTTCTCGAGTTATGCCACCTCAAACAAAATGCAACTCATTTCTGTGTATAATATGCATTGTTTACAAGTTTCGATCTAAGATTAGATAAGTTTTATTAATAAATTTCAATATATTTAAGAATTCATTTAAATGAAATTTTTAAGAAGCACACATTATACGTACGATTGTCAATTAGGAATAGTTTAGTTGAATTTTAAATTTATTTAAATAAAAATTGGCCGATCAGATATTTTAGTTGATTCTTATCTTAGTTGTAGCCTGAAAAGTATAAAAGGCACCGACCGAGTTGGTGTTGGTTGCCATTCGGTGTTTGCGCTTGCTGGTGGCAAGTCGCACCCCATTGTAGTCATAGCTGGCTATGGATAGTCATTTGTTGGCTACGTGTCCATAGCTTGTCTATTGACTACCGGTAGTACTGAATGGATCGTTCTCCTACTACCAAACCTGCCTGATAAATCATACGTGTATGATCTCAGGCGATTGGTTATTTAAGTGTTTTCTTTATTCATAACGTCACCCGAGATCTCAAGATCTCAATAACTGGTTACAACCGTCTGACCCATATTGGGTTGACGTCTCTTTTCTAGGATCGAACACCGTGAATCAAGATTTTTCTTGTGTTTGCCTTGTTTGATCCTATTTTTCCATTATAAGTCATTTTTTCTATGAATGACTCTTTTATTTTATTAATTTTTGTTTTAAATTTTTTATTTTATTTTTTTTATTAAATTTTAATTATTATTTTACATTAAATAAAGACACATTAAATCAGACTCAAGTTCTAATTTAAAAGGTTAAATTGTCTAACCCACCTATGTGGGTTGACCTCTTCAAGGGTCGAACACCGTGGATCAAGGATTTCTTTGATTTCGTCTTAACAAAACGAAAAACGAGAATATTCTTGTACTTGCCGTGTTTGACCCTATTTCTCCATTTTAAGTCATTTTTCTCATGAATGACTTTTATTTTATTAAAATATTTTATTTTATTAAATGATTTTTTATGTTTAAACATTTTATATAATTAATTTGGATACTGCCTTGAATAGTCATATATTTAGGTTTCAATCAATTCTTCTCATGACTTTCATGAGGTTTACATTCTTTTATTTTAAATTGTTTTTAAATTAAATTAGAGATTTTTATTATATATAAGTTTTATAATTTCACAATAAACAGACGTAAGGACTTTTATTTACAGGTTACAGGTTACATGTAGATACTATAACATGTTTTACAGACTCATCTGATGGACAGTGAAGAGTGTTGTAACTTTTCGTTTGATCTAGTTACAAAGTATAATCTGCCAAGTATTGTCAAGAAGGTTCGCACCGTGACGGGAAGTGGTACGGTTGGCTTTGTGGGCTTTTCAAATGGTATGTTATATTAGGCTGGGCTCCAGTGATGTACATGATTCGAATCGAATCGCCCTTGCAGTACACGATCTGACAATCTTCCAGATTCTTGTTTGCGCATGCGTGGTAAGTTATTTTGTTGGATAAATGAGAAATAATGTATTACTGTCGCCTTACTTTCCCATTTAAACTGTCCATATTGTTGCATTTTTATTTAACTTATTTGTTTACAAAGTTATCACTAAAGGTTAAAGGTTAAAACTTTTATTTTAAATAATTGTATTAATAAATGTTGTTACTTTTTAGTTGCTTCAATAATAAGATTTACATTTAAATAAATTTATTTTTTAATGTTTTCTTTTCAGGCTTAGAGAATTTTTATTTATTAAATTGAATTTACATTATTTTTTAGCCTTTAGGCGTAAATATTACTTTCCAATTATTGCCATATTATTGTAATGTTTATAGTGCTTTATAAACAGTCTTCTCTTTATTGTGTTTATGAAAATGGTAAAGATTTAAAATTAAAGTCAATCGTTTTACTGCACATTTCCATTATTGTCATTGCAATTATTGGCAGTTAACTTAATCTGTCCGTCTGTTTAATGCATCGTAAGTCTTTAAAAGCGCTCTTTTAGTTCAATTCAGATAAACACTAGTAAGATAGATATGTAAAAAGGTAAATAGACCAATTAAACTTGACTCCGCGAAATGTAATGTCGGTTCACTTTGAAATGTTTGTAATGTGACAGACACAGACAGGTAAAGTAAGAAAGAATTAACCTACTGATTAAATTTTGCTTTGATATTGCGCACTGATGTAATGAATGTTGCGCGAGAAAAAGGTAAAAATGATGATAATATTTTTAATTTTATAACTTGATTGTACAATAAAATGTGAAACTCTTGTTTGCACTGTCATAACACTTTGTTACACTCCAGTTGACTTTGCGTTACAAAGATTTGTGACTCTGATGATAATACCAGACACAACAAATGCAATTTTATTTTTTTTAAAACTCAGATTTTTTATTTTTTATACAATTTATTGAATTTAAAATGTTGATTTACAATTTACTTGATTTTTACTTTAAATCTAAAACAATTTTCATATTTCTACGATTGTACAGGAATATTCACTGGAAGTCCTGGATCTGACAAGAAGCAAGTGAGAGTAATGAACCTTGAACTTGGAATGTCATAACTATTTTTGTATTTATCTGATGATTTTCAGTCTGGTACAAGGTTTTTTTTAACTGTAGCATAGGAGAGACGTTTGAAATGGGTTTCCTCTTTTATGCTTTATTTTTTTAAATTCGTAAATATTGATCTTCAAATGTTATGAAATTCAAATCTTTGTACAATTGTTTTAATGGTAAAGACAAAATAAACTGTAAAATATCATTGCGCACCTGTGACGAATGGATCTATTCTATCAAATGTGTTTATTTTCTATTTTAATTTTCTTTATAAATATCTTTTTCGTGTTGTTTGGTCTATCCAGTTGTTCGAATTGCCATTTTTGCTTGCTGTTTTTTTCTTAAAAGGTTTTACAAAATTACAGAAAAAGGTATCAGATTCACACACATCCAACATTCACAATTACCCTTAAACACAATATTTTCTTATGCAAATGACCCAGTTGTCCTTCATCAGTGATACGCTAAATATCCAGCAAATGACTTTGTTTCGAATGTTATGATCATCTGAAATTCTTTCTCAAATGTGCACAAGTGTTAAACCAAATTAATTTACTAAATTAAAAACTCATTCATTGGGTGTGCCAAGAGGGGTGCCCAGGGGTGCCGCGAACTGACAAAGGGTGCTTCGGGTACCCGGTTGGATACCACTGAGTTTATAGTGCTTTCAATCAGTCTGCTTCTTATTGTGTTTATGAAAATGGTAAAGATTTAAAATTGACTTTAAAAGTGTTTAAAGTCGATTGTGCCGTTTGACTACACATTTTCATTATTGTCATTGCTATTATTATCAATTAACCTAATCTGTCCGTCTGTTTAAAACATTAAAAGTGCTCTTTCAGTTTAATTAAATAAACACCAGTAACATATGACATGTAAAAAGGTAAACAGACCAATAAAACTTGACTCTGCGCTCTAATGTGCGGTTCACTTTGAAATGTTTGTAATGGGACAGACACAGACAGGTAAAGTAAGAAAGAATTAACCTAATAATAATATTTTGCACTATGAAAATGGCAAAAATAATAATTAATTTCGTACAAGTCCCGCAAAACTAACGTTTTGCTCCTGGGACTTGTAATTTTATAACTTTATTGTACAATAAAATGTACAACTCTTGTTTGCACTGTCATGACACTTTGTTGCATTTCACTTGATTTTACGTTGGTAAGACTTGTAACTCTGGAAGATACAACAAATGTGACTTTAAACTATTTTATTTTATTTTTTGACAATTAAAACAATTTAAAATAAGGTTTTTAATTTACAAGATCTTTACTTTAAATCTAAAACAAATTTCATCTCTCTACGCTTGCCCAGGAATATTGATTGATTTTTTACAATTGGAACATGTCACCTCGCCACTATTAACGGCCAATTCGTTCGCATCCATTTTTCTGTGATGTTGTTGGAGAAAGTACTTGAAAGCCGCTACTCCACCAATGAAGAGAGCAATCGATCCAAACCAGGTTGCCACAAAGATGAGTCCCCGCCAGAAGGTGTTCCCAATGCCTGATTTGATTGCTTTGTAAGGTTCTGGTTTGGACGTATTAAAACTACGACTTATAATGTCGGTGCAAAATATAAAAAAAATTTCATGATTTAACAATATCAACAAATAGGTAAAAATGAATATTGCAAACATGTTGAACTTGGTGATTGAATTTTGGAGAAATATTTTTGTATTGGTTTTGTCTTGATTGATTAAAAGGTTAAAAATCATGTTCTGTTTACAACCAAATAATTATTTTAATACAATGCCAAAACAATGTTTGCACATACATTATCACTTTGTTTATATATGATAGAATGGTGATGATAATAAAACCTGTCCGTTGGTTTGTTTGATATGTATTTCATGACATTTTATAATTTTTAGATAATAAAATACAAATAAAGTCCTTGATTTGGAATGAAGCAAGTGAGAGCAATAAACATTGGACTTGGAATTTTTAATTATTTTTGTATTTATCTGATGATTTACAGTCTGGTACAAGGTTTTTATTAGTGTAGCCTATGAGAGACTTTTTAAATGTTTATTTTTTTCCGATTTATGCTCTATTTTTTAAATTCGTAAATATTAAATGAACTTTGAATGTTATGAGATCAAATTTTTGAACAATTGTTTTAATGGTAAACACAAAATAGAACTTCATTCTGTAAAATATCATTGCGCACATGTGACGAATGGTTCTATCTATTCTATCATGGGTGTTTATTTTCTGTTTTAATTTTCTTTATAAATATCTCTTTCATGTTATGTTTGGTTTATCCAGTTGTTCGAATTTCTATTTTTGCTTACTGCTTTTTCTTAAAAGGTTTTACAAAATTACATAAAACTGTATCAGATTCACCTCAAATCCAACATTCACAATTACCTAATTAGCTAAATATACAGCAAATGACTTTGTTTCGAATGTTATGATCATCTGAAATTCTTTCTCAAATGTGCACAAGTGTTGGTCGATTTACTCAAGTGTAAAACTTGTTAATACTCAATAGGTAAAGTAAGAAAGAATTAACCTAATAATAATATTTTGCACTATGAAAATGGAAAAATAATAATTATTAATAATGATAATAGTATTTTTAATTTTATAATTTTATTGTATAATAAAATTCACAACTCTTGTTTGCACTGTCATGACACTTTGTTGCATTCGTCAGGGTGTAGTTGACTTTGCGTTACTAAAACTTGTGACCTTGATGATAATACCAGATAATCACAACAAATGTAACTTTAAATATTTTTATTTTATTTTTTAAAACTCAATTTTTTAATTTTTACAATTAATTGAATATAATAGGAATATTGACCGATTTTTCACAATTGGAACATGTCACCTCGCCACTATTAACCACCAATTCGTTCGAAGCCATTTTTCTGCGATGTTGTTGGAGAAAGTACATGAAAGCCAATGAAGAGAGCAATCGATCCGAACCAGGTTGCCACAAAGATGAGTCCCCGACAGAAAGTGTTCCCAATGCCTGATTCGATTGCTTCGTAAGGTACTGGTTCTAATGTATTGTATTCTATGTATGTCTAGATGTATTAAAAGTACTACTTCTAATGTCGGTGCAGAATATAAAAGATATTTCGTGATTTAAGGCAGGACGCAGCGTCTTTTCAGCCAAAACAGCTGATATGCAAAAATGACGGGATTTGACGAATATTTTCTTACCCACACAGTTTCTTCATTTCTGAACCGATTTTGCTTTTCTATAGCTTAAATTAAAGATAAATGTATGGACTTGAGCGGCATATAGCCGGAATTTTGAATTTGAATTCTATTTTTTCTTAATATGACCAAATGTAAGAAAAAACTAATTTTTTGCATTTGAACCAAACTCAGGATAAAACAATAGTCAAACTCAAAAATCCGGCTATATGCCGCTCAAGTCCATACATTTATCTTTAATTATTGCTATCATAAAGCAAAATCGGTCCAGAAATGAAGAAACTGTGTGGGTTTGAAAATATTCGTCAAATCCCGTCATTTTTGCATAGCAGCTGATTTGGTTGAAAAGGCGCTGCGTCCCGCCTTAACAACATCAACAAACAGGTAAAAATGAATATTGTAAACATGTTGAATTTGGTGATTGAATTTTGGAGAAATATTTTTGTATTGGTTTTGTCTTGATTTATTAAAAGGTTAAAAATCATGTTCTGTTTACAACCAAATAATTATTTTAATACAATGTCAAAACAATGTTTGCACATACATTATCACTTTGTTTATATATGATAGAATGGTGATGATAATAAAACCTGTCCGTTGGTTTGTTTGATATGTATTTCATGACATTTTATAATTTTTAGATAATAAAATACAAATAAAGTCCTTGATTTGGAATGAAGCAAGTGAGAGCATTAAACATTGGACTTGGAATTTTTAATTATTTTTGTATTTATCTGATGATTTACAGTCTGGTACAAGGTTTTTATTAGTGTAGACTAAGAGAGGCTTTTTAAATGTTTATTTTTTCCGATTTATGCTCTATTTTTTTAAATTCGTAAATATTAAATGAACTTCGAATGTTATGAGATCAAATTTTTGAACAATTGTTTTAATGGTAAACACAAAATAGAACTTCATTCTGTAAAATATCATTGCGCACATGTGACGAATGGTTCTATCTATTCTATCATGTCTGTTTATTTTCTGTTTTAATTTTCTTTATAAATATCTCTTTCATGTTATGTTTGGTTTATCTAGTTGTTCGAATTACCATTTTTGCTTACTGCTTTTTCTTAAAAGGTTTTACAAAATTACAGAAAACTGTATCAGATTCACACACATCCAACATTCACAATTACCCTTAGACACAATATTTTCTTATGCAAATGACCCAGTTGTCCTTCATCAGTGACACGCTAAATATCCAGCAAATCACTTTGTTTCGAATGTTATGATAATCTGAAATTCTTTCTCAAATATGCACAAGTGTTGGTCGATTTACTCAAGTGCAAAACTTTTTAATAATCAATGAAGCTTGAAATAGAAAAGTTTTTAATTTTATTGTTAAATTTATTAAATGAATATTTTTATAATCATTGGTATTGTTTTGTCATAGCGAAAGTACGTATATTGTGTCGCTCAATTTTAGTTGTTCTAAAACAGGTATTTTTATTCTAATTACGAACCTTAATTTATGTTTTCTTATTCATAATTCTTAAGTTTATCCCATCTAAATCCGAAGATATAGAAAATATGAGCATTGTTCTAATTACAATGTTTGAATTGTTGTCTCTTTTAGGATGGTAAATTTATATCTAATTTCAAACAAATATTTAGGAGCATTATACCACTTTTCTTATTTGTTGTGTTTGAATCTTTCTACCTTGAGGTTTTCTGGTTTAATCTGATGAATTTCTAAACAATTTTGGTTACATTAGTAAAAATTTTAGTTGCTATTCTTTAAAATTACATATTTAAATTGTTTCAAATATTGTTCAAATATACAACGTTCATCAATCATCAATACATTAAAGTACTGTTGTTGTATGTTTAAGAACGCACAAACTAATCCGATTCAAATTATATTGATTTATAAAATAGAAATATTTTATTATTTAGATTTCTATTGACTTTCTTCGCGTAACAAAAGGTTAAAATGTAATCGTTTCTATTAAAACTTAATTTCAGTGAATAAGGTGATTTGTTGTGCATGGTAATTTAGATGATTACACAAAACTTTAGAATCGATTGTTTTAATAAATGAAATTGAGGATTAACCTTAAGTGTATGTGTAGATGTTGCAATTGGTAATTTATTATTGCTAGTATTGTCAGAAGAGACGGTTTAATTTATAAATTCTACTGAATTTTAAAATCCGATCCAGCATTGTAGATGGTGACTAAATGTAAAGATCATTGACATTGTTTAACCAGTGGTTCAAAAGTTATACCGAAAATAAAGGCCGGCACTCACAGGGTTAATAGAAGCAAAAGTATTGAGCTAGTTGAACTCTTGATTTAAATTTTTAATTAAATTGTTTCGTTTTGAATAAAAAAAATTGAGTTCTAAATTATCAAACAGATTATATATAATTAGTACGTTACAATCGAACAGAAAATTTAATCGGTAAATTTAAATAAAAACTTGAGTCCACCATTTTGTGTTTCATTTTTGTGCATTCGTGATATGAGAATTTATCTATTGCGTCTTGGTTTCTATTTTCCTTTTAATTGAAGAGTTTTTTTTCTGAATATGACAACAGTTTTTATTTTTATATATTTTTAAGAACCAAAGACAATAAATCTCAAAGTTAACGTTGTAAGTTGTCATTCATGAGGTAGTCAACAAATCGCACAGTAGTTTAACTCGACGCTAATTTACTCGTTGTAGTAAGGCTAAGCCAATAAAAGGTAAACTGCATTTATTTTTTTATGGAAATCTTAATACCTCATAATACCTCTCAATAACCCCTCCCGAAATACATTCTCAATTATGTTTGCTCATCTGAACTATCCTCATATTGTTCTGTCCTGAAATGTTTTTTGCTGATTAACTTCCCACATTTATTGACCAACTAATTAAGTTACCGTCATTGTAGCAGTCTTCATTACATAGAAATGTTCAACTCACAGTCCAAACTTAAAGTAAATGTCAGTGAAAGTCTAATTGATTTTGATTGCTAGTTTTGATTTTTCACTTTTTCTTTGGGTTCAACACCGTCACTGTCACCGAAAAATTCGATCGTCTGATAAGTGAGGGTACTTTTCGGCCAGGCCACTGGTTTGATTGGGAGGGACACCAGACCAGGGCTCCCATGGGAGTAACTTCTGTCGATTTACCCACTTGGTCTCTGATTACTTTGATTTTCAAATTAGCCAATAAAAGGTAAACTATTTAATTTTTAAAAATTAATTTTTAATTTAATAATTATTTTTACTTTGATTTTCACACATATAAATCATCACATATATTTATAATTGCAAAAATTGAAATTAATTCAGTTTATATTTAATATGGCTTAATTTAGAAATGTATGAATATGCAAATGAGCTGTAATGATAGTAAAGCTGTTGATTGTAAATTAATGTTTATGTCACACAATTTAAAGCTTCAACATAAACATTCTCCAAATTCTAAATATTTATTACCAGTGTCAGCGTTTCGGTTTTTAAAAGGTAATAAACTAATTAAATAAACTTGTACTTTCGTACTCAAATACACATAAATGTGAGTGCATTAATACAATCAAACAATAATTTTGCTCTTAGTTTTTTGCGTTCCTGATTGATTCGTGTATTGTAGCTTGGTTTTAATTTTTCATAATACTATTTTACAAATATTCCAACAGTTTATTTATAAAATTATATCGATTTCGCACGTATTATTAAATGGTTTTCAAATTTTTTTTAATGGGATCTTTATCTATCATGTCATGCGGATGTTGGCCGATTTACTCAATTGCAGGACAAGATCGAAATAAAGTTCTGGTTTGAAATTTCTTCTTTTCTAATGTGCCAAAAAACAATTCAATTCCATTCAATTCCATCCAATCCAATTCAGTACTTTATCTCTTTCATTCAAATATCAATTCGCTATCTACAGAAAGTCCTATATCTTGAAGCATGTTTAGATTGTATTGTACATTGTACAATGTACAATAAACCTTAAATTTTAGTTTGAACCAAGTTTATTTGAGTGGTTTTCTTAAATGGTTTTACAAAAAAATGTTTTTATTTGCTTCAAATTGTCAATTCATTACTTTGACTATGCAGGATTCTATGATCAATTTTTTGTTTATATGAATTTAACAAGAAACAAACTCTTCAGAAATAAATTGTCTTGATTAAAAAAAATAATTTATTGGTTGTTTTTAATTTTAACCATATTTGGAATATGAATTTGCAAAAATCGAACTCTAAGTAAAAGTAGATAAAACGAACTGTGATGAATGTGAATGTTAGTTTTGCTTGAGTGAACGAGTCGACTTCTTTGTGTTCGAGTGTGAACAAGACCGAGATCCCAAGTTGTGAGCCACAATGACCGACAGCACTGATGGATCAATTCATGAGCAGACTGGGAATGGACCCAGCCCGAATCCCGTCCCTCCGAGAGATGTCACCCCCTCGTTCGTATGTACCCTACCATGCACCAAGCCACCAGTGAAATATCTCGATTGCCTGGATGGCTGTATCAGTGGAATTCATCTCACTCCCGAGGACAATCAAGACCTGCAAACGCTCTATGGCAGAATGGCGGATGCGATTGATGCGATGTTGGCTAAGGATGCTGAGTCATGCGAGCAGGCTGCCCCTGACCCGTGTGTAGTCTGCCTGACTTCAATCGTGCCGAGTTCCACTTCACCAATGATCTACCTCGAGAACTGTGTGCACTACTTCCACTATGAATGTCATCTGAAATGGCAAGAGACACGAACTGGGCCAGTGAATGCCAACTGTCCACACTGTAGAGTGTACTCAAGTCGAGCTCTACTTTGGCCTCAACCGTTTCCAAGTGATGCAGCAAAGAACCAAATCTTCCAACTTCAGAAACGTAATTTTGGTTTCTACCTGGCACCTCAGACCATCCTGATGGTCAATAAGTGTTCGCTTATGAACGAGTCCACTGACTTCGAACTGAAAGCCTGGATCGAAGGCCAAGGGTTCAAGAGTTTTACTTTTCGTAAAAGACGATCACCACGCCAAAAGGCACAATGCACTGCAGGAGAAGCATCTCAGATATTTCCATTCGAACTAATGGAGAAGTGGCCACTATATGACGAAGCGGATCTCGCTTTTGAGATTCGGTCACTTCATCTGGCCGACAATCCGCGAGTTTTCTTCCTGGGTGACATTCTCCCAATAGAAGAGGATCCACAATTCCAAGCCAAATATGGACCCCTACCGCCGCTGAACGAGCTCTCGAAACGCGAGAAAATTTTGCTCCAATTTCGATGTCCTTTTGGTCCGCCAAATGGACCACCAAATCGTGATGACTGTTCTCTTGGATATGGCTGCGAGTTCTGGCATGGCTGGCCCGACAACACTCCCGCCTTCATTGTGGAACGAGTCAAATTTCGTGACTTCCCAAGTTTCTTCTGTATGAAACACTCCAGAAGTGCCATCACCGGACCAAAGTGTATCGAGTGCATTCAAGTGCACTCCCAAGATTTGGTTTACTGTTCCGCTGGCATTCATCCCTCCACCCAGGATCTAAAGGACATGGATGGACTCGCCCACAAGATGGCCAAGCAGATTATGGCGCCAGTGATCGTACCCGAACCTCTCGTCTGTGCCTACTGTCACAAGACTGCTGAGCCCAATTCTGCGTGGATTCACATGCAGAACTGTGACCACTGTTTGCACGTGCACTGCCATTCAACAGTTCGTCGCGACAACTCGAAAGCGAACCACAAAGTGGACTTGCCCTGTCCCGCCTGTAACGAGCCATCAGGACGCACAATCGTCTGGCCTGGACCGTTCCCATCGGACATGGTGAAAAAGGCCATCTTAAAACGCCAACTAGAGCAGTTCATGATCAAAGATCACAAGTGGGACATTGAACTGGAAATTGTCCAACTGGCCAGTGGACACTCGCACGGTAGACCTTTGCCCAAACTAGCGAACATCTTCACGGTCGACTATGGCGGTCCCTCGTTGATCATCATCAATGCTGCCACTACACGAAACAATTCAGTTATCTGGTACGATTAGTAATACCAATTCGATTAAGTTTATCTCATTAAAATGTTTACTTCGTTTTATGTTGTTTATTCTGAATTGCATGTGATTGATGATCTATTTGTTTTCACATTAGCTAGTGTCGATTGATGAAACATTTGTTAATTGAGTTTTCTTCTATTCAAATACTTTTCACAGTCAATAAGGTACGGTCAATAGTTGTGCAATATAATTTTAATTTCATGATTGAGAAATGGTTATGTTAGGAGTTTTTTCGAGGTCATTCAATAAAAGGTTAAAATCTAAATGTTTTCTATATTAAAACTTAGATTCAAGTTTCTACTACTAAGATTGTACAGAATCAAAAATAAATCGTACACATTTTGATTTTTTCTATATGTCAACCTCAGATCAAGAACTAATTTTTGTATATACTAAATGGTTAGTTTGCTTGTTATTGGCATAAAATTAAAAATATTATTTTATCTCAGTTATAATTAAAAATTTAAGCATACAAATTCTCACATTTTGAAAACAAATTTTGATTTTTTCCTGTGTTGATATGCGTTTCGATTTTTAACAAGGTAATCTTAATTTTCACCAATTTATCTTTGTTTTGTCTAACTTATAAATTATTGTGACATTAGTCATTTGTCCATCTTCACTAAAAGGTTATTTGGATTGAATTATTTGGAAAATTTTGTAAACATGAGTCAAATATATAAATACTGGCACAATCTAAACTTACGCCATATAACATAAAGAATACTTGGAACATAGTTTTGTTAACACGAGAGAATTACTATTTCTACCAGAACTTGACAAGCTTTCAATAACAGGTAGTTTGTTTTTTAATTAAATTTAGTGAATTCTTGATTTATAAATAATTTTTCAAATATTGTGAAAATATGAAAAGCCTGAGAGTTTATTTAGAAAATAGATTTGCGATATTTATCACTTGTAATGAGCACTTCTGGTTGACGAATTCATGAATTAATTTTTAATTTCTTCTAAAATTTGCTTATATGATTTTACTAAGCTATTATAAAAAATAGTTTGATTTTTTATGAATCACTACACATCCAACTTTTTCATTCTTACTTTTATGCATGTGAATTTTGCATGTCTTAGTATTGTTTAGCCCATAGTATTAGGATATTTATTTTTTAATTCTTTTTTGAGTATTTTTTAGATAAGGTTTTTTGTAATCACTATTGAACCAATAGGTATGTAAAGCATTTTTCGAAATATTGGGTAAAGCATAGTCTAAAAGGTCAAATAGATTCATACCTGTCTTTATGAGTCAACTCATTTGCTCGATCAATCAATATTTTTATCTTGATAGTAAAAAATGCGATTATTACTGGAAGCATTGGAAAGGTTGTAGAGTAGCTAAAGACTTTCTATTGTGATCTAATTTTGCCGAGAGAGTTACTGAATCGTTACCACTGTTTTGATATTTAATTTCTCTTTTCTAAATATAATAAATATTATATATGCTACAAATGATGTCAAATGGGTTATAATTTTGACTACAATTAAAATGGTAAGTTTACAAAAAATAAATCCGAGTTTAATTTTTTGACAGCATTTTTGTGTTCACATAATGTCTGAACCTATCTAAATATCATAGTCTTCCAATTGCCTTTTTTAATTTATTTAAAAAGAAGCATTTGTCCAACATTTGCAATTCACAGTACTCACAAGTGCTCTAAAAACACAAATGTCTCATTTCTTTCTAATCTGTTTATCATGTTAATGTTTTCCACTTCGAGAGCTGAGACCATTTGAATTTCATCTCAAAGTTTTCCAGTGTTGGCTGCCTGTCTCAAGTGCAAATCTCTTTTTATAATCAAAAAATTATTAAATTTTAAATAATCTACAAAAGGCTATTTGCATAAAATAAATCTCCTGACGAAAACATATATTCGAGCTTAATTCCAGGCCTTATTTTGCACACCAGTAATGTTTGAATCTATTGAATCTTGGTGTTTATTTTCCGCTTTTAAAATTATTAAACATTTGGGTTTGATTGGATAAACTTGCGTTTTAATACATCTTTTTATAACTGGCTTTTAGGTCAGATTAAAATTGCTTCAAATAATCTTTTAAATTTATATATGAATTTGAGTTTTTTGTAACATATGTTACCTTTGATGGTTAAATTTATCAATGTTGAGCTTCAGCTTATATGTACTTGTAGGTGTCAATCAAAAATCTTGTACATTTTTTTGTCAATCTATATTAGCTCTTAGAACTAGGATAAGGTTTAAGTTGATAGCATAAGAATGTACTTGAAAATTGTACGTAACCTTATCGGTGTTTTCTTTTGAGTTGAAATGAAAAGTTTATATGAAAATGTATACATGCGTTCAACATAGAACATGCGCTAAAGGGTGGTCCAAAAAATTAGTAAACAGCTGAATTCTCACTGCTGATATCAATTTAAATTTAAGAAAATTTTCATTTTAAAAAGGTTTTCATAGTGATTTTTTTCAATTGATTTTTAGCGAGACTCTTTTAGAGTCGTAAGCTTATGCTATTGCCATCGTGTCTGTCTGTCTGTCTGTCTGACCGTCTGTCTGTCTGTAAACCTTTGTCCATATTCTGAGAGAACCGTAGACCCTAAAATTATCAAATTTGGCATACATACACTAGGGAGTATATGTAATCGAATAGTCAGACCAAAAACTGGGCGCCATGAATCATGACGCCCATTCTGGTGACAAATGTATTCTGAGAGAACCGTAGACCCTAAAATTACCAATTTTGGCATACGTACACTAGGGGAGTATATGTAATCGATCAGTCAGACCAAAACTGGGCGCCATGGATCATGACGCCCATTCTGGTGACAAATGTATTCTGAGAGAACCGTAGACCCTAAAATTACCAAATTTGGCATACATACACTAGGGAGTATATGTAATCGAATAGTCAGACCAAAACTGGGCGCCATGGATCATGACGCCCATTCTGGTGACAAATGTATTCTGAGAGAACCGTAGACCCTAAAATTACCAAATTTGGCATACAAACACTAGGGAGTATATGTAATCGAACAGTCAGACCAAAACTGGGCGTCATGGATCATGACGCCCATTCTGGTGACAAATGTATTCTGAGAGAACCGTAGACCCTAAAATTACCAAATTTGGCATACAAACACTAGGGAGTATATGTAATCGAACAGTCAGACCAAAAACTGGGCGTCATGGATCATGACGCCCAATTCTGAGTGACAAATGATATTTCTTAGAAAACCGTACGACCTAGAATTGAAAGAATTTGCATAGATAAACTTGTTAGCATATGTAATCGAATAGTCAAAATTAATTCGGGCTCCATGGAACATTACGCTTAATTCTGGTAACTTTAGTAAAAGTTTAAAAAAGATTTTTGTGGTCACTACGTAGAAAATGATGAACAAATGTGTTGCACATTTTTAATAAAAATATTGGTCCCAATACACCTCTTTAGTGATCCAAATGGATCAAATAAAGTCGTTTTAAAAAGTTTCTATTTTATTTTTTTAAGAGTCTCGCACTTTGCCTGGCTTGCCAGACAATCTTATTTACTTTAAATTACTTGTTTTGTACGCTTAAATATTAAAGGATATTTAACTATCCGGAAATCAGGGAAAAACAGGTATTACTAACATCAAATTCTAAACCAAAATTCAAAAGTTATATGTAAAGGCGTTACTGAACTGTTCTGTTATTCTGTTTCTCCAAAAAAGGTTTCTTAATTATTTATTTAATATGTTCTAAATTTAAATCAATTTTGTTTCTTTTATTATAGTAATTTTTTTATGTTATTTCCCATCTTCTAAAATGGAATAACTCTTTTTCCACTTTGGTCCAAGTGACTTAATCCAAACCTGCTGATGTGAATGACCAAATAAGACATTTAACAGTCGCCTTGGAGGTCTACTCGCCTTAGTAGAAACTGGAATATACAATAAACATATTTTTCGGTCAATGTTTAGTGACGAAATTAATACGCACCGCGTTTGTATTTTATTAATATTAATAAAACTATTTATTGCATTTTAACTTTAAAGAATTGTTAAAATTATTATTTAAAAATATCCTACACAATCTTATTAAAAACTCATAGTCACTATCGTTTATAAGTTGAATAACTAAAGTTTTCGGTTTCAATATTCCCATTTTGACTTACTTTTTTACATATGAACATAAGATTGAAAAGGTTTGTTTTGTAAGTCTTAAACTGGTAATGGTATTCTAAATTATTTTTTCTTGGTAATTATCATTCTCATTTAACTCTCTAATAATAATTTTTTCCTCTAATGATCACAATGCTAGTTTTCAAGCAACAGTTGGCCAAATGTAGTCCAGTTTTGTTCCATTTATAGATAAATAACTCCATTGGCGTTAAATGGAAGCGAACGATAAAGTCGTTACCGTATAAAAAGATTTTTATAAGTGTAAATCGATTAGATAGAACAATGCGTACAGACACTTGCTCGAACTTTAACCATCTCAAACTTATATTCTCAGAGTTGGATCTTAATTACGCTTATCTGTGTTATAACACAAGTTCACCGATACAAAAATATGTTCAATCAATTGCTGTAATTAAAGATTGCACTTGGATTGCTTCAAGTTATTTCTTAAAATGGTAACTTAAAACTTAAACATATCATCACATTGATCTTTTACAAACCTTTATATCTTTGTTTATTACCGGGTATGCGCTATCTCAAATATTACAACATTCAGTTTATTTGTCTCAATCAATCGACATTTTAAGAATACTTTTTCTTTTGCCTATTTGACTCTATTTGAATTGTGCGTTTGTAACTTATACCGAACTTAGTTCTTACCTGACTTGCTCAGTTTGTATTTAAAATGGTTAACAAAATTTTAAATCCATTAAGTGATCACTACACTTGAAAAGAATTGACGGGTAGACATTGACAGTGAGAGTGCGTAAAACGAACCTTTTTAGGAGTTTTAAAATGTAATTAATAAATTGTTTTTCTCGTACTCAAATACAAATAAATGTGTTTGTGTTTGTGTGCCAATCGGTAATTTTTGCACAGTTTTTTGCGTGCTTTAATCAATGGTTTAATCAATCAAATTTAAAATGTTTTCAGCAGCATCTAGAGCTAATGTGTAGACCAACGAAAACAAATTTCAATCGTCTAATTCTACTTCTATTCTCATTTATTCAAACATCACCTCGTTACAACAGAAAAAAAACTGGAGCAATTTTTTAAGCATGTCAGAGTGCATTGCACAATAAACCTTTAACTGAAGTTTTTGGCATTTCATTTTTTTTCTTTTGAATCTGTAGTTCCTTTGCATTTACATTATCTTTTATCAATGTTACAATCATTTAGGTTTGATTGGAAAAAATTAGGTCGTTTTTCATTTGAATATTTTTAATGGTTTCACACAAAAAATAATTTGGATTGTTTCAATTTTGACAATTTATTACTTTCATGAGTTAATATGCTGAATTCTATGATCAAATTTTTGTTTTTATGTATTTAACAACAAACAAATTTTTTAAAAATAAATTGTCTTTATTTTTAAAAGACATTCACTAGTTTTTTAATTGATTTCACAACTAGTTAAAATATAATATTTTAATTTCTTATTTACACTTGATTGTACTGATTTTTAAAATTGAGTAATTCATTAATTCAAGTATGAGATGCTTTTCAATAACACTCCTCACATTTCCGCCAGTTTTGAAATCAATTCTTTCAGAAGTTTTTTCTTATAAACTCAGGTAATTCTCTGGATCTGTTTTAAGCAAATTTACAACTGGTTAAAATCAATTCTTAAATTTAAATTTAATTTTAAACTTAGATTCAATTTATTTTCGAAAATAGATAATTCATTTTGGTCTGTAACTTAGATGATTTACATTTAAAACTGTGAAAAAGTTGAAATTCATTCAATGGCAGCATGCAAAAATATTCCGAAGAAATAACAGAATTTCTTTTTTTTGTTAGATTTTTGGTTATATAATTCCTTGAACTGTGTTATATTTTAATTATGCTTTCAACTTCTTATCCCTATCAACAGATCTACCTGGACAATTGTGTATGTGTTTATCGTGCATCGTGATTACATTTTAGATGCAACAAAGTCATCTCCGATAATTACATTTTGTGTTTGTCTTATTATGGTGATCAAATGCTTTTGAATATTTTTGAAGTTGCATATGCTTGATTTATGTTCGACACATGCGCATTCATTGTAAGACAAACTTTACCGTTAGCATATCCTGAGAATCTTCCCAAACCTAAACATTTCGAGTCATTTTTATGTTTTCTAATGTTATTCAACTTTTAGCGTAACATTCACAAGCTTTCAATTATGACTTTTAAGCTCAATAATTTTTCAAAGCATGCCGAAACTATTTTAAAACGCTGTTTTTTTCAGGTCATTCAATTATAGGTTAAAATCTAAATGTTTTTTATAGTTTCAAGTTTTTTGCTAAAATTGTACTGAATCATGAATAGATCATAGACATTGTGATTTTTCAATATGTCAACCTCCGATCACAAACTAATTTTTTGTATATACTAAATGGTTTGCTTGTTTTTCTGCATAAAATTAAAAATTTGTTTTTTATCTCCGTTATAATTAAAAATTTAAGCATACAAATTCAAACATTTTAAAAACACATTTTGATTTCTTCCTGTGGAAATAAAGTTTTTTAACAAGGTAATCTTAATCATCACCAATTTATATTTGTTTTGTTTAGCTTATTATTGTTACTTTCATTTGTTCAAATTCACTAAAAAGTTATTTGGATTTTGTCTACATGAGTTAAATATATACTCGCACAATCTAAACTTGCGCCATTTTACATACAGAACACTTTGGAGATTGTTTTGTTTTTTTTTGGAGATTGTTTTGTTGGAACGAGAGAATTGTTATTTCCAGGAGACCGTTACCACCTTACAATAACAGGTAATTTTTTTAAAATTAGTAAATTCTTAATTTATAAATAATCTTTCAAATATTGTGAAGAGCATGAGAGTTTACAAGTAATATTTAGAAAATCGATTTTTATCACTTGTAATGATCACAGCTACTTGACGAATTCATGAATTAATTTTTAATCTTTTCCAAAATTTGTTTATATGATTTTACTAACTAAGTAAGTTACAAAAGGTTTGATTTTTTGAATCACTACACATTCAACTTTTTTCGTCCTTACTTAACTTGGAATATTCAAAAGGTGTATTTTAAAATTAAAATTATAATCTATGCACACTGCATTGAACTGTGTTTGCTTAATTGGATTTACAGAATTACAAAGAATTTTGAATTGTTTCTAAATCGCCTCAGATCCAGCATTCTCAATTGCTCATGTCCATTGCATTTTCCTATGTAGTAAATGACCAAAATCTCCCCCAAATCAATATTAACATTAAGCACAAAGGTCTTAAACTCAAAGAATATTTAATCGTTTTAAAAAAATATTTTGTTGCCCAAGTAAAAATTCGACTTGCCATCATGTTGAGACAAAGCATTCAATTTGTGCTTGACACTTTATTTCCATTTAAAAGTCGTAGTTATTGTCTTTGTGCATTTTTTGGAATGAATTTCTTATGGTGACTTGGGTCTGATTTCTATTGCTTCATTCGCAAAGGTGGGCTGGCTTTTAACATTTACAACCAAATACAATTCGTTTTAAATGGTTTTCAATTTCAAGACCTTGAGGCCGGTAGCTCAGTTGGTAGAGCTACAGGCATTTACTCAAGGGAGCGGAGGTTCGATCCTCGGCGCCGACCATTCTTTCTTTCTTTCTTTCAGAGAGTTGGGAAGCGTGTTTAGTTGCTTAGGCTAGAATGACCGCGGTCCCCCATTCCAGGGATAAAAGTTTGGGTAGTCCAGTGATTGTTTTATTTACTAAGATTTTTTTTTGTAATTGCAATCAAATTTATAATTAAATTAATTAAAATTAAAGTTAGACGAACGAAACTTGAACTTTCTTTAATGGTTTTTCAAAACAAATTTGCATTGTTTCATATGGGAATTTATCTATTTTAATTATGAATTGCATAAATTTAATAAAACTTTCCGAAGTTTTTCCTATAAAACTCAAATATTCTTTAGTCCCTTTTGTTTAATTTACAACAGGTTAAAATAAATTTTTAAATATAAATTTAATTTTAATTTTAGATTCAATTTGTTTTCAAAAATAGATCATTCATTTTGGTTCGTAACTTACTTAGATGATTTTGACTTTTGTTTTCTTTAATTTCCATCAGCCAATTGGTTTTGTTGCAGTGATGACTTTAAAGTTGTACAATTGCTCAAAGCAATCGACAAACACTTTTAAATATCAACAACTCGTTTGGAATTATTAGAAAGTTAATTGAATTTATATTTCTCGTATAATCTATGTGTTTATCTTTCATATAAGAAAAGGTTTGCAAGTATTGGAAACACCAGGAAAAACTCTGTCTTGTGAGAAGCTGAATTGAAACAAATTTTGCGTGTAATTGGATTACTGTAATTATAACAGGTCCCTTTTTCATAATTTAAAAAATTTATTAACAGGTTAATCAATTGATTTCTGTTCAATTATTGTAGATTTTCTCTAAAAGGTGAATTGAATTCAGAATTTTGTCTGCTTGTGTCCAATATTAACTTTTCATAATCCAAACTTACATCATGCAACGTATAACTACATATTGGAATTGCTTAGTCTGACCGAAAAATTAATTAGAATACCACCTGAAAGTGATTTCTCTTTATAATAATAATAATAGGTACATGGGGTTTAACGAGTTTTAAATTAAAGTACACTGCGGAAACTATTCTTTTATAGACTCATGAATGTATGTACTATATCTTTTCAATTTAAATTAATTTCTTATTCCTTGCGCCCAACTGCCAGCACAACACAGGTTAAAATTAATATTAATTTATGGCACACATGATCACCATTTATATGTGACATAAGTTATGATGGCGTTGACAACAAAACCGATTCGATTTTGTTTCATGAAATTTTACTATTTGGCAATAAAATGGAATACAGTTATGATGTCCTGACATGTCTGAGATGAAGCTTGTGAAGGTGTAATAAACATTTGGCTTTGAATATTTTAACTATTTCTGTATTTATTTGATGATTTTTTCCTGCCTGGAACAAGTATTTGTAATGTTTAGTGGAAGTGAGAGGATTGGCACTCAATATTTTAATAAAAGGTGTTTTTGTTTATGAAACCAAAAATTCGGGACTGTAATTTTTGGTCAATTTTTCCAAAGTTATTTATTACATGATCCAAATCACTTTTCCAATAAGAATCGTCACATATATTTTTAATTTTATTATATACTGGTATTCTAATTAAAGGGCCAAATTGATTATCTTTTAAATTATTTTTAAGGTACCCCCGTTGTTAGCAAAAGATACTCTTAATTATTGTTCATCATTCTACATTCATTGCCATCTGGTCATTTCAGCTATATGCCTTCAAACCTTATTCAATTAGTTAATTCTTCTACACGTCCCACATATTATTTCATTATTCGATATCAATTTGAAAGGTAAATAATCATGTACTTTCGTACTTACATTACTTCAATTTTATTTCAGAAAATCAAAAGGAAAATTGGATTTCTCACTGCTTGGTTGATGCATAAAATAGGAATTATGAAAAATTTACTTTGCATCTGAGCGGACAATAATTTTTTTAAATTTAATCTTTATTAAGCACATTTACAGGACGAGTCAATAAAATGGTAAATTTAAAATTTAAAATTCCAACATTTTTGGACCGCATATTAGTTTATCTCTGATAATTGAATTTATCAACCAATCTTGAACTTTCTTCTGAATCCCACCCAAAATGTCAAATGAGTAACGCACCAATGTACACCAATCTACTTGGTTTCTTGTGATGGGATGATGAAAGAAAAGGATCGTTTTATAAAGCAGATTTGAATTCTTTTAATTCACTTTTTTGAAGTATTACATTTGTATGATTTACTTGCTGAAATTTCTGATAAATATCTTCTTTTGTTATATATTTTAACAACATATTAAATATTCTAGTCTTCCAGTACCTACCAACAGGTTTAAATATATTTGTTTTCTTAAATTATTATTTAGACTTGATATCAAGATTGTAGTAATGCTTAAGTTTGAGTTTATTTATTGTGGTTCACAGTTTATCAATTCGGTTATAAATATTGGGTTATAATTAATATCATTCAATGATACTGTTGGCAAATATATATGTCTCTAGAAATATCCGATATTGTTTATTTAGACCACTTCACTAAAAACAACTTAATAACGTTAAAGCCAATCATGAAACATTAATTCACAACAATCCTGAGTTGACATATTTTTTCTTATGTCACAAATGTTCCTGTTCTACAATCTTCAAATTTGCTACACCCCAATGGTCAGTGATGATCATTGAATCATCAAAAATTACGTTAAATACTGTGCCCGATTTAAATGGTTGTACAAAACAGATTTGAATATTTCAAATTGAAATATTATTTTTTATGCTTATATACGTACACTTCCTAAGTCTATCAAATAGAAATGATTAAATCGGATGCTTGATCTCGCTTAAAACAGGTTAAATCTATTATTGTTAAAATCAAACTTGATTTCAATATTTCACTGATTCAATAATAGTTCCCATTAATTGTTGATTGTAATTCAAGTGGTGGAAGTTTATAATTTTTGATAATTGATAAGTGTGCCAAACAAATCAAACAAGCCAATCATGTTCCAACATTACTAATAACCAGAACTCACAAATATTTTTTTATATATCTCAAATTCTCCTACCAATCTTTCAAATGTGTCACTTGTCATTGTCCTCCAAACTTTGTTTCAAGTGTTGTGATTATCTGAAATACCATCTCAACTGTTCCAAAAATGTTGGGCCATTGTCTTCAGTGCAAAACATTTGAGTGAAATAAACCTTATTCTTGTTATGGTTCAATAACTAATAATAGAATTTAATTGCTTTCAAATTTGTATAACTTATTTCCTAGTCAGTTTTGGTAACTCTTGCTATTATTTGTATTGTTTGGCAAGAATGAAAGTAACCGGTCTGTCGACCTTGAGTCCCTCGATTGTTTGGTTAAAATGGTAAAATTTAAATTTTAAATAAACTCCATTTGAGGCGCCTTTTACAATTAAAGAACTTAATTTATGATATTTCTTTTTAATAATCAAAAATCGTTGAATTTTAAATAATCTATAAAAGTTATCTACCAGTGACTAATCTCTAACCAACAATAATAATCTCAATTTCAACAATAAACCAATCATTATTCGAAGTTCCCTAATTACCTGTGCACTTTTAAAGTTTATAAATATTCCTTTTTTCCCAATCTATTAATCGTGCCGAAAGTCAATGTTCATCTATTGTTGATTGTCTATTTTTTCATAAATGGTTAAATAGCAAATTTGAAGTGCTTCTATTAAAAATTCAATTTACAATGTTTTCGCAGTTTTATTAGAATTTTATAAATAAAACAAAAATTTTATTATAACAAAGGTAATTATTTGAAAGATTTTGTATTGGTTAACCAACTACAATCCACATTCCTTCCAAACTGTCGAATTTTAATATACGAAATGCTCGACAGTTGAGATGATTTTGAGTGTTTCGGTATCGAGGCGTGTTGTATTCGTTGACCAACTACAATCCACATTCCTTCCAAACTGTTGAATTTTAATATACGAAATGCTCGACAGTTGAGATGATTTTGGGTGTTTGGGTATCGAGGCGTGTTGGATTGGTTGACCAACTACAATCCACATTCCTTCCAAACTGTTGAATTTTAATATACGAAATGCTCGACAGTTGAGATGATTTTGAGTGTTTCGGTATCGAGGCGTGTTGGATTCGTTGACCAACTACAATCCACATTCCTTCCAAACTGTTGAATTTTAATAAATGAAATGCTCGACAGTTGAGATGATTTTGAGTGTTTCGGTATCGAGGCGTGTTGGATTGGTTGACCAACTACAATCCACATTCCTTCCAAACTGTTGAATTTTAATATACGAAATGCTCGACAGTTGAGATGATTTTGAGTGTTTCGGTATCGAGGCGTGTTGGATTGGTTGACCAACTACAATCCCCATTCCTTCCAAACTGTTGAATTTTAATATACGAAATGCTCGACAGTTGAGATGATTTTGAGTGTTTCGGTATCGAGGCGTGTTGGATTGGTTGACCAACTACAATCCCCATTCCTTCCAAACTGTTGAATTTTAATATACGAAATGCTCGACAGTTGAGATGATTTTGAATGTTTCGGTATCGAGGCGTGTTGGATTCGTTGACCAACTACAATCCACATTCCTTCCAAACTGTTGAATTTTAATATACGAAATGCTCGACAGTTGAGATGATTTTGAGTGTTTCGGTATCGAGGCGTGTTGGATTCGTTGACCAACTACAATCCACATTCCTTCCAAACTGTTGAATTTTAATATACGAAATGCTCGACAGTTGAGATGATTTTGAGTGTTTCGGTATCGAGGCGTGTTGGATTGGTTGACCAACTACAATCCACATTCCTTCCAAACTGTTGAATTTTAATATACGAAATGCTCGACAGTTGAGATGATTTTGAGTGTTTCGGTATCGAGGCGTGTTGGATTCGTTGACCAACTACAATCCACATTCCTTCCAAACTGTTGAATTTTAATAAATGAAGTGATCGACTGTAACTGTTTCATTTTTATTTAAAGAAAGTTTTATGATAATGAAGAAGATTAAAGAAACCAAACGCACAAGTAATATTTAAACTCATACAATGCTATAAACGAATTTGTTTAACCTTTTAGACAATTGAGCTTGAGAAACTGAGTAAATAAATGTTTACATGAGCGTTGTTTGTTTTGGCCGACATTTGTTTTTATACTCGTTTGGGGCTTTTATTTCAATTTTCACAAAAATTCACACCACTTTTACTGTCATTCATTTTCTCATGTTTTTATGAGTGAGTTATTGAGAGTTAGAATGTATTGAAATCATGCATGCCGAAGTAGAAATGTATAACTCAAAATTCCAAATGAAATGAAGCTAGAAATAGACACAAAATTGTTGGCCTAATTTATTAAAAAATCAAGACAATTACATTGGTAAGTGAAATAATCGCTCTAAATGAAAATGATTCAAAACACAATTTGTCACACAAGTTGACAATTAAGATTTTTTAAACCATCTTCAAATTCAAGGTTAACCTTTATATCAAGAGATTCCATCATAATAGATTACTCAAATATAAATGTTTCTTATTCCCATTTTTTGTAAACAACTGTATTGGTTAATAATAATCAAAGTCATCGTCATTTTGCCAAAAAAATCAACTTAATCGAAATTAGATTATAGAAATACAAATATATGAATCACCTTTTTAAACAACAATGTAGTGTTTGTAATGTAAAAAATAAATGACAATTAATTTATGAACGAAATTTTAAGGTACCGTGGAATGGCCGTGATTTCAAGTGCCTTGAAATTTATTTTTTAGTTCATGTTAACAATCTGAAAAAAACATTGTGGTTTAAAAATGTTTCATATCTTTTTATCGATATTTTCGATTGTAAACTGGAGATAGTTAATCATTCAGAATCTTAAGATTATCAAAATAATTTCGAACTTTTGAAGTATGTCAGTTCTGAAAAGCGAAAAAGTGGTATTACCTTTTGTTTGGACCAACAAGTATTTCAAGCTAAATAAGAGGGTGAAATGTGATAAAACAAGAAACAGACAATAAACATTTGAATTAATTAAAATTACATTTTGACCATTTTGTATCGGTTTCTGATTCCGAAAAAAATTAAATTCCAAAATCCGCTCACAAGCTCATTTTGTTACCAAAATAGAGTGGATATATTTGTACGAGTACTTGTTTATTTGTCAATTCAACTTGGCAGAATAACACAAAAGAAAATATTTAAATAAATATTGGATTAATTTAAAAATCGATGCTTCAGCCGGTCACAGTCAACATAGAGTCGCGACTCAAATCGATCCAGGAAAGAGGTGAAACGACGAGAGATAGGACGAGACATTATGATGACACGGAAGACGACAAATAGAAATAGACAAACAAAATAAACAAAACAGCAGACTGCAGAGAAAGAGAGCTTCTATGTTTGTGCTGTGTAAATAGAGCATATAAATGTGCGCCACGTGGGTAGAAATAGTGTTACATTGCAGGCAGATGATGCAATTTGTTTTGGTGTGTTGTCTGTTTCGATTTGTGTGCACGCGAATTAGAAATAGTAATAATTCTGTCTAAATTCTGTTTGTACACTCGTTTCGATCGTTTCATCATCTTCTTCTACTTTCACCACCGATTCCAAATGGAACACATACTCGAGCACATAACTGAGCGAGTGAATGCCACACGGGCTGAAGTGGACCAACGACTCAACGATCTCACCACCGAATTGACCGCCTTTGTTCGTACTGCCGTGGCCGATTATGTTCGTGGCCAGGTTCGACATGCACAAAAGTCAACTCTTCAACGAAACAGTAACAATTCATCATCATCACCAGCAACAGTGCCGATCAGAATCCAACAGCAATCACAATCCTCTTCTTCGACATCCAAAAAGCAGCAACAACAACAAGAACCGTAAACAAGTCAAATCGAAATCGCAACCATTCGTTATTAATCCTAATTGTCCCATTCATTCTGGTAAGAGTTGTGTGTTTCGTTTTGACTTGTTTCTAAAATAATGATTACATGTTTGTTCACATTTCAGTGAAGCTCCGTTCTGGCCAATCTCAACGAACTGTGGCCCAGCTCACTGACCAGGCTCACTTTGGTTCAATTATTAATCTCGACGATGAAGATGAAGAGGAGGATGAAGAGGAGGATGGCTTTGGTGGACAACGACGTGCACAAAATTATGTGCTGATTAGTGGACTCAAAAAGTTCCAATGTGCCTATCGTGGCTGTGGCAAGCGGTACCTTTGCCGCCGTGATGTCGAGCGTCACTTTCGCATCCACACTGGCGAGAAGCCTTTCAAATGTCGTGTAAAAGGTTGCGGAATGCGATTCTCGGACAAGTCTCACTTTGAACGTCATCACAAAGTTCACTATGGTTAATCGTATTATAATGCATTCTGTTTCACTATTCCTATTTTAATATTATAAATCAATAAACTTGTTTATTCCGAATTGTCTCTCTTATGTATTATATAGTATGTTCATTTATGTCTGAGTGTGTGTAAAGTGATGTTAACAACAAGATCATCATTGAGATTGATTCGATTCAGGATTCAAAAAATCTGAGACCCAATTTAAGTCTAAAAATGTTTAAAACCACATCTGGTACTGGTGAAAAGATTTATGTGATAGTTTATCTAACAATTGTTATTTAGTTATTTATATAAAAAATAATAATTAATATAAGAACCGGTTATACAAGATAAAGGAATTCCAGAAATAATGTAAATTATTCAAGTTAACAGATTATTTTTGATGTTTGAATGCTAAATCACTGACTTGTGAAATCTTTGTTGCGATGTTAAGAATGAATAAAAATTTAAAAGTTACATTTCACTGCAAAGATCTATCGTTTAAATTTTCAATTGCAATGATTTGAAAATGGCAAATTTTATTAAGCCAAAAATAAATATACTCGAACGTATTACTATAATGTGCGTATGTGAAGCTTGAAATTGAAACAAAATTGTTGTATTAATTTACTACAAAAAACAAAACAATTACATTTGTTGATGAAATAATTACTGTAAAGGAAAAGAGTCAAGAGAAAACATGCAAATGTTGACACAAGTTGACAATTAAAAGATTTTGTTTGACCATTTTCAAATGCAATGAAAGGATTCAATGCCTAATGAGCAAAAGTGTGTTATCCGATTGACTCATGTTCACCACAAACAAAACTGGAATTAAAAATTAAAATGTTGATTTATTAATTTTGTAAAATATAAATAATTATTAAATAAAGATTTTGTGTCACAAACAGATGTAATTGTTCTGATCAATTATTCAATTTTTATAATAATCTATTTGTCAATTCTAATTAATAAAAATGTATTTACCATTTACATCAATCAACGTAACTACAACTCGAAACTAACTAGCGTCTAGTTTTTTAAATCGAATTTATGTTCTCTTCCTAAGTTATCACAATTTTTACATTTTTTGCAAATTTTTAGTTTATTTATAAAATGAAATATGAAATTAAATTCAAATCTTGCTCACTATTGATTGATGAATATAACCTTTTTAATAAGTATCGTCGATTAGTATCTACTACAATCCTGGATTTAGATGTGGACGAAAAAAAGGTAAACAAGCGAAGAGAGCCAAAAGACAGAAGCCAAATAATCCTAGTCCACATCATACAAAAAATGCACAAATTGCAAATTGTCAATGGATTTCTGTTTGTAATCTCGTTCTCGTTCAAGTAGGGCGAATCGGATTGTTTGAAAACATGACAATATGTAGGTGAAAAAATTGTTTTAAATAATCAGAAACAAGAGAAAAGATTAAAAATTGAAATTAAAAGAATTTGTTTTACCATTTCCAGATGATTGAGATCAAAACTCGTAAATTGTTAATGGATTATGTCCAATCACAACAAATGTGAATATTTGAAAATGAAAATATTGGATCAATAAATTTGTTAAAAATTAAAAAAACAGTAAGTTGTCTGAAAAGGTCTTGGCAATAAATCAAGGCAAATTGAAATTAAATTTTATATTAAAAACCGGCCACAATGTTAAAACATAATTGCAATTTATTTGACCCAATTGTAGACAAAGAATGACAGAAATGACAGAAAACTATTCACTGAGAGAAAAATCAGCGATTAGCTAAAAATACCAATCCCAAAAGCTAATTCGATTATGCAATAAAATACAAAATGTCCATTTTGGTTTATCATTCATGTATTGATAGCTAAACTTGTGAGCGAATTTTGTGAAAAAAAAATCAACTCAATCGAAATCAAATCATAGAAATACGAGTAGATGAGTCATCTTTTTTAAACAGCAACGTTGGGTAGTGCTCTAAATGTAACAAATGACAATTAATTAATGAACGGCATTTCAAGGTACCGAGAAAAAATGAAATGATAATGATTTTTAAGCCTGTATAAGCTTATTGTTTAGTTTTTGTTGACCATTTGGAAAATCAGCTATGTGACGTCATTATTCTACACATTGATATTATAGATTGTAAACTGGAGATAGTTAATTATTCAGCGTCTTAAATTTTGAAATTTTGAAATAAGGCAGTAAATGAAAAGCGAAAATGTAGTTTTGACCTTTTGTTTAAACCAACAAGTATGCTTAGTGCAGCATATTTAAAATTGTTAAAAAACCAGAAAATATTCAAATAAACATTTGAATTAATTAAAATTACATTTTTGACCATTTAGTATCTGTATCCAACCCAGAAAGAACCATAAATCCATAAATCACAAACCATAAATAGTGCTTGTCCGTTTATATCTAAACTTTAAACTTTAAACTTGGAAAAACAACATAAAAAGAAAAAATCTAATGAAATATAGAATTAATTTAAAAATCAATTTTTATTATTCATATGCAAGTGACTGTTTGACAGATAAACTCAATTAACCTTTTAATTGGAAAAGCATTATGTATTATGTATGAAATTATATTCGCATAATAAATGTGTTGAATGATTGATCAAATCAAGTCAGTGTCAATTTTGATACAAGTTTCAGTTGTTAACAAACTTGAATGTTTTTACTCACAATTCTATAGGACCAAACTGAAATAGCCAATTATTATCATTTTACTATTTTCTATTCACTAATTCACTCATTGGCATAATCTAGATCATTGGGGGAAAATATTATTAAAATAGATTTGCTTTAACGATGAGAAAAGTGACCACAAAAGATTGATTTGAATAAATGTCTTCCAATTATTTTAGAAACTGTTGAATCTGTAGTCAACTACAAGTTACATGTATTATGAGTTTTTTTAAACAATTTATAAAATGCCAACATGGCTAATAAATTAATTTAATGAAATGACCAGTAAAGTTAACAGAACCGTTATTTCTTTATTTTAATTTCAACTTTCTACATCATCTTCGTATTTACTTTGAATCTTTTCGTAATTCCAATTAGAAACAAGTTGGATATTATGCCAATTTTACTAAAAAGGAACTTGATTATAATGTTTAAAAAAATTGAATTTAGACAACCGATTTGAAGGCAATAGTTGGAATATTGGGCAATTCTGGTGGACAATTTTAGTTCATGATATTTATAGTATTTTAAAATTGCTCTCATATAAAAATGCCTTTGACAAACACAAATTTAAAGTTTAAAAGTAACAAATCACCGACGACACCAAAATTAGATAGAAACATAAATTTTTATTATAAAATATTGAATTGATTAAAATATATTTTAAATCAATTTAAAGATTTATGATAATTATTCATAGATCATAGATTTTAACCATTTATGCCAAAGATCAACTTTTCAAAATCAAAGAATTTTGTTTTAAAACCAATCCGCATATATGATATATCAAATCTAAAAAACTAATTAAGTTAAATAAAAAATTAACTAAACAGAATAAAACAATACTGAGAGATTACCTTTTGGAAAGCAGTTGAATGGACGACAAATAATTAAAGCCAATGTTAAAAATTTAATTAAATTAAGAAAATTAAAGTGAAGATACAGAATACAGGTTTAAGGATTATGATTTACAATACCTTTTGAAAAGACAAGTTCTTACTAGTAAATGAACAGTTTATAAAAATTTTCAAAAATTTAATTTTAATAGAATAATATTCGTATTGTCGAATTTTGTCCTAAAACAAGTCAATTTGGTGTTTCGTGTTTTGTAAACTTTCTACTTTCACTTACGAAAACAAGCGAAACGTGTCATGAAATGTTTCTTGTGAGTGCTCATTGCAAAGTTTCAAGTAAGCGTCACACTTTCTGGCAAAATCGTCTTGTCAGCCATGCTCAACACGACATTGCACAAGACAGTTACAAGGCACTTATGAATTTGAGTTGTTTCTCACTAGGGAGGGTAGGTAATGCCAAATTGAGTTGGACAAAATGGCTATTATTTTTCGATTTGGCATCCTTAAAATAGTCGAAATCAAGTATTTTTATCTGCGGACCGGTATAAGCGCTCGAAAAATAGGTATTTCAAAAGTCTAATCTAGGCCCGTTTCAATGTGCAAAGTAGTGTCACATTGTAAGTACTGGATTGGAGTAGCTATCATTTCGAAACGTACAATTAAGTAGCCTGACTTGGATAATTTATATTTCATCGTTGCACAAGGTGTTTTAAATTAAAAATGAATGCAACAAACTAATTTTGTTGTTAAAGTTTAAAAGTTTAGCCTCTTTTACCCAAACAACAAAATTGTGTTGGTTTGTCAGCACTCATGCCTTATACCAGCTCCCGTAGATAACAACTACAGTTCGACTCAAAAATGTTATTAAATCTTACTGCAATAACCGAATTTAAGTCAAATTTTATAAAATAATTAAATTTGGCAAAAAAAATAAATAATTTAAAATAAACCGAATGCTCAAAAGGCAAACAAAACATTGAGAAGCGTTACATCTTACGTTCACTATAAGGACATTTTCGAAGGAAATGAACAGATACTAACAGATACAGAATTAGATACAGATATAAATTACTAATTAAATTAAAACATTAGACATGAGATTTACCAATTGATGTACTGAAAGCTTGCAAGTGGTTTCGGTACGAGTTGTTTGGTGACATGTTGATTGAACCACCAAAAAATATGAACATAGATTGAGTCCACAGAATTTGATTTCCAAAAACGAAATTTCATGAAATGATGAGGCCAATTCACCGCTGAAGCAGGTTCATGTAAGCATGTTCTAGATAAAGCATGAGAAATTTGGCAAAAAAAAAGGAAAAATGTCATTCAGCTAGAGATCATTTGTAGATGAATTCATTTGGCACAGCTAGAGATTCCAGATACTACCAGAGTCTAGATAGTCCATAATAGAAAATATCATTGTTGGAAACTTTAAAGTTAATCCTTGATTCTTGGTCGAAATTAAAATCCAATTAAAATCTTGGATCTATTATTGAATCCTCAACAATTGGATAAGATGGACTTAAGTTTCAGGCAGTTTGGTCCCAAAGGATCATTCTCTTCATCAGTGAATGCTTCACCTTGCGAGTTACTCAACAGTGATTCTTACTGCCATTTTTCTACCCCCACTCTACTCTTACATCATTCTGTCCAACCCGACATACCCACCACCCACCCATATTACAATGACTGCATTCCCCGTTATTGGTTTGCAAAACCTGACTGGTATCTGTTTCCTCAACAGTGCATTCCAGTGTCTGGTTTCCCTCAAGAGTATCCAAACTTTCTTGGAGGAAAAAAAGCATTGGCACAAATTTCTGCAAATGGTACAAGCGAACATGTACCAAATGCAGCATCACGAAGGTCCCGAACCCTACCAGCTGAGCGACGAGCTGATTCAATTCATCTATCAAGTGATGTATCCTCAGGACGGTTTATACTCGCCGCAAAGTGTTGCCGATTTGCTGGAGCGCTTTTTTGGTTGTTTGAAATATTTGCCAAAATCGTTTGCCAACTTTAAAGTGACCGCCAAGACGGAGTGCAATGCTTCAAGACCGGTGACAAGAGGGTACCTTGATATGCTTGTCCGTGAACATGAGAACTCCATCGACATTGGCCAAATGCTAGAAGAAGCCGTCTACCTGGAGCCTGGACAAGAGTGCAATTGTGGACAAAAGCGAATCCACTTTTATGGCGAACTTCCACAGTGTCTAGTGATGATGGTCTTGGTGCTCAAATCTGAAGCTCTCGATGGTGGCCCGTTCAACCGTAGAAGTGTCTATGTCAAGTGTGAGCCCGCCTACACGATCAATGGCGTGAAGTACGAGATGAAAGCCGCTGCTGACTCCCTTAGAGGAGATGCTGTTAAAAGCTCTAAAGATAACTTTTCTAACAAGTTGCCTAAAGTATGGGTGACTTATTTTGAAAAGTCGAAAAAAGAATTCGAAAAAAAATTCGCCTCACCAGACACATGGTTAATATCGTTCGATGATGATGAAGATGACGTGAGTGTCTATGATAAAGTGTCTTTCAACTCACTCTTGCCAACTCAGGAAATTGTTGAAGAATCAAGTCTCAAAGCTAAAGTACCTAAAGACCGATGGTTAATATCGTTCGATGATGAAGTGACTTTCAAGTGCAAACCAAGGACTAGGCCATTTGTCTACACCCGAGACGGACACTGCATGAGCTATGTGAAGCGGGACGAGGGCTACTATCACATCAGTGATCATCTTGTGAGAAAAGTGAATGTGGTCGAGACGGACGACCTGGTTGTTCTGTTTTATGAGCGAACGCAGATGATTGTTTCTACATGATTATTTAATTTTGTTCAATAAATATTATTTACTAAAATCTCGCTCTCGTTCAATAAATTATACTAGTGGGCCCTGCGGGTGCTAAATTTAAATCCTTTGATAACATTTTGAAAGTAATGTCCCCAAAATTGAAATTCTGGAGAATAGTCGAGTGTAAGCGTATATCCAATCTGCCTAACCATCTAAACCTAACTTAACCCAATCCTAATAGACGCCCACCCCTGCCTAACCACCTAAACCTAACCTAACCCGATCCTAAACGACGCCCACCCCTGCCTAACCACCCAAACCTAGCCTAACCTGATCCTAATCTACGCCCACACCTGCTAATCTAAACCGATCCTCTCCTGTGACCAAATTTCCCATTTTCATTGTTGCACTCATTGTTGGACATTGGAACCCAACAATGGGGCCTCAAGCTTTGATTTTTTCAATGAGGGATTTGTTCGGCAGGTACCCCTAAAAACATTTTTCGCAAAACCAAGGTTGAACAGCACGTCTACAAAGTATTCTAAGCACTTTGGCCAAATTTGATGCAAATCGGTTAAGAAATGTAAGAGGAGTTGGCTGGACAAGAATCGAAAAAGTGGAACAATAGTCTTCGCTTACGCTCGACAATGAGAACCACTTGTAAGAGAACCCAAAAAATACATATATTTGTATAGTTCTGTTATATATGTGTTGAAATCCATGGAAAGGCTGTTAGATTGTTTTTAAAGATTTTTTAGAATAGATTGAGTATTGATTATCGTGTAGTGTTATAAGAATAGTAATATAATATATATGGCACGAAATTGTCTCAACGTTTTAGAATTCGGTTAGGTTTTTTAGGTAGTTTAGATGTGTGATTTTCTCACGCTCAGAGCATCATGGGTATTCCATTTCTATGATGTCACTTACTTACTGAAAATATGCACATTCAATTATAGTACACGCACTTTAGGGCCCAGTAGTTTAGAGTTGATCCTACCTAACGTTCAGTGGATTATTATTATTGCAAGAATATATGAATATTATAAGGATAATGTTGTGAGCAAGCAGGAATTACGGAAATTATTAAAAAGTGTTTTCTATTAAATTTTAATTTTTATCCAATAAAACAAGATTATAATAATTATTTAACAACTTTATTACAAAGAAAAACTGATGGTTGACTTGACGAACACACATAATAGATAATTAAAATATTATTGAATTAAACAGTTAAAATCTTGTATTCTACAGTCACATTCATTGCTTTATGACTTTTAATTTTGACATACAACTTGTGCTTACTTATAACCAGGTTTATTAATACAATATTCTTTGTCAAAGTGAGATCAATATGCGTTTCTGAATTTTTTGCTTTAAAAGCTACTAAGTTACAAGTCCATTTTTAAAAGGTAACTGGGTGTGATGGTGGGTCAATCAGGTTCACCACCTTCTTTTGTTGAATCATTTCTAATTTTTCATTAACTTCCATCTGTATCATTTTCCCGTCAATTGTTTTGTTGGTTCCGGCGATCATTGTACTGGTTTTCAAATTGTCAATCGTAGAGTTAAGATGCTTTGCTTGTTTATCCATTTCTTCAAGCCACACATCCATCTCCTCTTTAGTTGGTCTTACCAGCAGATGAACTGTAACTATCACTGCAATCACACTGATAAAGACTATTGACAGAATGGCAACTTCTTTTATTACAGTTTTGGTACTAGAGGAGAGAGTCATTGGGTTTTGATGAGACAAAACAAAAGAACACAAAGCAAAACAAAACTGAACTTGATTGAGAGTAAAAGTGACTGAGTGAATGAATGCCAACGCTTTCGCAATAAGAATGGAGAAATTATTTATAACCCAAAAAGAAAATAAAACGATTCGATTCGTTATAGAGCTTTTCGCATCCAGATGTACATTCCTGAGCAGAACAATAGAAAGGGTGTTTTTCTAATTTAAATCATCTAAGCATTCTATATAGTTTTTCTTTTTTTTAATTACAGAAAATATTAATTGAATAAAATAATTTTTAATTTAAAGTGTTGCCAAACTACCAATGAACGCGTATGTCTCAAAAAGGTAAAAATGATTAAGATTGGGAAATTTTATTTATTTACAATGAAAATGTGTTTTCTGGGTGCAGACAATCTTATTTTTACTTTAAAATTTAACCAATATATAACTTTGAAAACTGAACTTATAATTTCTCTTTGATTTTTACAATAACTAATCTTAATAAAATTAATAGTCTTTATCAGTGTGTTTGCAGCGATAGTTACAGTTCATCTGCTGGTCATACCAACTAAAGAGGAGATGGATGTGTGGCTTGCACAAATGGATATAATTATGTATCATTAATGTATCAAGCAAGGCATTTCAACTTGACAATCGACAATATTGAAACTTGTACAATTAACCAAGTAATTGATAAAATATGAATAATATTCAACAACAAAGAATTTTAAAGAAGTTATCGAAATTGAATATAAATATATTTAAGAACTTTTTATGCTGAAGTTCTGAAAACATTGTAAACATAAGTAAACACAGAAGTCATCCCAATTCTCAACCATACAAAGCTTCATATGTTTCTGCAACCGATACTCACGAAGCAGTAGAACTACTTCCATGTACGAGTAGTGTGAATCTATTTGCAACGATCGATAAACAATTTGTCTCAATTTGGAAAAAAATATATTTAATAAGTAATTTATCATTATAAATTTTATTTAATAAAAAATTGTCCAACCTTTTTAATACATACATACATCCCACGTGTTCATTGTTTAAATAATTATTCAAAATTTCAAAAGAATTTTTGCAATAGTCTTCACCATTTCAAAATGCTAGAAATAACCACAAAATTAAAATTAGAAAAACACACTTTAATTATTTGTATCACTTATAACGACATTTAAATTGTTTCTGTTAATAAAAGAGGAAAAATTACTTTTTGAATTTTGCATATTTAAATTCAATAAAACGAAACTTTTGAATTAGTACCTTTATGGAAATGATTAGCAAAATGATGAAAAATGTAAAATGAAATTCACTTTTTGGTTATGCACAATGGTTGAAATCTCAATTTCAGTAGGATCAGTTCGATCCAAATTATTCAAAAGTACTGCGAAATATGTGACCCGAAAAAATTGTTAACAGAAAAGTGAGTAGGTGTATATTATAATAGAAAAGTCAATTAAAACTTGTGTCCTTTATCGTGTGTTCGTTAATGTATTCCAAAGTCAACCATCCTTACAAACATTTAAAAATACTCCATACAAGTTGTAGTTGAACTTGTTTCAAGCAAATTTGCTAAACATTTGTTCTGTATTTGTAATGAAAAAATTATAATATAAAATTGTCCAACAATTAAATTCTGCACAAAGAAATACACATTCTACTCAAGAGCTTTTCATAAACCAAAGTCACAAGCGAATATTAAAGGAATACAATACATAAGTGACTTAGCTTAAGCAAAAAATTAATTAACCTTTTGATCTAGAATAAACACAACTGTCAATGGAATTTTGTTTAAAATTATTTTAGTGTTATCGTATAAGCAATACGGACTGCCAGCGGCGAAAGCTGTGTCGAAAGCAGCGCAACTTGCATGCAGATTCGGTAAAGTTAAGAATTAAAATCTAAAACGGGAGTCAAATGCGTTGTCAAAGTTACAAACAGATGCGTTTTTTAATGTTTTTGAGTATTTACTCTTCTGTTTGAGTGGCAATCATGGTGAAAAACGAGCATGTTATTGGAACCGCATGGGTTCATCAAAATATGTAACAATAATGGTATCATACAATTATTTGAAGTTGTTAAATTTATTGTTCAATTATATTGCATTGTTTCTGCATTTCTCTAGTACATTTGGATCAATTTCAAATTCACAAGTTAGTAAGTAAGTAGTTAGTAATTAAGAGTTAAGCTGGTAACATGGATATTAAATGAATTTCTCTGTAAATATTACCTATAACTTAGAAGAATATTGAACAATGCAAATAAATATGAATTTAGTTGACCTAATAAATGGCAAATCGGGAAAGCCTTAATTAAAATTATATATTTGTTAAAAATAAATTTTGTATTTAAAAAAACATTGTTTAAGTCAAATAGAAATTATATTATTGTATAATCTTAAAGAGTAACCGTCAAAACAAACTCTTTTTAGCGCATTTTTTAGGCAAAACGGATTTGTATAAAATATAGTTTATTTTGTCGGATTTTATAGCTGATTTCAAATATGTAACTCAAAGTTTAGTGTTTCTTGGTAAATTGGTTCCAAAGATACACTGTACAAGATACGTTGTATAATATATTATATGTCTCACAGTTCAACGAGTTTGACATTATTTCTCACCAGTCAAAAAAAACATGATTCATAGCTATACACTTGATTAAAGCATAAAAAAGCAAATAGAAACCGTCTGAAAGTTACAAAGACTCATATGAAAATTTTAGATAAAGAATTAAAACTGAGAGTTGGATGCATTAGATTCGCCAAAACCATTGTAAGGATTGTGCCATCATAATCAAACTCTTCACTTTTGACATGTCACATGTGTCTTGCCCATACTCAATGTATAGTCTGCGCAAGCGCCATCATGTCTCATCTTATGCTATGATAGTCTCTGAGTCTTGATGAAGTACGAGTAATATTGTGAATTGAAATTAATTTATCAGCAGTTTAAATAATAGAAATATATTTAAATTCGACCTTTTAAACAGAATCATCAATTCAACAAGTAACCGAGTTTGCGATCAGTAAACTAAAATTTTTTACTATTAAATATGCTAAAAGGTGCGAATTTTGGAAGAGCAAATTAGAAGAGCAAATTAATTAATGTAGTAGTTTGGTCTCACGATCTCCATCCTTTTTTATTAAACTTCAACTAATTGTGTTATGTTGAGTTTTACAATTAGAGTTTCGACCTTTTTAGCGAAACAGAAATTTGTTGGATAATTGTTGGATATTGTGGGTTCTAAGTTTAAATTTTGTAGAAAAATGCTACCATTCGAAGATAAAAAAATAGGTTTTGAGTTGTCACTGAACTTCGGTACTGGATACTCAAAATAGTGCAAAACTGCAGTATTGATCGTGTAAGTGATTGACTCTAGTTGAATTTGAACGTCTTCCACATATGAAACAAAGACAATTATAATCATTTTTTTTATACTTTCGAGTGTCATTGTTGCTGGCAGAACGAAAAAGTTCTTTCATTCTCGATATCAAAGTTCACTTCTTTCCAATCGATAAATTGTGATCACCAGATATTACTTTTGAATTGACATTGATGGAAACATTGCTAAGTTGTGCATTGTTCAGGTTAAGTGCTGCTGATGGTGCTTCTGCTTGTTCATGAATAATGGCACCATTTGTGGAATTAGACATATTCTGTTTTAGTGTATAGTGAAAGTCAATGTATGTAAGATGTTTGGGTGAAATGGACTTTGGCCAAAGTTGAAGATACACTGCTGGTGGGAGGAAAGACTGACAGCGGCATAGTGAGGCATAGCTTTGGAGGAAAAGTTAGTTTTGCTTGGACACGGAATTGGGTGCTCGCTGAAGTAAAACGTGAATTTCTGCTTGAACCCATCGATAAGGCATCCGACCACCTCTCCAGCTTTCCATCGAGATACAAGAAATACATTTTTGAGTGCATGTTACATTTGTAACAAATGGTGGGCTAAGGTGAGTTAAAATGATTGGGGAGATGAATTATAAGTTTTGTTTAAATTGAACAGTTAATAATTGACTAAAATTTGCAATTGTGGAGAACGTTGTACACAAGATAATTAAATTAATAATCTTAAAAATAAGAAACTTATTACCTTTTAATGACGGAAGTATCGGAATTGTTACAAAACTAATCATGTTGACCAGTAATTAAACAAATAATTAAACAAACAAGTCCACGATTGCAAACAGTTAAACAGATAGAAAGTGTTTGGCTTTTTTTTTTTTTTTTTTGGAAATAGTATTTTATTGACCTCTTAAGCAAATTAATGCTAAATGTGAGCTAGAAAATGCACATACATACACACTGAGGTATAGTTCGATACATTACAATTGTTTACAAGTAATATAATACAAAATGAATTAATTATGCAAAATAAGGAAATTAAACAGAGGGTATGAAAACTTAAAGTAGATATTTACAAATCATTATATATTTTATATACAAAGTTACGAAAATGTCTATAGAACCTGTCGGTGCAGTAGACGCTTGGCAATATTAATTGGTCTGAATTAGTGATCCTGCAGATGTGGCTGTCAAGATCGTTCCTCAGTAGTGCCCATCTTGGACATTCCTTGATGAGGTGGAGTGAGGTTTGCTCAGGTGCAACACAAAATTCGCATCTCTTGTCATGTTCAATGTTGAATCTGGTCAGGTAGTAGTGGAACTTGCCGTGTCCAGACATGAACTGAGTCGTGATGAAATCGGGGATGTTTGAGCATTTCTTCCTGTGCAGGACAGTCGGAAAGAAAGGAATCGTTTCTCTCCCGTCAGTGGACGTTCTGTATCGTTCGTCCCACGCTGTGGTTTCTTGTTGCTTCCAAATTCTCACGGCGCATGATGGGGGAAGCTCATTGTACGAACTTGTTTCCAAATTCGTTGCTTCCTTAGCTAGTCTGTCGGCTTCTTCGTTGCCTTCGATTCCGACATGAGCTTTGACCCAACACAGGCAAATGTGCTTGGGGTGCTGACGCAACAGTTTTCTGATTTCAACCGCAAGTTTGTTGCGATTTTTCTTGTTGGAGATAGCCTGCAGAGCAGATTGCGAGTCTGAGTTGATTATGGCCGTTTTGTCTTGTTGAAGACACCAAGTGACTGCATTCTTGATTGCTAGTAGTTCCGACTGAAACACGCTGCATTCGTCATGCAATCGGGCTTTTTCACTGTGGTAGATGGTTTCTTGTTGTTTAACAACGAATGCACAACCGGTTTGTTTCCTGTTTGTCGATTCGTTCTCCTTCTTCGATCCGTCCGTGAAGATGTCGAAATGATGCGACTTTAAACAGTTTTGACGAACATAATTCGCCCTCAGAGCAGGGTGTCCATCCTCGAGAAAGTGAGCCGGTTGTTGATAGGTCAATTGTGGTAAGGTTTCAGGTACTATGTTGTGTCTGATGAGATAACGATTCGACCACAGTTTGAGACGCAGGTCAATGGGCGGAATGTTTGCCAGGACGAGTGAGGCTTCTAGTGAAATAGTTCGATATCCTCTTGTGATCATCAGTGCAAATGATCGTTGAGTGGATAGCAGTGTGGCTTTGTTGGTTTCGTTGAGACCTCCAATCCACGCAGGACACGCGTAGCACAGCAATGGTTCGATTGCACCGTTGTACAGTACTCTGAGTAAGCTGCCCGAAAGTCCCCAACCATTACCGGTCGTCCTCAAGATCCGTTGGACTATTTTTCGGTTTTGGCGCAGACGTACTCGATGTGCTGGTTCCATGATTGCTTTGGGTCAAAGACAACACCAAGGTACTTCATCTTGGAAACAAGCTCAATCTCCAATCCGTTCATTTTCAAAACAGGTTCACGGTAGCTGTAGTCATGCTGTCTTGTCACAAGCATAGCTTGTGTCTTGGAAGGGTTGAATTTCAACTTGTTGTCACTTCCCCATTTGGCGATTATCTCGAGAGCACAGTTTGCTTTTTGTTCACATTCGTTTTCGTCTCTCCCCTCAATGGCCACGAAACCATCATCGGCAAACGCTTGATGGTAACACCCATGAGGAAGTTGTAGTCGCAAGAAGTTGTTGTACAGCACATTCCACAGTAGAGGAGAACACTTGGCACCTTGAGGACACCCACGGTTGAGAGACTTCCTGGCAGTGACATTACCACATAGGGTCAATTCGGCTTGTCGGTCAGAAAGATAGTCGCAAAGCACACGGAAGAGGTTTCCTGGGATACGATATCGTTTGAGAGTTGCCAGAATCTGGTCCCACCAGGCTGTATCAAACGCTCCGGAGATATCCAGTGAGATGAAGATTCCAAACTTTTTCTTTTCCAGGATTTGTTTCTGAATTCGTGCTATCTCACAGACTGCTTCTTCTGCAGATCGTTGTGGAGTAAAGCCAAACTGTCGATCCCCAAAGTTCGCTCGCGAGCTGTGCAACCAGTAGGTCAACCTGTCAGTCAAGAGGCGTTCGAAGATTTTTCCCATTACAGGAAGAAGGCTAATAGGCCTGTATGACTTTGCAGTAGAATCGTTGTTACCCGATGGTTTTGGGACAAGTTTGATCACAGATGTTTTCCACATGGTGGTCTCTGCGAAGTGAAAACACTTGTTGTAGAAGATCCAAAATAGATTTGGGAACACTTTGTTCACGTGTTTGATCATGTTGGCCGAGATTCCATCTTTGCCGGGACTTTTGGAGTCGTCCTCAGCTTCGATTGCGGCGTGGACTTCTTCTCTGGTGAAGAGGCAGTCGTCCGGTTGGTCGTATGGTTGATTGGCAAATTGAGTGATCATCTGTTGGCGTTGGTTGTTTTCTGTGTCATCGGGGAAGAACTGTTCGATCAGTGCCTGTGCAGTTTCCTCCACATTTTTGGTCTTTCCAGTTTCAGTTTGAATCGTCGTTAGCTCGTTGTTGAGATTGGATGGAGACTTGCACAACTTGTACACTTGTTTCCACACGGTGTCACGATTCTGAACTGTGTAGAATTGTCGAATGGCATCTCGTTTTGCTCTTTTTAGTAGCTTCTCGTAGGGATATTTCACTTTGTTGAGTTGCTCCCTCAGAATCGGTCCACGTATGGCGTTGTTCCGATGTCGTTCAAACTTTTTCTGCAATTTGTCCACTTCTTTCTTCATTTCTTTAAGTTCATCGTTGAAGAAATTAATTTCTCGTTTTGGAGGCTTGCTGGGAGGAAGTGATTTTTCAGCCACCTTGACAATAGTGTTGGTGAGTGATGTTCCAAATTGGAGTGTTTCTTGCTTTGAGCTTATGTTTGCTACTGTGTTGTTGTGGTGTTGGATACGTCGTTTTGTGTGATTGTCGAATCTGTCCCAGTTGACCTTGTTGGTGCGAAATTTCCTGGTCAATGATTTGGGCAGTGCTTCTTTGGTAGATGACCACTCGAATGTCAAAATGCGGTGATCGGAGATCGAATCGATGTCAGTCACAACTTTCCAGTTTCGAAAGTATGGGTTGGCTTTGTTGTTGGTGAGAGTGATGTCGATGTGACTTTGATTGGAGCGAGAGTTCACAAAGGTAGGTGATGAGCCTTCGTTTTGAATACACAAACGGTTTCTCATGATGAAGTCGTAGATTTTTTGTCCACGTTCGTTCGAGCTAACGCTACCCCATGATGAGTGCCAGCCGTTGAAGTCGCCAGTCATGATTATGGGCATTGTGCGATATGTCGCAAGAATTTGTTCTAGATTGTCGAGTTCGTTGTCTAATACGTGCATTGCTGATGAGCCGGAGAAGTACACACTGCACAAGATGAATGGATTGTTGGTCCTGACCTCCACACAGGTGCAGTTCGAGTTTGAGAACTGAGAAATAAGGCACATAAAGTTTGATTGTGATTTGACTGTCGCGATGGCACATAAGGGATCACTCCCACAGAAGATGTTGTAATGGTCTATCAAATGCTCGAAGACGTTTTGATACACATACGGTTCTTGTAGACATAGTATTGTGGCGTTGAGTTTCTTTGCGTTGATTTGTAATCCTATAGATGCAGTTTTTTTGTGCTGCATGTTTTGGTGTAGAATTGTTATTCTTTCACTCATGGCAAGGATTGATTTTCTTAAGAAGCTTCTGAAAGGAAAGGCAGAGTTGGGCATGATTAGCCGGGTGGTCAGTTGGAAGTTGATTGTGTCCACGCTGGGAACGTTTAACATTTATACGAGCGCAATTTGTGCACTTTAATTGGTGGGAACTGCAGTTCTTGGTTGGATGAGCTTCATCACATTTTCCGCAACGCTCTTCGTTGCTACATGCATCAGCAAAGTGTCCTGCCTGTTGGCATTTCTGACACACGATGACTCTTCGTTTGTAGTTGGCGGCAGTACAGAGTTTGCCAGGAACGAAGATGCGACCTTCTGCCAATATCAGTTGGTGAGCCTCTTGTGAAGCCTCAATGACTGCATAAAAGTTGTTTTTGCGATCTTTCCTGACAACTTTCACTTCGATAGAGTCCTCGTGCTGCTTCAGTTGGTGGTTGAGGCTGACGATTGAATTTTTTGAGGACTTCTTTGCTGTACACATCACCGAGGTCGAAGATGATTACACGGGCTTTTTCGTCCCTTTGGCTTGGCAACTGAGATTTGCTCGTCGTCTTTCAGAGTGTCGCAGACTGCGGTACAGCTCTCTTCAGAGCCGCAGTGCACAATCACCCTTTTGTTCGAAACATACTCGCAACTCCCAAGCAGGGTGATGTTATTCTCAAGGATCGTTCTGGTATCAAGTTTGTCCTTGAATATGGCATAAGTTTGCTGAGAGTCGGCGACACTGGGTACCTTAGGTTTGAGGACTACAACGTGTTTCGGTCTCGGTTTAGCCTTGGGGGCATGGGACGAAGAATTTCTCGCAGCCAATTCAACATGCACAAGGTTTGTCGGATTCCTCGCTTTAGCTGCTTCATTCTCCTCCTTGAGAACTAAGTTAGCTTCTTTGAGTGCCGAGATCTCCTCCGTTGCTTTGTTCAATTCCACCTTGAGATTTTCGATTTGCTTTCGCAGTTCGTTCACCTCCTCACTACAAGTAGAATTTGGATTTGTATCAACAAATGGAGCAGTGTTGCCAGCGTTGAGAGCATTCTTCAGCTTTAAGATTTCACCGTGAAGAGTGGTGGCGGCGGTGCTGATGTCTGCCTTGATTTCTTTAAGCTTTTACGGAGCGACAGTCTGTATCTCTCAACTCGAAAAGGTACTTGTAGCAGGAATCAACATTTTCAAAGTTGATATTTGAAGACATTTCTAGTTCTGAAAAGTTCCTCATATTTCAGAAAATCGTCGATAGAGTGCAGTGTTGCTCGATGTTAGTTTTATTTAAGAATTCGGTTAGTGATTAACACTTTGTCATTGGTCGATTTGATTAGTCACCTAGGACATCGAGTGACGAGTTGAGCGGTCGTCGGTGATGCGGTGAACGGTGATTTGGCGCTGATGTGACGTGGTGTTGGCGCTGGTGAGGCGTCGAGTTGGCGTTATCAGTGTCGATGTGCGCAAGCTCGTGGACTTAGCAGTTTTCTTACCTCTTAAAGAGGTATATAAACGACTGATGAATTTAGGGTGGTGGGTGGGAGTTTGACGACGACGACGAAGACGAAATCACGAAGTGATTTCGTGCGAGAAAGAAAAACTATGTCAGACTATGAGGTGACAGTTGAGGCTGAGTAGGTTCACGTGAGGTAGAAGAAGTTGCTGGTGAGGAGGAACCAACAGTGGGTGTCTGGTACTGTTCCAGAAACTGAATACAAAACTGACAAATTTTGACCTAACTTGTTTTGACTGTGGACTACTACTGAATTGACGGTTGAGTGAGTGTGTTGTCTATTTTGAGCGTTCAGACAAGAGAGTAGCAATAGGTCAGCTCGATTCCAGCAGTAATAGCAACAACAACCGATTTGAAAATTGAAAGTAGTTTGTGAAACGGGCAATTTTGGGACAGATTGACTGGGTAGGATACTACGAGACACAGTACGAACCTGTTGGTGAATAAAACGTTGAGATTAGAGAGGTGATCAAAACAGAGTGATGAGAGGGAGATAGAGGGAGATGACAGCGCCAAAAGTAGCAAATGTTTTGATGATGATGTTAAAATGTAATCAGTTTGAGTGTGAGTGTATGATGGCTCGAAATGACTAACTAGTCAGAACTATGAGGTGATAATTGAGGCTGAGTAGGTTCACGTGAGGTAGAAGAAGTTGCTGGTGAGGAGGAACCAACAGTGGGTGTCTGGTACTGTTCCAGAAACTGAATACAAAACTGACAAATTTTGACCTAACTTGTTTTGACTGTGGACTACTACTGAATTGACGGTTGAGTGAGTGTGTTGTCTATTTTGAGCGTTCAGACAAGAGAGTAGCAATAGGTCAGCTCGATTCCAGCAGTAATAGCAACAACAACCGATTTGAAAATTGAAAGTAGTTTGTGAAACGGGCAATTTTGGGACAGATTGACTGGGTAGGATACTACGAGACACAGTACGAACCTGTTGGTGAATAAAACGTTGAGATTAGAGAGGTGATCAAAACAGAGTGATGAGAGGGAGATAGAGGGAGATGACAGCGCCAAAAGTAGCAAATGTTTTGATGATGATGTTAAAAATGTAATCAGTTTGAGTGTGAGTGTATGATGGCTCGAAATGACTAACTAGTCAGAACTATGAGGTGATAATTGAGGCTGAGTAGGTTCACGTGAGGTAGAAGAAGTTGCTGGTGAGGAGGAACCAACAGTGGGTGTCTGGTACTGTTCCAGAAACTGAATACAAAACTGACAAATTTTGACCTAACTTGTTTTGACTGTGGACTACTACTGAATTGACGGTTGAGTGAGTGTGTTGTCTATTTTGAGCGTTCAGACAAGAGAGTAGCAATAGGTCAGCTCGATTCCAGCAGTAATAGCAACAACAACCGATTTGAAAATTGAAAGTAGTTTGTGAAACGGGCAATTTTGGGACAGATTGACTGGGTAGGATACTACGAGACACAGTACGAACCTGTTGGTGAATAAAACGTTGAGATTAGAGAGGTGATCAAAACAGAGTGATGAGAGGGAGATAGAGGGAGATGACAGCGCCAAAAGTAGCAAATGTTTTGATGATGATGTTAAAAATGTAATCAGTTTGAGTGTGAGTGTATGATGGCTCGAAATGACTAACTAGTCAGAACTATGAGGTGATAATTGAGGCTGAGTAGGTTCACGTGAGGTAGAAGAAGTTGCTGGTGAGGAGGAACCAACAGTGGGTGTCTGGTACTGTTCCAGAAACTGAATACAAAACTGACAAATTTTGACCTAACTTGTTTTGACTGTGGACTACTACTGAATTGACGGTTGAGTGAGTGTGTTGTCTATTTTGAGCGTTCAGACAAGAGAGTAGCAATAGGTCAGCTCGATTCCAGCAGTAATAGCAACAACAACCGATTTGAAAATTGAAAGTAGTTTGTGAAACGGGCAATTTTGGGACAGATTGACTGGGTAGGATACTACGAGACACAGTACGAACCTGTTGGTGAATAAAACGTTGAGATTAGAGAGGTGATCAAAACAGAGTGATGAGAGGGAGATAGAGGGAGATGACAGCGCCAAAAGTAGCAAATGTTTTGATGATGATGTTAAAAATGTAATCAGTTTGAGTGTGAGTGTACGAGTGTAAAAGTGTTTGGCTTGATTTGTTAAAATTAAAATTTATTTTAAGAATAATTCAGAATATTTTCAAAAAGTTTAATTTTGTGTGAATTGTAAAATTCAAAAATCAAAAATCAATATCAAAAGAGTTTATTTAAAAAAAACTTTAAATTAAATTTAACCTTTGATGAAGAACCAAACCAAACAAACTGAAAAGAGGTCGTTAATTTAGCGAATCTTTTGGTTGAAAAGAAGAGAGGTAACATGAAGATTTGTACACCAAATAAAGGAAACAAGATAATTGTATTGTACATCAGTAATGCATATGTTTTAATTCAAAAAATAAAAAGAACAATTAAATTTATATTGGAAAATTCAGAAAACTTTGACGCGCTTTAACATTATTGAATAATCATGCAATTGAAAAAATATTTTCTTACCATTGATATAATAATAGTGAAAATTATGATTGTGAATACAAATTTACCACCAACACATTTGAAACCATTTAGTATCGTGAATGATCATCTCATAAAAATAAGATCAAGATAATCAAGAATCAAGATAATATGATATTTAATGTACAAAATTAAAAAATAAAGTTGAAGCGATGTCGCTTGAGAGTTCAAGCTAGTAAGACACCTTTCATGAAATCTCACACAAAATTAATCGAAATGTGCATTGCTCCTGTTGTGATCGCGATAACACCTTTTTAATTGAAAAACTTAAAGCAGAAATAAGCAAAGTTTTGACAAAGTTTTTGGTTTTAACCTTTTAAAATGCAAGTAACGAACAATTCAAAACAAATAAGTTGGCGGTGAAAAGAATTCTCTCGTGTGTGATAAAATGTGTTGCTCCAAAAGCTCAGAATCCAATGTTGTATTTAAAATATATAAATCGTGCAAGCAATATTAAAAATCAGTAAGTAGGGTATGGAATCGTAATTTTTGCAAGACCGAAACCGAAACCGAAATCGAGCCGAACAGAAAATTGGTTAATAAATAAGGTACAATTTTATTGTTAAAGTTAATCAATAAATTAAAGTCATTGTCATGTTAGTTTGAGTTTTTCCAATTGCTACGAGTTTTCACGATTACATTATGCAGATTTGTTGAGAGTATACTTTATTGACCTCTATGGCAATTGCCGATGTAAGTAATTTAAACAGAAGTTTAAATTGATACATGATTATGATGAGTTAGTTATATTTAGTGTATTACATAAGAAATATTCAAAAAAAGAGTCTGACCTGTTGACAAATTTTACACGTTAGGGTGGATGTTAGAATGGTAAATCTACAAAACATTAAAAAAATAACATTTTAAATTCATTTTTCGAGAGTTGAGTGGAGAACACTTTCCTTAATACTTTTTTGAATAAACAAGTACTTGAAAAAATAATTCGTTTCAAATTGGGTTATAATAGTAAATAGACAAATCTACCATCAACATTCATTTTATTTAAAACCATTTAGTAGCGTGACTAGTAGATAAGTCAAAAAATTATATTATATTTAATTATTAATCGCTTGAGAGTAAAAGTTAGTAAGACACCTTTTATAAAACAAAACAAAAATTAATTACATTATAAATAGCCATCAAATTGAAAGTATAGTTGAGATAAGTATGAATTCAATAAACAAGAATTTACTAGAAAGTGGTTGGAATATTTCTAAAAACGATTCAATTGTTAAATGTATATTGAAACAATCAGAAGTTGTTCGTAACAAAAAAATATAAATTTACTTTGATAGTCTAAATGGAGTCGTTTGTTAAGGTAATTATTTTGTAAATGTGATTATCTTTAGAAAGATCTATTTTCAATCAATTTCGGTTCACAAACGAAGATGTTTGACAAATGTTACTTTTCACTGCTTAACCATTTTGTCGGACTTTATAGCATAGTTGAGTATCTCATTTCAACATTTGTTTATATCTAATTAACCTTCACCGTCATTATTTCAACTAATTTGTTTCCCTTACATATAATTTCAATACTTTAACTATACAAAATTGACTGCAAATCCTATCATCAACACATGGCGACTCTGTGCATCACTAAGCAATATAATAATTTGTGATAATGGGTACTCTTGCTTGCAATTAAATGTGTGACATTCCTAACCAACATACTGAACTCGCGCTCTGTATGCACGCATGGCAAAAAATTATTAAAAACACTAGCAATACCAATCATTTCAAAGTATAATGATATGATACAAACTTGGAAATAATCAACTGCTGCTAGGTAAGATATGTTTAGAGTTTGTTTTAATTTAAAAATATTAATATAAAAACATTTAAATAAAAATAGATCAAACCTTATTTAAACTTCCAAATATAACCAAAATCAAATTGAAATAACTCTAAAAACAACTTGGGTGTAAAAGGAATCCATTAGAGGGCATTGAAATGATTTCACCAGTTGAACCCGAGAAAGAACCTCAAAGTCTTGCAGCCGAACCATCAGCAAGTCAAAAGTCTTGGAATGTTTCAACAGTTTCACAAATAACAATTGGAATTTTGTTGATTTCTTTTGGATTTTCTTATTTTGTTCAATGGCAAAAAACTGGTGCATCACAAGAAGAATTTCACAAACAAATTAAATTGGTCGATGCACATTTTGATGAATTTAAGTTGAAAATTCAATTGAATTGTGAAACGTTGCAAAAACTTCAGGAAAATGTACATCTTCTAGAGAGAAAGTTGAATGAGGCCAAATTGGTCGAGTCAAAGCTCAATGACCAATTGAGCATTGAATATTCTAAACGACAGAAATTACTTCAAGAACAAACCCAATTGCTACAAAGCCAGTTGAATTTGGTCGAGACAGCTGATAAAATGTTTCAAGAAAATTTACAAAACCAAGGACGTCAAGAGAAAAGTGTAGTAAATGCAAACAAGTCGAATGAGTCATGGATATTAACTTGTAGGAAAGTTATTGATATGTTGCTTAATGCAATTAGTTTAAATCTATTAATTTTTGGATTTTGTGCATGTTACCTACTCAACGATATCCTAAATGATAAGACAAACTCGGATTCATTCAATTTATTAATGTTATTAGTTACGGCAATCAGTTTTTACTTCTACTTAAATTTCTATTTCAAATTTCAAATTAATTAATTAAATTTCTATTACCCTGTAAAAAATAAAATTATGCTATTTGATGAAAATAAAACAACATGTTGGTACATCTTCTGTGTGATTAGTTGAAAAAGGTAGAACTACTTCTAGAATAAGTAACCATAAATAATATTATTTGATTTAAGGAGGGACACGACGTTGCTAAAATATGTGAATGATCCCTACGATTTAAACGGGAAAACGTATTGTACCTTTTTCTCCGGAACCAATTAACCGATTTTTGTCTACTATAGCTTAAATTAAAGGTAAAGATGTAAACTACAAAATTGACTAACTGAATTTTTCAGTTTAAACTAAATTAAAAATATACGAGTTCAGCAAGTTACAAATTTGACAAACACAAGAGGTTTTACGTTTATTATCTCCTGTCAGAGATCCTCTCACTGTCGGATTAGAAAAATATGAAAAATTCAGTTAGTCAATTTTGTAGTTTACATCTTTACCTTTAATTTAAGCTATAGTAGACAAAAATCGGTTAATTGGTTCCGGAGAAAAAGGTACAATACGTTTTCCCGTTTAAATCATAGGAATCATTCACATATTTTAGCAACGTCGTGTCCCTCCTTAATCTGTTTATGGTAATAAAAATATATAACAAAAGCAAAGACATATAAGAAGAATCTGAAGTAGAATAAATGAACGATTAAATTGATACGAGGTTATATTTGATTGTAAAAATTGACTCATTAATAAATTAGTTCACCTTTAGTAACATTCATTACGAAATCTTCCAACATTTAATACCATCATAGATGAAAATAAATATTTTATTAAAAGTGGATTGGGTAAACGAAAATATATTTGTAAATAAAAAAAAACTTTCAGCAATATAGCATGAGTGGATCAATAATCAATGAAGCAAAAATGCATTTAACTAGTATAAAACCAGCAGCTGGGATTTCGAAACCTTTTTTGCTTTCAAGTATACAAATAGGTAACGCCATTGGCGTGAAAGTCGGAGCGAGAGTGTCTGAAACATCGCAAATCATTTAGTCACATTTACGATAATGCAAATGAGATTGAAAATTCATTCTAAGCCAATTAGACTGTGAGACACTCTAACATTGGCTTAACAGTTAATAGTTCAACTTACCAATCTAACTTGTTTCTTAATCATCAATCACAAATTCAAACGATGTGCGAAAATCATCGCTTTCAGTTTAGAACAATTCATTACACATAGTAATTATCGATTCACCTGACACACAATCGATATTTAAATATTTAGTAATCCAAACAATTTCATAATCTTCAATTACAACAAGAAAACTCAATTCCCCTCGTGACAGGTCACGATGGGAATTGTCGCTGCGCGAACGTTTTCTTGTAAAAAACCCCTTTTATACAGAGATTTGAACAATAAAAGTGTCCATTCAAATAACAGACAAATTCAGGATTTAAAAATACGTTTATTGGAATTTAAATTTTGAAAAGATGATTTCTGAAGCAAACAAATCTTATTGGCCAGATTGGGAAGGGGGTGAACAGGTTTCACATATCCTTGAAGTTTCACTAAGTTTCATGTGATGAAATGAAAGTTGCTTTAAGATACTCAAGATTCATCATCAAAGCAGAAACTTAGATTGAACATTAGGTCGAGATGAACATTGTCCATTGAACAATTCTTATCCAACAAATTGCACTTTCTGAAGGTTAGACTTGACAATTTAAATCTAGAATGTAAACATTTTCTTCATCGACGGTTCGTAAAGTGATTATGTTGCGGAAGAATTCATTTGTGATATTCAGGTGCATTGATGATGGGGGAATAGTTAAGCACATTCCACATTGCTAGTTACTGGTGAAACAGGAAAGGTTGAATTCATTGAGGTAACATCATGAGTGTAATCTAAATTAAAGATGAAGAACAGAGCATCGAAAGACTCGGTTTTCATCCGATAAACTGTCCAATCATTTAATAATTTCTGAATCTGACCATACGAACATTAAGAATTAAGATTTGCTTAAAAACTCACAATGTGATCCGGTTGTAAAGAGAAAATCCAATGCTTGCCAATCTAAAAAACACTTCAAACGTTAATCAAGCTTGCAACATCATAAGAGTAAACCTTTTAAAATTTAAGTACGATTTCACGGTGGCTTTTTCAACAGAATTTAAAGCTATCAAAAGAACCAGCGCACTCACAATGTCAGAATGCACTACGGACACCGGAATTGATACTCACAAGTCAGTTTCTAAATACATATCTGATTCGTTCTAGTAAACAAATTGAAATTTGAGTAAGAATTAATCCAACAAATTAATTTCCATATACTACTTACCGATTTAAATGTTTTCATTAAATGCAAGCCTGTTCTTGTACTTGACTTTAACTTTCGTGACATTATGACATATATGACGACATAAGAGAGTTAATGGTGAGGTGATAACGAAGAAGATAAGAGATTAACATAAAACACTTGAAGAATGTGAAAAACAGTAGAACCAACGCGATATAGTGCTGTGAGAGCGACAGCAATACAGAAAACAGCTGATCGTGTGCGTGTTCTTCCAGCTGTGCAATGTTTGGCTTGAGCTTTGCCTTTCACTGTACTAAAATGACACACTCTTCAACACGACCACACAAACGCGTTCTGTGCTTGCCTGTTGGCTGAAACCTTCAAATGATTTTTTCGGTACCAAGGACACATTTTCGTAACGAGAACATGATATATCAATGTTCCTAGATTTTCACGATGAATCCAACGATATTTTTTTCAGTTCATGAATCCAAAAATCCAAAATTCCAGAATCCAATTTTCTGCTGGATCGACTCGAGTGTATTTACATGGGATACCTTGAGGTCGAATTAGTCTAGTAAAAAATTTTCATGACATTACGGCAAGTACTTTTGGCTGACGAAGTTTTTGTTTAGCGTTACATTGGGATTTTAATATATAAGAGATTGACCTGTGATTACTGTTAAAAAACATAAAAGATAAGATGTTTTGCGTTAATTATGGGATTGTGAAATTATGCCTAAATCATATCAAAAATAAAATCAATTTTAATACGGGATTATTAATAGAAATTATAGAAATATTTTAATGAACAATTGTTCCCATTTGATATTTGAAAATAACCAATTGGTCATTTAGTCATCGGGTAGCTCATCCCAAATATCGTACATTAAAAGTATACATTTTTCATTATTGAAAAACATCCCTAACATCCCTGAATAACAGACAATGGAAAAGCACTCAAAATTGATTCTAATTGAGGTTGGGTTATAAATTTATTGTAAATACTATTGGGAAAATATTCATGTTTTTAATTTCAATTTACAAATCCACCATTTTAAAAAAAACTTCGAGGTAGTACTTTAAGGTCTGATTTATCAGATAAATGTACACAATTTTATTATTGTCTTTACACAAATCCATAATGCTGGAATCCACCATTCATGGAAAGGTAGAACGTTAATTATGTTAGATACGATATGATCACGAAGTTTGAACTATTGTAAATACATTGTAAATATAATTATCATTATTATTACTATTATTATTACATTTTCTTATTTTAAACTTTCATTCTTTCTACCTATATATCCTATCCATTTGCTGTATTCTTCATCCTTCTGAATAAAAAACCATATTTTATAAAAAACGTTTTAAATAAATAAATGAGTGCTTTCAAGATTGTTTATTGCTTAATTCACATCTTACAAAAATTAAATTATTCAAAAATTTAATTCTGAATTCTCGGGATTAATTCTGGTTAATACCCATAGATACCCGCTCACCGTTGGTGATAGTCAGCACTGAATATGTTGGATAAAGTAAACAGCACAAAAACACAAAACGCACAAAATAGGCTTGCATTCTTTTCAAATTGTCAGCATCCAACTCACTAATTCACATTTGGGTGTATTTGCTACTGCGCATCTCCAATGCGCACAGCGGGCGCGCTCGGGAGAGTGTGTGCTTGACTGTGCCACACAGACACACACACTGTGTTGACACTCGATCTCAACACATTTCAATACAAAATTTTGAATCTTATGAAAAATTACTACTCCTTTGACCTTTGACCTTTATGGCCCCAAAACTATACAGCCCATCTAGACCCCAAACGGAACACTGTGTTAAATTTTCAGACCGATCCATGCAGTAGTTTCGGAGGAGTTCTGCTAACAAGAATTGCACCAATTCCCTTTTTTCTGGCAAGGAATCGTCACTCCCTCAATCACTCACACCTCGCTCGCTTCGCTCGCTCAGCGTGAGTGATTTCGGTCGCTCCTCCAATTAATTAATTAATTTTTTTACCAATTAGAAGTGGAAAGATGTGAAGAAGGATATAAGTTTTAAATGTAAATTGGAGCCAAGATTTGTCCTTTATTAAAATAAATATTGATGAATATGTTTAATATTCGCCGATTCAGCGTGCACAACACACACACTTTCTAACGTTGTATTCAGGAAACAATCTGGACTAGAAAAGCTCCTGAGCGAATCGAATCGTTTTATTGTTTTTTTAGGTTATAAATAATTTTTCATTATTATAGCGAATTCGTAAGCTTCCATGCTCTCACTCACTCTTACTCTAGATCAAGTTTAGTTTGGTATAGCTTTGGCATAGTCTGAATGTGTTGTGTTGTCCTTTTGTTAAGTCTCATCTAAATCCAATGTCTCTCTCCACTAGTACCAGAACTATCATAAAAGAAGTTGTCCTTCTGTCACTAGTATTTATCAGTGTGATTGCAGTCATAGTTACAGTTCATCTGCTGGTCAGACCAACTAAAGAGGAGATGAATGTTTGGCTTGCACAAATGGACAAACAAGCAATGGAGAAAATGCATCTAACTAGGCATTTCAACTTGACGATCGACAATATTGAAACTGGTACAATGGACAAAGTAATTGAGAAAATATGAAGAATATCAAGTTATCAATATGAAGTTATCAAAATTGAATAGAAATATTTTAGAACCTTTAAAGCAGAAGCGAAGAAACTTTCGTAACATAAGTAAACACAGAAGTCATCACAATTCTCAACCATACAAAGCTTCATATTTTTTCTGCAACCGATACTCACCGACTACTACTGCTTAGTGTGAATTTGCAACGATCGATAAACAATTTGTCTCAATTTGGCAAAAATATATTTAATATGTATTTTATCTAGATTGATTTTATTTAATAAAAATTGTCTAACCTTTTTTAAACAGTCTAACAGATGGATCAACAGCTAACTTAAGTGATGTTTATTTCAAAAATCATAAACCAATACAGAATAGTGAAGAATATAATTTGAAAAAATTGAATTGTTTACCTTTATTCAAAAAAAACTTTAGCAAACCTAATAACCGAATTCAATTGAATCGTGCGATAAATAAATAAATAACAAGAAGGTAGCATGTACCGTGTGTTCAATAAGTAAAGATAATGTGGGTTTATGAATTTTATCTTTGACCAAGGGCTTTCATAAAATTTTTTGATATGCTATTTGAGACACCAACTTAGTAGAGTATCTGATGGCATGGGTTCCAAATTTGTGGCCACGCCCTCCTAGGAATATTCCGGAAGTCAAATTAGAAGTTTTGCTTTTCGGGCTTATTTTGGCCAAATAATACGTGGAAAAATTCTTAAAAATTAAAAATAGCCTACTCCTGACACAAATAATTAGATTCAAAGTCGATTGTTCCAATTGGAACGTTTTGGGTCATTTCCAAAAAATAATTTCCGGTTTCATAAAATCATTTCAAAATAATTTTAAAATGATTTTAAATGATTTTAAATAGGAATTTGTGTCTTAAAACAGTCAGAAATAGGTGTTCCAGTTGGAAATTTTAATTAAAAGTGGGTTTTAAAATATTTTATTTTTTTAACTATTGAGAATCTTCAATTAAAAATGTGAAATACTTAATAACGGTTGTTTAAAGACATAAATTATTGTTTAGAATATTTTTAAATAATTTTTAGCTGATTTCGAAATGATTTTATGGAAATGGAAATTTATTTTGGAAATGACCCAAAACGTTCCAATTGGAACAATCGACTTTGAATCTAATTATTCATGCTAGGAGTAGGCTATTTTTAATTTTTAAGAATTTTCCCACCTTTTATTTGGCCAAAATAAGCCCGAAAAGCAAAACTTCTAATTTGACTTCCGGAATATTCCTAGGAGGGCGTGGCCACAAATTTGGAACCCATACCATCAGATACTCTACTAAGTTGGTGTCTCAAATAGCATATCAAAAAATTTTATGAAAGCCCTTGGTCAAAGATAAAATTCATAAACCCACATTATCTTTACTTATTGAACACACGGTATTAAGTAATTGAGTGTTTTGGAAGCTCTAGTTAGATCTGAACACCCGTCGCCTAACGCGTATTGGTGTGTTTCAACTCATTCGAAATTACTTCACCAATTGTATCCCATTTCAAAATTTAATTTTCACAAAAAATTTCCAAAGGTTCTTGAGTTATATAATTCCCAAGTTTATTACACGAGCCTTGTTTGGTCCGCTCCTGTTAGTTCACAGTTGTTCAGTTCATATCTCTTCTCTAAAAAATTAAGTAAATTTACATGAAATTCTCCAAAAATGTTACATAAAACTAAAAAGAATATTTGGCTTATTCAAAAAATATTAATTCAGTTAACCTTTATACATCCCACTTGTTCATTGGAGAAGTAATAATTATTCAGAATTTAAAAAGAATTTTGCAATAGTCTTCTCCATTTCAAAATGCTAGAAATAATCACAAAATTAAAATTAGAAAAACACACATGAATTATTTGTATCACTTATAACGACATTTGAATTGTTTCTGTTAATAAAGGCAGAAACAATACTTTTTGAATTTTGCATATTTAAATTCGATAAAACGAACCTTTTGAATTAATACCTTTATGGTAGTGATTAGCAAAATGATGAAAAAAGTAAACTGAAATTCACTTTTTGGTTATGCAAAACGGCATAAAGTTGAAAAAAAAATATTGAAATTTAATATTATAATTTAAATGACGACTAAATAAAATTCTCATGAACTTTTATCTTAATTCTTTTTAACCTTTGAATTGAATATCCAATTGGGAGGTGTTTAACTAATTATTAAAGCAATGTTTTGAGTTGTTAAATGAAAATATATAGTTAAATATGACATTTTAAAAAATGGTCTCCGACACAATCTCACTAAACACCAGAGACAATATATGGTGAGGTTATATGATTACGGTAAGAAAAAACGAATAAGACAAAGAGACCAACATTCAAATTAAATACACGTCAAAGTACTTTAAATACATGGTTTGTTTGAAAGACATAATCGGGTAGTAATTTATGTGTTACCTTCTTTTAGTGAATTTTATATGTCGAATCTCTTTGGGAACCCTTCCAATTTGAGACTAAGTTTTGTTTAGAGTGGATTCCACAACATTTTGACATTGCTGAATTTGAAATTTTTCAAACATGTATCATTATTAATAACCTATTGCCAACACAACTTTTGGTATTACATAAATAGGTTCATAGTTTGAGAGTATTCTCTAAAAATGTGGAATTTCAAATATTTGCAAGAAATAATTACCAATTTTGAGTAAATAACCATTTAGAAAAATGATTCGCTTGATTGCTAATGCAAACAAATGTCTGAGAGAAAATAAGATTGAATTGCCACAAATGTTTGGGTTTACCATTTAAAAACCCAAACTTAAATAACGATCGAATATAATAATGCCCATGCTCACAATAAAGTCAATTCTAAAAAAGTGTTAATCCCAAAACAAAAAGCGAAGAAAATAAACAATTAAACTTTATTAAAAATCTAAGAATCAGAATTAAAACTAAATTATTAATATATGAATTGTAAATAATTTTTAATTGTGAGGCTGGTGACACTGTCTGTCACTCGTGATTAGTCATAGACATACACTGGTACATACTCATCCCTCTGTATATAAACCACCTCTCGTGCAATAAACCATCACTTCACTCGTAGCCTTCTACTAACATAATACGTACAAATTAACAATGATTTGAAGCTTGGAAATAAGATTATCTTTCCAAGAGTTGATTAAGATGGTAATGAAGTATGAATTTAATAAATCTTTTATACCAATGAGCAATAATATCTTGGTACTGTGTATATGACAGTGTATTTAGATAAGATCTGTATCCAAAATTTGGTTCAAAAAGCCAAACTGAGCCAAAGTTAAATATATTTTATGACCATTAAAGAAGACCACAAAAAAGGTTAAAATGAACATCTTCAAAGAAGATTGTTGTCGATTGGGACCAAAAGTTTAGCAATGACTTTTAGTGCAGCTTTTTATTTGCCTAAAAGGACTGAGAAGTATATAATTTATTTTTAACCATTTATATTATCAGATACAAGAAAACTCAATTCCCCTCGTGACAGGTCACGATGGAAATTGTCGCTGCGCAAACGTTTTCTTGTAAAAAAACACTTTTGTATCGAGATTTGAACAATAAAATCAATTGTCAAATCAAATAACAGATAAATTCGGGATTAAAAAACTTTTATGCGAATTCAAACTTTGAAGATGATTTCGGAAACAAACAAATCTTATTTACCAAATTGGGAAGGTGGAAAAGGGTGAATAGGTTTCACATATCCTTGAAATATCAGTTTCCTAAGTTAGTTTCCTGTGATGAAATGATTTCGTAAAGTGATTATGTTACGGAAGAATAATTCATATGTGAAGTTATGCTGCATTAATGATCATCACGATGAAAGAATGAAGGGTGAAAGATGATGACATGATTGGAAAAATGGATTGAGCAAGAAACATCAAATTCGATGTGTTCGGTTAGGAGTCTGAAATGACCATATGAACCTTCAGAATTGTTCAAAGATTGGCTTCAAAACTCACAATGTGATCAGGTTGTTGAGAAACCCCAATGCTCGCCATTCTAGAACCAACGTGATGTAGTGCTGTGATCGCAAAACAGAAAACAGCTGATAGTGTGCGCGTTCGTCCAGCTGTGATTTGTTTTGCTTATGCTCTACCCTTCACTGTACAAATGACACACTCTTCAACACGATCACACAAACTCGTTCTGTGCTTGCCTGTTGGCTGAAACCTTCAAATGATTTTTTCGGTACCAAGGACACATTTTCGTATTGAGTACATGTTATATCAATGTTCCTAGATTTTTACAATGAATCCAACGATATTTTTTTCAGTTTATGAATCCAATTTTTTGCTGGATCGACTCGAGTGTATTTACAATGGATGCTTGCCAGGCAAATTAGTATGGTCAAAAATTTTCATGTTACTACGATTTAAATTTATTAAAAAATTTACTAATTTACAAAAATTAAATTTTTAAAATAAAGTTTTATTAAAATTTTTAAAACCAACGCCTGAGATTAAGAGAAACAAAAAATATAATTTTGACTAAAATCGTTATTAAAACCTTAAAACAGTTGCTTAAAAATAAATCCACGAGTATTCTAAAACCTGAAAAGGCATTGCAAACAGTTTGACAATTGAAATAAACGAAGAATCCCTTACTCAATTGTTTTAGCGTTGAACTAACTAAAGTTGAAAAAACTATTTGTAAATAAATATTACAAAAATAAATTTAATCATAACCATTATGATCGTCGACACGTCTATCGGAGCAACACTTTACTTGACGTACATTAAAGTCAATTCGTACAAGTCCCGCAAAACTAACGTTTTGCCTTTGGGACTTGTACGAAGCCGCTGGCAGCAAGCTGCCAGCGGGCCCCCACCACGCCTAACCAAAAAAAATTTAAGTCAAAAATATTAAATAAGATGCAATAGACGGTGAGACGTCACCTAACGGTTCACGATCCTAACCACCAAGCCTAACCTAAACCAAACGACGCCCAACCCCCACCTAACCACCTAACCTAACCTAACCTAATCTAAACCGAACGACGCCCAACCCCCCACCAAACCGCCTAACCTAACCTAACCTAAACCTACTCCTAACGACGCCCAACCCCCACCAAACCACCTAACCTAACCTAACATAAACCGAACGACGCCCAACCCCCACCAAACCGCCTAACCTAACCTAACCTAAACCCAACGACGCCCAACCCCCACCAAACCGCCTAACCTAACCTAACCCAAACCGAACGACGCCCAACCCTCACCTAACCGCCTAACCTAACCTAACCTAAACCTACTCCTAACGACGCCCAACCCCCACCAAACCACCTAACCTAACCTAACCTAAACCCAACGACGCCCAACCCCCACCAAACCGCCTAACCTAACCTAACCCAAACCGAACGACGCCCAACCCCCCAGCTAACCACCTAACCACCTAACCACCTAACCCACCTAACCCACCTAACCCACCTAACCACTTAAACACCTAACCTAACTTAACAACCAACACCTTCCAAAATGACTCAAAAGCCTAAACTCAAACAAAATTTCAAAATTAAATGAATATATTGCAACAATGAAATTCATAGAAATTTCCCTTTTCAACAATGGAAAACTGTTAAAAACCACAAATTACATGTATTTTCTTCCTGTCCACCTGGCCATAACTAAAACCATCAGATCCGGTTAAAAAATATCTTTCTTTTTGCTGTGTATCTCACCTCTCTACGGCTAATATTATTTGTGTTATTCAAGTTTTTTGGTTGAACTTTGACTTGCATTGTTGACGGACATACGTACGCCACAATTTTAAGATAAGTAGGATAGGATAGGATTTATTGAGAAAATAATGAAATAAATCAATGTTATTATCTATGCTTTGACAATGATGTAAACCAAAAGTGTTTTCACGAGAGTTTGAAAAGGGTTGAAAAAGTCATTCCCAAGTCTGCCTTACACAAATGTCATACATATTTTATGCAGGTTACTAACAGAATTGAAAAATATTTACCTTTTAGAATAGCTTACTCTCCTTATTCTCTCTAGCTTAATTTGATGCATAAGTTTGACCATTGGTCAATGACCAAGCTTAGTTTCAGATGGTGCATATTTGATGTTAAATGCAAGTGTTTAAAAGTATACCAAATATAGAGAATGTATTACATATAAACAGTTGTTTAGAAACCTTTAAATTAAAATTCTGCTACTAAACCTTCTAACTGAAATATAATTAGGATATATTTCGAGAAATTCAAATGTCATTAAGACAATTTCAATCGAATTTTAACATTTTAATTAATCTGACACGGTGTAACGTGAACTGTGCCTTCCCCACGGAACGAAGCAGATCGACCAGTAGCATGCGATTTAAAATGGCTTCAAGACACACCATGAGAAAAAAGTCCAGAGAGATAAAAGATGCCATGCTGGTAAGGGAATATTGTAAACTGTAGGCCAACCGCAGTCGAGGAGGTGATCGTCACAAGTGAGGTTTATTGTCATAGAAGGTTGATTATATACAATATGTACAGACAAGAGCTGATGCATGGGCAATCAGCACGAGGGCGCCATGCTACGTGAGTCATAGGCGAACGTAGTCATGCCCCTTACAAAACGTAATTGGACCATCGAGAGTAGAGATAGAGCGAGCACAAAAATGGCAATGTGAATCGCAGGCTAAGTATAAACACTCATAGACGCCAATGCGAACACTAATCAGGATGTTTACCTGTTTTAGTTGTAAACAAATGCACGAGTTACAACGAAAACGCGGCAGCGGCCAACCAAGCGAGCGAATGTCCAACTGCGGAAGCAAGGAAGGACAAAAGGGCAAATGCAATCGAATCGAGACCAAAAGCAAAGGCAATCGAAAGAGGCAAAAAAAACCCAAAACGCAGCGCAAAATGCAAGCGTGAAGAACAGAATTGTTACTTACAAGGCTTGAAAGAGAAGTAGACACACGGTCTTACTTCAGGAAGGCGGCAAAAGCACGGCGGACAACGGAGCCACAAGTGCGAAAGACAAGCTCAATGGTGAGACAAGTCAAATTCTGATTGAGCCAATAGTCACGGACCACCAAAGAGGTACAGATGACTGAAAGGACTGCCACACCAACAGATTGAACAGGAGTGAGCAGGAATGAGCAAGAAGACCACGAAGAGATCGTCTTGACTCGAGAGATAGGACGAGAGCGAGATTGTTCAATGTCTTGCGCGAGCGGAACACAAAACAGAGTAAAATGGTGGAATTTCGTTCAAAAGATTGACAGAACGGACTTTCGACCACCAGTTGGGGAATCTTGACCGATTAAGTTCGTAAAACCGGAAGACCAGCGCCAATGTAAACGTAATTGGACCATCGGGTAACGATCCAAGCGTTTAACGTGAAGATTGATTGGATAATCGAATGATTGAATAGTTTATTGAGCTGAGAGAGAGAACCAGTCACACTCAGACTCAGAACGAAAGTGAGTGAGCGAGTGAGCTGGTCGAGCATACAAGTGAGAGGGACATGCGCATGCAATGCGATGTCACTCAGGAGAGACAGATACAGTGTAACAGTTAAAAGGGGGAGGCGATCAATAGATAAGCCGACTGTGGATGCAAGAGCATTTACAATATTCAATCAAAAGAAATGACAAAACGAAACGATAATTGACAAGTTTACGTATCTTGACTTTATAATTGGTATGGGATCGGATCTGTTGGTCTATAATCAGTAATCACACCAATCGGAATTTGAAAAATTTGATGTTAAAATAAAATAAAACAATTAAATTACGCAAAACAAATATGTTAATTAACATTTAAATCGTGCACCAGATGAACAAAAACCGAACAGTCTATTGGAAAATTAAGATTGTTCATGAGAATGTCAGGTTAATATTATCATACACGTACACGTCGCGGATGCCATTTAATGAAAGTTGTCATACTGGGGATTTAAGACCGTATAATAATTCTTTGCACTTTTCTGAGTAACTCTAGCCAAAATAATACATAACTTTGTAAGGTGATATAGAGGCAATGAATTCGACTGCTGTAAATTATTAAAAATTACTTAAATTGATGATTTTTACCATTTGAAAAATACCCAGGCTCGGTTATCTTTAACGTGTAAATCATACAAAAATCATGTCATCTAATTCAAAATGCAATTTCACAGTCAATGTTGTTCTGGTCATGACCACATGTCATGTTCACATGCTCTTCATCAGAAAATGGTGTGGGAATTGTCAATTAATTTGAATAATATGGAGCTTTATTTGCTGGAAGAAATGCAGAAAATTTCTGTAATTGGATTGTAATTTGGAGATAAAATTGAACACACAAACCTGGATAATAAGATTAGGGTGTTTTTTGCATTTTAATTTTAATTTTATAAACCTTTAAATCAATACTTTAAACTTGTTTCACAATTTGATAAAAACTAACCATTAAAACAATTATATTGAAAGGAAAAATAATTTGCAAGCTTGTAAATGAGAACAAATGTGATTACATTCACGATTATGTGTTATTTATTAATGTACAATCCACTATGGTATTACAAAAAAATGTTTTAATTTGTATTTTAGATCAATATTAAGTTGACAAGTAAACTCTTCATTAGAACATGTGTCCATTGGGACATTAAAATAATAATGAAATACGACATTTTAAACAGTAACATAAATTTTAGAAATAGGAAAGTATGCGATCAGTAGACCAAAATGTTTACTTTTAGACCTCTTAAAAGGTGTGAATTAAAAAGAATACATTTATAAATGTTATAGTTTGTCTAGGTTGGTATTTTTAATTTGTTAATAATTGGAAATAGTGAAAGTAGTTAAAGAAGACAATTTTACATGAATAGCTTAAAATGTTTCAAATTGAATGAAGTAATTGTATTTTTGGCAGAATTTTTAATTAAAATCATTTTAAATAAATTTAATGGAAAATATTATTCAATCATTAACTTTACCAAATGTGACATAATGTGTTAATAAGGAAAAATACATTCAGTAACAAGTATCCAATATCAAATAATTGTAATATATTATGTTTAATTTGTAATATTTGAGTGAATTTGGTAGAAGAATTTAATAGAAATTAAAGATTTTAAAAATAATTTTTTTAGTTTTGTATATGTGAAATGCCCACTGATTCTTGCTGAGTTGCAGGAGGTGAGAGAAGTGTGGTTTCTTATTTAAGACGAAAATAAATATCGTATGATAATACCACTATGACTATAGCTACAGCTGTAGCTGGAGGGAACGAATTGATTGGTAGTTTTAAAATATTGTTTTATATTTATAACCTTTTATAAGGCGTCACTAACAAGAAAAAAATGAAATGAAAAAGTGTTAAAAAATATAAATATAATTGCAATTGTTTAAGTTTTTACCTTAAGAGAAAGAGAAGCACTTGGATAAAAACAATTTTGCCCGAAGTTCAGGTAATGAGGAACACTTTAATGTATCTCAACTGTTTGAAACGTTCATGCACGTGTGTAATTATTTTGCATCTAATGATGTTGTATTCTAAAAGTGATAAACAGAAATGTTGATAGTGCTATCACCAATATTCTTGGTACTTGAAATAATTTAGAAAACAACAGAATAGGTGTCCAAGTTAACAAGACATCTTTCATAAACTCACTCAGTAAAGAATCGAATGATGAATAAGAATTAACTAAAATCATTTCGTGGGATAGATATATGATTGAGTTTCTTATAGAAGATAGAATGGGCGTCATTATCCCATAGAACCAACTTTTTATTTTTACAATTCAAATAGGTATGCTGCCAATTGTAAGTAAGTCAAATTTGGTAATTTTAAAGCTTACAGTTCTCTCAAAATATGATCAAAGGTTAACAGACGGACAAACGGATGAACACGATGACTATTGCGTAAGCTATATTGTAAGGCTTTAAAAGAGTCTCGATAATTAAAATTGATTTTAACCTTTAAAACAAAGCAAATTCGAGAAAGAATTTTCTGAGCATTATGCGACTGTGGAACATTATAAAATTATACTGATTGTTCAGTTGGAACCCAAAATAGTTGACAAATTGATGAGTACAAACATACATTGTTTGATGTTCGATGCAAGCATTGGAGTGTTGGTTAGGTTTTACAGAGGGTCTTGAAGATTAAAAACTGCACAAAAAACTGATATTAAAGATTAATAATTATAATTAACGTTTAAATTTTTGATATATTTGTTAAACCAAACGGTTACTGAAAAAGGTTAACCAGTTTTTGAACATTAAACATTTGTGTCAAAGTGTGCATGTCTAATGAAAAGGAAATTTGCTATTAAAAAGAAATTTATAAGACCTGTAACAATTGGCGCTCTACAGTCATGTTTCATAGCGAATTTATTAAATAGTTTTGCATATTGATTAAAATGTATAATCATTAGCTAATAAGTAATGTAACTTAAAGATGAAGAATTTATTACCATATTAAATCCATCAGTTGAAAACGGGATAATAAAAGATAAATTATTATGACCATTTACAATTAAATAAAAAAAATTGAACCAACCAACGATTTCTTTAGTGATTACTAAAACCTAAACTGTAAAATGATAGAATTAACAGTTTAGATTTATTTTATTAAAAATATTAACCTTTTTTGAAACTATCAAAAAGTTCTACGATCAAAAAGTTTAAACACAAATTTGAAATTGTTGACTTTGTTTGGCAAAAGTGGACAATTGAAGAGAGCACTGACAAACCAAATTGTTGTAACTTTCAGGTGAGGTCTCACATTTTATTGTGTTAATTTAGGGCATGCTCTCACAAAAAGGAATTGATTAAATTTAGGTTGAAAGTGTTTGAGATCATAAATCATGAATTCAAGAAGAATTGAGAAATGTCAAGTTTCGTTTAATATTGATCTTACCACCTGAGATAAGTAAAAAAATGTCTTTTTTAAACATAAAAAGAAACATCAAATAATGAAATAAATTCATGAGCACACTAAAACCTAAAAACACAAACTGTAAAGGGCTAATTAAAAATAAAAATTTATGATTTATTTAAAAATAATTTAATTAAAAACAATTTAAGATTAAACCATTTTTCAAACGATTCAGAAAAGCTATAAAATATATTTATTTAATAGAAAAATATAAATGAAATTTTAGATTAATCATTTAAATAAAGTATAATGGCAAATAACAATAAACTTCAAGACAAGAAACCTTTCTCCTCAAAACTTGGTATACAAATAAATTAAAGTAAAAAACAATTGATAAAAATCACATTCATCCATATTGTGAATACTTTGGGTTACTTCTCATCGATGGACGGCCTAGCCAAGTCCTCGTCAGGAATTTGAATGAAACTGAAAAGACGGAATATCGAATATATAGTTCAAATGTGAGATGTTTCAGAAAAAAGTAGTCGGTTGAGGCAGAAAAAAGAGTTCTGGACAAGTATTTCATTGGTCTTGACTTTTAAAGATTGCATTTCCTATTACATATGGTCATCAGTTAAAATCATGTAAAATTTAAACAAAATCAAAATAGAAATGTTTGATTTTTATAACTGTACAGTGTACATTGACCTAAAAACATGTCTGAGATAAAAAATATTCTGAAAAAAACTCGAGTTGTGAAATCTGAGAGTTTAATATATCACAAAAAATAAGCTAAATTTTTATCAAAGTGTTCCCTTGTTGTTTATGATGGTTTACCTTTTTTAAATGAAGCTAATCGACTCAAATCGTAATTACAAATAAAAGTTTTTTAAAGTCGTGTTTCCCGTATTTGTAAACTTTTTTTTTAAATAATAACATGGAATTTATTAATTTAGCATGTATAATATGCACTGCATATTTGACAAAGAAGTAGTCAAGAAAATAATTTTTAAATATTAATTTTGATTAACATAAAAAAATAGTTTTAAAAAATTATATTTACACATGAACAGCATTCACTTGCATTTACTGTTTGTGGTTGTTGTCTGATGGGAACCTTATTGACTATTTCGAAATCTGGGAATCTAGTGGTGACACCCATTTTTGTTTGAGAATCTAGGCGCCATATTCAGCAGAACTGAAGATTCACCCCAAAAGGTTGTCTGTGAAGAAAGGTTCTGCTATTCGGACACATTTCACCATTAACTAATCTGTACTATGAGAGTCAAAATTTATTTAGAATGGTTAAGAAAAGAAAGCTGGAGGATTTGAAAATATGAATACTAGAAATTAATAAGAGAAAATATGAAATAAACATTTGGATTAATCAAGATTAAGATTAATTAGTGATAATTAGATGTAGTTCAAGTAAATTTCATAATTTAATCATATAAAAATCGAAATCCAATTAGATTATGGTAAATCTAATACCCAGTATTGGGTAAACCTTGTAAATCAAATATAATACAAAACCAATTAGGTTAAATAATAAAGTAAACTTAATGATATCATACTGACACAATACCTTTTGAAAATATACGAAATAATCACGATTCAGTGAAATAATTAAAGTCAAAGCTAAAATTAAAATAAAATATGAATTAATTTGAAATTCCAATTGACCTTTGTGATTTATGATTCGAAAAGTCTGGACATATCAGTTCTATTACCATTACATTAGGCTATGATTAGCATACCATTAAAACCACAAGTGCGTCGAACTGAATTCAAAATTTTAAAGTTGTAAAGTTTGATAGATATTAATTAAGTATTCAAAAGTTAGTAAAACAATCACTTTGATTCGTATATATTTATAAAAATATTTAAATTTAACAAAAAACAATGATCAATATATCAATCATAAAATTTAAATTCAATTTTTAACTAAATGAATAAAAAAACTTTTATAAAAAAATTGAAACATTAATAATCGGGTTTAACCTTTAAAAACTCTAGAATCACCAAATAAAAAATGTCAAGTTTTATTAGGCGCAAGTAATTGTTGAATTAGAACTCAAAATGGTATACTGGCAGAAAGTTGACGTTGAATGGGAACATTTTTGAGCAGGTTGATTGCGAAAGGTATTGCTAAAGAAATTACCATTTTAAAAGCAACTGTGTTACACCAATTCCAATTTTAGTGACATTTTATAGACAAATTTAGAATACTAAACAGACAAATATTTGACCAAAATGTCTTTGCATTAGGCTAACTACCAGTCATCTCGTAAGACGACTGTTTTAATATATGTTTACCAGTTTGGTAATTGCATCAAAAATCAGTAATCAAAAACGACTTGTGTAAACGAAACCAATACTTATAACCCAGATTAAAAATGAATGAACCCACCCATGAAAGTAAACAGAAAGATGTTATTAAATTGATTTAAAAAATTCAAAAAATGCAAAAATTAAACCTTTTTAATTATGGCTACTATCATTATAAAGTAACGAGAACCCCTCTAATGTCTAATTCAATAATTAATTTATTTAACAAAAAAATAAAAAATATTTTAAAAGATAAAAATTCAAATCTGTTGTTACACTGAAAAAAACGAAATGTCAAAACGAATTTAGATATTGTAACAGTTAAGTGCAGTTGATTTATAAAATGAGTACACCAAACAGTCAGGCTGAATCGAATGATTTGAATTTCATCTTAACCTTTGAAAAGCTACAAATATCGCAGTGTACATTGTACACAGTACAATCAATACAGTGAAAGGGCCTCATTTGGCTAATTTTAATTGAAAACCTCGTTTGAATATGTACGAAAGCTTTCGTATAATTATAAGTATAAGTACAATTAAATTTGCTGACTTGATAGTAAATAAAAGCTATCAACAATTATATTGTGTGCAAACACTTGAGAGGGTACAATATAATCTCAAAATATTATTAAATTCAAATAAAAATTAATAGTATTAATTGAAACATTAAATAATTACGTGTAACCTTTGAAACAAAAGAGATCTTATAAGATTTTAAAAACTTGTATCACGAAAAGTAAACTGTAAAACTCAAAACTGATTACGGGTCTGGCTATTTACCGATTTCGCAAAAACTGAATTTCTAGATAATGTTAAGTTTCGTTGACAACATAACAAAAAATAATAAAACCAAGTCAATGCACTCACTTAATATATGATGATTAGTTGTGACACAAAATAGGATTTCTTTTGTCAAATTAATATATTGGATTTGATGATGATTAGATAAATGATTTCAAAATGTGACATGTTGGTAATTCAATTACATAGAAATTATGCGGAAAGCAAAGATAAAATATTAAAAATGAAAACAATTGAGTGTTGGACATGAAAGTAAATCTTTCTTTTACTGCTAATACAATTCAAAGTCAAAATAGCGTACAATACCTTTTGTTAAAAATGCGTGTTTGCAAATTGAGACTACCTTTTAAACAAATCGAAATGTGATTTAATCAAAACCCTTAATTCAAATGAAATTAAAACCCCAATGTAAAAATTCAAATTCAATCTTTGCTAATTAAATTTATTAACCTTTTTGAATAAGAAGAAGAAGAATTACGCAATTTGGTGAAGGCAGACATATATTGCTTGATGAAAGTGGAAATTTGATTATAACATCGATTTTAAGTAAAAACCTTAAATTTTCCACACATTGTTTTGTCCCAGATGCATTCATGAACATTCTCGTATTCATAGACGTTCTATTTTATGGCCAAGTCCACAAACTCATATTCAAATGAAATATAGGACATTGCTTAAATGGATACCACTCGTTTCAAATATCTTTTGGTTTATAATTGAAGACGCTACAATGACATATAAAATGGGGACTTCAGATAGGTATTTCCACAAAGAACAGTACTCTGGAATCTTGAGATAAAAGAGATTTAAAAAAAACTTTTTTTGAATACAAAATATGACAGCGGGTATAATATTGAGGAGGTTTTCAAATTAAAGTGAAATAAAACAAGATGATTACCTTTAATGCGACAAAATGTGGAAAAGTATTTAATTTAATTTTTAGATTAATGAAGTAAGGAAATATTAAAGAAAACCTCATAAACAATTGACGATTAAAAAATTAAAAATAAGATTGGTTGTCACTAAGGTTTTTAGATGAAAAGTTTGATTTTACCTTTTAAAAACTGACAGTCGTTTGTAAGTTATAAAATCTGTTCCAAAAATGCATTAAACCTAACTTTTTTTTGGCTAAAAAAGAAATCATTAATAAATAATTAAACCAAAACTCATAGAAAATTATAAATTTTGAGAATGTAAATTTTATTTAAAATTATTTTACCTTTCAAACACCAACTTTCTAGTTTATATAATATTAAAAAAAATTGCAATTGCATTATGAATTTATATAAGGTTCTAGTAAAAAAAATTATTTGATTAAAGAAATCTTAAATTGAAAACTGAAACTCATGAAATTGTGCAAACGTCCTTCGATTGCTTCAATAGGAAGAACAGATATGTGCTGAAACGGTTGAATGATTTTTGAAATAGTAAAGTTCATGTTTTCGAGGGTAACATTTGAAAATTAAGCCGTAATTTAATAACCTTATATTTAAAATTATTTTTACCTTTACATTTTAGAAGAACAAAATTTCTCGATAAAAACATTAAATTAAAGTGCAGAATCAATTTAGTCGATCAATCGAAGCCTGACGGATAGTCTGTGGATTGGGTCGATAGTGCAAATACATTTGGCTGTAGTCATTGCCTCGAGTGTTAATGCTAACATGTTGATAATGTTAAGAGTGTAAATAGACTTTTTCTAAAAAATTTTAAAATAAAAATTTACCATTTGTTAATTGACCAAAACGAAACACCCCAATTATTCGAATAAAAAACTTTAATAAAAAATTATTAGTAAGTATTTGAAAAAAACTCATGAAACACGATAAAAATGTTTTGTAACATTGAAAAAAAGCCATTACAGCTATGTGTTAATGAAATGATTATTAAAATTAATTATAATAATATAGAAAATAATAGAAAATGTTAAAATAAACTAAAATAATTTAAAACAAAACTACGAGAGAAACCTCATGTTAAGCATGGGTAGAAATGTTTCAGAAACCAGTCAATGTCTTAACAAGTTATTTCTTAAAAAATGTAATTATAGAAACGTGTTTTAATAAATAAAATTAATCTAAATTATAATCTAAACAATGAGCCATTCATAGAAAAAAATGACCTAAAGCTGAGAAATAGAATCAAACAATGCGAATACAAGATTATTCATATTTCGTTTGTAAGACGAAATAAGAACGAATAGCTTGATTCACGGTGTTCGATTCTAAAAAAGGGTTTCAACCATTAAATGAGATCAGTAAATGAGCTGAGATCTCCCACAAAAACATGTACACGTATGAGTTATCAGGCAGGTTTGGTAGTGGGAGTGGGGTCTAGCTCCAGTCTACCGTAGTCTATAGACAAACTATGGACACGTAGCCAATAAATGACTATCCATAGCCAGCTATGACTACAATGGGTGCGACTTGACTCCAGCAAGCGCAACGACCGAATGACAGCCAACACCAACTCGTGGGCGCCTTTTATGCTTTTCAGGCTACAACTGATAAGAATCAACTTAAATATCTGCTTTTCCAATTTAAATTTATTTAAATAAATTGAAAATTCAACTAAACTTTTCCTAATTGATAACAAATTTTATCTAATCTCTTCTCACAACTTGTAAACAATACATTTAGAGCAGAAATGAGTTGCATTCTGTTTGAGGCGCCATAACTCGACTAAAAGACTGTCTAGAGCCGAACTTTTTTTCTATGTACATGAGATCTCAAGACGAGAGTCTCAGAGTCTCGAGACGTAATGTCTGACTAATTCGAGTAAGCTCGTGTAGTTGAGTTGGTCGTGTATGTGTTGAGAAGTGTCTACTTCGTAATGGCCACTTTTCAGGGTCACGCATAGTCAGAATGACTTGACCGTCTGCTCTGTCACCCATTGAGGAGACTTTAAAAAATGTGAAAACTTTCTTACTGACCGGTCTTTGAGACTTGAGCTAACACACATTTTCTTTTCTAGACTGTGTGTCTCTACCTTCGTGGCTCGTCTTTTTGATCGCCTTGGTGGTTTGATATCTAATAAGAGATATATTACCTACGAATGTACTTTTAATTAAACTACTCGTATTTTTGAATTTTATTTTAAATTTTATTAAATGATTATTTAATTTCTTGTAAAATTATTTAATGAATTTTTTTAAATTGTGTTTAAGTCATAGTGTAAATTTGTCTTCCTATATACGAGTAATGTTTAATTAAATTTTATTTTTTTCTCTTCCTCGAATTGTTTTTATTTAATTTTACATTTATTTATTTGAGTTTATTTAAATTTATACATGATTCTTCGCAAACTTTAATTTTTTTAAACTTTTTCTCAATTTAACTAAATTTAGAATAGAAAATCCATTTAACAGTTTAACGACAATAAGTACAATTTTTCAAAAGGTAAATGAAAATTATTGGCTTTATGTATGAACATGCGGAATTGTTTTGTTCGATTATGCAAACTATCCATTCTTAAACAAAGCTCGAAGTCACTTGTGCCCGTTCTCAATCACAATCCAAAAGAGACTCGAAACGATGTATCTAGTGAATGTTTCCTATTCAAGTCAGCTCGGACTGTTGAGTTAGTTAATATTTTGGTCTATTCAAGAAATGGTTATTTTAAATTAACTTAAATTCGTTCGAATGTTTGTTCTTTCAAAAGGTTAATAGAATATCTATAAATCGTCAATCTCACTTTTATTTAAATATTTTTTAATCGATTTTATTAAATTAAGCTGTAAGCTACCTTCTGATATACAATGGTTAACTAACATTCCAACTAAATTCGATTGTTTTCTCACTCTCGAATTATTTCTCGTATTCAACTCAATATAGAATGGACAACAAGCAATTGAAAATTGGGAAAATGTTTTTTAATGTTTAATTTTAGATAATTTTTTAAAAGGTTTATTTTATTAAATCAATTCTTCGGTCCATTTGGAATGCTTATTAATGTTTTTAACATAGAAATTGACATATGTTGACAAAGACTAATGTTTGATGAATAATTGGAAGTAGCTCGTAGAGACCCTCATAAAGAACAATTTTTAAGATATTTTTTTCGATTATTAACTTTATTTCTTTAATAAATTAGTATTTTCTACATTAAAACATTGTTGCGCTAGTTGAGCTAGTGAGTGATTTAAATGGTGACGCTCTTTATTCTATCCAAACTAATTTAAAACAATACATTTATTTAAATCTATTAAAGCTTGGTACTGTTGACGTACTTTTCTACAGGTATTTAACATTATATCCACCATTTAGATATCTATTTAGAATATTACCGTAATTTTAATTTTGTGCATTTGGTTTCATTTTAAACATACAGTTTACAAATAAGTTTTCATTATTTAATTTTGTTTCTTGAATATGAGTTTAAATGTAAAGAACATTTTATACAATTAGCCAGTCGGAATCAATGAATCACATGTTTAAGGTTTTTATTCGATTTTTTAAATATCATGGAGACATGTTGTCAATTTTGTCTTTTTTAGCCTGACCTTTCAGGTTACCTTTTAGTTTAATTATTTTTTTCTTTGATGACTTTTGAAGTTCGTCTGGCAAGCCAGGCAAAGTGCGAGACTCTTAAAAAATAGAAACTTGAACTATCAACTGAGAAACTTTTAAAAACGACTTTATTTGATCCATTTGAATCACTAAAGAGGTGTATTGGGACCAATATTTTTATTTAAAATGTGCAACACATTTATCCATCATTTTCAACGAAGTGACCACAAAAAATCTTTTTTTAAAACTTGGCGCTACCAAAACTGGGCGTCATGATCCATGGCGCCAAGTTTTGGTCTGACTAGTCGATTACATATCGACCCAAGTGTATGTATGCCAAATTTGGTAATTTTAGGGTCTACGGTTCTCTCTCAGAATATGGACAAAGGTTTACAGACAGACTGACAGACGGACAGACAGACAGACACGATGACAATAGCATAATCTTACGACTCTAAAAGAGTCTCGCTAAAAATGATTGAAATTTCTTTTTAAGATTTAATGATTTATCTTCAATAAAATTGTATTTTACGTTTACGTTTACGAAAAGCTTATTAAATTCAACAATTTTTTGAAGTTTCCAATTGACTATTAAACGTATATTTAACTGGTTCATTTATCTTCTACAAATTACTTAGACGCACGTGCTTTTATGTAAAAGTCGAATACAAGTCACGATTACCTAGCTTTTTCATTAAACGTTATTTGTGAGATGAGATGATTTAGTTTTTTAATAGTAACTAATTCGTATATTGTAATCTGGGTATTGTACCCATCTGTGAATCTTCATAAGTGGTTGCTGATTTAAAACTGATTGACTTATCAAGAAAGTAATAACATTCATTCCCATATATCTGTACTTTAACTTTTAGGAATGCTTTATAACAGTTGTGTGGTTTGCCACCTTTCTTAATAAAAGGTTTTTCAATTAATTCACTCAATCTCATTTTTCTCATTTCGTTATATTATCATAAAATTTCACAAATTTTTATATCTCTGTATGTTTAAAGCTTAGTGACTATGACTTTATTCTAAATAACAACATTTAAATTTTTCCTATGAAGTCTTGAGAGTTATAGACTATAGTCAATAAGTATTCACACTCAATGTCACAACTCATTCATTATTCAATAATTCATCAACTTTTCTTTATGGATAAAACTTGAGTAATTCTTTTTTATTTAAAAGTTTGGTCTGAATTTCAAATTATATTGAAATGAATGAATATATCATAAAAATATTTTAAGAATACTATTACCTAATTGAATATACAGTACTTTTGGGCTGGCCGCTTATCAAATTTTATAAATATATTACCAGACGAGAAGGTTTTATAAAAAGTCAAAACATGTATTAAAAAATCTATATTATTATTTTAATCAATCTATTTGTATTTTGTAACTGAATGAAATTTTCCTTTAAATAAGAAAGGTTTCAATATATTTTGGTATTCTTAACTTACTATATGTCACATGCCACAAGCTTTTTATTTGCAGTGATTGAATTTCAATTTAACAAAAGTATTACAGAATGCCTCTCGAGCGATAGTGATGCGAACTATTCAGACTTCGATGACACAAACAACAATATTTACAATTGAGACACCACTCTTTAAATGAATTGAAAGATTTATTTTATTCTTAAAAGCTTATCCGTGATTTCTCTTTGTAAACTGTGGAGTCAAATTAACATTCATTTTAATAAACAACCGGGGAAATCAGTTGAAATTCCGAGTTAAAACGTCTTATCCGTGATTTCTCTTTGTAAACTGTGGAGTCAAATTAACATTCATTTTAATAAACAACCGGGGAAATCAGTTGAAATTCCGAGTTAAAACGTCTTATCCGTGATTTCTCTTTGTACACTGTGGAGTCAAATTAACATTCATTTTAATAAACAACCGGGGAAATCAGTTGAAATTCCGAGTTAAAACGTCTTATCCGTAATTTCTCTTTGTAAACTGTGGAGTCAAATTAACATTCATTTTAATAAACAACCGGGGAAATCAGTTGAAATTCCGAGTTAAAACGTCTTATCCGTAATTTCTCTTTGTGCACTGTGGAGTCTAATTAACATTCATTTTAATAAACAACCGGGGAAATCAATTGAAATTCCGAGTTAAAACGTCTTATCCGTAATTTCTCTTTGTGCACTGTGGAGTCAAATTAACATTCATTTTAATAAACAACCGGGACAATCAATTGAAATTCCGAGTTAAAACGTCTTATCCGTAATTTCTCTTTGTGCACTGTGGAGTCTAATTAACATTCATTTTAATAAACAACCGGGGAAATCAATTGAAATTCCGAGTTAAAACGTCTTATCCGTAATTTCTCTTTGTGCACTGTGGAGTCTAATTAACATTCATTTTAATAAACAACCGGGGAAATCAATTGAAATTCCGAGTTAAAACGTCTTATCCGTAATTTCTCTTTGTACACTGTGGAGTCAATTTAACCTTCATTAAAATGAATAACCGGGACAATCAATGGAAATTCCGAGTTGAAAACGTCTTATTCAATGGAAATTCCGGGTAGAAAACGTCTTATCTGTAATTTCTCTTTGTACACTGTGGAGTCAATTTAACCTTCATTAAAATGAATAACCGGGACAATCAATGGAAATTCCGAGTTGAAAACGTCTAATTCAAAGGAAATTCCGGGTAGAAAACGTCTTATCTGTAATTTCTCTTTGTACACTGTGGAGTCAATTTAACCTTCATTGAAATGAATAACCGGGACAATCAATGGAAATTCCGAGTTGAAAACGTCTAATTCAAAGGAAATTCCGGGTAGAAAACGTCTTATCTGTAATTTCTCTTTGTACACTGTGGAGTCAATTTAACCTTCATTGAAATGAATAACCGGGACAATCAATGGAAATTCCGAGTTGAAAACGTCTAATTCAAAGGAAATTCCGGGTAGAAAACGTCTTATCTGTAATTTCTCTTTGTACACTGTGGAGTCAATTTAACCTTCAACTAATGAACAACCATGCACCACTCTCTCTGCTCTGCTCTGCATGAACCAGGCTCTGCCTGTCATGGGCAAGATATTTGAACGATTACTGACCGACAGGTTAACTTATTGGTTGCATCGTTCACCTACAGGCTTTGCTGACCGACAATACGGTTTCACGCCTCAGAAATCGGCAGAAGACGCTATCAATGAAATCGCTGCTAGACAGAAGCAAATACTGGGTCAGGGAAAATTTGGTGTGTTCATATCCCTGGACATTTCGGCGGCATTCGATACTGCGTGGTGGGACCAGATTCTCGCAACTCTGAAACGATACCAGATACCAGGAAATCTATTTCGTGTCATCTGTGACTATCTTTCAGATCGACAGGCCGAACTTACCCTCGGTGGTAAGGTCACAGTTACCAAAACTCTGAATCGTGGTTGTCCTCAGGCGCCAAGTGCTCTCCGTTACTTTGGAATGTCTTGTATAGCAACTTTCTTCGACTGAAGATGCCGGCGGGTTGCTACCTCCAAGCGTTTGCAGATGATGGATTTCTCGCTATAGAAGGAATTGACGAAGATGAATGCGAGATGAGAGCCAATCATGTGCTCGATATGATTGCCAGATGGGGAGATGATAACAAGCTCAAATTCAACGCCAATAAAACACAGGCCATGTGTGTAACGACACGATACAAGTATCGGACTCCATCTATACGGATGAACGGAATCGAGATCGACCTTGTTTCGAAAATGAAGTATCTTGGAGTTATATTTGATACAAAACAGTCGTGGAAGGAACATATCGATTACATCTGCGACAAGGCGGAAAAGATTGTTCATCGAATCGCTCGCACAACGGGAAAGAATTGGGGACTGTCGGGAAAGCTGCTTCGGATAATCTACATCGGTGCAATCGAACCATTGCTCTCATATTCGTGTTCTGCTTGGTCTGAAGCACTCAAACATCAGGTGTACAGGACTAAACTGTTATCAACACAACGAACATTCGCACTACTGATCACGAAGGGCTACTGCACTGTGTCACTTGAAGCTTCGTTGGTTCTGGCGAACATTGAACCAATTGACTTGAGACTGGAAATGTGGTCAAAGCGATACTTCATCCGTCGTGGTACTATGCCTGAATCTCTACAGAATCTATCATCGGAATACCAAAGACCAGCCCACTTTCTGGAAAATGGTCACCCTGCACTGAAATCTAACTTTGTGCATCAAAACTGCCGAAACACTCACCATTTTACAATCTACACGGATGGCTCAAAGAAAGAGAATCCTCTGACAAACAAAAAACAGACAGGATGCGCTTTCGTGGTGCATCAGGAAGAGACTATTTATCATCGTGAGCCAACTCGTTTGGGCGATGAATGTAGTGTCTTTCAAGCCGAACTTCTAGCCATCAAGAGAGCGGTATGTTGGTGCCTCGAGAACAGTAGAAGTGCGATAATCTGCAGCGATTCAGAATCCTCATTGAAGGCCATCGCAAATCGAACGAGTCGAAACAAAATTGCTGTGGAAATCCGGAATCTGATTCGACAACACCCGGGCCACATTTGTCTGAAATGGGTCAAAGCCCACGCCGGTATTGATGGCAACGAAGAAGCAGACAAACTCGCGAAGGAAGCAACCTGTCTGCCTACAGTATCCTACAACATGAAACCACTCTCGTCTTATTGGGGAATATTGAGAGAATGGATGTATTTGAATTGGAATCAACGGTGGATGTCAACACCGGACGGAAGAAAAACAAGCCAATTTTTCCCAACAATTCTCGACAGGAAAAAGTGCTCGAACATACCGGACTTTGTCATGACTCAGTTCTTGTCAGGTCACGGTAAGTTTCACCAGTACCTGACTAAGTACCACATTGAACACGATGCACGGTGTCACTGTGATGAGGCTGAACAAACACCAATTCATCTAATCAAAGACTGTCCCGCGTTCGACAAAGGCAAGTCTTTGAGAGCCGAATCAACGAGATCACCAACTTGAATCAAATCTCGTTGAATCTCTACTGCACTGACAAGTGCTACAATGAATTTCATAAATTTGTAACTAACATATTCAATCAATTACCTCTACCAAGAGGTTAAACTTATTATCATTATATTCATTTTTATTCATATTTAACATAATACTCATATCATTCATTATCTCATTTCATAGAACATTGATATACTCATAATTTCAATGTAAATACTCAATCTTGTATCTATCTATACCTTTATTGTATTCTTTAATGTTAAAGGTTAATAAAATATAATCAAAAAAAACCATGCACCACACAGAGGACGTTACACAACCACGTACTACAACCATCCCATAGTTCGTACTGTCTGGAACGGAAGTCCAAGCAATTTGTTGGCATTCCGGAAGGCACTCTTTGCCTTGGTCAGACCACTAGACTACTAGAATACCTACCCAACAATAGAGATGATTTGGATATATTTCCTGCAACCAGTTTTCAATCGGCCAATATACTGAACTTTATTGGGGAAAATTAAAAAGGTTTATCGGACAAGTAACTTATCGGACAATTAATTATAAGCCCAGAGAGACTGATTTGTTCTATTTATAGAGAAAGGGCGACTTGTGTTTGTTTTATCAAACTAATTGATTCGTGATATATACTTTTTGAATGCAATATTTTATTGATCGCCGATTACATTGAGTGAGGGCGAGCTCATTAAGTCTCTGTCAGATATTATTCTTGTTACAATTGAGTCATTTGTTAAGCGGACATTGTCCACAGTGTGAAGTAAATATTTACAAGATAGAAAAGAAAATTATTGTACAGAAAAGATTTTTTCACTGTTAAAACACACGACATAAAGTAGCACTCCGATTTTACAAGACACTTTCACATTATCACGATCCTATTCTTCCCATTCCACCAGACGTGATATATACTAAACTATCTATACTATAAAATTTAGTGGAAAAGATTTCTATCTCGATACTTGAAGGTGTTAATTACAAATATGTATTTGACTAAAATTTTAATATTTGTCTAATTGATTATTTAAGCATTTCATTACAATGAAACCCTCTCCTCTATTTTCTGTTTGTCCTCCACCTCCTCCACCGCTTCTATTGTTTACTCATGTAATGTTTATTTCAGTTTATTATGTTTCAGTTAATATGTATTATTTTGTTAAACAAAACTCTTTTTTTTGTTTTTATTTAAATTTATTTTCATTTTCATTTTGAAACTTATATTTTCAATAAATAGCCATAGAGGCATTTTAGGTTAAAAAATTTTTCCCTCATGTTTTATATGAGTTTTAATATTTTAATATTTTCATAATCATCTTTATTTCAGAAGATTACAACGCCGATATAAAGACATTTTAGGTCACACAACTAGCTTATCGCGTGTTTATCATAAGATAGTTTTTCTTCGATTATTAATTTCATTTTTTAATAACTTACTTAGCATTAACTTGTTTCTTTTTCGATTCATAAAACATTCTACAAGGTTTTTGAAATCAACAAATTTTCCCAATCTATTAGCCTAGTTTCATTCTCCATTCTTTCAACATTGCATTTTATATTGCATTGTATTTTATGCTCGTAAGTGATTTAAATGGTGACGCTCTTTATTCCATCCAAACAAATTGAAAACATTACATTTTTGTTTATTTAAATCTATTAAAACTTGACGTTACTTAGATATTAAATCTTGGTGTATTCGAGGTTATTTTTTACAGATATTTAACTTTATATCCATCATTTAGATATCTATTAGTAATACCCGTACAACTGTAATTTCAATTTTATGCATTTGGTTTCATTTTTAAACATACCGTTTACAAAACGTCACGATTACAAAGCATTTTCATTAAACCTTTTTAAAACACAATCTTTAATATTTGTTTCTTTAGCCGATTCTACTATTTTTTAATGGTTACTAATTCGTATATTATAATTTATGTACTTCGTGAATCTTTATCAATGGTTGCTTATATAAATGATTTAAACTCAACTACAACTGGGCCCCATATCAAGAAAAGAATAGAACTCATTCACATTTATCTGTAGCTAGAATTTGAATTATCAAGTTGGATTATTTTTAACTTAAAACTTTGACTTTTAAGAGCTGATAATTTATATAACTATCAGATATTAGCTATTAATGTTGGTTTAATCGTTATTTTTTAGACAATTTAAATGGTAATAGCTTTACATAATTTCAAATACTTGAAAAACATAACCAAAAAATCAATTTAATTGTATTCAACGAGACTCTTTCAGAGTCTGTGCTCATATGTATGCAATTTGCTATATACAATGAATGTATGTTTTATAATGTTCTTTTCAAAACTTTATTAAAGCAAAAGTATTAATAAATTGACTAAAGTGTTTCTAAAATCAATTCATCAATTCAAATAGTTTCAGAGATATTTATTGCATGTAAAATTTGTAAAAAATAAAACAAACTTCTCATGCGGGTTTCAGAGATAGTTTGTCACAATTTAAAAATTTTGTTTCTTATTTCAGTTTTATTTTATTAGTTTGAACGTATTCAATATATTTAAATACCACTACAGTCACGTTGTTCATAAAAAGTCTAAAAAATATTATAGTTTTTTGTTAATTTTTATTTATTTATGTGGCACTTAGATTGACAATCAATGACAAAATTTTCAAAGGTTAACCATAAAAAGTAATTCAATTGGATTTTTTGATTATCTTAACAATCAACAATGTTTAGACAACATATCGTGCATTGAATGACTCATGATTGTGACTTATAACATTTGGTTGCTTTAAGGGCATGTTTCTGTATGACATTGACTGAAACATTTGATTTGATATATGACACAAGATAATTTTTTCAATGCCTTTTGGTTTAATACTATAATCCGACAAACTGTTCACCACACATCCATTACATAGCTCCAAGTAGGGCACAGTACGGCAACTTGAGTCAGTAGTATAAACCCATCAGTTATAAAGATTAAAAATATTTTTATTTTTGTTGTTAAAAACACTCAATCTTGCTCAACAGAAAGGTTCTTTCTGGTTTTCCATTTACTCTTTTCGAGTGCTACTTTTTTTAAACTACCTCACGATACGTTTTTCCGTCTCTCGCATAGCTTTCTTCTTCTTTCTTCTTGTTTCTGGTTTTCAAAAGGTTGCATTTTACATTAATTTGCACTTAAAGGTGTAGTTTATTTTAAATATTTGACATCTCGCTCTCCTCTGTACTGTCTCCATGTCACACTAGTGTGTTTGATTGATTTAAAAAACTAATTATCGCGATGCAAAGGCAATTTTTTTCATTTGATGGGTTGCCCGTGTGTCTTTAAAAGCAAATCATGATTATATTAAAGTAGAATGATTGTAGTAGAATCACTGAAGCTGACATGTATGTGATAACAAATACAAATGTGTTCTGATAAATGATTCACTTTTAGAATACACGTTTTTGTTGATTTGTTTTATTTAGGCAAATGTTTACAATTAAATACGAACCTCATACATCTGTTTATTATAAATTTGTCAATTAGAAGTTTTTTTTAATTGGTTGGCAACTGTACAAAAGGTTAAATCGTCAACCAGACATCGAGTTACTTAAGTTGAATCAAGTAGCAATTTGGCAATTTGATGTTTTAAAAATAATTAAAGAACATTATGTTGATTTCTTTATTCAAGTTCAACATTTTAATAAAAATTAGTTTCAACTAAACTGGAGCAACTACTAAGGTAACAACTTTAAATTGCTGATTTCTTTATGTAACATCCTTCAATTATTTAAAAAAAAGTAAGATTTAAATTCGATTTGACTTTAACATTGTTCCAGCGGCACATTAAATAACATATATTCAATTTATTGACATATCACCAACTTGTAAAAAAAGGTTAACAACAAATACAACATGAATCACTAATCAACATGTTTTCTCAAATTGCAGTATCACAATCATTCATCCTTAAAGGTAATAATTCAAATCAATTAAATCAAGAATTTAAATTATTTTGATTTATTTCCGTTTATGTTTGCAGCATCATTCGGTCCTGTTTCTCAAAATTTTAAATTGCTTTTGCTTTTATTTGATATCACACAAATTACTCTAAATTCTAAATTTTTGCACATTTTACGAATAAACTTTTTTCCCTGGATTTATAAAATAGTTTATATTTTTCAATACAAACAATTATCCATCACTGTTAGGGATTAACCCACTATTGAGTCACTTGATTGACATTACCCAAATTATTTTAATATGATTTACTATTTTCATAATGTATCATAATGCTTTTACAGCAAATACACGATTAACTAGCATTTCCTGCTAGAATGCATTTGTTAAACACAATATTTAATATTAATTAATGCCTTCAGAGAACATCAATCGTTTTTAATTGTTGTTTTTCAGTTTGATTCTTTTAACCTAAAGGTTATTCTTTTAAAAATATTGATTACAAATATAAATTTATTCAATTAGTGATTTGTTGAATTATTTGAAATCACTGTTTTCAAGTCTTCTACACACAGCCAATAAACTGACCAGTATACTGGTCGTTTAGTTGATCGGCCAGTATATTGGTCGATTCATGCTTTTCAGGGAAGTCAACTTTCAGGATCGACCAGTACACTGGTCGATTAGACGTTGCAGTGGACGTGGCTTATGCAGGAAAGCTTACCGTTAGTAGAGAGAATGGTACATTGACCGACCAGTATACTGGTTTTTTAGTTGAGTGAATCGACCAGTATACTGGTCAGTTTTTTGGCCCTGTGTATAGGTACATTTTTAAAGTTTAAATCATTTTTTTAAAAAATCTGTTTATAAAGGCACTGGCCGTTGGTCAACAGGTTCAGGACTGTCAATGGTGTACTGTAATTTTCAACTACTTGTCCAGAAATTTAATATTTTGAAAATCAATTAAAGCTGTATGACTTAAATGTTTAATACTCGAAACCAAAGATATGCCCACCACACATTCTTTCATAGCTCTTCTCGTTTATTTAGATTATATACCTGATCAAAGGCTTCCAAAGGTTTATCATTTTTGATTCCATAGACATCCAGCGAGGAATCTTCAGCATTGTTCAAATTTATTTGGAATTATTCATGGCTGCATTATTCATTAATGCTTATTTTTATTTAAATTTGAATCAGTTATCCATAAAGCATTTATACTGTTTACAGGTTACAGGTAATCACCACTCTTAACCCATAATATCAATATCATTAACAATAATATTTTATTTTTATTATTTAGATTTACATGTTGTTTAGACAATTTAATAGTTAAATATTTACTTGTTGTTGACCCATATTGTTGAACCATACGTATTGATCCATGTCGATAAATGGTAACATATTTTTAATCGTATTTTTCGCTTAAAGGAGTCAATTTTCTCCATCTCTTTGTCTACTTTAAAAAGCAGACTTCATTATTGTCTTCTTAGAAATACAAAAAGATCAATTAGTTAATATGATTTATTTTAATTTGAGATAATCAAAAATTGTATTGTAAAATAAAGTATACTGGTACTGAAGTATTTGTCATTGAATAATGTGGTTGTTGTTTGTAACGTTTAAGCCAATGTAATCCTTATACTTAAATGTTTGGATTTAGATAAATTTTCAATCACAAATTCAATCAACGGCTAATTGAAATTAGACAATAAAAACAGTAAACAATTAAGAACATTTTTGCGATTTGGTCTAAACGCAAGTACAGTATTGAAAGGTCTGAATTTCATTCGTTGAATTCGTTCATGTACCAAAACTTTGATGTGTTCGTGACAACTGATTTGGTTCGTTAAGTTTTGTCTTTGCTTCTGTCAATTTAAATTAAATCTACAGTTATCTCAAACCGCATTAACATTTAGTTTATATCGATGTAAATTATATATTCATATTGATATTGTATCATGAATGAATATCATATGAAGAATGGATAAGATATAGACATTTTGATTGGATATTTTGGCTATGTGTTGACGGAGATTAAAAACATTAGCCTGAGAAAGTTTAAACTTTATCTTCAATCTCACTATAATAACTAAACCAACTTAAACCAAAACTAATTCAAACCAGATTTAAACACAATCATAAAAAAAACTTTGAAACCATTAACGAGTGTACCACCAATAAACCATAAATAATATGATAAAACATCAAGAAAAATTTAAACACAAAATTTTGCTTTAGTAGAAAAGAAAAATATAAAAAATGTATCCAAGTAAACTTTTGTATTAAAAAGTATGTGAGCTTCAAAGAAGCAGTTCACTTTCCTCTGGAGAGTGACTCAAAGACAAAGTTGATGTTTGCTGCAACTGAACACGTTCTTGAATTGGTTTGTCAAATGAAACATTCTCCATCAGTGGGTCATCAGTCAATTAAGCAAATATCAGATTCATCACAAACTGTCATCGAGAATCTGCTCGAATGAGACATGCAAAATAAATGGTGCATGATTCATTTGACCAAACTCAATTTAGTATTACACCAAATACTCATGACCCAATCAAAATCTAACATCGATTCAACAAAGGCACATTTGTGTTTATTGTGATAATAGTCCAACAAAAGAACATTTTGAAGATGTGATCAATTTGTGCAACAATCAACAGTCAAATTGATCCCATTGACAGTGAATTAGGGAAACAAGAGAAATAAGACAAGTGTAAAGTTTAATATAAATGAATGTTTTGAAAGACGTTACAAGAAAATAAAGTCAATTCCACTCGACAATCACTCGTCATAAACCATATGGTATAAAGTGCAAATTAAAACTAACTGAAAATGATGAGAAACAAATTGGGAAATGTGAACAAGTGAAAATATCAGAAAAAGTAGAAAGTAAACAGAAAAGTGTAAAAGTGAAATACAACTGAATGCATAGACATTACATTTAAATAAAGCAGAATCAACTGTCCCATCACTCGTCCACCACCACTCGAACATATTCGTTCGGGTCACGCAGGTCCACAATATTCTTCGCCTTCTGTTCTTTCACTGATTGAGGCAGTCCAAAGTGTTGGTTGCGAATGTGTCTGACCAGATTTGCACGTAGCTTGAACTGCTTGCTGCAGTGAGGCCAATTGCAATGAAATTGATTAGTGGCGAGATGGGTCAGTTGGTGTCGTTTCAGGTAATAATTATAGGTAAATGAAGCAGAACATCCAGGGTGGCTGCAGTGCAAGTGCTTCGATTGGGAGTAATGTTTGGTTTGTAGATGAGTTCTCATCTTGCCTCGCGTGTCGGTCACTTGGGCACAGTTGTTCGTGAGACTGCACTTGAACTGACCAGTCAGATGATTGAGGTACCAGTGAATGTAAGCATGATGTTGCGAATCAAATTCTATGGAACAAATTGAACAAAGGAATCGAGTACTACGAGAATGATTCTGTTTTTTGTGCGCAGAAATTTGTCGTCTGAAAAATAAAACTAGGTCAATTTAATGTAGAATTTTAGGATTCACTTACTTATTATCAAATCGAGCATTGCAATTGGTGGCAAAACATTGAAGAGCAGAAAGTTGATGCACAGTGCTCATGTGATCGTGCAAATGGACCAATGAATCCAACTTGGCAGTACAATTTGACTGGGTACAATTCAAATGGAGCACTTTGACCTTTGCTTCATTTCGGTCCTCGATGTCTTCACCATCTTCTCCATCCATGCACCTCAACACTTTTCTTGGATCTCTTGCCAGTTCGATTTGGTTGAGATTGTTTTCGTTTGTTGAGTTTGCGAGCAGTGGAAGCAGTTGACTGTTTCGATGTGACTCGATTCGATCGTGCTCGAGTACTGGTCGATGGCTCATTCGATGCGACCACCGAACCATCGTGATTGTTGTTTGCACTGTTGGACAACTCATCATCATCTTCATCTCCCGATCCATTCTCGTGACTCATCACTTGATCCATGTTTGCTTGTTCAGTCACTGAGCTGTTGGTCAGTTGCATTGGTTCGTTGGCTGATGGAGCACAGACAGAGTTGGTTGGGGTGTGGAGTTGATCACGTGATGAGGTGTCCATTGGTTGATTCAAATTGGACTGCACCACTTCATTGAGTGGATGGTTGAGTTGCATCGAGTTGTCATCATCATCACTCACCTCTTCCTTCTTCACCACAAATCGATCACATCCACAGCCTTCCTCATGATCCTCATCCCCATCTTCCTCTTCTTTGATTTCCACCTTCACCTCTTCATGGTCCCATTCAGTTTTGACCGTCACCTGATTGTTTGATGTGCCTGTGCAAATATCACCAAATGTAAATAAGTCAAATACAACCAACCAACAAGTCATACCTTGCTTGTCCAGCCCGTCATCTTCTTCTTCTTTGATTTCCTCCTTAATTTCTTCCTTCACAGTCATACCATCACTGTCGAGACCATCATCTTCATATTCTTGTTTGATGTTATGATACTGCACCAGAAGAGCATCATATTTCTTGTTCTCTTGTTGCTTCAAATCCACCAGTTTTGCTCGTAATTGATCATTTTCACTAAGCAACGCATGTTCAAGTTCCTTTAGATGACCAATTTCCTCAAGTAACTTGTGATGACGATTCATTTTGGGTAGATGAGAACGGGCCAAGTTGGGTTCGGGAAAGGAGAGCAAAGGTAGAATCGGACGTGGTGACCAAATAGAAATGAGGACGACTTTGAGCAGGCAAACACGCAGACAGCAGCACAACACACAACAACTAAAAACTTTTTTCAGCCTGCCAACTATTTTCACTTAGTTGGGTGTAAATAGTGGCACTTGCAGTTGTTGTGTGCAGTGCTACCAGACGTCCTCTCTCGCTCACATTGACAGTCTACAAACTATTTCTTTTGTTTTTATTTAAATTTATTTAAATTTTCATTTTGAAACTTATTTTTATTTTTAACAAACAGTCATAGAGGCATTTTAGATTAGAGAATTTTTCCCTCCTGTTTTTATGAGTTTTAATATTATCATATTTTTATAATCGTCTTTATTTCAGAATATTACAACGCCGATATTAAGACATTTTAGCTCACTCAACTAACTTCTATTGTGTTTATCATAAGATAGATTTTCTTCGATTATTAATTTCATTTTTTAATAACTTATTTAGTATTAACTTGTGTTTTTTCGATTCATAAGAAATTCTACAAGATTTTTAAAATCCACAAATTTTCCCAATTTATTAGTCTTGTTTCATTCTCCATTCCCACAACAACGCATTCTATATTGCATTGTATTGAGCTAGTGAGTAATTTAAATAGAGACGCCCTTTATTCTATCCAAACTAATTGAAAACATTACATTTTGATTTATTGATTTATTGATTTAAAGCTTGACATTATTTAGATATGATATCTTTTCGAGGGGTTTTTACAGGTATTTAACTTTATATCCACCATTTATATATCTATTTGAAATATAACCGTAATTTCAATTTTATGCATTTAGTTTCAATTTTAAACATACCGTTTACAAAAAAAAGTTGCAATTAATTGGTTTTTTCTAACATGAGTTTGGATGTAAACAACATTTTTTACCACTTGACTGTCTTAATCAATGAATCACAAGTTTAAAGCTTTTTATAAGATTTGTTTAAGATCATGGAAACATGTTGTCAATTTTGTCTTTTTAGCCTGAAAATTTATTTACCTTTCCGTTTATTCTTTTTCCTTTACGACTATTGAATTTCTTCTTAATGGGAACATTAAAAGTAGCGTATTTTAAAAGGTAAAGTTATAAGATAAATATGATTTAAATTTTTATTCAGAATTTGGTGATTTAACTTCTTTAAAATTCTAATTTACGATTACGTTTACGAAATGTTTATTAAATTAGACAATTTTTGAAGTTGCTTATCGACTATCAAACACTTATTAACTGATTAATTTATCTTTTACAAATTACATGCACGTTCATTTGCATAAATGTCAAACACTAGTTACGATTAACTAGCATTTTATTAAACATTTTGAAAGCATAATCAATAATATTGGTTTATTTTTTATATTTAGCTGACTTCGTTTTTTATGGTTACTAGTTCGCATATTTAATGTACTGTACTCATACGTGAATCTTTATAAATGGTTGTTTATTTTAAGCAGATTGAAATTCTACAACAACCTGTAAAGAAATGGATAGAAATTATTACCATATATCTGTAGATAGAATTTAAATTTTTGTTTCCTTTCACCATCCAGTTGAATTCTCATAACTGACTGACTTGACTTTTAAGAGTTGCTCATTTATAACTATCAGATATTTGCTATTAATGTTGTTATGTTAGGTATTTCTAGACAATTTAAATGGTAATAACTTTACCTAATTTCAAATTCTTGAAAAACAATAACCAAAAATCAATTTAATTGTTTTAATCGAGAATCTTTTAGAGACTGGGCTCACATGTATGCATGTATGTTTAAAATATTCTTTTCAAAACTTTATACATGTAAATGTTGATAAATTGAGTAAAAGTTGCCCAAAATCAAATCATCAATTCAAATAGTTTCAGAGATAGTTTGTCACAATTTAAAAAATTATGTTTCATATTTCAGTTTTATTTAACTAGCTTGAACTTGATTCAATACATTTAAATACAACTACAGTCACATTGTTCATAAAAGTTTAAAAAACATTATAGTTGTTGTTGTTTATTATTTTCATTTATGTGGCACTTAGATTGACAATCAATTACAAAATTTCCAAATGTCAACCATAACAAGTAGTTCAATTGGATTTTATGATTATCTTAATAACCAACAATGTCCAACCAACTTATCGTGCATAGACTGACTCATGATTGTGACATTTTTTGCTTTAAAGCCATGTTTCTGTATGACATTGACTGCAACATTTGATTTGTCATATAACACAAGATAATTTTTCCATTTTATAGACACTTTTTACACGTGAGTGCTTTTAGGAAAATGTTAAATACTGTTCGCTAGCTCCATTCATCCTTAATAAAAGGTTTTACAATTAATTTGATTGAGAATTTCAAATTATATTGAAATGAATGGATATGTCATAATAATTGAATCCAATTGAATCCATAGTACTGTGGGTTGGCTGGTAATCAAACTTTTTTAGTACATTACCTAATCGTTTTATAAAATGTCTTATAACTTATATGTATTTAAAAATTTGCATTATTAATTTTAATAAATAGATTTGTATTTTTAACCGAAATCATTGTTTCAATAAGAAATGTTTCAATATATTTAGGTATTCTTAACTTACAATACATGTCATAATTTTTTTCGCTTGAAATTATGTACTTTATTAAAAGGTCAACTATATTCAACAGTTTGAATTACACAACTAACAATTTAAAAATATTAATTACAAATATATATATCTATCCTATTAGTGATTTGCTGTGTTAATATTGCTGTGAGTAGCGTTTTTTATTCGATATTTTTAAAGGTAATAATTTTTTCAATCTGTTCAGAACTCACTTGACAGAACTTACCAATTTCTTTGGAAGCCAGTTGACTGGCACTAATGTGCAGAATTTTGAACAACTTATCCAGAAAGTTTAATTTTATTAAAACAGAATTTGTACTTTCTGGTTTTCCATTTACTCTTTTCGAGTGCTACTTTTTTTTATCTACCTCACGATACGTTTTTCCATCTCTCGCAAGGCGAGACAAGTCCCTCCATACTGGTCATAACTTTATAAATAGGTTTTCTTTAATTTAAATTTTATTTTTAAAATTTATTTACACTGCAATTAAAGCAATTTAAGGTCACTCATCTATCTTCAATTCAACTATATTTATAGTGATTTTTTTGTCAATTATTAATTATATTATTTCATTAATAACTTATCATCAAATACTTCATAAACAGGGCTACCCATCTTTTAGGGTAATCGAATTTGACTAATCAACCCTGTCATATCATTAGCTAAATGGTCACATAAATATTCTTTCTTAGTGCGAACATAGAATGTCTCTTTCAAAACTAATTTTACTTTCTACTTTTTGAAAACAGCTTCATCATATCTCACATTGTCAGTTTCGTAGTTAGTATTTTTCGAATGATAGTTTCAAAATAACTTTTTGTATTGCGAATTTTTTATTTATCTGCAATATTTTTGCAATCAACAAATTCAGCCGATCTAATTGGGTTTTGTTTAATTTTCAATTCTCTTTCTCTTCTTGTTGTGTTGACGAAACACAACTTCAAAGGTAAAATTTTTAATCCAATAATTACGAATAAAATTTAAATTAAAGTGTATCAATTCGCTGCATTTTAAATGGTTAAAACATTTGAAATTGTTTATAAAATACATTTGAATCAAATTTGAATGCTTGTCTCTTTTCTTAATTCGGATTGTTTTTTTTAACTTAAAACTTTGACATTTTAGAATAAACAATTATAATAAGCTATTATTATATGTGCAAATTAGCAAATTCATTAAAATGCTCAATATTAACTATAAATTGGTAGGGTAATACAAAGAACTCATAGTTAATCTCGGTATAATGCATTTATATGAACTGAGTGATTTAAATGGTAACAATTTTTACAATAAATTAAATTAAACACATTTTATTTTGATTTATTTAAATCTATTAAAGCATGACATTAAGTACTTAAGTAGATAAAATCATGGTTCTTTGTAGTTTTCCACAGGTATTTAACTTTATATCCACCATCTTGATATCTATCTTGGAATTTAATTGTAATTTAAATTTTGTGTAATACATTTAGTTAAATAATTTAGTTTCATTTTTACTACAGAGAACCGTAGAGAAATTAACTAGTAAAAGCAGAGTAACATGTTCTATTTGCAGAGTAGGTTTTATATTGTTATATTTATCAAATTCGACAAATATTAAAGTTGCCTATCGACTATAAAACACATACTCAAATAGATAATTTATAAATAATTATTGTCGACACTTATTACATGTAAGTGCTTTTCCGTAGAATTTGAATACACACACAATTGACTGGCTTTTTCATTATGCAATTTTAAAATAAGTACGATCATTATTTTAATTGATTTTTTCGAGTACTTCTTGTTTTAATGGTTACAAATTTATATATTTCTTTCTTAGTGTACTCATTTATATAAATCTTTATCAGTGATTGCAGATTTTAAACAGACAGAAACTCTATTATTGTTTCATCTTTAAATCAACTGGACAACATATCATGAAAGAAATAGTTTCAACGATAGTTTTTTTTAATTATCATTAGTTCAATAATAGATTGAGAGTTGTTTGTCTCTGACTTAAAAGAATTTAGACTTCCATTTTAGATGACTTTATTATTTTAACTGGTTTCACACATTCTAATGGTCTGTAAAACTACGTACTGAATAAAATTGGATTCTAGCAAATAAATTTTTGCAATAAAATTTTGAAATTGTGAATTGACAATCGATCGAACTATTGGATTGACCTAGTTAATTTTCGGAATTCAAATGCACATATTAGAGATATGCTTAAAGATAAAAGGATTTATTGGTTTGAAAATTTGTATATTGCGTTTTTGAAGAAATTTCTTGGCTTTAGCTTCAAAAAAGTTTCATTTTACTTTAATTTGAACTTGAAGGTGTAGTTTATTTCTAAATATTTGACATCTCATTCTCCACTGTAGACTGTATCATATAATCTTATATCAAGTGTTAAATGAACATTAAAAATGGTTAATTGAGGTGTTACTTCTAGGTAAACATGAATGTTTTCTTTAATCCCTTAATACTTGAAAGTAAATATAATCACTATACAAATATATCTTTATTTGTTTAATAAAAGCAATTCAGTCTTGTTCTCTTTTGAGAACTTGCTTGCATTTCACAGCTTTCAATGCAAGTGTTTTTCTAAATGGTAATTTAACGCATATGTAAAAGTTATAAACAGAACAGAATTAATTGAGAAGAGTCTATTTTATTTACATTCATTTCAAACTGTAATATTGATCAGAATGTCTATCTGTTTAATTTGAATTTAAAATCACAAAAATTTTCTGCATTTTTAATTTTGAAACTTTTTTGACATTACATTTTATTGGCAAGTCAAATCAAGCCAATGTTACTTTAGCGATAGGTCACATTATATCAACTACAACATTCTATTTTGTATAATAAACTAATCACTATCCATATAAACCATATCAAATCACGCATTCGTTGTTCTGCTTTAGGGATTTTTCAAAGGTTCAAAATTATTTTTAATTCTTAATAAAATATTATTGTTATCTATAAATTGGGTCATTTCAACTCGTTCATATTTTATAATTGATATAATTGTCATTTAGTTTTCTATTTTAGTCTTATTATTTTTGCAAAAATGAGTATATTTCCGATCGTCCTATTATAAAAGGTTCACTGTTGTTTGAAATCAAACCAAACCAATCAAAATCTCTTGTCTGTGTTATTTGATGCTGTATGACCTTTTATCTTTGATTTTCAACAAGCAATCTCAACAGTTATATCGAATAAAACTTGTCCAACAAGTTAAAGGATAAATCGTTACACATTTAAAACAGGTAACTAACAATTTTTAAAAATTGTTTGTCATTGGACAATCCATTGAAACTGTCAAAGTTTGTAAAATTTTAATTACTAAAAATAACTTACAGAATTACTTTATGGTAGTGAAATGGTTTAAATATTTCTTAATTTAAGGCAATTCTTACTGAGTTTTAATTAAAACGACTCTGCTAACCACAATTTTGCTGCCTTCCAGCAGTGGTGTGTAGTAGCGCCCACATAAAATGATGACAAAATATCTTTGAAAGCCAACAGTAGCAAAAATCGCTAATACAGTGAAAGTTAAAAATGGGTGCTGTGCCCCTTAAAAAGCCCATCATGCTCTATTCACAAATACGTTACATATTCTGAATACTTTGGTTCAAAATCTCCGCTGTAAAGTGCAAAAGCGCCACTGCAACAATAAATAACTGCTGGTGATGCTGTTGTTATCACTTTTGAGTCAATGTTTATGTTTGATATTGTGATTGTGTCACTTATGGTTGTGTGATTTATTTGCTCATTTGTCATCGGAAAACACAAGAACCGGGCCCAAATTGGCTTTATTCATCATCTGAATATCCACCCTAAAAATCCATGCTGTGTGTGTGCTTTTGTCGTGACAAAGTTGGCTCACAGCTGACAGTCGTGGGAGACCGTGTTTGTTTTGGGTTTTTTTTTTTGATGTTTCTCATTTGACTTTCTTTTATTCGCTTGAACATTAAATTACTGTGCTCTGGGGGCATCCTTAAATCACGTGATCAAGGTAGGGGAGGGTGGTAGTTTGAGGACTGATCACACGTTGATCACGGTAGGAGAGGAGGGGTTCCATAAACACGAGCCAAGGTCAACTACGGTCCAGAGAAATTAAGAATTAGAAGTAAAACATAAACAAAATATTGTAAAAATGTCATAGTTTATTGAAATTAGCAATAAAGCCCATTATGATCAGATCCATTTTGACTCCTGGCTAACTGGTGGAGGGGGGTCTGAGATTATCACGGATTGATCACGTTATGTAGGGTGGGGGTAAAAAATGCCAGTTTTCTTGATCACGTGATTTAAGGACGCCCCCCTGTTGACTTCTAACTTCACTTTTTTTATTCGCCACCAAAACCAAGACAAACCAATACCAAAAGGACGTGCTCGAGTCTAGACAAGACAATAAGTTTGCAGGCACTGCTGTGATTTATTTTGTGTGAATTTGATCACTTGCTTATGATGTTATCTCGACATTATGGGCTCGTTTCGACCACAAAGCTAACTATGGCAAACAACATGAGCCTCAGGATGTATTTATAATATTAATGGTGATGTGAATGTTGTTTGTTGATTCGCTTTCTGCTGTACTCAATACACAACGTGTGATGTATTTGGTTGTGAAAAGATTTGTATTTCTCAATGTATTACTTTCTATACTAAAAATGATGTCTTTGTGTTTTGTAGATTACTTTTTTGTACAATTCTCATCGAATCTTGTAACCTGCTCAACCCAACGCTCACCAGGTGTACTTTATTTTGGTTGTGAAACCACCAACTTTGAAATGGTTTGTTTGTTCAAATGTATTTTTCTTTGCTCAAATATGTTCTTTTCCCTTCTTAGATTACTTTTCTGTTCAATTTGTGAACAATTCAATACTATGTGAACAAATAATTTGTATTGTATCGTGTTGTATCTTTTTTCGCTTCCTAAATTATTTTTCTGTAAAATTATTAAATCATGTATTTGGTCTACCCAAAATTATTTATTTGCGAAATAGTTTGGATTTTTAAACAAAGTAATTTGTACTTATTTTTGATTTTGAATGCATAATTGACTTATTGACTTATTTATGTGAAAAATGTATTGAGTCATTGAGAATGTAATCCAACTTGATTTTTATTGGATTAGTGAGCACTTAAAAGTGGGTTTGTGATTAAATTTTTACTGAAGTTACCACCCCTATAGCAAAAATGATAAAAACCTGTTGGATAAAATCATAGATTTTTACTGAAACTGAGTTTTTAATTAGCGCTCAGAAATGAAATAAACTTGAATGCGCTCAGAAAGGAATAAAACTTGAATTAATCCTTTGTTTGGTTGATTTTTTATTAAAAACTCAGAGAGCCATCAATTCGATTCAATGAGAGTTAATATTGGATTTATTTTTGAAACTTTTAGCGCCAAAAACACAGTTAAACAAGGAATTCATAAAAGATTTGCAAATTGTTACCACTGATAAGTAAACAGAATTATCTTATGAAAGTGTTAAGTTGTCAATGCACATATGGCTTGCTACCGTTTCATAACTTCTTTTGAATTTGAATGAAACGATGAGATGTTTTATTGGCAATGATACAGAAGTGATTGTGGTTATTACAGAATTTGGTTCAAATATTAAGTGAGGCAGAAATTAGTTATCATAGGAATATCACGCACATATATAATGAATTGTGAATATGATGTTTTGAGATTTTGATAGCTACAGAATAATTCCAAAAGAAATTGTCGGAACATTTCGTGAACAATCGTGTTTATAGTGATTCAGTGGTTCATGTTGAGTTTTCATATTATCGTTATTAATTTCGAATCCACACTTCATTTTTCATTAAGATACAATCCAAGAAGCAATTAAAGGAATCGCATGAACCTATATGATAGCAAAAAATTTATCTTGGCGTCTTCACCAAGATCAACATCGCCATTGAACTGAAAAGAGACCAAACAAAAGAGAACAAACGAACCGCTGTGGTCGAATTGATGGCTCTCTGAGTTTTTAATAAAAAATCAACCAAACAAAGGATTAATTCAAGTTTTATTCCTTTCTGAGCGCAATCAAGTTTATTTCATTTCTGAGCGCTAATTAAAAACTCAGTTTCAGTAAAAATCTATGATTTTATCCAACAGGTTTCTCAGTCTGATTCATCGATTTTAAACATTAGTTTTTAAGTTCCACTAAAATTAAATTATTTTTATTTATACAGAATTTATTGGTTCAATATTTATTGATTTGAACATGAAACAATCGGCAATGCAAAATTGGTAAACTATCTTCTCCTAGTATTTTACAATGGTTACACAAAATTTTAAAATTTCACCTATTTATGTGATTGTTTTTCTTTTCCAACAGGTTAGGACAATATCTAGTGCAGCTCTATAGTCAATAATCATTAAACAGCGACATCTAGCAACGACAACAAAATTAAAACATCTCATTCTAGACACATTCTTTAAAACCATTTTATGTGAGCCTAATTTGTTATCGATTCACTTATTATTTCTAACGCTTAAGCAATTTATGTAATTTCTTAAATCGATTTTATTATGTGCCTTTAACACTGCCAGATAATGCCAGTCATGACACTGCACAACAGGTTAAACTTAAATTATTATTATTATTATATATGAACTCTACCAATTCAGGATTAAAAATCATTCTTTCGTACATCTCAAGTTATAACAATTACCAACAAGATACAACTTCTTTATCACACTCTATCAATACTCATTTCACTTTCAACAGTAAGTAAAATACGTAGTTGTGCATTGTGAAGTAAACCTTTGGATTAATAAATTGGCCTAGGGTTTTGGGTTTTGACCAATACTATAAATAAGATCGTGTTGAAGTTCTCGTTTTTGTCATTTGCGACTGATTTCACATCAATTAACAGAGAAGAAGCTAATTCCTCTTGAGCGATGGTGTGGCGACCTATTCAGACTTTTGTGACACAAACGACAATATTTACAATTGAGATACCGCTCTTTGAAATAAATGAAACGTTGTAGTTTATTTAAAGGTCATCAATATTCAACAGTTTGAATTACACAATTAACAATTTAAAAATATTAATTACAAATATTAATCTATCCTATTAGTGATTTGCTTTGTTGTTTGAAATCGCTTCTTGGAATTTTACATTTTTAAAGCTAATAATTTTTTCAAATCTGTTCAGAACTCACTTGACAGAACTGACCAATTCATTTGGAAGCCAGTTGACTGGCACTGCTCATTAGTCAACCTATCCAGGGCCTCCTTTGAAGTACTGTGCATAATTTTCAACTACTTATCCAGAAAGTTCAACTTTATTAAACTAAAATTCAATTAAAGTTTAAAAACTTACAGGTTTAATACTCTAATCAGACAATATATTCACCACACATCCTTTACATACTTCCAAGTAGAGCACAGTAAGGCCACTTGCGTAGTACCATCTATCCAATTATAAAGGTTAAAAAATTTTAATTTTATAAAATAGTTTTCTTGAAAATTAATAACAAAAAAATATAAATGATATTAAAAACTAATGAACCAATTGGATTTTTTTAAAAACTATCTTTGCAATGTTGTCCAATCAAAATATTGTCGTATTGAAATCATAATTTTGATTTATAATATACCAATGGTACTTGAAATGTATTGATATGAATTTTAATGTGTATAATTTTGTGTTCCATTAATTAGTTAATGATATATTTCAGTTCTTTATCACAAAATTTGAAATTTATAGTATAATTTACCGTATAATTACACTGTTACGGTTGCACTTTTTTAAAGGTTTCCATTCAAATGTATTTTTTTGCAATACATTCTGTATATTAATTGAAACAAGCACTCAGCACCAAATATGCACCATCGGAGAGAACAATCGATCCAGTCATGTTTGCAGCATCATTCGAAGCCAAGAAAGTGACAATGTTGGCAATGTCTTCGGGAGTGGCTATACGATTCAGTGCTGTGTACTGCTTGAATTATTCTAAATCGTGGTGAAATTGAGCTTGGCCAATAAGGAGTGTTCAAAAGATGTGAAGTCCTGTTTCTTAAAAGGTTAAACAATTTGTTGCTTTTATTTGATATTACTCAAATTACTCTCAATCCTTAATTTTTGCACATTTTAAAAATACACCTTTCTCCTTGTGTTTATAAAATGGTTTATATTTTTTAATACAAACAATTATCGACCACTGTTAGTAATTAACGCACTATTGAGTGACAAGTCAATTGATTGACATTTTTGACAAATTATTTTTAATGTGATTTACTATTTTCATAATGTATTTGGAATGGCAACATTGCCGGTAGTTTAATGTTCAATATTTTACTTTAGTTAAGCTTAGTATGTTGTAAAAATTTCTTATTTCTTCGTTAATTTAAAAGGTAAAAATTCACATATATTTTACAATAAAATAAAACTAAATCATAACAATAGGGTGGTTTTCACGTTAACTCAAGTTCACAAGATAATCCATTGATTTGTACTAATAGATACAAGCGATACTTTCCAATTATTAAACCGCAACATTATTTTGATGGCGCAGTTCTGAGCACATGTTATCGGGAACTTGATAATAAAATTTCTATATAGGTTTTATATTGTTTATTAAATTCAACAAATTATGAAATTGCTTAACGATGATCGAATTATCGAATTTAACTGAATCGTTTATTTTTTTTACTTTTTATTACACGTACGTACTTTTCGTACAATTCAGAGGACGTCGATCGTTTTTAATGATAATTTTTTATTTGTGTATTGCCTTTTCTTACTTTCCTCATCTATAAAACTTTATCAATGATTGCTGATTTTAAATTGATCAACACTCTACTATTGCTCCATTTTTAGCTAAACTGGTCCATAACTCATTCACACATATCTGTTGCTAAAATTTGATAGTCTCCTTTCAGTTTGATTTTTTAACCTAAAGCTTTGACTTTTCAGATTTGCACATTTATAACTTTCAGATAAGCTATCATTGGATAAACATCTGTATTGCTTGACAATTAAATGGTAAAAGCCTTATTTAATTTCAAATATTTGAAAAGCAAACTTGATAAACGTAAAATTTGATAAAAAATTTGTTCAGACGATTGGATTTTTTTTTCATAATTCTGTGTCAGAAACTACAACTTTTTACAATAGAAAAACCACTCTCTATGAGAAATGTATTGATGTAGTTTATTTAAAAAGTCAACAATATTCAACAGTTTGAATTACAAAACTAAATTTAAAAATAATAATTACAAATGTAAATCAATCCAATAATGCTGTAATTATTTTCTGTATTGTACGATTTATGACTGCTTTTTAAAGGTGAACATTTTTTAAAAAATCTGTTAAGAACTCACTTGTCAGAATTGACTAATAATTCATTGGGAAGCTAGTTGGGCGGCACTATTCATTGGTAAACATGTCCAGGACTGCCCATAAAGTACAGTGCAGAATTTTCAATGATATCACACAAATTACTCACAATTCTTAATTTACTGCACATTCTAATGTAAAGACTTTTCTCTTTGGATTTATGAACTGGTTTATATTTTTTTAATACAAACAATTATCAATCACTGTTAGTGATTAACGCACTATTGAGCGACAATTCACTTGATTGACATTATCCAAATTATTTTAATGTGATTTACTATTTTCATAATGTATTTGGAATGGCAACATTGCGGTGGTTTAATGTTCAATATTTTACTTTAGTTTAGCTTAGTAGTTTGACTGACAATTTGTGAATTTCCTCTCTCATCGCCTTCTTCCCTATCCTTTCATTCTAATTTATAACTCAAATTATCATTTATATGTTTTTATTACTTAATTTAAATCACATTATTATTACAAAAATTCGCCCAAATATGCGTAAATGGGATTTACTCAACTTTAATTATTCATATTTATAGTCCAGTCCCACTTCTATTAAAATTCTGGTGTCGGTGTGTGTGTCACGCTGTTTGTTGCGTTCAACAATGTCATAGTGGAGGACCAACAATGGTAATCTGGAAATGTTGTTATTGTTATTGCAACAATTGAAATTCCAAATTTTTGTGTTTCTTTTCTTTGCTGAGTTGTATTGGGTTAGGTGGTTGGGTGGGTGGTTGGCGTCGTTAGGAGTAGGTTTAGGTTAGGTTAGATTGTTGGGTGGGTTGTGGGAGTCGGTTAGGATTGGGTTAGGGTAGGTTTAGGTGGTTAGGCAGGTGTGGGCGTCGGTTAGGATTGGGTTAGGGTAGGTTTAGGTGGTTAGGCAGGTGTGGGCGTCGGTTAGGATTGGGTTAGGGTAGGTTTAGGTGGTTAGGCGGGTGTGGGCGTCGGTTAGGATTGGGTTAGGGTAGGTTTAGGTGGTTAGGCAGGTGTGGGCGTCGGTTAGGATTGGGTTAGGTTAGGTTTAGGTGGTTAGGCAGGTGTGGGCGTCGGTTAGGATTGGGTTAGGGTAGGTTTAGGTGGTTAGGCAGGTGTGGGCGTCGGTTAGGATTGGGTTAGGGTAGGTTTAGGTGGTTAGACAGGTGTGGGCATCGGTTAGGATTGGGTTAGGGTTAGGTTTAGGTGGTTAGGGAGGTGTGGGCATCGGTTAGGATTGGGTTAGGGTAGGTTTAGGTGGTTAGGCAGGTGTGGGCGTCGGTTAGGATTGGGTTAGGGTAGGTTTAGGTGGTTAGGCAGGTGTGGGCGTCGGTTAGGATTGGGTTAGGTTAGGTTTAGGTGGTTAGGCAGGTGTGGGCGTCGGTTAGGATAGGGTTAGGTTAGGTTAGGTGGTTAGGCAAGTGTGGGCGTCGGTTAGGATAGGGTTAGGTTAGGTTTAGGTGGTTAGGCAGGTGTGGGCGTCGGTTAGGATAGGGTTAGGTTAGGTTTAGGTGGTTAGGCGGGTGTGGGCGTCGGTTAGGATTGGGTTAGGGTAGGTTTAGGTGGTTAGGCGGGTGTGGGCGTCGGTTAGGATAGGGTTAGGTTAGGTTTAGGTGGTTAGGCAGGTGTGGGCGTATGTTAGGATAGGGTTAGGTTAGGTTAGGTGGTTAGGCAAGTGTGGGCGTCGGTTAGGATAGGGTTAGGTTAGGTTTAGGTGGTTAGGCAGGTGTGGGCGTCGGTTAGGATTGGGTTAGGGTAGGTTTAGGTGGTTAGGCAGGTGTGGGCGTCGGTTAGGATTGGGTTAGGGTAGGTTTAGGTGGTTAGGCAGGTGTGGGCGTCGGTTAGGATTGGGTTAGGGTAGGTTTAGGTGGTTAGGGAGGTGTGGGCGTCGGTTAGGATTGGGTTAGGGTAGGTTTAGGTGGTTAGGCAGGTGTGGGCGTCGGTTAGGATTGGGTTAGGTTAGGTTTAGGTGGTTAGGCAGGTGTGGGCGTCGGTTAGGATAGGGTTAGGTTAGGTTTAGGTGGTTAGGCAGGTGTGGGCGTCGGTTAGGATTGGGTTAGGGTAGGTTTAGGTGGTTAGGCAGGTGTGGGCGTCGGTTAGGATAGGGTTAGGGTTAGGTTTAGGTGGTTAGGCGGGTGTGGGCGTCGGTTAGGATTGGGTTAGGGTAGGTTTAGGTGGTTAGGCGGGTGTGGGCGTCGGTTAGGATAGGGTTAGGTTAGGTTTAGGTGGTTAGGCGGGTGTGGGCGTCGGTTAGGATAGGGTTAGGTTAGGTTTAGGTGGTTAGGCGGGTGTGGGCGTCGGTTAGGATAGGGTTAGGTTAGATTTAGGTGGTTAGGCGGGTGTGGGCGTCGGTTAGGATAGGGTTAGGTTAGGTTTAGGTGGTTAGGCAGGTGTGGGCGTCGGTTAGGATAGGGTTAGGTTAGGTTTAGGTGGTTAGGCGGGTGTGGGCGTCGGTTAGGATAGGGTTAGGCAAGGTTAAATGGTTGGGTGGGTGGTTGGTGTCGTTTAGAGTAAGTTTTTAGGTTAGGTTAGGTGGACTGGTGGTTGTTTGTCGTTGTTCCTAAGGTGATGAGATGGTGAGTTGAGGGGGTGGGAGTGCCGTTGGCAGCTTGCTGCCAACGGTTTCGTACAAGTCCCAGAGGCAAAACGTTAGTTTTGCGGGACTTGTACGAAATTATACTAAATTGATACAATACAATGAAATGCCACAACTATGAAAATATCTTTCAATTCCAAGAATATATAAACTAACATTTCTCACGATAATCGAATCTTAACTGTTATACAATATCTGAAAATAATTTTTTTTTGTAAACGACTTGTATAATTTAGTCAATATATAAACAGTGATCATATTAATGTTTTTTAGCAAGACTAACTTGTAAGTTCATGGAACGAAATTCAAAGTTTATGGTTCATGCAAACATGTTTTCAGGTGTCGTATAATGGACTCCAAGTATGACAAGTGAAAGTGAGTTTTTTAATAGGTTAAAGTTAGCGATTTGAATAAAGGTCAACTAAAACATTTCTGATTGTAAACAATGTTCATTACAAATAGATTTTCTCTTTGTTCACCATTGTAAGTTCTTCTTTAGAATCTATGCTCAATGTACCATAACATGCATAAGAGGACCTAATAAGAACAACTTACTGAAGATCTTTTAACAAATTCACAGATTTATTTAGAACAAAGGTTCTTTATTACAAAGGTTAATATATAATAAATAACTTAGTGTTACCCAAGTTATATATATTGTTTTTATAGTTTTTTTTAAATAAGGTACACAAATAAGAGATCTATTTAAAGATAAGAGGATTGATATGCAATTTGTATATTGCGTGTTTTATTTGGATTCTTGCTTTTAGCTTTCAAAAGGTTTATTTTTACCTTAATTTGCACTTGAAGGTGAAGTTTATTTTAATTATTTGACTATCTACTGTGCTGTCTCCATGTCTCACTGTGTTTGATTGATTAAAAAACTAATTGTCGGAGCGGAACGTCGAGCGAGCGAAGCGAGCGAGTAAGTGTAGTGACGACTCTGCGTTGACTCAATTGGAAAAGGCTTGTGTAGAGGGTTTCGGCTATAACCGTTCAATGGATCGGTCTGAAAATTTTACACAATGTTCTGGTTGGGGTGAAGATGTGCCTTTTGTGCCATAAGCCATAGGTCAAAGTAGCAGGGATTTTTTCAAAAAATAATCAAATTTTGAATAAAAATGTGTAGGGACTGAGTATCAACAGTGGATGTGCGAAACTGATAAGCACACACACTCCTCGTCCTGTGAAAAGAAGATTAGCAGTGACAAACGCACTCACACAGGAGTGATGGGACACATTGTGGGTGTGATTGTGTCTTCCTTGGACCAAATTCCATACTGTTGACTTTATCTGTTCAAAAACATTGAACCAATGAAGAGACTATTCTGTGTACAGGATTGAGGCTATACGGTTTAATGGATCTCGCTGTAAATTTTACCAAAAATTCTGGTGTAGGTGTAAATTTCTGGTTTAATTTTGGGTATATAAGATCAAAGGTCACTAAAGATAAAAATAGTTAGTGATATTTTAAATAGATGTGTTAGTTGAATAAGTTGACGTCGTTTGTGTCTGTTGCACTCTGATGGCTCATCGATTACTGAACTGATAAGGAAAGTATTCGCGATACCGCCGCTCCGACTTCACGCCAACGGCGTCACTTAAGACTAGTTATTGCTATGCAAAGACATTTTTTAATTGGATAGGTTGCCCGTACGTATTTAAAAACAAATCAAGATTATATTAAAGTAGAATAATTTACTGAAGTTTACATGTACGAGACAGCGACAATTACAAGTGTGTTCTCATAAATGGTTTACTTTTAGAATATATGTTTTTGTTGATTTGTTTTATTTAGACAAATGTTTACAATTAAATACAAAATCCATACATCAGTTTATAATGAATTTCTCAATTATAAGTTTTCTCAATTGGTTAGCAGCTCTATAAAAGTTTAAATCGTCAACCAGACATCAAGTTACTTAAAAATGTATTAAAGCACTTTATGTTTATTTTTTTATTCGAGTTCTACATTTGATTAAAAATTAGTTTCATCTAAATTGGCGCAGCTATAATGTAACAACTTTAAATTTTTGATTTCTGTTAGTACTGTGACGTACAAGGTGTATTTATTGCTTGTATAACGATGACACAGAGGAATTTTTGAGTATAACGTTGGGGTAACAATAAAGGACCTAATGAGAAAGGGACATGTTGACTGCAGCAGTGCTGAACCTCTACTATGGTAGAGGTTCCGTAATGTAAACGAATAGTTAAAACGAACACTGGTCGTTTCTGTCCATTGTATTGTGTGTGTCTGTTCTGCACACGTGTGTGTGATTTGAATGTGGAGGAGAGAAACGACATCTGTGGAGAACTAATGTAATGTTTACAAGGCTGTCACAGTACCATCCTTCAATTATAAACAAAGTAAAATTTTAATTCCATTTGACTTTAACATTGTTCCAACAACACATTAACTTACAGATACTCAATTCATAGACACATTACAAACTGGTCAAAAAGGTTAACAACAAATACAACATGAATCACCCATCAACATGCTTTCTCAAATCGCATTATCAAAATTAGCCTATTTGCATTCCTTTAAAATTAAGTTGATTTATCAAGAGCATTTTTTATATTTTTTTATTCAGCCTAACACAATAGTCAATTTCTCGTATTAATCGATACTCACTTCACTTTCAACAACATACGCTGCTTCAAAACATGTGTTTGCACACAAACATTGCGAAATATACCTTGGACTAGGAAAGTTTTATGTTAAATTGAAATTTTTCCTAATTATTTTTTTTGCGATGTAAATTTTGATTCTAGTAAATTAAATGTCTGTCTTATTTTTAGTCGGAACGAGAATGTCTCCATAAAGTAAGAACTTTTATTTCATCTTGTTAAAATGTGTTTTATTTTAAATTACCATCTGTTTTTTAATAAAATAACAATTTTCCACCGTTCGTCCCACGATCTTCAAAATGGTAAAAATTAATTCAAATATAGTCTATTCAAAGTTTTTTTTCAAAAAATTCAGATTTCCTTCATTTCGATTAAAACTTTATATCAAAAAATGGTTTATCGCCCAAAAAATATATCACAGGTTACATTGTTTATTTTTTATTGTTACTGTCGTGTTTCATGGTTATTGTGACATTCAGGGTTTTTAAAATAGTTTTTAAAATGATAAAAAACGTTTTACCTTAACTTAATATTTGCTTTAAATGATTTTTGTTTCCCGAATTTTGTTTCCAACTTATGAATAATTTAAAAAGGTAAAACTACTCATTAATGTATTTGAAATGGCAACATTGCCGGTGGTTTAATGTTCAATGTTTTACTTTAGTTTAGCTTAGTAATTTAACTGAATTTCTTCTCTCCTCGCCTCGTGTTCATTAAAAAAGGTAAAACTACTCGTATTTAGCTATAAAGTTTAGCAAACTTATCATCATCAGTAATGTTCACAAAATTGTTTCAGGTAAGCTAAAGCTTGAGCAGTAAATTTGTTTCTAAAGTTTGCAGATATAATCATTCAAACTGGAAATCAATTTGAAAAGCATGACGAAGAAAAGATTAATGCATTCAATGAGACGTTTTTATGAAAATTTATTAACATTCAAACTATGATATGATGCAGGTTTTAATTTGTTCGAGATGAACCCCCACAAAGCCTACACATCGCCCTTCAATTCAAGAATTTTTTAAGGTAGTGAGTATGATTAGCAATCTACGTATTACAACTAGAACTTAAGTCAAATATTCAAGAATCAAAATTCGAAATGGATAATTTACTTAGTGATTTGTATATTTAAATATCAAAGGTTTTCAAAATATTCATATACTAGAAATACTTAAATTTTTATTATATTGTTATTGAGACCAATTTGCTTCAGTATAGAATCTTAATGTTGTAATTCTAAATCACACAACTTCGAATTAAAAGTATATTCATTAAACAAATAGTTCATTTTGATCCAACAAAATAAATAAATTAGTGTTCACCGTCTTTGGCAGTTTATCGGTTACCTAATCATTATGTTTATCAATTCAAAATTGTCATAACAAATAAATAAAATTTATGTCCTAGTATGGAAGTGGTTTAAGTTGTTCTGCATTTTCACTTTGACCTGACAATCTTGCTTGAAAGTGAGACGGTCACTTGAAATATTGCAATGAGCACTCACAAAAATGACTATTACTTTGATTAAAATCTCATTCAGAAAATTCAAAAATTTAAATAAAAAACATTTCTATTTCGGTGCCTAGTTCTGGATGACAAAAAGTAAAATTCGATTTAATTTAAACAACTTTCACTATTCTTCTGCAGACTCATAAATTTATGTCGTATCTTTGTTCAATTAAAATTGTGTTACTTTTTCAATCCGCTGCACATCCATACAATAGGTTAAAATTAAATTATTATTTAAATTTTTTTGATTCAGGATTATAGATCATCATCATTAATCGCTATTCTCAACCATATCCACAATCTTCTTTATATCCTTCTAATAACATCTTTTTCTATCGAATCTCTAAACAGTAAATATTTGAATCTTAAAACATTTTTATCTAATTTGCTCTTTAACAAGTGCAACTTCTATCTTACCTTATAAGGAGATAACGCTATAGTGTTATCTCCATCATCTTGTAGTAATTGATTCGTTTGTTGGGTCCGTTCTTATTAAAAGATATTCTCAATCATTCAGAAGGGGTTTTTTATTTAACACAATAAAATTTCATCTATCTTTGCTTGATTACATCATAAAGCATTGCATTCTTACCTACAGGTTTAAGTCTATTTGTTCTCTTAAACTTATTTTCAAGCTAAATTTCTAGATTATAATAACTTTCAAAGTTTAGTTAATCAATTGTGGCTTAGCAATATAAGTATTAATTAGCAAAAATCTCAATGAGTAAGCAGAAATAAAGGTCTCATAAAATATCATACTCTTTATTTACACACTTCAACGAAAGTAAATCATGAAACATACACAATTATTAATTGACAATAATCTGTATTTACTTTGTCAATTTGACAAATTTTCTTTTATGCCGCAAAGGTCTTCCCTGTTCTCATTCAATCTTTAAAATATGCCTCATCATTTAATAATATACTAAGCAGCTTGTTATAACAATAATAATTTTTTAAATAGTTGTACAAAACATCATTAGCTCCAATAGAGCATAGTCTGGGCGGATCTTGAAAACGAGGGTTATTGACAATGATAATTTATTTTTCAAATTTCTACTTACCATCAAATCGATTTTTAATCACCATAGTTTTTGAAACAATTTAAATGTCAAATATTGATTTCATGTTGGCTTTGTTGTCAAATGGTGACTTTTTATCATATTTTGCACTTGACGGTGTAATTTTTCTACAAACTTTTTAACTTCTCTCAATAGTTGACTTCATTATAATCTTCAAACAGACAAAAGAATTTTTTTAAATAATTAATATTTTTTTAAAACGATATCATGCTATTACAATATTAATGGGTGGGAGTGGCATTGCAGTACGTTTATAACAGAAGCAATATCCAAGCTTTGAAGTTGATGGCCACTGAGTCAGTCAATGGCCAGGGAGTTATTTGTTGGTGGGTAATTTAAGATTCACTGACAATGATTTAATGGTAAATATCTTAAATTCTCCATATCCCAAAAAACTTCATATCGATTCTAAATTCAATACACCAAACATAAACATCATCACTTGTAGTTCATCATTCAGATTGAACATTGAAATTCATAAAATTTACCTCAATTGTGATAGTAAGCGTTTCCATTTTCTGGTAAACGTCTAACTTATTAGCCCTCTTGTAGCAAAATTCTTTTAAATTCTCTATCGAAATTTCTTATATTTTGCTTCAACGTTTGGATTTGGTTCTTTGGTATGTCCTCTTTGTTGTGGCTCATTTGTTATTTGATAAAGTTTGTAAAATTTTTATTACTAAAAAATTATTTACTAAATTACTTGAGTTATTATTTTCTTAGTCATTTGTCTGGTAAACTGGTAAAACTCGTAAAATATTGAAACTATTGAACATTTTTAAAATATTCTCTAATTTCTTTTATCTCTATATAAACCGGGATATCAATGGAAATTCCGAGTTGAAAACATCTTATCTGTAATTTCTCTTTGTACACTGTGGAGTTAATTTAACCTTCATTAAAATGAACAACCCGGACAATCAATGGAAATTCAGATGAATGGAGAAATGGTTGAAGTTGACAAAGTGGATGTGATAGCTCAGTGGGTCAGGCAAGTGGTAGAAAGTATTGTTGGTCAGGTATATAAAGAACCACTAGTTCAATCTTTACACACCAGCAAAATAATAATTCAAATGCAAAAGGTTCAAAAAAGTTTTATTAAGAACAAAAATTATACAAGAACAAAATGTATCAAACATTGACAATAAATCATCAATCAACGAAATCATCAAACACTACACTTCATTCAAGCACTTCTCAATTCTGTCATATTTTTTCTTCACCCAAAAATTTCTTGAACTTTTTCTTCAATGCTTCCTTACTGAAATCCTTAAACGGTTCATCATCTTCATTATCTGCACGTAATTTTTTGTTGATAAAGTTAACAAAACCTGACATGCTGCAGTAAAAGTCCATTTCCTTGACCGCAGAATTGTCGAGGTCGGGCAAATTGGTTCGACTGCTTGGGCTGAAAGAAGTTGACTCAATACCACATGCACCACACGTGACTGAGTCGTCCTGCAGAAAGGCCAAAGAAACACAATCGAGATGATACAGACAATGGCAGTGGAACATGACCCCAGCGTAATAAATCGCTTGAGAGAACTTGCAGATTGGACAAAGGGATGATTTTGGCCCCATGCGTCCATGTATCTCAGTGCTAAGGTTTGTGATGTAATCTGAGAGATTCTTGAACTGAACCAATGAGGGGTGGTATCCATGGGGACAGCTAAAAAAGCTTTCTTCTTTTTGACTAACTGCGATAAGTCGACCTTCACTGCACTGTCCAGTTTCAGAGTGGTTCAAGCACAGATTTTCGGGAAATTTTTCCGGTTTTGACGCAATCTTCTGGAACGCTCTGCCAAGCAGCCAAGTGGATTTGTGATGGAACGAACATACATTCTTGGTGCATCGATCGCCACGGGGACAGTGACTATGTCCAAGAATCTCCTTCATTCATTCATCGGCCACACTTTGCTTGTTTGCATGATCCAAATCGAGATAGACTTTGATAAAAACGGTAAAATCTTGAACTTGTCTCCAACGAATGGCGGGCACAAACTTTCTGAAGTACAAATTAACATTCGAGTAGGTTTTGAGTTCAATCGAGAATCTTTTCATACGGGTGAAAGTATATAGAGGTTCGTTGAGTGGAGTCAGATTGTCCAGCTTGAGCGCATTCAGTTGGGGACCAAAAAGGTATAGTGCTTCAACAAAGCCAAGTTTGTCTTTGATATGCCATTCGCTGTAATCGCTGTTCAGCACCAAATTACATTGAGAAGCTTGTTCGATCTTTTCGATAAAAGGTGCTTTAACTCGGCCTTTGTGTTCAATGAGATTCTCTTGCTTTATATCCAACTCTTGGCTTTTGTCCCACACTCGCGATTGGCTTTGAAGAAGGACGCCCATAAAGCGAGAGACAGATGCCTTGAGTCGATCAAACGAGGTCGGTTCGAACTTTGACTTGCGCCCAATCCACAATTTGGTGCGTGCATCTATGCGTTCGGTGAGGAGACAGGCGTTCTTGCTTCTGAATCGACCTTTCACATCTCCTACGGGAAAGGTATGAACAATTAGCGAAATAACAACGAAAGCCAAATTTACCTCGAGCTTGTTGTGCCAAAAGTTGAGTATCGAGTTGACTGGGCATTGTGCTACACAAACAAAACCGAACACAGAAATAACACTCGAAAGCACAAATGCAAATGACAAGTTGACTTATTTTGTTCGAATGTCACGTCAAAACTCGAAATCAGTCAAACATTGTATGCGAAAAGTCCCCGAGTAATTTTAAATAGGAATTAGCTCAATTTAATTTTAATTATCCATATCGAGATAGACTTTGATGGCAAGTTTGCACAAATTGGCCATTTTAATGATAAGAACAAACACTTGGTCTGCTGATTCGACAAGTAAATTAACGGTAAAATCTTGAATTTGTTCCCCAACGAATGGCGGGAACGAACTTGTTGAAGAACATACAAACATTTGAGTAAGTTTGGAGTTCAATTGCGAATCTCTTCATACGGGTGAAAGTATACAAAGGTTCGGTGAATAAAATCAGATTTTCTAGCATGAGCGAATTCAGTTGAGGACCAAATAGATATAGTGCTTCAACAAAGCCAAGTTTGTCTTTGATGTGCCATTCGCCGTAATCGCTGTTCAGCACCATGAGCGAAGTAAACTTAGGCCCCAGAATGCGGTAACTAGCATCGCATAGTAGAAAAGGTCCTTGTTGCCTTTGTACCCGACCAGACCAATAGTGCGAAGTTGCTGCTGGAACGGCAGTACCAAATCACATAAAGAAGATTGTTCAATCTTCTCGATAAAAGGTGCAATGTCCTTGGGACTGTCCTGCTTTCGAACCAACTGTTGGCTTTTGCCCCACACTCGCGAATGGCACGGAAGAAGGACGCCCATCAAGTGAGAGCCAGCTACCTTTAGTCGATCAAACGAGGTCGGATCGAACTTCTGCTTTCGCCCAATCCACAATTTGATGCGCGCATCTTTGCGTTCGGTGAGGAGACAGGCGTTCTTGCTTCTGAATCGGCTAATCACAACACCTACGGGAAAGGTATGGACAATTAGCCGAATCACAACGAAAATCAAACTTACCTCAAACTTGTTGAGCCAAAAGTTGAGCATCGAGTTGCGTTGGAATTGTGCTGCACAAACAAAACCGAACACAGAAATGACACTCGAAAGCACAAATGCAAATGATAAGTTGACTTATTTTTGTTCGAATGTCACGTCGAAACTCGAAATCAGTCAAACATTGTATGTAAAAAGCCCCGAGTAATTTTAAATATCGTAATTTGCGCTGTTTCAACAAGATCAATTTAAGTCTGATTTATTTTCGTTTTCTATATACATTTGTAAATGCAAAAGAGATTATTTGAAATTAATTTTTTAAACATATTTTTCAATTGTTTTCTCTTTTTTAAAAATATTTCGAGTTCTTTAATTAGCTTTAGTAACAGGTTAAAAAATTAAATTAGAATTGTTTTTAACTACTATGGTGTCTTTTTCTAAAGTTGTTGAACATTTTATATTTTGCTTAAATTCATTTTTATATTTAAATTAAAATCAACAATACAGTTAAATGAATAGTTTTACTACTTATGTTTCTATGTGCGTGAATACTAATATGTTGTCAAAGGTTAAAATTTATCAAGAACATATCTAAAATATTTTCATTAACAAGTAAAACTTTACATAATGTATCCTCCAATTTTTTTGTAAAAGTTATTCCAAAATTCACTAGATGACACCAGTGCCTACAATCGAATTTGTGTTATTTCAAAAAATGGTGCAGAGGAAAAAAATATGCAAGTCACACAAGTCAAATTAGATTTGCTTCAAAACTTCCTTTCACTTTGCGTTTAAATTAAAAAATTTGCTTTTTTGTCTTATTAAATCTTTTAGTTTGTTTGCTTTACATTTTTATTTTTAATTGCCTCTTTGCTTATTTGAATTATTAATTAAATAAGATTTTTATTGATGAAATCGTATAATCAAATTTTTTAAAAGGTTTTAAAATTTAATCTTTAATATAAATTCTGTATTATGGTTTATGAATTTAATTTTTGTTACTATCAATAAATCTAGCCTGTCTGTCTGCTTAATGCGTTATAAAACTTTTAAAAGCGTACTTTTAGTTGAAATAAGTGAGTAACACAACTTGCCACAAATATGCAAAGACAAAGAAAGTAAACAGACCAATAAAATCTTTGACTCTACGCTGTAATGTGCGGTTCACTTTGAAATGTTGAAGGTAATGTGACAGACACAGACTGATAAAGAAGAAAGAATTAGCCGCCTAATAATATTTTTGTCCTGACATTCACATCTTCATTCAAAAGGTAATAAAAAATTTATATTTAATTATATTCAATAATAATAATATTTTAAATTTTATTACTTGAAAGTACAATAAAATGTGCAACGTTGCATTCCATTTGACTTTACGTTGCTAAGACTTTTGACTCTGATGATAACAAATTGTGATAGACATAACATACGACTTTAAATATTTTGATTTCAAATTTTTCAAACTTAGTTTTTAATTTTGCCGATGGAATTTAAAAGGTGGTTTTACAATTTACACGTTTTTTCTTGAATCTACTTGAAATAATGTCATCTCTCTCTAATCTTGCACAGGAATATTGACCGACTTTTCACAATTGGGGCACTTCACAGCACCACCATTGACCTCCAATTTGTTCGTGGCCATTTTTCTGCGATGTTGTTGAAGAAAGTACATGAACGCCGCAATACCACCAATGAAGATGGCAATCGATCCAAACCAGGTTGCCACAAAGATGAGTCCTCTGTAGAAAGAGTCACCAATGCCGGCTTCGATCACTTTGTAGGGCTCTGGTTCGGACGAATTGGAACTACTACTTCTAATGTCGGAGCAGGATATAAAGGATTTTTCATGATTTAACAACAACAAACAGGTAAAGATGAATTTTGTGAACATGTTGAACTTGATGATTGAATTTTGGAGAAATATTTTTTGGACGGATAGTGATACTTCTTTTTAAAAAGGTCAAAAATTATTTTTTAGTTCACAACCAAATAATACAATGACAAAACATTATTGCACATTCATTATCGCTTTGTTTATATATGACACATTTGGTTTATGATGATGATGATGGTCATGATGATGATGATAACAGAACCGGTTCGGATTTGTTTGACATGTGTTTGATGACATTTTATGATTATTAGGTAATAAAATGTTACAAAGCTATGCAGTCCTGGATCTGATCATGAAGCATGTGAGAGCAATAAACTTTGGACTTGGAATTTGTTTTTAAATTTATATGAAGACTATTTTCTGTCTGAGACAAGGTTTGTATAAGTCTTGACAATGTCCAAATGAGAGTATTTATTGTATTATTTCAATTTAATAAATTTAATGTTTTGTTTTTAATTAAATATCTGTGATTCAATGTCAACTTTAAAAAATATTTTGTTTATATAATTTTTTCGTTTACTGAAACTTGTTTAAAATGGTAAATTTATATCGCAAAATCAACATTTTTGGTAATTAAAAATTTATAATCTTACAAATTCGATATTTTACAATTTTATGTAGATCTATTTAAAACGTATGCTATCTGTGGACTAATTAGCATAAATTACAATTGGCCTTTCAAATTGGTTTCCATAATTTAAGTCTCTTTAGAAATAAAGTCTTTTCATCTACAGTCAATTTTTTTGTCAACGAAATGGAGCAATTTTAGCAATGGTCAATTTTAGTAATAAAATAGCTTTCGTCGTTAGCTGACAGTGGATTTTAAAAAAGGTAACAAATTTTTCAACTTTCAAACAATTGAATTTTAGGTTATTCTATATTCTAACAACTTAGTAACTGTTTAATTTAAACATAAATTATAATTCAATAATTATTTCCACTAGGACTAATAAACTTTTACCAATTTTCTGTTTATTTATTTACCAATTTGTCTCATCAAATCTGATCTATTTTCTCATGAGTCAAGAAAACTTTTGTTAAAATGTTTAATGCATAAATAATCCAATATCGGTTTAACCTAGTCAGGAGAACAGCAGAAGGGTCCACCTCACAAACGCTGTTACAGAGGCTTGGAGTAGCAGCGACCACTTTTCCTTGAGTGGATTTAAAAGTGAATAGATTTAAATTGTAAATTATTTTTCTCCAGTCAATTATTCTACCGGATATAAAATCCGTCTTTAACAAAGGTTTTATAACTATTTATGTTTTTTTGTAAAGATATTTATAACACATTAATAAATCCAACTACAATTTATTTTTTATTCTATCTAACATGACTATTTATATTGAGAGACCTGTCAATTCATTTTTACTGTAATTTTAAATATTTGTTTGTATATTAAAAACATTTCTAGCCAATTTTATCTCTTAATAAAATCTAATAAGCACTTTCGAGTTTTAAGAATGTAAATCTATATCAAAACAAGACTCGACACTTTAATTTTACAGTTTTAAACCATTTTATATTGAATTTTTTGCTTATTGGTTGTGTCTATTTAAAACGTATACTTACTACCCGTGGACTAATTTACTTACGTGGCAATCTGACTTTGCAATTGGTTTCAATTAATCTAAGTCTGTTCTAATGGTTTCTTTAGGAATAAATCTTCTTTCTTCTACAGGCACATTTTTCTATAAATAGTTTTCTTTTATTCACAGACATGTTAGCACTCGGTCTTAAATAGGTAACAAAAAATCTCAACTATTCAAACAATTGAATTATTTTTAAGTTACCTTATATTCTAATAATTTAGTAACTGTTTAATTCAAACATAACTTATAATTCAATAATTATTCCCACTAGAACTCATAAACGTTTACCAACATTTTCCTCGAATATAATCAATTTCCTTATTAGACATGCACACTTTTGCTAAAATATTAATCAATTCAAATGCTAGTTTACTCGCTAACGCCATCTGTCCTTAAATATTTAAATCTTTTTGTCGCTTGCTTTAAAGGTTAAAATAATTTTTATTTTTTCAGATTTCAATTTCAGATATTTGAAATATCAGTTATAATATTTTTTTAAATTCCACAATCATAATTTAATTTTACGTTTTATTTTACTTGTTATCAAAATTATTGACATGTTAATTAATGACTTCGTTATTTGGTGTACAATACTTCACATAACTTAGCTAATTGTCTTGCACAAGACTCCGCATGTTATCAGATCGTTGAATCGCCTTCACAACTCGACAGTTTTCAATTTCTTTTTAAAAATGTCACATCATTGACTCTCGAACACATTCACCGAAAGACAATCGAATGATAGCGTATTTTTTGTCTTTGACTTATATTGAGAACATGTCTTTTTAATTTAGTTTTATAGTTTAATAAAATTTTTATTAATATGCTTGTTTTAAATGGTTAATCGAATCTTATTTAAATTTAAAAATTTTCTAAAAATTCATTAAATTATGGTTTGATTATCGGTTTTAATTGTTTTTACTTTTTAATTTGTTTTGTATTTAATTTGATTCTAATCTTTTCTAAAAGGTAGTTCAAATAAATTGTACGATTCCAACTCGTTTTATTCATTTCATTTGCTTCAACAAAATCCGTTCTCAAAAATTCTCAATCTAATGTTCTCGCGTCTTCATTTTCATTTTCATCTCGTCGTTCTTGATAATTCGAAGTGAATTTTGACTCTCAAAGTACTGATCAGTGAGTTGAGTGTGAACAGTGTCCCGTGACCAGAATCCCTTCTTCACAAACCACTCAACACCGTTTGGTTTGAATCTCGAGTGTCGATCCAACAAACAAGCGAGTCTTTTGAACTTTTTCACATAACCAAATTGAACCATCTCATCGACAAACTGTTCTGCATTGTCCATTTGAACAGTCACTCGTCCATCCGTGGTTTTGATGTAGAATTCAAATGGAATTTGGTTGGCGTGGAATTTGATTTCAATTTGAGATTCCTCTGCCATCAGTTTGATTTGTCTCACTTGTTCCCATGGAAAGAAGATCAACTTTCTGTTTGTAGACTGTTCGTACAGGTAAAAGTAGAGACGAGGGATGGTGCTCTTGATGGCAACTAGCTTCAAATCGTGCGAGAAACCAAGGTAAAAGTCACTGTCGAGGAAATTCATTCCGCAGACTGACAACAACACACAACTTTACAACTGCAACCATTCGAGACAAATGAATTGAATCGAGCTAATTAAATCAAACAATTAATATTTCCTAATTATAACTGCACTTTCGTTTTTTATTCTTCCAGTTTACATTGAATTATACAGGTTTCGCAATTCTAATTCACTTTAATCCCCCAATTAGTTGTTTTCGGTGAATTCGAAATTGAATCTGGTGCACTAGAGGAATACAGGATGTTTCGAGATTTTTCTGTTGAATTATAAATAAAATAAGATATTTTTTCTAAATTCACCTTTTACAATGGCAACTATTATGGTTTCATACTATTGCCATTGTTGTTGTTGTTGCAAACAGAAAGACAATTAATTCGTTTAATTATTTATGATTTCACGGCGACTTGTTTTGCGCAAATATATTTTTGGCAAACTCAATTTATAATTATAAAATACCAACAACATCATAAATTAATATTCATATGGGAAATTTTCTCTAACAAACAAACAACAACACAAAGGTTTCAATTTCTACTTAAATGTTGTCTGCCTTACATAACACTAGACGATAAAATAAATCAAAATTTTTGAATATACGAATTTACGCAACTCGATTTGTAGTTAAAAGCATTTACTTATTTCAAAACAAATGACATGCATTTTAACAATTCAAAATGTTAGGGGTTTAAGTTTTTTGCCCGAATGATCGTTTAATTATAAAAAATTCATCTAGTTTTCTTTCTATTTGCAAAAGGTTTTATTTGGTCATTTTGGTCTTTAGAATGTTAGAAGTTGATAAAATCAATTCTAAACCAATATACTAGTATAGAAAATCGTTCATTTTTATTGCATTGTAGTTTTTGGTTTATTTTATGATTAATATATTAATATATTTAAATAATATTTGGTTTTTAAATGATACCGTCTGAATATACATGGTTGTAATACATTCTTATATGCACACAAATAACTTTAATTTTGTGCGTACATTCATTCTCTGGATAAATCAATAATAATTCATTGATAAACACATTAAGAAAATGAATTGGTTTTTGGATTTCTAATTTGTTAATTGCTACTCGTGAACTAATTCAGACATGGTAATCTGACTGCAATTTCAGTTTATAAAATTTTGAGAAATTCTTTCAATATGTCATTTCTAATGGTTCTCTTATTAATAAAGTCTATTTCTATTACTACAGCAACATTCACTTGTCAACGAATCGAGTCAGACTCTAATCATTCTAAATTTGTTGTTTTAATCTAATTAATGTTTATTGAACAAGTATTTTCCAATTCGGTTTTAAAAGGTGACAAATTCTTCAACTTTTCAATTAATTGAATTATTTTTAGTAATCTTTTATTTTAACCAATTAGTAACAGGTTAACGTAAACATAACTTATATAAATCAATAAATACTTTCACTACGGTATGGCTCATGAACTTTTTGCCGGCATTTGCCTCAAATCTAATCAATTTCCTCACATGTCATGCAGCCTTTTTCTAAAATGATTTGATCAAAATCAATTTGATAGTGGATTAACCCCAGGAAGTTGACTCTCTTTTTGTCCTTAGAACATTCTTCGTACTTCATGTAGACTGGTTTCAAAGGTTAAAATTATTTTTAATGTTTTCAGTTTTTCAAAGATACTTTTCACATTAGTTTTAATAGTATTTTTTAAACTTCACAAGTGTAATACATGGTGATAGTTGAATCGTTTTTAAAAGGTAATTGAACCTCTAATTTAAGTTATTGGCTTATAAATTTTAATAAACTTTAATCATGGTAAATTAGTAATAGTTAAATTAAGCTTAATAGTTTTTATAAATTTTGTAAACTCTATCTTTTATTCAATAAAGGTATTGAGATCTCAATAATCATTTATGCAAAATTTTGAATAACTTTTGGCATTACTTAACTAAATGCCTCATTATTTTATTGTTTCAAAATATTATAGTAAATCTTTGCTATTTTTTTTGTTTAAAAACAATTAATTAACTATTAATTAATCCATGTATTCTATACTAACTACAAACGTTAACCGATTGTATGATTATTCTGTTTTTGATAAACAAACAAGTAAAATCGATGCTTTTATACAAATGATTTTCACATGGATTATTTTCATTTTGATTCGTATGAATAGTTTGCTGATATAGAATCGTACCTCTGCATTGTAAATTCATTCTCAAATTCGGTCAGGACTTGATTCACGTTAAAAGATGGTGAATCAGTGGAAGAATATGTTTACATCATTCCAGCTGAATTGATCAAACAGATATCATCATTATAAAAATTTTCTTTTCCTTTGAACATCATGATATCATCTTACTCTCTCATCAACATCAACAAGTTAATTTGACTGATTAAATTTTTCTTTTGGTGACTTTCATTTAAGATGAGAAAGAACTAACACAATAATTCATCTTTAGTTTCGATCCATTCAATAGTGGCAATAATTTAAATAAGTCAAAATTGTTTTATAAAATTCAGTCCATTTGCTTCAACACGAAATACATTTTAGAACCTTTAAATACTTTAAACTTTTATATTATACAATTAGTGTTATAATTTTTGTTAAAAGTTATTGTTTGCAAATTCTAGGAAATCTATTTTTTTGAAATTCGATTGCTTTTATTTTGAGATTTATTCAGTCAGTTATAATTCTCGAATCTGATGAAATGTTCACCCCTTGTTTGCCTCCAAGTAAGGCACAGCAGTTTGAGTCAACTGTATCGCTCCACGTACATTCAAGCTCATCACCTCATCGTAAGCATCCAACAATTTCTCATTATTGAATCCTTCATCATCAGGCGAAGATCCTCCAGCATTGTTCACAAGAACATCCAAATGACCATACTGTTGCACTGTTTTCTCCACCAAAGTAGCGACAACACCTCGATCCAACAAATCACCAATTAATTGAAGAGGTTTTCGGTTTGGTGTTTGTTCAATTTTATGTGTAATTTGCCTGTGAAATCGCATTTCAAATTGGATGACAAGATTTTGGATGATTTACATTTCCAATCTTTGGTTTTATACACAAAAATATGAAGATACAATCTTTAACATGATTTAATCATCTTATGGCTAAACTCAACATGTTGTTAGTGGTAAATCTTTAATGGTTGGTTTTGGCAAATACTTTTGATCTGTAATCAAAAAGGTTTAAATGTTTTTATTTTATTTAAGCTACATGCAACTTTGTGCTCTACATTTTCAATTTCATAAAGTTGGCTTTAATTTTACTATGATTGGAAACTCGAACCTTATGTTTATTTGAATTATTGGTAAGCTAAATTTAATTCGAACTTTGTTTATTGAATGAACTTTTACCAACATTTGCTTCAATAAATTTCCTCATTAGGCCTGTTCACTTTTGGTAAAACGTTTAATCAATTCAAAAACGGCTTAACCGTTATCAGTAAACGCTTTGTGACATTAAAATATTTCCGCATCTTGACTAGTTTCAAAGGTTGAAATTATTTTTAATGTTGACAGTATTTAAAAAATACTTTTCACATTATTAGTTTTAATATTATTATTTTGAATTCCACATGAACAATGTAATGTTTGGTTTGATTAGATTTGTAGTTTTAAAAACATTTTGCAATTAAATTGGAGATAGCGTTTTATAAATGGTAATCAAATTTTGACGATTTATTTAGCCCTGCCAACTCTCAAAATCCGCACGGTGGGCTAATCATAAAGTACGTATAACAGTTACTTTTTCTACATGAAAATATGTGCGAGAGCGGCTTAGCGGTTTAGCTTTCTGCTTCATATAAACCAAGTCGCTGGTTCGAGCCATCGAGTTTACAAACTTTTTATTTTATTTTTTTATTTATTAAATTGACTTAAAGGCTTTTAATCTCCCAATTGATGAGTCCGAATGATGTCCAATTGAGTTAGTGGATTTTATACACCAAATGGTCGTTAGAAATAGATCTGGATAATAATGATATGTGAAATTGATTTGTCATGAATCGTATAGATTACAGCATGAATTAATTGATCAACGGTTCCAAGTGGTAATGGTTTGGTTGTTCAAAGATAACTGAATCTCGATGTATGTAGGGTTGTCGTTGTTCGTCATTATAAATGATTATAAAACTTTTGGTTGATAAAAACGTTTTATCTGTGGTAATAAAAAGAACCACACCGAATGTTTCCAATTTCGCAAATCAGTTTTCCCTATTAGCCATCCAATCTTACATATTCGAATAGTGATTTTGGATCATGATGTGCTCAACTTCTACTTCTTGGGTTTTTTGTTCATCAAGCAAACAAAACGAGCTGTTGATTTAACTATTTGGAGTACCTTGAAGTGATCCTCCAATAGATCCGTGTTCGCAGAATGTCTAAAAAAGAAATCTTGAGCAAAGTTCTCTCTTTTACACAAGTGTAGAAAGAATTCTTTCAATGTTAAATTTAGGTGAATACAAGTAAACAAGCATCTATTTTCTGGTTAGTGATTATTCTACTATTTTTAGGGTTTTATCATTTCGGTCATAATCTATATGATTCAAATCAGATTCATAACTAGGGATATCAATCAGTATATTTGAATTTTTAGGATTTTTGAAGGTTCGAACATTCGAATATCTAATCCAGATATTCGGATGTTAACGAAATAGGTTTACTTAAAAGATCCAAACAATTTATTTTCACAAACATCTTATCCCTTAAAAATACCCTTTCCTAAACTCAATTGCAAATTTTTTCTGACTAACAATTGGAGAATAAAATCCAGCAACCAAATTGGAGAGTTTTCGAGGCTCAATTTTGGAGGGTCGAACATACCAACTCGTCAATTGGATAAGACATGTTTGGAATATCAGGAATACACCAAACGATGAAATATTGACAAAATTAAAATCCGATTTGAATATTCAAATATTCAATTTTTTGAAAATTTTGATAGACTATTCGAATATCCGAATAACATGTATCCCTATTCATAACAAATTCAATTGACATATCATTATTTTCTTCATCTATTTCCAAATGTCATTGATGGATAAATTACATCAACTCAATTTTAGAATCTCCCGGCTCGCCAAATAAAAAGTAAAATTCACTAATTCAATTGGAGAATCTTTCCGGCTCATCAATTGGGGGATTAAAAGGCCATAAGTCAATTTAATAAATAAATAAAAATAATAAAGTTTGTCAATTCGAGGGCTCGAACCACCGACTTGGTTTATATGAAGCAGAAAGCTAAACCACTAAGCTGTTCTCGCACATTTTTTATGTAGAAAAAGTAGCTGTTGTACGTACTGTACGATTAGCCCACCGTGCGGATTTTGAGAGTTGGCAGGGCTAGATTTATTGGTTCGTCTACACAAGTTTAAATCTTTGTTCAATGTATCGTATGAATTTGCAATTATGTAAATCCAATATTTTTTACTTCATTTATTTTGAAAAACAGTCAAATTTATTGTTGTTTAACCACCATTTGTGCACAATAGGTTGTATCAATTATAAATTTTGAAATAACGGCATTTGAATCGTTTCCTGCAATTCGATTATTTTTCAGTTTCTTAAAAAATGCATATCATTCAAACACATACAACGAAAAAATACAATCTAGTGCAATTGTTTTTGTCATTGACTATTATTGAATTGTTAGCATTGCCGGAGTCATTTTATATTAGTATGTTTCTTGTATGTGGTGTATTGTCGAGGTTTGTTCGGCTAATGAATCAGTGATTCAATAAAGCAATCTTTTTTGAACATTTGTATTTTATTTTAAAAGAGTTTTATATATTACTCTACTGTGCCCCATCATATCATCTCACACATTCGCACTCGTTAGTTACCTTATCAAAGACTCTTTTATTAATAAATAGTGTCTCTCTTCTTCACCATTCCTATCACTTCGCATGCGCACCAGAGCCCGCGGGGTTATGTGTTTTGTGTACTTTCTAGTACAATTTTTCGGGTGTTTGAAGCCCGAAGGGCCCCATTTTCATCCAAAGAGGGCCCCCATTTCAATAAAATTTGGGTATCATTTTTGTTTATTTTTGTCAAATTTATGCTAAATTTGAATTGAATTGAATTGCATTGCGCACATGTTCGATATCTTATCACAAACTCTCCACTCTGTCGTCATTTGTGTTCACCACGTGGTTCGAACCGAAACTATCTTATCACTCACATTCATTTGTTCGTTTCGATTGTTTATCAAGATATGTTTTATTATTAAATCCATTCCCTATCCAAATCTACACGTCCTATCATCTCTCTACGCATGCGTGTTCACTTGATTCCTGTTCAATAACTCACAAAATCTCTCTTACTTTACGTGTGTTCGTCTCATTTGACGCTCGTCTCTCCTCCTCCTATCCCGTCATTTGTGTTCACCACGTGGTTCGTGTCACTCACTGTCACTTGTGCGTTCTTTCTCCTCTTATCGTTATCTTATATTTGCTTAACATTACAATATCAAGCCTAATTTTTCATGACCAAAATTACACGTTTCTGAATTTAGATTTTATTCAGATTTGAAATTAATAATGAATGAAAATTGGAACCAACCCTATCTTCGCCTTATCAAACGGTTATTATATTCTTTTTATCACAGGCTTAATAAAATTCAAATCACAATTCTGTTCTTTTTTACAATCTGTTGTTGATTTATTCAGATTTCACTTTAGTAAGAATTCTTATCATTTAGTGTTTACAAGTCGTCAGGCAAACGCGGAAAAAAACTGCGCCAGCTAAAGCTGGCGCAGTAAATTTTTTCCGCTGTTTGCAGATATAATCATTCTAACTGGAAATGGAAATCAATTCGAAAAGCATGAGGAATAAAAGATTATAAGCCAATGAGGTAAAAATTGTTTGATATAACGGTTAAATGTGAAAACTTTGTATTTGTTTGTTTCAATATTGTGGCGATACGTTGGACATTTCTCTGCTTGTTTTGTGTACAAAAAATAGTTTTAAAATTCATGCATATAAAATCGCGTTATGAGCGAACAAATTTACCAAGTTATCATAGTTAATATGCTATTTATTAGTTAGTTATTGAAAATTCTCATTAGCTAGTATTTATTTAATATGTAAGACTAAATTATATCTATTATACAAATACAAATTATTATCGAAACCTACAGATTGATTGTGTAATTTGTGAATTTAAGTTATACGAATTATAATGGTTTTTACGATTTGCAATTATTTTCAATACCCAATATTCCGTCAACTCAATATGCGTTAATATACGACTTGCTCAATTGAATAGAAACTCTAATAAATACTTGAACTTATCAACAGAACCTCGCTCATAAATATGTCAATCTACTTACCAAAGAGAACTTTTATTCATTCTTTAATTTATTCTAAAAAATCGCTACATTCTTTTCGGGTCGCGGTGGGAGGCAAGTCACCAGTTTGAGCCATTCCTCGAGATCCTTGGCTACGGACTCTGAGAGAGACTCAGAGAGATCGTGTGCAGTATCTTTCGAACAGTTCTTTCTTGTGGCATCCTAAGCACATGGCCAACCAACCGTAAAAACCTTTTCTCGACAGAGAGGAAAAACGACTCCGAGTGATACTTGGATCGTGGTGTTCCGAATTCGAACGATTCGAGTGACGCACATAAACTTTCGGAGAAAACTCATCACGGAAGCTTGTACACGGGATCTTGTTTTTTGGGTTAGAATCCAGGATTCTTGACCATAGGCGAGGTGAGGTGATGTGAAGATTAGCTTAAAGACAGAGAAGATAACTTGTGAAAGCTAATAGGCAACACTTGCAAAGCAAACAATGTTGAATCCCAAGAGTCTCTGTGGTGATTGCAATCCAATTGACATGAGCATCACACAGTGCACACACAGAATACATACATTCTCTTTAATTGGATATGGAGATTGAGATGGTGCGTTGTTATGTTGAAAATGTAAAAGTTGACTCGAAAGTAAACACACAAAAACGCGTTCACCCTAAAGACAATGCAGTCACATCTGAGTAACAGTCATAGTACATACACAGAATATACATTTCTTATAGATAAGATTATTTTAGAGATTAGTTGATCGCGTTCGCCCTAAAGTCAATACAAAGTTACAGCTGATCAGTCGACTCACTCCCGTCATTGCCGCCAATAGTCTATGTGTGTTTGTCAGTCAGTTTGTCTGTCCATTGCACTACGACAGTGACGGTGATGAACGATTCGATTAATAGGACGGTTTCACCGGTGAAAGTATAACGGAGAAAAATCGTCTATTTTTTAGGGGTAAGTAGATAGATTATTTTATAGTGTTTACCGCGCATGCTCACTCAACTCCTTATCAATTCTTACTAATCAACTAGTCACTTTAGGAGTTGTTGACTCACAATTGTTTGTTTTGTTTTGGCTTCTTTCTCTCGTCTACTAAACCTTTTCGGTTTGTAACTCAAATTGCATTTCTTTGTAAGTAATTTTAATGGTTTTCTAATTATAAATGTTTTCTTGATTTATAGACAATGAAATTATTCGCTTCTCTCGTCATCGTTCGACTGATTCTTCCCGTGTCTGTGCATAACTTCCCGGAGCAACGTGGGACCGTACACAAACACGAACCGTCATTCTTTGTTGATTACCAATCGGTCATAATATTTTTTATCTGGATTTTCCTAATTATTCTCCTATGTTATTGTACCATTGAAAATGCTGACACTCGTGATTCGACTCCAGATGTTGCAAGAGTTGATGATCCAACCCCATCTGGTCCAAATTTTCCTGAGCTCGCCGATTGGGATCCTCCTCCAGCTTACTCTCCACCCGGATACAACGATCCACCACCGCCTTATTATGTTAATCATATGTAAACAAAATCATGTAATAATGTTGTTTTCCTATTTTTTCTATATACTTAATAAATCAATTTGAAATCTAATCATATACATTATTATTTACTTTGTGCGCATGCTCAATCGATTCCTAATTAATTTTTATACTAATATATGCAATTTGAATGGGAATAACATCGTATAGTATACTCAGGAAGGAGTGGCCTAAGTGATTTACAATTGATCAACAGATTTATAAAAAGATCAATCTGTTAATGTTTTCAGTCAATTTTCAGCGAGACTCTTTTATAGATGTTGAAATCATTGTTGATTGTCTCGTATGAACTTGCAATTATGTAAATATAAATAATTTTTACTCTTATTATTTTGAAAAACATTCAACTTTATTAGTTTTTGACGACCATTTGTGTACAATAGGTTCCATTAATTTTAAATTTCGAAATAACGGCATTTGAATCAAATCCTGCAATTCAATTATTTTTCAGTTTCTTGAAAAAACTGCATTTCATTTAAACACATACACCTAAAAAGGTAATCTAGTGCTATTGTTTTTTGTCATTGACTATTATTGATTTAAAAAGTAGATTAAGTTTTATTTATTCTACTAAATTTAAATGGTAAAATGTCTAATCAAGTCGCATTTAACTTTTATATTTTACTAATAATTCATTAAATTTTGGTTATTATGTATCGTCTATTCTTCCATCAATTTATTCACAAATTGGTTATTCATTTTTGCGATTCTAAAAGATAATTCAAATAAATCTTACAAGTCAAACATGTTTTATGCAATTCACTATTCATCTATTCGCTATTTTTTTTAAAGCAATGTTTATTAAATTAATTTATATGCTTCTTTTTATCATTCTATGACTCTGATATTAAACTTTATTACACTATTAATTATTGAGGGATAAAACTGGTTAATTCAATTTAATGAATATTCAAATATCGTATGTCAATATGTAGAATTATTTTTCCACTGTGATGAGTTAGTTTCGTATTTTTTCAAATCAATCATTTGTTTCATGCTTTAGTTTCTTCATTTTCATCTCTTCGTTCTTCATCATTCGAAGTGAATGTTGACTCTCAAAGTACTGATCAGTGAGTTGAGTGTGAACAGTGTCCCGTGACCACAATCCCTTCTTCACAAACCACTCAACCCCGTTTGGTTTGAATCTCGAGTGTCGATCCAACAAACAAGCGAGTCTTTTGAACTTTTTCACATAACCAAATTGAACCATCTCATTGACAAACTGTTCTGCATTGTCCATTTGAACAGTCACTCGGCCATCGGTGGTTTTGATGTAGAATTCAAATGGAATTCGATTGACGTGGAATTTGATTTCAATTTGTGAGGCCACTGGCATCAGTTTGATTTGTTTCACTTGCTCCCATGGAAAGAAGATCAACTTTCTGTCTGTAGACTGTTCGTACAGGTAAAAGTAGAGACGAGGGATGGTGCACTTGATGGCAACGAGTTTCCACTCGTGCGAGAAACCAAGGTAAAAGTCACTGTCGATGAAATTCATTCCGAAGACAGACAACAACAAACAACTTTACAACTGCAACGATTCGAGTCGAATGAATTGAATCCAACTAATTAAATATAATAATTAATATATTTTCTAATTAAAACTTTATTCTTCCAGTTGACATTGAATTTACATTATTCAGGTTTCACAATACCTTTCCAGTTTAATCCCCAGTTAGTTGTTTCCTGTTATTTCGAAATTGAATCTGGTGCACTAGAGAAATACAGGAAGTTTCAAGATTTTTCTGTTGAATTTAGAATTGAAAAGAACATTTTTTTAAAATCACCTTTTACCATTGCCACAGTTATGGTTTCATATTATCACCATTGTTGTTGTGAACATAAAAACAATTAATCCATTTAATTATTTATGATTTTACGGGGATTTGTTTTGCGCAAATTTATTTCTTGTAAATCCAATTATAATTATTAAATATTAAATAATCCAATAATTTAATATTCATATGTGCAATTGCCTCAAAAACAAACAACACATTGATTTGAATATCTACTGAAATGTTGTTTGCCTAGCACAACTTGAGCATACTTTTCTTGAAGACGCTTTGGGTTGAGAACCAGCAGAAAGTACTCAATTCCACAATAACCGGACACGAGTCAAGCACAATTCGATTTGTTGCTAAACTATCTGTTTCTTTATATCAAAATAAATCTTAAGCATTTGAACAATTGATTATTTTCATTCGTTTTTTTGCTCTAACAAATTTAATTGCTTGATTTTTTAAATTATCCAGCACTTTTTTAGCTGTGTAAAAGGTTTTATTTTGTCATTTTGTCCTTATGAAGGCATGAAGTTTATACAAATCAATTCAAAACCAAGCTTATGGGAAATCATCATTATTGTTTTATTATATTTTTTGGACATTATATAAAGTTGCTCCGAAATCATTGGCCAACATTGTATTGCACAGTTTTTACTTAAAGTTTTTGCCTTTTGTATGGAAAGTAAACTTTTCTAAGCTAATCGTGTTTTCAATTAACATATTCTCACGATGCTCACAAAATTAATCACAATGTGATCCAAATATACAACGTCCCACTTTATCATCAAATAATTTGTCGAGAAGAATCCACCCAATGCAAAATATCATCGCTAACCTCAATTGAATAATTTCTATTTTGCGGAAAAATATATTTTATTCTTGAAAGCATTTAATGTGTCATCCGTACTACACAACTATGTCAAAGGTTAATCTCAATTTTTGTTAAAATTTTTTAAAATAAATGTTTTTGAAATTGGCTTTAGAAGTTTTTATTAAATTTTAAAAATGATTTTAGCGTTCTGTTTATTTATGTTGCATAGGATTAGGATTTGCAGTTCACAAATGGTGATAAATTAAAAGTTATTAAATTAAAATTAAAATTTAGTCAACTGCTTGTACATTCAAATGCATCGCCTCATCTTAAACATCCACCAATTTCACATTATTAAATCTTTCATCATCAGGCGGATCACGAAGATCCTCGAGTAATGTTCACAAGCACATCCAATCGACCATACAGTTTCACAGTTTTCTACACCAAAGTACGACAAAATCTCTATCCAACAAATCACCAATCAGTTGAAAAGGTTGGCGATTTAATATTTGTTCAGTTTTATCGGCAATTTTATCCAGTAATTGTGAGTGAAGCTCTGTATGGTGCAAATTTAATGCCAATTCCGGCACAAATGAGGAAATCCCGATCCCGGTGTTGACAACTTTGCCTGTAAAATCGTACACCCATGCACATATTCACAAACTCTTTGTTATTTTTAATCTATATATCAAAATTAGAATATTTTCGTCCGATTAGACTCAAAAGGTAAAAATTAGCTTACAGCATTTTTGAAACTTTCCACATAATTTTTAATAACATTTTTTGAATTCCTAAGGTACAATTCTTAAAGTATAATATTTTGTTTAATTTGTTATTTTCAAAATTATTGGCAGGATATGGTAATGGCTTCTTTATTTGGTGTACAATACTTTCAATGTCTATGCTTTGGGGTTTAATAAGTAATAAATTTATTATTTAAATCTATTTGTCTATTTATTTTAATATACTTAAATTTTTTGTAAAACAATGGCTTACACAACTCAGTCAATGACTAGTAGTCATGCACACTTTTAGTCAAATGTTTGTTTGTTCAATACTGGTTATCCACTTGCAGTAACAACAAAAGCTTCACTTTTTAAATAAGTTAGAAAAATTAATATTCGTATTTCTTAATTTGGCATTTGCAGTTTTAAAATTTTTTAGAAATTTCATAACAGACAGCCAGTACAGAATGTTTGCATTCAGCTTTAGACCAGTTTTCAATTATCCTCACGGGCAAATGGCTAAGCCAATTTTGGTTCCAAAAAGTTTCAAAAATTTCCTCGTCACCAACTTCATCGGTCAATCTTTTTGATGAATTTACATGATATTGGATTGATTTAGATGAGGCAATTCTAAAAGGCAATTCAATTATATCGAAATAATCAAACGAGTTTTATAAAAAAAATTAAGTTCATTTGCTTGAACACAAAATGCATTTTTGAACCTTTAAATACCTTTAAAAATTTTTAATTTAAATTATTTACTTTAATAATGTCAGTATTTCAAACAAACATTTTCGCTGAATTTCAACAACTGTTTATTAATTAAATTTATTTACATTTTTGTCAATATGTGTCTTTGTACCGTGTGTTCAAAAAGTAAAGTAATACTTGGTCGTCAAAAATGTTGGAAAATCAAATGTTGCTAATTTTATTTTTGGTTTTGGTTTTGAGATGCTTAACCCTCGTAATGAATAATAGCAATGATATCCGAATTTCTGGAACATCTACAGGGGTTATACGACATATCAAATATTACTAATTTTGGACTTGATTATTGTTTTCGTTATTTTTGCTAATTTAAAACAACAAAATTTTTTATTTGTGTTTAAAAATATAAAATATGATTAAGGAGTGTTTAAATTACAACTTTAAAATATATAATTAACAATCTAAATAATTTAAATAAAAGCGAATTTTAAAAATTTTAAAATCAAAAGTTTATTTGTATACAGCTAATATGTTCCAATTGGAACGTTGTCAATCATTGGATTAAATAACTAAATGCTTTTTCGTAATAAACGTTAATTTAGATAATTTTTTGTGGTGTTAAATCAGCAAAAATAACGAAAACAATAATCAAGTCCAAAATTAGTAATATTTGATAAATCGTATAATCCCTGTAGATGTTCCAGGAATTCGGATATCACTACTATTATTCATTACGAAGGTCAAGCATCTCAAAACCAAAATCAAAAATAAAATTAGCAATATTTGGTTTTCCAACAACAAAGTATTACTTTACTTTTTGAACACACGGTATTTGTGTGCAATAAAACTAGTGGTTAATTCAATTAAAAGTATTCACATACTAATCTAATGTCTATCTGTAGAAATATTTTTGTTTGTCAGAAGTATTAGTTCCATATTTCTCAATTAATTTTCAATTTCTTGCACCCGATTTTTCTTCATTTTTTCGTTCTTCATCATTTGAAGTGAATTTTGACTCTCAAAATACTGATCCGTGAGTTCAGTGTGAACAGTGTCCGAAAACCAGAATCCTTTCTTCACAAACCACTCAACACCGTTTGGTTTGAATCTCGAGTTTAGATCGAACAAACAAGCGAGTCTTTTGATCTTTTTCACATAACCAAATTGAACCATCTCATCGACAAACTGTTCTGCATTGTCCATTTGCACAGTCACTCGGTCACTGGTGGTTTTGATGTAGAATTCAAATGGAACGTGATTGATGTTGAATTTTATTTCTATTTGCGAGTCCTCAGGAATCAGTTTGATCTGCTTCACCTGTTCCCATGAGACGGAAATCAACTTTCTGTCTGTAGACTGTTCGTACAGGTAAAAGTAGAGACGGGGGATGGTGCACTTGATGGCAACAAGCTTTAACTCGTGTGAGAAACCAAGGTAAAAGTCACTGTCGAGGAAATTCATTACGAAGACAAACAACAACACACAACTTTACAACTGCAACCATTCGGGACAAATGAATTGAATCGAACTAATTAAATAAAATAATTAATATTTTCCAATTAAAACTTTATTCTTCCAGTTGACATTGAATTTGCATTATTCAGGTTTCACAATATTAATTCTATTTAATCCCCCAATTAGTTGTTTTCTGTGAATCCAAAATTGAATCTGGTGCACTATAGAAATATAGGACGTTTCAAGATTTTGCTGTTGAACTTAGAAATAAAAGGGAATATTTTTTTAAAGCCACATTGTACCATGGCTACAGTTATGGTTTCATATAATTCCCATTATTGTTGTGAACAGAAAACAATTAATTAATTTAATTAATTATGATTTCACGGGGATTTGTTTTGCGCAACTTTATTTCTTAAAAATCTAATTGTAATTATAAAATATTAAATAATTTCCTTATTCAATATTCATATGTGCAATTGCCTTCAACGACAAACAACAGATTGATTTGAATATTTACTGAAATGTTGTTTGCCTAGCCCAACTTGAGCATACTTTACGTTCAGAAATGAGACCAAGCAGGAAGTGCTCAAATCCACAATAACCGGACACGAGTCAAACACAATTCGATTTGATTTTAGACGCCTTTTCTTTATATCAAAATAAATCTTAACCATTTAAACAATAGATTATTTTCATTCGTTTTTTGTTCGATTTTGATGATTTGATTTTTTTTAAATTCATCCAATTTACTGTGGCTTTGTAAAAGGTACTAAGGAATATTCTAAAAGGTAAACTTTTCTCAATTCTGTTAGTAACTCTCTTAACAGAATTGACTCGAATTCCTTTGGAAACCAAGTGACCGGCACTAGTTTTATTTATATATCTTCAATGCTCAACAGTGAAGGCCTTGTTTTTAAAGGTATTAAAATTTTTATTTTAAACTATTTGCTTATTTTTTTAAAATATACTTAAATTTATGTAAAATATTTAAGGTTTAATTTAACTTAGAACTTGTAATTGCTTTTTTACTTTCACTATGGCCCAAGGCTTTTGATTAACATTTGTCCACAATTCTAATCGATTTTCTTTTCAGAGCTTATATCACCACAACTAGTCTTGTATACTTTAAGTCAAATGTTTGTTTCTTCAAAAGCGGGGTATTCACTTACAGTAACTGAAAAAACTTTAATTTATTAAGGTTACAAAAATTAATATTTGTATTGGCATTTGTAGTATTCAATTTTTAGAAATCCTATAGCTGCCAGGTGATTGAGTGGTGTGATGATGAGTTGTCAGTGGAGGTTGTGTGGTCTGATTGGTCAGTTGTCGAGCTCCTTCAGTAGATAGTCACGAGGATTGCGATTATCCACGATGCCAAGTTCACGCTGCTTCTTCTAGGTTCCTGGGAGATGGAAATGTTGAGCGCGGATGTGTCTGATTACATGGCTCTGTTGTGTTGCAGCATATCCACACTTTTTCCCAAGTACATTTGAAAGGTTTTACATTTTGATGCATTCGTTGGTGACTGTTGAAATTGCCCTTATGATTGAAAGATTTGAATTTTAGAAAGACAATTTTAGAACGAAAACGAAACGATAAGAAGAGAAAGAACGCACAAGTTACAGTGAGTGACACGAACCACGTGGTGAACACAAATGACGGAATAGGAGGAAGTGAGAGACGAGTGTCAAATGAGACGAACACACGTGAAGTAAGAGAGATTTTGTGAGTTATTGATAAGGAATCAAGTGAACACGCATGCGTAGAGAGATGATAAGACGTGTAGATTTAGATAGGGAATAGATTTAATAATGAAACATATGTTGATAAAAAATCGAAACGAACAAATGAATGTGAGTGATAAGATAGTTTCGGTTCGAACCACGCGTGGTGAACACGAATGACGACAGAGTGGAGAGTTTCTGATAAGATATCGAACATGTGCGCATGCGTAGTGATAGGAATGGTGAAGAAGAGAGAGACACTATTTATTAATAAAATTCCGGCAAGCCGGGAAAGTAGCGAGACGAAGTTTGAGTGTATAAAAATATTGCAGACTGGAAAAATTATTTTGTTATGATATAATCTTACTTTTAAAAAATCAACAAGCATTTTCCAACCTCAAAACTCCAAACAACACCAAACAAAAACCTGCCACTTACACATGTAATGTGAAAAACTTTGCCAATCGAATGAACTAAAAATACTGGTCTAAACCATTTGCGCCTTCAGATCCTGCATTACAATTTGAGTTGTATTTCTATCCGACTAGAGAAAAAATCTTGTGGAATGGTGATGGAACAGTGATTGCCTTGTACGTCGCTTCAAGAGACACTGACGATAAACACCAGATACTGATTTTCAAGTGCCCTATTTCCATTATGGAAAAAAGTGTCATACCTCAAGTATGTATGAGTAAATCGGTGATGAATAATAAATCAAATATTGTACGGCATAGAAAACACAAAAAAATGTTCGAGCTTTGAAGCAATCTTCAGTCACACTAATAATCAATAATCTTCAGGCACTAATAGTCAGTACACTATCTCAATCCAATATCTACTCGATCCGGACAATGGACTACTGCTGGATGAATCGTCGACAATCTACTGTGAGGTTCAGTCAAACAAAAGTAAAAAAAAATTACAAAAGAACTTAGAAACCAAACATGTTATCCATGTTTATGCCGTTCTGGACTATCAATTCAGTTTCAGCTAAACAATCTAAAATGCATCGGTAAACATAGTATCTATGTTCGAACCGATTAATCGATTCTGTGGCTAACATTCTTTTGGTAGCGGAGATGCATCAAGTCTGGGACCAAAAGAAAAATGCGTCGAATACATTATCAAGCAAGGCAAAGAGGGGATGGTCACCGAAGGCTGGAGTAAACTGGCCACTTCCAAACCAGAGTTTGGCTTTGAATTACTTCAATATTATCTGACCAAACAGTAACCAAGTTGGGTCGACGATTTTCGTAAAATCTTGTAATTATAATTGTATTTGTATGTAACTAAACTCAACAAAAAAATCTAAACAAAACAAATGCACGCACTGAGTGACTGTCTCGACTATTTCCACACCGACCCCGAGTAGAAATACACTGTATTATACACACTACACACATGTGAGTAGAAATAGTCGCATTTGTTTACATACATCAAAATTGTGACCTTTTTGGCTCATATCTCCGAAACCAGATAACCTAAATGGCTGATTTTTGGAATCCTACGGTTTCAGATGGGGTGGAAATTGTGTGCCAAGTTTGGTTACTGGGGGTGCAGTGGTTTCTTCTCCCAAGCCTGCAACAGACAGACAGACAGACAGACAGACAGACAGACAGACAGGGTGAAACTATAAGTCTTCGACTTCGTCTCGCTAATAAAAGAGTCTTTGATAAGGTAACTAACGAGTGCGAATGCGTGGGATGATATGATGGGGGCACAGTAGAGGAATATATAAAACTCTTAAAATAAAATACAAATGTTCAAAAAAGATTGCTTTATTGAATCACGGACTTTCATTAGCCGAACAAACCTCGACAATACACCACATACAAGAAACATACTAATATAAAATGACCCCGGCAATGTTAACAATAATCTTTGGTAGACTTGCATAATCGTTCGATTGGTTTATAAATATGTGTAGTCTGTGTGGAAAATATTGTGGACATAACATTGAGGTGAGTTGAATTGAGTGGTGTGGTGATGAGTTGTCAGTTGACGAGTTCCTTCAGGAGATAGTCACGAGGTTCGCGATTATCCTCGATGCCGAGTTCACGCTGCCTCTTCTGGGTTCCAGGGATACGGAAATGTTGAGTGCGGATGTGTCTGATTACATGGCTCTGTTGTGGTGCAGCATATCTACACTTGTTCCAAGTACATTTGAAAGGTTTGACATTTTGATGTATTCGTTGGTGACTGATGAAGTTGCTCTTCTGGTTGAACGATTTGCCACAGTTGTTGTATCGGCAAGTGAAGATTGTCGGGGTTGTTGGCTTGCGATGGACTGATAGTTGATGACTCAATATTTGAGATCGAAGTGTGGCAACTTGATCATAGTGACAACCATCATAGCCACATTTGAATTGACCTTTGAAGTGATAGAAATGTTGATGATTAGATAAAAGAGTTTGTGACTTGAATGTCTTGCTGCAGTGAGGACAGGACCAGGTGGAGATGTTGGAATGGTTGTCTCGGACATGACGACCTAGTTGACCACTGTAAAACAAATCAATTAAACCAAGTCACCACCACCACACCACACTCACCATTTCTCAAATCGTTCGTTACAACCTTCAGCCAAACATCGATAAGGAGACATGTGATGAATAACTCGCAAGTGATGGTGCAACTCGACTCTGTCAGCAACCTCATCTTCACAGCCATCCTCAGTACACTTCAACTTGACAGTCTCAATCTTGTAATGTCCACCTTGATCTTCTTCAGCCAACTCGGTTTCATCGTCATCGTCTTCAATTTGTTGTGAACCTTCTGCTCCTCCTCCAATAGAATGCTCGACTGACGCTGTGCGGTCCAACGGAGAAGGCACTCGAGTTGGCTTCGACCTCTTCTTCGGAACAGCAGTGGCCACCTCGCAGCTTGTCGTTGCTGTGCCTTTTCGTTTGCGACTTTTGGATTGGTTGGTGGACAAAGTTGGTGTCTCATCCACTTCCTCTTTCACCTCTACACGCAATCACACAAATCACAAGTCAATTAGTATTATTATTCCTATTACCACATTGTGAATGCACTCACCCACTTTAACCTCTGAATGCATTTCGACATGAGGATGAGGACTGGGACAGTTGCAGACTGGTCCGAGTGGTACTGATTTGACACGAGTTGATTCACAAGAAGTAGATGATTGTTCGGTTGTTGGTTTGACCACTGATTCGGCACACTCACCACCACCATTCACCGAATCGAGTCGTGCAAGATCAACTTCCAGCGACTTGTTGGTCAGTCTTTTGAAATGCGAGTCCACCACTGTTTCGACACGTCGGTTGAGATCGGCATGAAGTGACACTTTTGCAGTCTCCTTCTCCTCTTCGAGTACTTTGCGTAACTCTGCAACATTGAGATGGCATTTTGGTGAAGCAAACGATGAAGATGATGATGGAGAGGAAGAAGATTGCGCGATGGTGATCACCTTTTTGTTGGTGACCAATTTTTTGAGTGATCTTGAGCACGAGTGAATCGAGTTCAGCGTCGGCCACTAGGCCCACTTCGGTGCACAGGCTCCGCTTTGTGGCCTCCTTCTCGGCCTCAAACACATCAGACAGGACGGGCACACTCGGGCTGGACTGAGCTGCACTAGATGAGGATGACATGATGACAATCACGTGGGTCCAGAGAAGAATATTCTTGAAAAGGGAAAAGTAGAATGTAATCGTTGTTTCATACGAGATCACGAGACACACACAGAGAAAACACAACACAATCTGCAGAGGAGAGAGAAAGCGTGTCTGCTCAATACAAAAAACAAATGTATCTCTTTCATACAATGCAAGTTTCATTGAACATTGATATTTTCTGCTGTCTGTGTGCGTGCGTGTGTATTACTAGCACTGTGTAACTTAGACTCAAAACTTTATTTCATCTCCTCATGATCCCCATTCATTCCAACAGTTAATATGGAAAACATTTATTCTTAAATTAGCAACGAAAAATTTATTTAAATTTAATAACAAATCTATTATTATTATTATTATTTTTTACCTTACTTACTTGATTGATATCTCACCATAGGTCAACTCACCTTGCATCACTATCTCACAATACCTCAACATTCAACACTACACCTCACCAGTACCGATAATCATCACATCTTTACCATATTTCTGTGTGTGTTTTGCTATGTGCCATATTTTTGTATATATTCTTAATGTTTCTTGCGTTTTCGTGTTGACTTTTGATTTAAGTTTAAATTCAATTATTCAAATCTTATTGAAAATGCAAATCAACGTAGAAAGTCAGAGGTATTGGTTCCATTTAGACGACCAATGTCATGTCAAGTACAACTGAAAGGAAATCAGTCGAAACAAATTACCGAGTTCAAATACTTGAGCGTAACCTTTAAAAGTTATGAAAAACATTTCTAATGATCATATGACCGAAGTATCGCATAGCCAGGTACGGTACTAAAAAATCTTTCACAAACGGTACCGTGGTTTACAAATCAGAATTGAACAGGACAACTAAACTTACAAAGTACGATACAAATCTGTAAGATGCTTAAGTCCGAAGCTCGCGTATGAATATGACACGTGGATTCTATGGAACAGGACAATATCGCGTAACAGTGTGCAGAGTTATGAGAAGAATGGTGGACGCAAATTGGAATTACAAAATAATTACGACAATATACACGAGGATATTGGAATTGGGCAGCTACTATTATGGATTGAGAGAAGCCAACTACATTGCTATGGCTACATACTAAGATAAAGTTATTAGCGAACTGTATGCAGGATAATATTGTTAAGTTAATTGTGATATTTATTTCATTTATTTGTGAACTAACAACCTTTGAACGTCCAATGGAACATTGTCTATTCTAATTACCGTATTTTACGGTAGATAAGTCGCACCCTAAACACAATTTTGTTTCTTTCTGCGACTTATCTAAAGGTGCGACTTATACAAGAATATTTTTTTATAATGAGTTCCTAATTTAAAGTATCGCAAATGTGCAGTTAAAGGCATTACCTGTGGCTATTATAACCCATACGAGGCAAATTTACCTTTAGTGCGACTTATCTATAGGTGCGACTTATACAATGAACATTGAAACTCGAAAAAATAGCTCGCTGCGACTTATCTAAAGGCGCGACTTATCCACCGTAAAAATACGGTAAACTTTAACTTACTCGTATAAACATTTTTTATCTTGGTCAATTTTATCAATTGAAAATGTCACAAAAATTTAAAATAGCTTTTATGGCCGGCATTGACATTCTTATCATATAATAAATTACGATTAAATTAAATTTAATAAAGACAATTAATCTAACTTTAACTGAAATGTTCCAGTGCACTGCATGCTAATGAGTTAACTCTCCAATCGGTCAAACACCAATGTTTTCCAGCATTTCCATAGTTCTGCAAAGTCAAAGTACTCACAACATCAGTTATGTTACAGTCTCATTCTTGGTGTTTAAATCTTGGATTTAATTTTTTGTTATAATTTGCAAATATTTCAACGGTTTGTGGTTCATTGATGCAAATTAAATTTCGAATTTAGATTGACTAAATAAATGGTTTTTATCAATTAGATTTAAAGTATTTTAAATGACAATATTCAATACAATAATAAAATATTACAACGGTCGTAAGGGTACATGCCCAGTAATACAGTAGAAGGTAAAAGATGGACGTGGCTTATTCAGCGCGCCGTAGCACTGTAGAAGGCAAAAGAAGGAAGAAACAATTTCATCGGGCTTTAGCGCAGTGGAAGGCAGAAGGCCCTCCTCATTGATGTGTGTCTTAAAACATTTACACAGTAAAAGGCAGAGGCACACTTTGATTTGAATAGAATCTTCTGAATACGCCAACATGCATTGTTTACATATGTCAGCTGTTGTCGCACTAGCAATAAAGGCACCTCGTGCAGTGCACGAATAATCTCGAATTGTTATGAATTTCTCTTTTCCTACGTTTGCTTTTGTTTAGGCCAGCCACATTTGCAAATTTTTGTACAAAAAGTCTAGCTTTCACTGTGCTTAACTTTCCTGCATTTTTTGCAGAAGTGGCAGCGCTACTTTTGTTTCTATCTGAATGCATGTATCAACCAAATCACCACGAACGAGTTCAATTCATCAAATTGTACCAAACTCAGCTAAATCTTATTCACATAATCGAAGAACGCACATCTACTTTGTGATGATATTTGTGTGTTTGGTATGCTTGCTTCACATTGTTGTCATTGTTATTGGCCACAAGAATGTAATACATTGCTCAATAAACAGTGTGAGCGAGTGTGACTCAGCTTGCTTTCTTATGTCAGCTTTAGTTAACACGTTGGTTTGTTTTGATACAATGACTTGATTGTTGGTACTCTACAATCTAGAGATCAGATTTACTCAACTTGCCGAACTACTCATCTGAATTGTCTCATCGTTCATCAAGCATAATCATTCACTTATAATAAGTGACTTATTGTCTAATGCTTTCGTAAAGTGTTTATATGACATTCATTGTGTTTTACTTTTTTGTTTTGACTAAGAAACCAAGTGTTTCAAGTCAACGAAACACCGTACACAGACCTTCCTCACCAAATGGCAAAACAAACCCATTTCTACTTTGTTGTGTGAAAGTAAATATTTTAGTAAATCCAAAATAGACCTTATTTGTCTTTACGCTGTTTTCTAGAGTCTTTTATTGTTTCGAATTTAAGCGAACTGGATGATTGGCATCTTATTATTATGGTTCAGGATTGCTCAAAATATGTTTCTTCACGTTTGGTACATTATGTACTCTACATATATTTTCTCAATATTGAATGTTCTTCATGTAGTGAGATTACGGTCAGAAGAGTTGTCGGCGACTGCAGCAAACTGAATCCAACTCATCAAAGACAACAATTGGAGTCTAAAAACGAGCAACAAACTTCAATGTTCTTCAATATATCCTTCACTGGTGAACATTCAGCAAATTCTGTTGGCTTTCTTTTTGTGTACCTAATTCCCGAGTGCTATTAAGCCGAAATATAATAACTATGATAGATTGCAATGTTGACCAGTGAACAACGGGTTGGTGGTTTGCTACCTGGAGTCAGATCTCGAAAACAATAAGTTTATCTCTATTTGGGAGTTTAAATTGCCTAAAACCAAATCTTCATGAAATGTGTCGCTTCTTCATCAATTACTTGAATTTGCAAACCCAAACCAAGAACCACTCCGCGGTTTTGTTTATTCGGAAAGTATTGGACACTTTCGCAAATGCCTACAGCACTGTTATGATAACAGTTAACCGTCCAAATTTATTGTTCATCTTATGTTATGATAATGTTGTTCTTCACCCAATGAAAAAATAATATCTACGAGCAGTTACCGTCTTTAATTTATTCTTTTGCACATCTACTGCACGGCCTACCTACTCAACTTTCACAACTTGAACTAACTTGAATTACCCCAGATGAGATTTTGCATCACCCAAGTTTAAAAATGTAGAATCAAATGCAATATTCAATTTATAAAACTTTTGCTTATTGTGATTGAACGAGCAGGAATTAATACCAATCGTATTGCACTAACTGCAAATGTGTTACCAATTGCTATAATACAAATCATTTGTCAAATGTGCATGTAAATGAGAATTTAATACCACAGACTCAAGTTCTCCCGTTTTGCCTGTTACTTCAAATTTTCTTGATACTCGCAACATTTAATCTAAACCGAATCATATATCCCTTAAATTTCAAATCAACATCTTCACAGACTAAACCATAACAAATTGGTTGAACATGCTTCCAATCAATTTAAAACCTGCAAAATACCCCACATACCCAATTGTGTTACTGTTTATTCACGCCCGAAGGGCGTTTTACAAGGAAACGTGCCCGAAGGGACAAATAACTTCGTTGTCACGAAGTTATTTGAGTTTCCTTGTAAATATTCAATACAATTTCTTAATCATCCACGTTTTCTTCATCTTCTTCAAGAAACAATCATCTCACTTTTGACTTTTAAAAATATTTCTATTAGACTGGTTAAATTTTGTCAACTAACAAAAGATTATAATGTATTTTTTAAAATTAAAACTCAATTTCTAAATTCGGTTGATTTCAAAGATATTTTTTTCAAATAATAAACATGAATTTGAACAATTCGACATTTTAATTCGGGATTGTTTTGCCCGTGAATATTTGCTCGTTTAATTCTTTATCACTTTCTCCATCAAATTAGTCTCTCAGTGTTGCCTTTAAAATTGTGAAAATATCTCCATGCCAAAACGATCATACAAATCAGCAATCGTCTTCCACCTAATTGATTGTTCAATTTTTTTGAAGTGTTGTACTTAATTTGACTTTCGCGACCAAGTGATCAAGTTAAGGTAGGACAGGACGTTGCCGACATATGTGAATGGGCCCTATATATGTAATGGGAAAAAGTGGTTTTAGGTTTGCACCTTTTTCTCCTAAACCAATTGACCGATTTTCGCATACTGTAGCTCAAATTAAAGGTAAATGTATGATCTTGAGAAATGACGATCTGAAATTTTTTATTTGAGCTTTGTTTAGAAATTCTATAATAAAATGTAAAAAATGACACTGTTTTTGGTCATTTGAGATCATATCACTGTGAAATTAGATAAAATTAGGAAAAATCAGATCGTCATTTCTCGAGATTATACATTTACCTTTAATTTGAGCTACAGTATGTGAAAATCGGTCCATTGGTTTAGGAGAAAAAGGTCCAAACAGTGGACTATCTATGAGTTGTAAGGAGAAGCGAAAATAAAAATGCAAACATTAGCATGCGTGAGACTGGTTAAAGCGCTAAAGCCCAATTTTTGGGACTTCTTATCAGAAAAATGTTTTGATTTTTTTGGGAAATGATAGATAATGAGATAATATACATCTTAAGACCAAAATATTTTTTTCCAATTTTTGACCCAAACTCCGTCATGTCCTGCCTTAAAAAGAAGAAAAACTGTCAACTTTTCTTTTATTATTTGTGGTCTTTATATTTTGCCTTTTTGTTTTCTAGTTTATTTATTTTTCGATAATGAAATTTCTATTTGATCATTATTTTTGTATTCAACTAACATAACATATTTGATTGCTTAATATTTGTTGTTGATTTTTTTTTGCAATCCACCTTTTCAAATTCGTCTTTCGATTTCAATAAAATGAATCGTTTTATAATATTTTTTAATTCGATATCGTGCAAAAATTCGTGAAATTATCGTTATCGTTATTATTTATATTTTAAATTAAATTTTTACTACAAATAATATTAATGACATTGATTGGCGTCTAACATTACCTTGATTTCGGTTAAATCTTTATATTTTCGGATTTGTTTAACGTTTCAATTCTCATTGAGTGCAAGTTTCGTCAATGATCGATTGAGTACTCCATTCCACAAGCAAACTATTCTCACAATTCTTATTCATATTCCACAGTCAACTGCGCATGAGCAATAAACTTTTCAAATTAATAACTTTTATTTTGGACTTGTTTGTGGTTATCTAATAGGTTATAATTTTCATTTTATTATATTTTTAAACATTATATAAAGTAGCTCTGAAATCATTGGTCATCATTGTTATCAAAAATATACAACGTCCCACTTAATCATCAAACAATTTGTCGAGTAGGAATCACCCAAGTCTAATTATCGTCATCAACCTCAACCAATAAAAAATATATTTTTAGGAGCATTGAATTCTATTTCATCAAAATTTCAGAGGTTAAAGTCACTTTTTTGTTGAATTTTTTTCTTTAAATGTTAAATAAATGTCTTTGAAATTGGCTTTAGCAGGTTTATTAAATTTTACAATGAGTTTATCGTTCTGTTTGGTTGTGTTATATTGGATTGGTTTTGTAGTATATAAATGGTAAATTAAAATTATTATTAATATTAAACTGTATTTCAAATACTTTATGCTATTAAGAACTAGCACTGAACACCACCAGACAGAACAATCGATCCAGAGCTGTGTACTGCTTGAATTGTTCTAAATCGCGATATTAAATGTTTAAAAAATGGTTCAGGACCGTTAAAATGTTTTTATAATTACCACGTAATCGATAGGGTATTTTCTAAAAGGTAAATAGTTGAAAATGTGCTTAGTTAAAAAACAAACTAGTTTGACATGTTTGCAAAATCCGTGTCGGGCAGTGTTTTGATTAGATTAGATATTTTTAGTTATGAAAAAAAATTCAAGGTTTCGCTGCCGCTAAAGCAGCAGGAAGAGCGAATATAAAAAGCTTCCCTCTCTTATAATTTTTTAATATTTTCATTTAATTAGTAATCTGTTAATATACATTTTTAAATTTTGGTTTTAAACACATTATTGGGTATTTTTCAATTGCTGAAAAATATTCCATTTTCGTATTTATTATCTTTTAGGTAATTTCTTGATTAATTTTAGGGGTATTATAACTTTTTTTTGTCTACAATCATTATTGAGAATTGCGCAGTTTCAGCTTTGTTGCAGATTATTTCGTTGTTATCTGATTATGACTGGTCTCTACAATTAATTTCTAAACAATTACGCAACAATCACATTGAAATGTATTCAAAGAAACACCGTTGGCTCAGTTGCCAAAGTATTCACGTGTGCTTGGTCATCATTTGTCAACAGAATTGCCATTTTGCTCGTCAACCCTATTTGAGTTTTAGTCCCTCAATCTTGAACAATCAATCAACTCGAATTCTACAATGTCGTCCAATCCACAAACTAAGTCGTCTGAGAAGCCAAATGAGACTTCTGAACCTACTGTGAAATCATATATGGCGTTATGCAAAATCAACGGTTTTACCCAACAAGTTAATGGCGTTGTACCAATGACATTTGAAAATGAAATTGCATCGAAATTCACACGCAAAAAAGGAATTGGTTTCTGGATTTTTTCGTTTATTCATTTCATTCAGTTAATTAAAAAATGATTTTTTAATCATTAAATAAATTCGGATGATTTTTTAAAGGTAAATTTTTTAAATACTGCTTGTTACCCAATTGACAGAATTTACTCTAAATCTATAAAATTTTGTTTAATTTTTTTTGTTAACAAATTCAATTTTAAATGTAGTTTCCAACTGACCAATAAGTGAGTAAGTTTCTAAATCGTATTATTTTGCTCTGTAAAGTAAATTATCATTTTATTCAACTCTATTTCGATCGCAATAATATCGTTCCAATCAACCAAGTGGATTATCCTACAGAATTTGATGATCCATGAGTCGAACAATCCACATTCAATCTTTAATTGTCTAACTACAATTCTGCTACTACTACTTTCTTCGTATACGAATTTGAGGCCTCAAAAACAACTGGAGAGAAAATCAAGAAAAAATTAAATCAATTCCAAGTTTTCAGAAATTCCACAAAAACATTCGTAAGACCCGATTTTTATGGAAAACTTCTCGGGTTATAATATGCCGGATTTTATTATTTTATTTGGTTATTTACAAATTAATTGTGTTTAATAGTTGTTTTGTTTTTTAATCTTAAATAATTGAAACTGGACCTGGACTAAAATGATTAAAGAAAGAAATGAGAAAATGATTTTTAATTTACTTTAGATCGTACGTACGAAAAGTTTATTCTAAAAGGTTATCATTTTTTAAATCTGTTGACTCACTCACTTGACAGAATTGACTCGAATTCCTCTAGAAGCCAACTGACCGGCACTAGCCTTGGTCAACATGTCAAGGGCTGCTTTTGAAGTGCAGTATAGGATCTTCCACTATTTATTCAAAGATCCTTAGATTATCCAATTTTTTTTGTCGATTAGACCCAAAAGGTAAAATTAGTTTTAATGTTTTCAGCACATTTGATACTTTCACATATGTTTTAATAATTTTTTTTGAATTCTGCAAGTACTATATTTCTTTTTATTTGTTTTAAATTTGAAAGTTTTCAAAATTATCGGCAGTGTATGGTACTGGCTTCTTTATTTGATGTACAAAACTTCCCATGTCTACGCTAATTGTCATAACCTTCCAAGTTTAAAATTATTTATAATTCACTTGTATTATCTCAAATGGCTGATTCCAAATTGATTGGTTTTTAATATCTTCATTTGTTTACTTCTTTGATTTATTATTCAATTTTATTTATTTATCTTTAAATTAAATGCTCTACAGTGCTGGCCTTGTTTTTGTTAAAAATAATAAACTTTTTATTTTAGGCTACTTGCTTATTTATTTTGAATTTTTTAGTAAAATATTGATGATTTAACTTAGAACTTGTAATTGCTTTGGATTAACATTTGTCCACAATTCTAATCGATTTCATTTTCAGAGCTTATAGTCTTGCACACTTTTAGTCAAATGTTTGTTTGTTCAAAAGCGGGTTATTCACTTACAGTAACATGAAAACAGCTTCAATTTTTAAAGGTTACAAAAATTAATATTCGTATTTCTCAATGGCATTTGCAGTATTCAATTTTTATAGAAATTCAATAACGCCCAGCCAGTACAAAATGTTTGAATCCAGCGTCAAATTTCAACCAGTTTTCGATTATCATTATAGGCAAATGGTTAAACCAATTTTAGTTCCAACTAAACTCAGTTAATTGCAGCCCAATTTCCATACAGTCCTATATTATTATCATGCCACGCCAATTTCATCATAGTACCTAACTCAGCTTCAGACTTCAGTATTGAATCGACAATGTGAATCACGCGAGTTTCACAATTTAGGAAAATTCTATCCTCAACAATCTACTCGCGTAGAATTCTTTTACATGTTTTTATAAAATGATGAACATTTTAAAGAAACGATGAAACTTCCTACACCAATTGAGTATCACAGCTTTCGATATTTAACAGGAATCAATCAACTTTTTTAATGAAATATTAAACAAATTTTTAAAAAAACCCTCGTTGCCAACTTCATCGGTCAATCTTTTTGATGTCTTTTATATGATGACTGATGACTTCTTCCTGTGGCAATTCTAATAGGTAATTCAATTAAATCGAACTAATCTAACTAGTTTTATAAAATTTAGTTCATTTTCTTCAACACAAAATGCATTTTAGTACCTTTAAATCTTTAAAACTTTTTCATTTAATTTTTTAGTTTCAATAATATCTGTAATTCAAACCTATATTTTCGCTTAATTTTAACAACATTTTATTAATTCAATTTGTTTACTTTTTTTGTCAATTTGTGTCTTTGTAATTGTGTACAATAAAAATGGTTATTAAAACTAGTGGTAAATTTAATTGAACAAATATGCACATACTAATCTAATGTCTATAGTTAGAAATATTTTTGTTAGTCAGAAGTATTAGTTCCATATTTCTCAATTAATTTTCAATTTCTTGCACCCGATTTTTCTTCATCTGTTCGTTCTTCATCATTTGAAGTGAATTTTGACTCTCAAAGTACTGATCAGTGAGTTCTGTGTGAACAGTGTCCGAAAACCAGAATCCTTTCTTCACAAACCACTCAACACCGTTTGGTTTAAATCTCGAGTTTAGATCGAACAAACAAACGAGTCTTTTGATCTTTTTCACATAACCAAATTGAACCATCTCATCGACAAACTGTTCTGCATTGTCCATTTGCACAGTCACTCGGTCACTGGTGGTTTTGATGTAGAATTCAAATGGAACGTGATTGATGTTGAATTTTATTTCTACTTGCGAGTCCTCTGGAATCAGTTTGATCTGCTTCACCTGTTCCCATGAGACAGAAATCAACTTTCTGTCTGTAGACTGTTCGTACAGGTAAAAGTAGAGACGAGGGATGGTGCACTTGATGGCAACAAGCTTTAACTCGTGCGAGAAACCAAGGTAAAAGTCACTGTCGATGAAATTCATTTCGCAGACAGACAACAACACACAACTTTACAACTGCAACGATTCGAGTCAAATGAATTGAATCCAACTAATTAAATCAAATAATTAATATTTTCCAATTAAAACTTTATTCTTCCAGTTGACATTGAATTTGCATTATTCAGGTTTCACAATATTAATTCTATTTAATCCCCCAATTAGTTGTTTTCTGTGAATCCAAAATTGAATCTGGTGCACTATAGAAATATAGGACGTTTCAAGATTTTGCTGTTGAACTTAAAATTAAAGAGAATATATTTTTTAAAAGCCACATTGTACCATGGCTACAGTTATGGTTTCATATTATTGCCATTGTTGTTGTTGTGAACAGAAAAACAATTAATTCATTTAATTAATTATGATTTCACGGGGACTTGTTTTGCGCAACTTTATTTCTTGAAAATCTAATTATAATTATAAAATATTAAATAATTTCCTTATTCAATATTCATATGTGCAATTGCCTTCAACAACAAACAATGCACAATAGGTTTTGTTTTCTACTGAAATGCTGTCTGCCTTACACAACACAACACAACACAGATACACATGACAAAGTTTTTTAAAAAAAAAAGTCAAATGTTTTACGAATTAAGCAATTTTAATTGTAGTTTAAAGCATTTTATTTCATAATAAATCACATGTATTTGAAAAATTCAGTATTTGTATGTGTGATTTTTATCGTGTATATTTGATAGTTTAATTTTAAAATTTACATACATTTGCCTTAGCTTTATAAAAGGTTTTATTATAATTTTATTTTGAATTCCGAATGCCAAAAGTGGATATAAATCAGTTCTAAACCAATTTTATAGAAAATAAACCATTTAATTATTATATATATTGAATTTGTCAAATATTATGGAAAGTTGCGCTGAAATTGTCATCATTGTAGTGCACAGTTTTTAATCGTGTTTCTATTTACATATTTTCTCAATGCTTTCAAAATCATCTCAATGCGATCACAATATAAAACGTGTCACTTTATCATCGAATAATTTTCCGAGAAGAATCAAACAGAGTCGAATTATCATCATCAACCTCAATTGGATAATTTCTATTTTTTGACAAAAGAATTTATAATTTTTAGTGCTTTGATCGCTGGAATCGCTGAATTTGAAAGGTCAATCTCTATTTGTAAGTTTAAATTTTGTTTAATTAAATGTCTTTGAAATCGGCGTTACAATAATACGATCCTTTACAAAGAATTTCATGTTTTGAATATTTTTGTTATAAATTTCCAGTAATCACTTCATTAGTTTATAAATGGAGATAAATCAATATTATAGATTATTAATTACTATTAAACTATATTTCTCATACATTATCTATAACCTATATATTTTTAAGCACTATCACTGAACACCAAATATCCACCATCAGACAGAACAATCGATCCAGTCATGTTAGCAGCATCATTCGAAGCCAAGAAAGTGACAATGTTGGCAATGTCCTCGGGAGTGGCTATACGATTCAGTGCTGTGTACTGCTTGAATTGTTCTAAATCGTGGTGAAATTGAGCTTCGTCACCTAGGGAGCGTCCAAATGAGGTTGAAACTGGTCCAGGACTATTAAATGATTATAAAACGATTTAAGAAAATTATTTTTAATTTACAGTAAATCGAAGGTATTTTCTAAAAGGTTATCATTTTTTAAATTTGTTTGGAACTCACTAGACAGAATTGACTCGAATTCCTTTAGAAGCCAACTGACCGGCACTAGTCTTGGTCAACATGTCTAAGGCTGCTTTTGAAGTGCTGTATAGGATTTTCCACTAGTTTTACGGTTAATAACACACATTAAATTAAAGGTGAAATAAAATTTTCAAACATACAGGTTTAATGCTCGAATCTGACGAAATGTTTGCCACACATCACTTATTGCCTCCAAGTAGAACACCGCAGCTTGAATCAACTGTAACGCTGCTAGTACATTCAAATTCATCACTTCATCGTAAGCATCCAACAATTTCGCATTATCGAATCCTTCATCATCAGGCGATGATCCTCCAGCATTGTTCACCAGAACATCCAATTGACCATACTTTTGAACTGTTTTCTCGACCAAAGTAGCTACAAATTGTCGATCCAACAAATCACCAATCAATTGAAGAGGTTTGCGATTTGATATTTGTTCAATTTTATCTGCAATTTTACACAAATTATCTGCATTTCTTCCAGTGATTGTGAGTGAAGCTCCATACTGTCCAAATTGTAGGGCAATTCCAGCACAAATACCCGACGAGGAACCCGTGACTAGGACAACTTTTCCTGTGAAATTGTATTTCGAATTAGATGACATGATTTGCGTTATGAATTGCTAAGCTTTGGTTTTATATTCAGAAATGTAGAGATGAGAGTCCTCAATTACAAGATATAATCATCAAGCAAGTTTGATTGAAATGTCTTTGGAATTTGATAAATCAGACATATTTTTGTACAGTATCTTATTATTGATAAGATTAGATATTTTTAGTTGCGGAAAACAAAATTTCAAGGTTTCTTCTTAAGAGGTATCTGAATAAAGCTTCCCGCATTTTGTTTTATTTCCATTTAATTAGTAATCTGCTAATGTAAATTTTTAATTTGGTTTTCAAAACAAATATTTACTTAACTTTCAGTTGGAGAAATAATCAATTTACGTATTTATAATTTTGTAATAATATAATAATTTTTGATTTCATAATATGGTTTGTCTGTGTTTTATTTGGCGTTATCATTATTCCTGAAAGAAACTAAACCTGAATCGAATTTAAATTTCTATTTAAACCCTTTTACTTTTACTATTCACTCCCTTGCGTGTAATGTTAATGTCTGCAGTGCCTAAATGTAGATACCATTGCTTTATCAATTGAATTTTTCTTTTAAAGGTAATACTCAATTTGTCGTTTATGGCGAATGTTTAATGTTTGATTTTAATAAATGTTTTTGAAGTTATTTTTATTAAATATTTTTAATGGGAATTTTAATTTTAATTTCCCATTGTATTCCGATCGTAAATCATTTCTATAAATGGTGGTATTAATATTCTATTGTGTAAACAAGTGATTTTAATTTTTTGCGCAAATTCATTCTCTAACAAAAGGATAATTCTACTTCATCTATAATTGGAATAATGTTCATTATCAAATTAAAAAAATAGTTGCAAAAAGGCTTCCTCAATTTTATATTTCTGCATTTCATTAGCATATATCGTTAAATTTTAGCTATTTATTCATTTTTATATAGTAATTTTTGATTAAATAATGTGCTTTCTGTGGGTCTTTTATTTGAGGTTATCATTACAAAATGCATTAAATTCAAAAAGTTATGTGTAATGTCTGAAAAAAGGTATGCACTTAAAACCAAACAATTCACATAAAATTGTGTTGCCAATTTGTTTTGATTTGTGCTTAACAAACAACATTTAGTATTGGATTTAGTAGTGTGATGGTGGACATTGCAATTTGAACGTGTTCAAACTTGTTTTTCGTTTTGTGAAATGTGATCATTTGACCATTTAAATCTGCAAGTGCGTGCCTTTGAAGTGTTTAAATTTGAATCAAATGACCAAGTTTTGGCTATATAACTGAACTCTTCGAGAGTATTTCTTCAACTCAAACTTCCTGACCCGCTTCTGTTCGATCACCAACCAATTTTTGATTTCAAAATGAACTATTCTCTGGTCTTCGCATTTTTGGTGATTGGCGTGACCTGTTCGGCAGCTCCGGCTGATCCTTCTACTTTTGCTGCTCCTCCTCTTCCTGGTAGTTTTGGTCCTGATGTTCCTACAATTTCTGCCAATCCTGCCGATTCTGCAAATCCTGTTTCCCAAGTTGTGGATGAAAGCCAGATGACAGCAATCCAGAACATGACTTTTGTACTGAACGAAATGGCCGATAAATTTGAAACCGACATTGAAAAGCCTCATCACGAGTATTGCCAGCGATTTGGTAGTCGTTTCTCGGAAAATCCCGGATCGTGGCCCATCGTTATGCAAAACTGTGTCGGCACGGTGGTTCCCGCTCGACCAGGCCTGAATGCCGAAATGCTATTGAAAGACTCGGTGACCGTTTTCGTGCATGTACGTATTTGCTTGTACTTATGAGCAATCATCTAAAATAGACTTTTTTCCTTGATTTCCAAAACAGGGAACAGACGTTGTGGCCAATTCGACTGTGAGGCAAATGTTCCGCCAGTGTGCTGACCTAATCCGGAATCCGTGTGTTCAGGAGGACTGGCTGGCGGTAAAGAAGTGCGTTCGTGAGATGTTTGTCAACATCGGTTGGATCGACTCATTCTTCCTGTGGATTGGCAATGACATGACACCAATTGTGGTTTGGATCCAAAAGATGTTGCTTCTAGGCCGGCTGCAAGCACCCGAACTGTCCAACTGCACTGGCCAAGTGCTCATGGACTTTATTGGTCTTGATTAATGTGGGCATGAATTGTGTAATCTAATGTTGTTGACTAATAAAAGATTCGTGAATGTGAATACACTGTCCATGTTTAATGCACATAGTACACGATCAATTACTGTAGTTTGAGTGAGTCAGAAAAGCTTGTCCTCGAGTTGAACGAACATTGATTAGTTTGCATTGCACTTTATAGAATCGTGCTTATTGCATTTACAGTAGCTTATTCACATGGCAAAATTATTTTGAGTGTTTAATGGGTGCAATTATACAATTGTAAACATATAGTTAATCGAAAGTGAATCTATTTAAATTGTAAACTGTTTTGTTACTAGTAATAAAAATTTCTAATTTTAAATGTTATTTTTTCATAAATTTGTCTTGTTATTGATCTAAATAATTATGTGGATCAATTGGACCTATCAATTAATCATCTGAAATTTGTGTCTTTAGCAAAGGTGAATATAATTTAAGGTTATTCTTAGTTCTAATAATCCTTTAAACATTAATCAATGCAGCTACAATATTTATATTTATTTTATCTAACATGATTAGTTTTCTAGGTCTACTGTTTTTTTTTCGTCCTAACGGTAATTTATTATAATTGTTTTTATAGATTAAAAAACAATTTTTAACTAATTTTATTTTTTATTTAGTAAAATCAAATAAACTCATTATAGTTTTCAAAGTGTAAAACTATCTACTCTTGACTCGATTCTTTAATAACGGTTTCAAATAATTTTATTTTCACTCATATCAACATATCTTATATTTTTATTAAATTAAAATTCCATTATGCCTTTGAATCACATTTCCAATCACGAACACGTTTTAATTTTGTCAATGTGTGTACTTATTGTGTCAAACCATCATCACCGATAATCACAAAAATAATCGTTCACACCTATCTATTACACACATTGTTAACATTTTTTTAGATATCAGTGACACAGGCACATTATAAGGATCGATAACAAATATATTAAATGGTAATCGGTCAATTAATGTACGAGAACAGTTTAGTGTTCTGTGCGGTTAGGTCAAACATTACATTACACGCAAATCATGAACGAGACAACACTTGTCCCCCACAATTGCAACAGACATTTATCATGTGAATACAAATGGCTTATTTATCTAAATTTAACCAACAAGTCAAATAGTTCTATTTTGCAAATCACTCTATTTTGCCATTTCAAGGGGAGTTCAAACTTGTGCTTACAAAATGAAATTATTGCAATATAGTATTTTAGTTATCTAACTGTACAGATCAAATGTGCAACTAACTCCTCCACTAAATATGAGATAAGTGACAAGGCACAACACTACTAGATAAGCTTGTTCATTAAGGCATTAATATAACTTCAATTTATATTTATTATTCAATCCAAATTTGTAATCAAAATATTATAAAGTTTTGTTTACTAAATTGAGATTTTAATTAGGATTTTTGGAATTGCAGTAATTGGAAAGGTTATTTATTGTTTATTATTTAATTTTCATTAAATAAAATATTGCACAACATTCATTCACACAAATTATAAAGTAATCGCTAAGATATGCAAATTGCAAATGGTAAAATCAGGACAACCAAAAGTAAACACTTTATTAAACGTTTTAAATCATTTTATTTTAAGTCTTATAAGTCTTATAAAGTCCAGCCCGGGCTCACCCTCGAGGCTGTTTAGTTGGTCGTCTAGTGCTTACTCTCTCAATTTAAACACATTGTTCAAACACATTACTTAAAATAAACGGCCCCGCATGATTCAATGAATCGTGCAGTAAATAAATAAATAAGTCTGATAAACTCTCATATATTACAAGTGGATTTCTTAAGTATTTACACCGCGAACATGTTTTTCATTGTCAATGTTTGCACTTTTTTATGTCAAACAATCGTCCATTTAATCACAAAAATAATTGTTCACACCTCTATTACACACATTGTTGACATTCTTTTGTCAAATCAGTATAGAAGAACAGATTTGTAATACTTGATAGCCTATCTATTTATTTATTCAATAGTCGCACAATTTATGTACGAGAAGATTTTAGTGCTCTGTGTGTAGGTTAAAATTGTACATTGCACCAATCATGAACGAGAACAATTGTCCTCCACATAATTGCAACAGACATTTACAGTGTGAACACAAATAACCTAACCTTTGCTAAAGCATAGCCCACAATAGCAAATATTTTAATATTAAAATCACTTTATTTTATTCAATTTTTAAGGGGAGTTCAAACTTATGCTTACAAAATGTATAATAATTGTAATATATTTTTGGTTATCTAACTGTACAGATCAAATGTGCTACCAACTCCTCCACTAAATATGAAATAAGTGATAAGGTAACATAACATTAGATAATTTTTACTCATTGTTTTGAATTAAGACATTAACATCTAACTTCACTTTATATTTATTACCATTCAAATTTTTAATTATAATTTTTTTATTTGTTTATTTGTTTTTTTTGTCCAGTTCAAAAGGTTTTTAAATAATTTTTTCGTAACACTAGGCTACACTACACGTGCTACTTTCCACAATTTACTATTTTATGATCAATTTAACAAATTACCTTAATTTTTCGATTTAGAAATTTGACTTTTCACTTGTCTAGACAATCGTAATGTTCTTTCATTAGTAAATCTGTCTGAATTAATGGTAAATTAAATTTAATAATTTTTTTGAATTCAAAAATCAATTTTTTTATCTATTTATATTTTTATTTCCATGAGTTGTCATTTAAAAAATGGTAAAACTATGATAGCCAAAACTCAACACTTTAATAAAAGTTTCAAATCATTTTATTTTCGATCTAATAAGTTCTTGGATATTGTAAATTGTTATGTAAATTACAACTCGAAACTTTGCGAACATTTCCAATCACGAATATTTTTTACTTTTGTCAATGAGTGTACCTATTATGTCAAAGCATCATCAGCAATAATCACGAAAAAAATAATCCCATTTCAAAGGGGGAGTTCAAACTCGTGCCCGCAAAAATGTGTAATAATTGCAATATATTTTTGATTATCTTACTGTGTAGATCAAATGTGTGACTAACTCCTCCACTAAATATGAGGCACAAAACTAGATAAGCAACTTGCTCATTGTGCCCAACAAGGCACAACAGACAAGAATTGTGTTTGCCATTAGTGAGCAATTATCATTTGATGCAATTGGTGCACCTGACAAATTCGCTAATCCAAACCTGAAATGAACCTTCCCACTGCCATTTGAACGTCTCTTTTATTACATTAAAATGTGCTTTATTGAATCGAATCAGTCTCTCTTTTGATTGCATTTCCGAATTGAATGTTGGTGAAAGTAATATTCAAGTCACTTCGAGACTGATTTAAATACTCAATTTTGTGAGACACATTTTCAAAATCCAATTTCGTCAATTAACCCCTTTTTCTCAAATTTTTCTCAACTTTCTAATTATTCACTTAACAATTAACTTCAAGTTCATCTACACGCCCAAAAATGTCCGCCTATCTCGATTCATTAGCTCGTAAACTGAGCCCCGGTGGAGATGTGCAACGTGTGAAAGGTATCTCCACTCTGATTGGCTCAATTCTACTGAACACAGTTATGGGCGGAAATCAACTCGGTAACTCCATTACCTACATAACCTCCTATCTGAGACTGTACGTCTCGAAAGACATTACCTACGCAAAAGACATTTGGTTCAGCTCAATCACGGTTGCAGCGCTGACAATGTTCTTGATAATTGGTGGCTACATGGCAACGAAAATAAACATGAGAATTGTCCTCTTTTTGGGTGTGCTCATAATTGCTGCGGGTAATTTTCTCGTTGCCTATGCAATGGAGTACAATTTTTGGTTGGTTGTGTTTACGGTTGGCTTTATGCCCAACGCCGGTTGTGGAATGATTTTCTCGAATGCGATCGTAATCTCAATCAAATGGTTTCCTAAGCGGAAGGGCATGATCACTGGACTGTTGATTGCGCTCAATGCGATTACATCGACGTTGGCCATCATGGTGCAGACCCAGTATGTCAATCCGGACAATGTTGAGCCCGTCAATGAGTACGTAAAGATATTTTGATGATATATTTATATTTAATATATTTATTTATTCATTTATTAGTTACATTATCGATACAACTGTGCTAGCTCGAGTTCCGATTTATTTCAAGATTGCAGCATTAATTTTCCTAGTTGTCGGTGCACTTGCCTGTGCGATGTGCTTTGAGCCACCGTCAGATGTCGCTGTGCAAGAAAGTGAAGAAGCCCCAACACAGAAAACCACTTATGGTGCAATTGATGAAGTTAACAAAGAGGACATGTTGGCGAAACGTTGTGACTCTTGTGAAGAACCCCAAGCCCATCGAACCGAATCTCATCTATTCGAGAACAATATTGTTGAGGCGATTCTAGACGAGCTGGCTGAAGACGAATTTGTTCACGACGATGAAATGCACGCATCTAGTTCTAGTTCAACGCTTAAGCAAAGGAAAATTTCTTCCGTTCAAAATGAAATTAACACTAACAATAACGAACCAGTTGTAGTAGAAGCGAAGGCTTCTTTGAGTGTACGAAAAGCTCTAAAAACTCGAATGGCCCTGGTACTGTTTATCACTTTTGGTCTGTCCACTGAGGCGTTCTACTTTATCAGTATTATGGCAAAGCCTTTCGGGCAGTTCATCAAGGACGACAAGTTTCTGGCGTTCATCATTTCGTTGGGCAATTTTGCCAATTGCGCTGGTTCGTTTGTTTGTGGTTGGGTTATGGATCGAATCAAGTTTAAGGTAAGTGTTTAAATTCATTTGGTAATTTTTGTAATATTTTTTCTTTATCAAATATATAGCACACAATGCTGCTCGTCAATTGCATAATCGCAGCCTCGTACTTTAGTCTCATCCTGTGTCAGTACTTTCAATCGAAATTGCTCTACGCAATTTGGATCACTTTGATCAATTTTGTCTCGATTGGCTTCTTCACTTCTCACTTGCCTGAGGTGATGAACAAGTTTGGTGATAAGAACGCCTCCACAATTTATGGAATTATTCATGTTGGACCGGTAAGTTTTTCAAAATAAAATTAAAATTGTTTAAATATCTATATGTTTTTTAAAAATTTTTATATTTTTTAATATTTGTTTTGTAAAGGTTATCTCATCTCTGCTGTTTAGTCAAGTGTTGGAAGACGTGATTGACTCGTACAAAGTAACCTACGGTTCTGAAATAAATTTGGGCTATCTTTACTCATTTCTCATTATCGGATGTCTTAATTTTGCAAGTACGTATTTCTATAAATTTAATTGGAATTTTAATATAATGATTTCCCAATTTAACTTTTAGGTATGATAATTCTGATGATCTTTTATCGCACCCGAACTGTCATTTAAATATGTAATCATAATAATAATAGCATGCAAAATATTTTATAAAATTCTTTAACGTTTTTGTGACAATAAATCAAAATTTAATTATTCGACAATTTGTTATCTTGATAGTTCATTCAGAACTAGCTGGACTTCCTTAAAATGGTCAAAAATATTTCATATTGATTTATCATATTAAACATTTGTAATTTTTAAAAATTTAATTTAAATGTTTGAAACATATTTTTAATTTTATGTTTTTTAAAGTTAATTTTTTGACGACACCTATTGTTTGATTAAAAGGTCTCAATTGATTATTTTTGGACATTCACAAAAGCCCCCAGAGAGGCAATAATTTAATAAAACCCAAGAAACTTATCTTCTTAAATTCTTTAAACATCTTTTTAAATTTTAAATATATATTTATTCTGAGATGCCACTGTTATTAAAAGATTTCAATTGATCATTTTTGGCGTTTGCAAACGCCATCTAGAGATAAAAATCGATTTCAAAACTGAAATATCAATCATCAAAGCATTCAAATTTGATACATTAATTTTGATTTTTTATTTGTTTAATTAATTGTGTTTTTGTTAGTTAGAAATTTAAAGGTTTACAAATGTTTTCATTATTTTTGAATATTTTATTTTATTGATAAAAACAAAAACAAACTATAATCACGAATGTCGAGAAACTCATAAAAGAAATGAAGATTGCATTTTTGAATGTCGATCGTCCCCCTGGTGGTACATCTCGATAAACGTAAACGACGAAACCCAAGATTATTCCAACGAAAATTTGTACCAAAATGAGTTCATTAGAAATGAGTGTCAAACTGACCCCAAGTAAAGCCGCATTCAACAATAGAAATAATCTTTCGTTTTGAGAGAGGTTACTCAGCCTGAAATTGTGCAGAACCACGATGACAAAGATGATAATTGCAAAGAGAATTGCTTGAATGAAAGTTGTGAGTGAACAGGTGAAGCTGATTGCAAGCAGAAGCACCATCTTGCACACCACAGCAATGTCGTACTCTTGACGTCGACCATTTCTGATGTCATTCACAAGCGCGTGACTCATCACCACTAGGATCACACGGAAGAGACTGGTGAGGGAGAATAGAAGAAGCCATTTGTAGAATTCTGTGTTTTCGGTCATTTTGCAACGAAAATTTCATCAATTACAACTTTAATTTGCATTTGTCACGTAGCACTTGTGTACCTCAGGCACGTTTGTGTTTATCAACACACTATGGAAAATCACTCTGTTTTGATAAACAAGAAGCAGCATTGAAATCATGCTTGATAAGATTGTTGATTACAAGCAGGAAAATTTATCCAAACGAGACTTTACTACATTTTCTTCTAGCAATGTGTACCCAGGCAAATTGTAAGCTACATTTTGTGGCTATTGAAAGTGCATTACAAGTACATGAATGTATATGAGTGATTATTTCCACAATCTATCCATTAACTTTGACATATTTTTTTTGTAGTTGACTTTTTAATGGCAAAAATGTTATGATTTGTCATATTTTTTGTGATATTAAAAATCACAGTTAGTTTAAAAATGCCAAAGAAGATATGGTTTATTTTTTTCCCAGAATCTTATTTACTCACTTTCAAACAAATGGTTAAAATAACTTTTAATATTCTACTTCAATACATATATATATATTTTTCTACTTCGTGCACTTTTACTTAAATAATTTAATAAATTATATTTTTGTAACTATAATTAATTTTAATATTAAAGATTTGTTTATTTTTATTTTATCAATACTCAATCTTTTGTGCTTTTTCAACATTTTCAGCACTTTGTCCTTTATTATTGAAAGTGAATTTTGACTATCAAAGTTAGCTGATCAGTGAGTTTATGGTCAACGGTATCCAAAGCCAGAATATCTTCTTCCCAAACCACTCAACACCTTTTGGCTTGAATCTCAAGTTTCAACTCAACAAACAAAAAGTCTTTTGAACTTTTAACCCAATTCAACTATCTCACCTACAAACAGTTCAGGCTTTTCCATTTGCAGATTCACTTGGTCTCTGGTGGCTTTGACGAAGTATTCAAATGTAACTTTTTTTTAGCAGAATTGGATTTTTAATTCGCAATACAAATAACAGCAACACAACTTTCCAAATGATTATTCATTTAACATTTTCTTTTTCTTTTGTTTGAACATGAGACAATCGACTAACACACTTATACACATTTGGAACAGTTTCCTCGTGCACGACTTGACTTTGAAAATGGTAAAACAAAACAAACTTTTTAATTTCAAACTGTCTAACAAATTTTTATCTTCTTTGTCTTTTCTCATTTACAAAGATTATTTTACCAACCTTATGTGATTGTTTTGTTTTTCAGAATAGTTTAGAACTACAATTTTAAGTTCATTTCAGCTTCACAGAAACGCACTTCAATCAACACAATGAACCGCATTGCAGTTGCCTGCAAGGAGAAACGAAACATGGAAATGGTTTTGAAAGTTGAAAATTTTGTTAGTGTTGAACTTAAATCTTAGAATATTGAATACTTTTCTTTTCTACTTTAACTATTCAATTGCAAGTCTAGCCTACTTAAAAAATGGTAAAACCAAAATAAAGATAAACACTTCATAATAATTACCAGGAGGTCATACCTCTGTGCTTCAATCCTTTTTTCACATTTTGTTAAATTAACTGACAAACACAGTCACTTGTAGTTCAATTTTAATTGCAATATTTATGTTTATTTAATTTGAAAATGAAGATACTTTTGATTACTAACTGCAAATTGAGCAGTTTATAAAATTGTAGGTTAAAAACATGCATATTCTTATTCAATAACGTTTTGAGTATACTATTTTGTTAGATAATAATTAGAGGTAAGTAGATTTTTAATTGTTTTAATAGATTAAAGAAAAATAATTCCTTTGTTTTCATGTTTTCATTAGTTTGAATGCACCAACATTATCGAAGGGAAAAACATTCAAACATGAGCTTTTTTGCATAATCATCAATCAAAACCAAGAAAGTTGGCAGTTCTTTCGCCTCTTCAGAAATTAATTCCCTGATCAACACTTTAGGTTTAATTAAAAGGGTCAATTTGATTATTTTTGGCGCTTACCAACGCCACATTGTCTATTTGATCTTAAATCTATTTTAAACGAGTTAAAAATCACCAACTTTAAATAAATTAACAAGTAAACAAGTGTTAATTTTAAAATATTGATTTAATTTCTCAATCTAACTTTTGTCAAACAAGTTAAAAATGTTTAAAATATTTTTGCGTTCAAACTTATTACTTGAATATCTTCTTTTCGATTTAAAGGTTATTAATATTATATCGATTTTATTTATTTAATCAAATAAAAAATTTTGTTTAAAAGTTTATGCTAAAGCAAACAAGTTGAAAAAGCTTAAAATGTATAATTTTAAACCTATCTTGACTAAAGCATTATATTTGTGAATATTTCCAGTCCTTTTGTTGTGAAAATCGCCTCATATTAAAAGGCAATTCAAATTAAAATCTACGAGTCAAACAGTTTTATTTCAATGAATTTTATTTAGCACAAAGATAATGCAAATTAAATCAAATTCACGGCAAAATTGGATCACAGTGGAAAGTCTCCAGCTGGTTAACATTGTTCCATGACTGTGACAGAATTCGGGCATGGCAGAACTTAGTGTGTGTCAACGGAGCACAAGCATCCAAACTCTTCACTGCACTAGTCTTCAAACATTTCGATTCTCCCAACTCGAAAGAAACTTCATAGAGCAACCCATTGACAATTTGTGCTGTGGCTTCGGTGATTCGAGAGACAAAGTGAAAGTATGGCGAGTTCACTCGACTGTTGATGTCACTCTCAGCGCTGGCCAGTGCAGTTCGCAACATTTCATCGTGAACGTCAATCTTCTGCTTACCACCGGGGATGACCAGTTGGGCTGAGGCCAAACAGGCGATCGAGAGAACTGCCAAAACAATAGCGGATTTCATATTTAAAATGTAAATTTTTAAATGAATATAAATCGATTTTAAGTTGTCCAATTTATACACTTTAGCCAAGTCCACTTATTGCTAACCAAGTTTGTAATCCATTATTGGACTTTAAAATGCGCATTAAAAATTTTCCTTTATCAAAGTCCATGTATGTGCTTATGGTTTAATAAACTTATCTTATTTTGCTTCGAATCAAAGAGCAACTTAAATCTAATCAATCTAATCAAACTAATTTTAGCTTTAATCAAAGGTTTGATCAAACTTACAGGTGAATTTGTCTTTTGCAAGTTCGAATTAATTAAAATACTTTGGCATTTTTACTGATATCTCACGCAATTTGTCCGTTTAAAAGGTAACTAAGTCACATTATTATTTTGGTTTGTTAATAAAATTGTATTTTGACTTGATCATTTTTTCAAGTTTTTTCATGTACGTATACTTAATGTTTTTTTGAACGAAACTTCTTTTTGGGCATTAGTCTAAAAGGTTAATCTAATTTATTCTTAGTGTTTTATTTAGACTTTATGTGTAAAAATATTTTGCATCTTGAAGCGCTACTTTTTATTTGTAACAAATGTAATTAGTTAATTATTAATTTAGATTTTTTTAAAATCCAAATCGAAAACAAAAAGTTATTTAGAAATATTTATTTGGGTTATTTTAATATTTACCTTGATAGATTGGTTGATCTAGATTAGATTTCCCATTTTACAGTTTGATATACCTTAAAAAGCTAATTGAACTCATATTTGTCTTTATGAGTCTAATATTGACTTGTATTTGTACTATTAAAATTGGAATTGCGTAAATTCTCAATAAATTGTTGAAGTTTTGATAACATGTCTAAAAATCGCAATTTCATAATAATACACACTCAACATTGTAAAAACCAAATGTGAATCAAGACACAAGCATTTGAGTACTTCAACAAATCAGTGTGAATTCATGCGGTCATATATTAAAAAATTTTCTCAAATAATGCCGGCGGCGTTTATTAATTTTAAATATTCGGAAGTCGCTTTTAGCTCGTATTCATAAAAGGTATTTATTAACAAACTTGTACTCTGACTTTGATTGTCTTTTTGATATAAAATTGCTCAGCAAACACTCATACATATAATACTCGTACATATAGTTATTAGTCAACAAGATAATTCAGTAGATTCTCAATTTGTAGACATAAAACATTCACATTTTGATTATTTGTAATTCATTTAAATTAATAATCATTTTACTTATGAAAATCGGATAAAACAATTGTGCTCGTTTAATACATAAAGATATTCTTTCTTTGAAAATGGTAAAATAAACTTTAACAATAAACTAATTTCTTCGTTATAAATCATTTTCGCTCAGAATTTTGATCATAAAATTGACCATCGCCTTGAGATTTTATTATTCAATTGTTATTCATAATCGATTCTATTTTGTGTGAATTTGTTGAAGAAACTTGTACTAACTCGATCGTGCCACAACTTTAACTTTAAATTTGAGATATAACTCATAAAAAGAAATAAAATATTATTGAATTATGATCTTGAAGAAAACACAAAACTGTTCCTTACAAAATGGTTTCGATTATAAAAATATATTGTGGTTGCTTTCCCCATTAACAGTCATAAATTTTCTTAATAAAACAACGTTAAAAGCGAATTTTCCTTAACACGTGAACTATCCAAACATTTGAGGTACTTTAGAATGGTTTAAATTTGTGATTTTGAAAGCTTTTAAAAAGGTAACCATTTGAAGGAAAATTTACTACTAAGTGAGTTGTAGAACTCGTTCTTTTACTTGGATTTCAACTGCAATTGTTTGTTTTTGAAGTTACAATTAACAATCAAAATAATAAATAGTTTTTTTTAATTTTTTACCATAAAATATATAAGATCCTTTGAAATGCAATCAATTGGATCACATTTATACTTGTACACCGCACATATTTTAAATTGGTGCAATTGTCGATCAAGTTTGTAACAGTATCTTTTCTGACTTTATAAAGCGAGTTTAAAATTTAATTACGCTGTTACCTTATTCTGTTTAATATCTAAGAGGTTTAATCAAACTAGTTTTATCTTTATTCAAATGCCGGATCAAACTTCACACAAATAGACATTTACTAAAATAATTTTCTCGCTTAAACTTATTTTCATGGGCATATGCCAGTCGTACAATTATTTTTTCTCTTTTTAAATGGTCAACCAAAATTTAACAACAAGATCGTTTGTACATCTCATTGCAAATCAAATTGCCTGTTGGTAATTGTCAATTATACGAGTACATCGCTACATTGTAGCAAAAAAAAACAATTTTTCCCAATTAATTTTTTGTACGTAACTTTCATTGGAAGTATTTTTAAAAGGTAGTTTTAAAGTTTTCAATTTCAACTTTAGTGCTTACTGTATGTTTGGCTTTAAATTATTTTGAGTAAGCTTTTCTGCTTTATTGATCGGTGTCTTTGAAATGATGTCCATTGTTTTACTATATTTTTATTAGATTTTATAAGCTCTGAAATTGACTTAATTATTGTTTCAATATATTTATAATAGGCGAACCATTTTCTAACCGATCAATTTAGTTTTTTCTACAAGTTTACCTATTTGAATTCATATTTGCCTTCATTTGTCAAATATTAGTTTGCTAAATCTTAACACATCGCTATTAAAGATAAATTTTAATTTTCTGTATTTCTCTTTCAATCTGTTTAAAAGGTTTATAGTTAGTTCGTTGAATTTCAATCATATCTGTTAAATTATTTGTTGATAACTTTTATTTGTCATAAAAAACAGATTGACATCTTCCAACTATTCGTTGTTTTCGAAAAGGTTTCTCAATTAAAGTTAGCCCAATGAGGTTTTTAACTGAATTAATTGCAGTTTGTAACTACTACTTACGAATGCGTATATAGCTAAATACGTCAGTTTTTTGTATTATAATTTAAATATATATTTATTTGTATAATAGTTCAATTTCTTTTTCACCAATCCTCAATCATTCTCCTCTTCTTCAACTCTTCGATCTTCGTCATTTGAAGTGAATTTTGGCTCTGTGAATTTAAAGTTCTGATCAGTGAGTTCATGGTGAACGGTCTCGGAAAACCAGAACCCTTTCTTCGCAAACCACTCAATGGCTTAAATCTTGAGTTTAGATCGAACAAACAGGTGAGTCTTTTAAACTTTTTCACATAACCAAATTGAACCATTTCATCGGCAAACTGTTCTGCATTGTCCATTTTTTCAGAGTCACTCAGTCACTGGTGGCTTTGATGTAGAATTCAAATGGAACTTGATTGGTGTGGAATTTGAATTGAATTTGCGAATGTTCTGGCATCAGTTTGATTTGCTTCACCTGTTCCCATTCGAGGGAAATCAAATTTCGATATGATGTCTCCTCGTACAGGTAAAAGTAGAGACGAGGGATGGTGCACTTGATGGCAACGAGCTTTAACTCGTGCGAGAAACCAAGGTAAAAGTCACTGTCGAGGAAATTCATTCCGCAGACAGACAACAACACACAACTTTACAACTGCAACCATCCGAGACAAATGAATTGAATCCAAATAATTGAATCTAAACATTATTCATATTTTCTAATTAGACTACGCTTCCCTTTTTTCTTGTTCCATTTGACATAGAATTTGTTCAGGTTTCACTATACTAATTTTCTTTAATCCCAAATAGTTGTTTTCTGCATTTATAATGAATTTCCATCATGATTCTCTTTAAAAATGCAGGGTGTTTAATAAATTTGCACTAAGAATTGAAAAGAGAATTTCCCCTTTTTGGATGACCGCATTGTACAATCAATCACAATTTTGCCTATGTTTCACAAACGATATTAGACATTTAATTCGTTTAATTATTATTATTGCGAAGATTGTTTTACCATGTTTTAATAAAGGTAATTTTTATTTTTATTTGTTTTCCTGAATGTTTCAATGCACTTATAACACTTATACGTATACACAACATTTTTTTTGGTATTCATTTCTCGAGATATTGTAAGAGAATTTTCTCATGATGAATTACTAATATTTTCGTACTTCTACAACATCAATCAACCTCTTTATTCTGATATAAAAATTTTCAATACAGATGCTTTGTCTAAAAAATTTAACAACAAAATTGCTCATTTTGATTATATTTGGGAAGATAAACTAAATCTTAATTATCCATTGCTTTAGTGATTGATCCACCTTTCAAAAGGTAATTTATGAAAACCATAATCAGTAAACCTGTTTTCACCGTTTTAGGAATTAATAGCCTGCAGGCAAAAAAAATGAGATTAACTATTGAGTCAAAGCAATACAGGTAACTGAAAAAACATATTAAAAATCAGACAATAATCGGTTTTTGTTTAATTTTTGTGTGAATCAGTACAAATCATAAAAAAATAATAGGTTCTGAATCTTTAAGTTATATTCGATACAACTTATTATTTATTTATCGTCGATCATATATTCAATATGTAATTGTCCAATGTAAATTAAACTTATATATTTTTTCATATACTTTCCCAATGACATTTGACCATCATTTGTCTGAAATCTAATAAATTTCATTGTAAAAGTCAGATCCCATCTTCATTAGGCTTGCACAATTTTGTTCAAATGTTTGTTTGTTTAAAATTAACCAATTTTTGTTACCGTTCGGTTAAACCATTATCAATTTTTGTCGTAGTTTTCTATAAAAGGTAACTTCAATTATAATTTGTTAATCTCAGTTTTTTTGTCTGTGTTAGATATGAAAAACACAAACATTACTGAATCATGTTTAATATCTAATAATAGTTTAGTAATTAAGTCAATAATCTTTTGCCATCGAACAAAAGGGTTAAAAATAATTTTTATTTTTTTATATAATTGATTTTTTAAATATTAATTCTTTGGTATTTGTTAGGCTCATTAAGACAAACTTGTAAAGTAAATTTTTATTTTATTACAGTTGTCTGTTATCTTGTCAGACACATTAATGTTAATATCTCATCATCAAAAGAACCATTGTAAAGGTAGAGCAAATGACGTATTCAAGATTTTATGATATGGTTTGGGTTAGTGTTAGAGTTTGATCAAATAATTGTTGATAATCATGATGGCAACAAAAAGGGGATTGTTCTCGAAATGTGTTTGCAGAGTAAGAGAAAAGTGCAACACGAGTTCAAATTGACTGTTTCATTGGAATGTTAAATTGCCAACATTAATAACACTGTTGGCAGTTGTGCGACTCACTTCTAATTATATTGACAATATTGTTGCTTTATTATGTTAACAACCATTTAAATTCTCAAAACAAAACATTTCTATATAACAAATTTAACAATAAATTACAAAGAACCCAAAATAAGAATATAAATTAAGAATTTTGTTACATTTTGGGAAATTTTTTTCAAATACTAGACCTCCATAAAATAATAAACTTGAAATTGAAGCAAAAAGTAGTCGAATATAGTCGGAAGCGTCCAAAAAGTTTCCCAACACCAAGAAAATAGAGAACGAAATATAAACGTACATACATGTATTTTCATGGAGATGTTGCTCTAAATTTCTACCACCTAATTCTATTGTAATTAACAAAATGATGCCCCATGCTAGAGCCAATTGAAATAGAACATTTAAATTACAGTAAAAAACTTATTCCTATGACTAATAAAACTGGACTAAGAATTGCTAAATTAAATTCAATGGAGTGTTTCTTATTCCTAAAAATGACATCGATTGCTATAGATTCAATAACTAATAAAACAAATCGAATTAAATTTGTCAACCCACCAATAACCAACCAATGAGTCAATAGCCATGACTCTTTCACTTCACAATTCACATTGTCAATTTGTTTTTTTCTATTTTGGACACGTAAATTTTCTTTCAATAATCGATCAGTTTCCTCCGTAGATTTTGACTCCTCCAATTGTTTTAGTAGAAATTGGATTTGCTCACGAAGTTTTTGCTGTTTAGAATTTTCACTGCTCAATTGGTTATTCAGATTTGACTCGACCAATTTTGCCTCGTCTAACTGTTTTTGTAGCAATTGGGTTTGCTCACGAAGTTTTTTGCTGTTTAGAATTTTCACTGCTCAATTGGTTATTCAGATTTGACTCGACCAATTTTGCCTCATCCAACTGTTTTTGTAGCAATTGGGTTTGCTCACGAAGTTTTTGCTGTTTAGAATTTTCACTGCTCAATTGGTTATTCAGCTTTGACTCGACCAATTTTGCCTCATCTAACTGTTTTTGTAGCAATTGGGTTTGCTCACGAAGTTTTTGCTGTTTAGAATTTTCACTGCTCAATTGGTTATTCAGATTTGACTCGACCAATTTTGCCTCATCCAACTGTTTTTGTAGCAATTGGGTTTGCTCACGAAGTTTTTGCTGTTTAGAATTTTCACTGCTCAATTGGTTATTCAGCTTTGACTCGACCAATTTTGCCTCATCTAACTGTTTTTGTAGCAATTGGTTTTGCTCACGGAGCTTTTGTTGTTTTGAATTTTCACTGTTCAATTGGTTATTCAGCTTTGACTCGACCAATTTTGCCTCATCCAATTTTTCCCCAAGAAAATGCACTTTTTCTTGAAGTTTTTGTCGTTCCAAAGTTTCCTTTATCAATTGATCATTCAACTTTGAGCTGTCCAATTTAATTTCCTTCTGAAATTCTGTTTGTTGCCATTGAACAAAAAATTGAACAAACAAACCCAAGCAAATAGCAATCAGGAAAATTGCAATTGAAATTTGTGCCACTTTCGAAGCATTCCAGGCATTTGTCTTTGGATTTAAAGATTGCACTGGAACTACGCGAGTGTCCATTTCAGGTACAACTTGCGAAATTTCGTATTGTTCTAATTGAATTTCTTCTTGCCGTTTAAGTTTGGTTCTTGGAGAAATTTCAATTTGATTTTGAACATGTGTTTGAAATTTTTCATAAAATTTGACCTATATTTAATTAATAATTTAAATTACTAATAAATTTTTAAGTTAGTCATACCTGACAACAAACAGAATCCTGCAAAGTCGAATTTTGTGCTGCAACGCATACAGAAAGCAAAAACGCCACATCAAGATTAGCATTTTGATCGTTTAAAAATTCTTCAGACTCGCAGTTGATTCGAATTTTCAGTTTGATCTCTTGTTTCTTCTGGTTCAAATTGAACTTGACAGCATCTCCCGATTGTCGAATAATCTCCGTTCGATCAACATCAGATTCATCAAGTTCCACATCAAACAAAAATTTTGTTGGGTTATTTGATTTCCATTCACGAAACAGCTTATCTTCGGATTTTTTAATTGAAGTCACAAAATTTGGATTCAGACCGAGACGCAACGTCACTATCACTTTGTCGTCGATAATTCGTGAATCAGTTTTCTTCAATTTTATTTTGTACCATTTGGAACGAACGAGTTTGCTAAACGAAACTGGTCCATTTTGCTGCTTTGAAAATGCTGGAACTTCTAAAAAACATAAGACCAAGTTTTCAAGTGCATTCTCCATTGTTTTGTATGTCTGCACAGTTGGTTTGGTTTGACAAGAATGTCACACATACCATGTACCATATATAGTAGATCAATGTTTAATGCGCATCAAATATTTAATCTCAAGCATTTCCATCATAATAAAACCACTGACGAGAAAGTGCAATACACAAGCCAAGTTTTTATTATATGATTTGTGTTAGTGTTAGAGTTTGACCATATACTTATTGATAATCAAGAAGGTAACCAGCAGATGTGGATCGTTCTGGAAATGTGTTTAGAGACTGGGGAATATGTACCACGAGTGCAATCTCACTGTATAACATCTTAACAAGAGTCAATCAAGAAGGTAATAATCACAAGTTGTTAACAACTTGTAATTACACAACACATCTCCATCTACATGTGCCTAGTGTGTGCAGAACAATATATTTTAATTAAAGTAATTAAAAATCATACATACATGTCATAAACTAGATTTATTACTACAAGCAGTAGTCTAACCAGTTAAACCAAAAAGTATAGATAAACTTTTAATTTGGAATGACAATAATTGTTGGATAACGATAGAGTTAATTTGTGAACATTTAATCAGAAATACGAGCACACTAAAATGCACTGTAAATATCATATTCAAACTTATTAAACTGATATATGATCGCTAGTTTTATCACGCCAAATTCAGTAAATCTAAATTTGATCAAATGTTACTTATCAAGGGCAAAACAAACTAGTATTCTTAGCTCTACAATAAAGAGTCATGCCCAAATGCGTTAAAAATCTGCCCTACACAGAGGCCATATTTTATGCATGTCCCTTATGGACATGTGAGGTACCAAATTAAAGGTTATGACCTCTAGAATCATTTTGCGAAATTTCCAGGATGATCCGAGGTCGCCATTTTTAGCATAGCAATGTGTTAGATGTGCATAATATGGCCCATCCACATAGGACGTTACTCTACTGAAATGTATTAAACTTCTTTTGCGGATATTTCCCTTAAATTAGCTCGGATCAGTCTGGAATTTTTACCAAATGATTCTAGAGGTCATAACCTTTAATTTGGTACCTCACTTGTCCATGTGGGACCTGCATAAAATATGGCCTTTGTGTAGGGCCGAGTTGGGCATGACTCTTTCTTATTCATTTGGTGTCATGTTTTGTTTTTGTCATTTTTGGAAACAATAATTGAATCGACGCTTTCTATCGTTGAATATAAAGGTTATTATATTTCATTAGCATGACTTTGACTGGAAAAATAAAAACATTTTTATTTAATGATTAAAATGAAAGATTGACAAATTATATTTCATTTGACCTTTTGTGAATACAATTCATTTTTTAATTAATGATGTGCTTTATAAAAATCTTTTCATACTCAACCAATCGATGTAGCCAATAAGGTGTTAACCAAATGGGAAAATCATAAATGCGTTTGCAAAGCTATTTAACTTTTTCCTTGAGTTCAAGTATTTTCCAATTTTCTTTAATCAATTCGGCATTCTTTTTGAAAATAACTTTTTTTGATTTAGCCAAATTTGCTTCACACAATCCAATTTTTAGACGAAATTCTGTGTTTTCTTTATTAAATTGGGTACTCAATTTTGATTCAGCCAATGTTGACTCACTTATCTTTGTTTCAAGCAGTTGGATTTGTTCATGAAGCATTTGTAGTTGTAAGTTTTCACTTATCAATTTATTATTCGACTGACTTAACTTGAAATTGTCTTTTTGGGACGCATTCAAGTTTGTTTCTAGCAACTTAATTTTTTCTTCGAGTTTTTGTCGATTAGAGTTTTTGCTGATCAATTGGTCATTTAACTTTGACATGGTAATATTAGACTCATTCAATTGTTTTTGTAGCAGTTGGATTTGTTCATGAAGTTTTTGCTCTTTAGAATTTTTGCTATTTAATAGTTTGTTCAACTTTGACTCGGTCAATTTAGACTCATCTAATTTTGATTCGAGCAATTTAATTTGCTCACGAAGCTTTTGAAACTCTAAATTATCTTTTTCCAATTTATCAATCAATTCATTGGACTTTGAGTTTTCCAATTCTGATTTATCTAATTTTTCCTCTAGAAAATGCACTTTTTCTTGAAGTTTTTGTCGTTCCAGAGTTTCCTGAATCAATTGATCATTCAACTTTGAGTTGTCTAATTTTGATTCGAGCAATTTAATTTGCTTCTGAAATTGAACAAAGAAACCAATACAAATAGCAATCAGGAAAATTGCAACTGAAATTTGTGCCACTGTTGAAACATTCCAGGTATTTGTCTTTGGATTGAAAGATTGCACTGGAGTTACACGAGTCTCCGTTTCAGGTACAACGTGTGAAATAATATCGACCTTTTCGTATCGCTCTAATTGAATTTCGTCTTGCCGTTCAAGTTTGGTGCTTGGAGAAATTTCAATTTGATTTTGAACATGTGTTTTAAATTTTTCATAAAATTTGACCTATATTTAATTAATAATTTAAATTACTAATAAAACTTTAATTTAGTCATACCTGACAACAAACAGAATCCTGCAAAGTCGAATTTTGTGCTGCAACACCTACAGAAAGCAAAAACGCTACATCTAGATTAGCATTTTGATTGATTAAAACTTGTTCAGACTCGAAGTTAATTCGAATTTTCAGTTTGATCTCCTGTTTCTTCTGGTTCAAATTGAATTTGACAGCGTCTTCTGATTGTCGAATAATCTCCGTTCGACCACCATCCGATTCATCAAGTTCAACATCAAACAAAAATTTCGTTGGATTATTTGATTTCCATTCATAAAACAGTTCATCCTCTGATCTTTGAATTGATGTCACAAAGTTAGGATTTAAACCGAGTTGCAACGTGACCATCACTTTGTCATCGATAATTCGTGAATGAGTTTTCTTCAATTTCATTTGGTACCATTTTGAACGAACAAGTTTACTGTAGGAAGGTCCATTTTGCTGTTTCGAAAAGGTTGGCGCTTCTAGAAAGCACGAAACTAAATTTTGCATTGTTTCGTATGTCTGCTCAGTTTGCTTGCATTGTCAAGAATGCCTCAGATTGATTAATGCTTAATGCGCCACTAAAAGTTAATCTCAAGCATCATCATAAGACCACCAATGTAAATGTAGTGCACCCCACAGGCAAGATTAGAAGATAAGATTTGGGCTAGTGTTTGAGTTTGATAAAACACACATTGATAATCAAGATGGCAACCATACAATCAAGTTTTTATGATATATTTTCATTCTAAAAGCAGCCATTACCCTTAGTTTTGACATAATTCATGTACAGAACTAGAATCTTCAATTGTGTTTATCAAGTGCATGAACATTTCAAACTGCTGTTTTTTCAATAATTTATGAGGTACTCTGGAATTCTGTTGCCTTGAAATTGAGAAAATTAATTGGTTATCTCATAATACTTATACTTTCCACATTCACAATCGAAGATTCTTTTTATTTTTATTATTTAACATCGGTAGAAGCAAATTTTAAGTTTAAAGTTTAATTTTTTTAATGTTAAATGGTATTTTTTAAAAAGATAAAAGATTTCGTTTTGCTTAGTAAATGTGAGTAAAATAAATCTTAATTTTTTTATTATAACTAAAATTATTACGAATATTTTAAATGAAATCGTTTAATTTCATTCACCAATCCTTAATCTTTTGCACTTGATTCTCCTTCATTTCTTCGTTCTTTGTAATTTGAAATGAGTTTTGATTCTCAAAGCACTGAATAGTGAGTTCATGGTGAACGGTGTCTGCGAACCAGAAACTTTTCTTCACAAACCACTCAACACCGTTTGGTTTGAATCTCGAGTCTCGATTCAGCAAACATGTTTTTTGAACTTTTTCAAATAACCAAATTGCACCATCTCATTCACAAACTGTTCCGCATTGTCCATTTGCACAGTCATCGGCACTCGGCCATCGGTCGTTTTTATGTAGAGTTCAAATGGAATTTGCTTATCATGAAATTTAATTTCAATTTCAGAGTTTTCGGTCATCAGTTTGATCTGTTTCATCTGTTCCCATGAAACAAAGATCAACTTTTGACCTGTAATCTTCTCGTAAATGTACAGGTAAATGTAGAGACGAGGGATATTGCATTTGATTGGAAAGTTATTTGACAGTCAATTGTGGATCCCATAATATATCGAGTTGAGGAAATTCGTTTGTCAAGTCTAGGGAAATGAAGTTGCCTGTTGTGTGAAACAAATGAGTTTTTTAGAATGATTTCTATGAGTTTTGGTCCAAGATTGAGCACAACCAGAACAAATACATACTTTATACATAATTTTTTCCAATGAATGTAGACGTAGATTTTTGAAAGGTATATTACCAACTAGTTCTCTCGTACTTGAACTTATATTTTTGTCAAATAATTCATAATTAATTTTATAACTTATTCTTACAACCTAAATCACAATTATCAGTATATTTTAAAATTGTACACAGAAAACTTTAGATTTGTATGTTCATTTTCTTTGTTTCTCCATCTTTTCCCATTTCTTTTAAACAAAGTGAAATTCCAAAAATTCCATCAGTTTTATGAGTAATACTTAACACTTTTACAATACCACCTCTAATTTACCAATTCAAAATAATTAATTTTATCGTCTCCATCCAATTTCGAATCACACGCATGTGCAACTCTGACTCAGAGTCTGAGTGCAATTATTAAAAGCTTTTAACTATTTGTTAATGATATATAGCAAGTAACTTTTGTAAGACAATTGAACTTTGTGAAGCCTTGTTTAACCTCAACTTGAACTGAACTGATTACCCAAAAAGTTCAGTAATGAGGGCATCAAAATGAAGTCGACAACTAATGGTGTGACTGCAACTTTCAATTCTACAAAATGTCAAGAAAATAGAAAAACCTAAATTCGAATTGATTTTATTATGATTTGAGATTCATTATATTGCAAATGATAATTATAGACTACATTAATTGTGATCATTAAATTAAAAATATTTACAAATCCGGAAAAATTAGAATAAAAATTAGGTCAATGTCAGATTAATCATTAATGTTGACCAGAATTCTACTGTTGAGCCTCGGGTGGTGGAATGATTTGGTTGAATCGTGGTACCGGAATTGTTGACCTCATTCCATGGTTGGCTGATGCAGTCGCAATTGGTGTGCCACTACTGTTTACTATGGTTCACGGTTGGTGTGCTAGATGGATTCGCTTTTGGGGTTATTCGTAGTGGTGGTACGGTTGGGGTTGGGATGATTTTGACTTGGGGCGGTGGAGTTGTCATCAAAGCTTGCGAGATTGGTGATCCAGTTGATGGAATTAGTGAACCAGAAGCAGCTGCTGCAGCGATTTTACCCGCCAATGAAGACCGAGCTAGACCGAGAAGTGGATTCAGTGGTCTGGGGACGACTGTTGCATTGGCTGTGATCGATTTGGGCGGTCGACCACGAGGACGAGACTCCATTTTGATGTATGGTGGAATGGTTAGTGGAACCACTGGTTTGGTGTCATCGGGTTGGTTTAGAACTGGGCGAACTGGGACAGACTTAATGACCGATGGTTTGCGTGAAGGTTGTTGGGCAGATGGAGTCGATTGCTGTTGTTGTTGTTCAATGTGGATAGAAGTTGATGGTGCCGATTTGATATTACCAGATGAGGTTGAAGCAGATGAACGCTGTTTGGATTTAGTGATGGTTTTGTTCGAGAAGTGCGACTCATTCGATTCCGCACGAGTCGAGTGCTGAGACAAGTCCAACGATTCGTTGCTTGATGATGATGGTGAGTCTCGAAGCATAGATGAGTCTCGTGATTTGGATGTGGATGGAGTAGATCGGGTTGGTGCAACGGGAGCTTTAACCTAAAAATAAATAAAAATCAGAAAAAATCCAAAAGAATCCTAAAATACTCACAATCTGTGCATCCACTTTTGATTCATCACGAATTTTCCTCTTTTTGCCCCTCTTTATAGGCAACGCTTGAATTGAGACACATTTCTGAATCTCTACTTGCGCAGGTTGGTTCTGCTCATTTCGAGTACTATTCGACTTGAACAAATAGTTGCCATTGCTCTCCGAACCATTCGAAGGTGATGAATTTGCGGATGAACTATTTCGGTTGACCACAAAGTCCTGTTGGTGCAGGTTAGTCTTGTCCAGACCAGTCACGCCGAGTGTCTCAGCCGAGCCAATGAGTGACTCAATCTGTCCAGGTGGCACAGTCACCTCTCCCTTGTAGGCAAACTCGAGAATCGCCTTCAAATCTTCGATTGTAATCGACTTGAGGAACACAATCGGATATTGACCAGCAGTGGTGGACGAGAAGATTTGTTTAAAGTACGGTGAACAGGCGGCCAGTATGACTCGATGTGCCTTCACCAGCTGACCATGCTCACAACAAATGGTCACATCACACAGTTCCTCTTTGTGCAACATTGACTCGAGAGCATCGGTCAACTTGTCACGATGGCTCTCAACTCGTAGAACATGTAAATTCTGTGGCGGTTCCATAATAAATCTGCAAAAAATATTGTTATGAAAAACTGTTTGTTTCTGATTGAGAAAAATTATTTATAAAAGTTACTTACAATAGCTTTAGCTTCTAGGTGTTACTAATTGGTCGAGAATTTTTTTGGGGAAGTTGACGAGTTTGAAGACAAATTGTATTCACAATGATAATGTCAAATGTAGAAAATATAAATCAACGAAATAATGCAAATCGAGAGCACCGAGCAGCAGAAGAAAAGTTTGTTTGTGTGAGAGCCCAGCTGGCATCAACACATGTTTGCACAGAGACAAGTTTACACTGTACTATTAATGTACACTGTACACTTTACACTGTACAGCCACTTGTCGCAGATATTAGCAAAACAAAGTACAAGAAAATTGTAATAACACACAAAAATTTAGCGGGATTGAAAAAGTTAAATTCTTTGCCATTGAATTTTTATATCTTCAGTGACTTAAAATGTTATCCGTAAAGTAAGTTTTCTGCATCTTTTAAAAAGGTTTAATTGTAAAATTCTAATTTTATTTTGAATTGATCAATATATCAGTTTGATTGTTTTATATATCATTAATGACTTCTTACCAACAACTTATTCTGCTAAATAGTCTAAAAGATTAATCGGATTCAATCTTATTGTTTCATTCTTACATTGTATGAGTAAAAATATTTACGTGCACTTTGTGCTCTTTTCGAATGTCGATTTTTTTTTATTGGTAACAAATGTTTTTAGTAAATTAATAATTTAATTTCTTTTATCTAAATCGACAACAAAGTTCTTTTATATATTTTTTAGATTTATAAATTAATTACAATAGTTAGATTGCCAAATTTGCTTAAATTTTCTATTTTTGTAAGATAATATTAAATTGGATACGCTATTTTCCTGGCAACAAGTCGCACCGGGTCGCAGATATTTTCTTCCAAAAATTGTACATTTCATGAACTCCTTTTCTGGTATTAAATCAGTCAAAATATTACATTGTATTATTTCCTCGCAGGTAATGTTTTGTTCGAGTAATCGTGATGGTGGGTCAATCAGGTTCACGACGTTCTTTTACTCAATCATTTCTGGGTTTTCATTGTCTTCTAATTCAATTATTTTTCTTTTGTTCATTGTACCTGTTTCCATATTGTCGATAGTCAAGTTGAGATAACTTGCTTGGTGCATTTTATCAATTTGTGCAAGCCACATATCCATCTCCTCTTTAGTTGGTCTGACCAGCAGATGAACGGTAACTATCACTGCAATTACACTGATAAAGAATATTGACAAAATGACAACTTCTTTTTATGATACTTTTGGCGCTTGAGGAGATTGGAGGCATTGCATTTATATAAGACTAAAACAAAAGGACAAACAGCACATTCGAAAGCAAGAACAAAAACTGAACTTGATCGAGAATAAATGTGAGTGAGAGTATGGAAGCTAACGCGTTCGCTATAAGAATAAAGAAATTATTTATAACACAAAAAGACAATAAAACGATTCGATTCGCTCAGAAGTTTTTCTCGTCCAGATGGCATTCCACATTGTTTCTTGAATACAACTTTTAAATGTATGAGTGATGTGCACGATGAATTGGCAAACAATAAACTGACTCAATAATATTTATTTTAATAGAGGATGGAGAATATCGTCAAGTATTATTTTTAAAGACTGGTAGAACTGTGACTTTGCCTCTCGTGACTTTGTTTTTAACGAACAATTCAAATGAAACTTTGTTTGGGTAGAATTTAATTTCAATTCCAGTTTTATCCTCATTACTTGCTCACATGAGAAAGAAATGTATTTTTGATTATTGCTCGTACATGTAAAAAGTAGAGACGAGGGATGGTGCACTTGATGGCAAGTCACTGTTGATGAAATTCATTCCGCAGACCGACAAACAACACACAACTTTACAAATGATTGTTAATCTACCTTCAAATGTTTTTAATCTATTAGTAATTTTCTTGGTATGTTTTCTTTTAAAAGGGTTCTATTTTTTAATTCAAATTTTATTTTGATTTTATCAATATTTCACCTTAATTGTTTAATGTATGATTATTGATTTTTAAAGACCACTTGTCCCCTTCAGACATCTAAAAGATTGATTGAATTTGTCACGCAACCAAATGGATCGCGAGTGAGTATACTCACTTGTTCAATAGACAAACACTTTATTAGCCTCAAAATTCATGATTTAAAGTATCAATTTGCTGAAATAAGTACACAAAGTTAAAAATATCAAATTTCTTCAAACAGAACGACATGAAATTGCTGTTTTCTCAGTTGTTGCTGATGGTCCTTTTTCCGCCTCTCGAGTCCTTGTCCACCTCGCCTCTTATACCTGTACCTTCACGCTATTTCAAGAGAAAGATGGTCATGTTTTAGTCAAAGAGTAACGTTGATTTACGAATTAATCAAACTAATTAATCAAACTAGTTTTATTTTTTATTCAAATGCCTGATAAAACGGTGACAAATTACTACCCTTTGACATTTAATGAAATTTTTGCACTTTAACTTATTGTCTCTGACATATATGCCAGTTTTATAAAATATTTTGTATTTTTAGTTCGTTTTTCAAAAGGTCAACCAAAATTGAATAACAAGTTCGTTTGTATATCTCATTGCATATCATTGTCTGCTGACCATGGTAAATTACACGGGTACATCGATACGATGTACATTGTAGCAAAAACAATTTGCTTCCAATTTATTTTTTGTAACCTTTGTTTTGTTCACTTCCTAGGTGGTGTTTTCAAAAGGTATTTTCAAAATTATCGATTTCAACTAATCCACTTACTGTGTGTATGACTTCAAATTATTTTATATAAGAATTTCTGAGTTTCTTTTATATCCATTGACTTACTTTTATCTCCCATACTTTCGAATAGTATTCTATAGTGTTTATTTCATTAAAGGTAACTCATTTAATGGAACCTTCGTGCTCCGACCCAAATTGTCATTTTAAATGACAATGAAATGTCCGAGAATTGAGTTGATTCTGTAATTGTGATGAGACTCAATCACTTTGTTTCTTAACAAAGTACAACGTAATGAAAGGTGTCTGAAAACCAGAATCCCTACTTCAAAACTAAAAACTAAAACCACTCAACACCGATTTGTTTAAATCTTGAGTCTTGACTCAACAAGCAAGTGAGTCTTTTGATCTCTTTCACATAAACAAATTGAACCATTTTATCGACAACCCGTTTCGCATTTTCCATTTGCAAAGTAACTCGGCCATCGGTGGTTTTTTATGTAGAATTCATTGAATCTTTGAGAAGAAAAACTACTCGTAAATCTTACCTATTCGAATTAATCCACCTTTCAAAAGGTAATTCATGTCAATCATAATCAGTCAGCCTGTTTTCTTCGTTTTAGTAATCTTACTTCTTGAGATTAACGATTGGGTCAAATAGGTAACGGAGAAAATATATTCAAAATAAGCCAATATTCGGTTTCGTGCTTAATTTTTAAATAGTGAAGACTCTAAAATAAATCTATTGAGATTACGAAATGTCTGTAGGCGCTTATAGATAAAGGTGATTACTATTCTAGGATTTTTTGTTTCTAAATTAAACAATAATCTATTTTTATTTTATATTTAAAGCTGTCACTCTGTGCCATATATAACTTCAATTAAAACGACAATTACAAAAAAAATATTAACAAAAAATAAGCTTGGTGTTGGTAATGGTCATTAGTATACTACGTTATAACGGCTTCACTTTATATGGTTCAACACTTCTATTTTATTGAACACCATTGATTGAAGACATCAAAATCAATTTGATTTTTTAAAAATCCGCAATTCACCAACTTGATTTTCAAACCAAAGCAGTGTCAAATGATGTTGGTGCATTTCAACCAACCACATGAAATACCGAATTGTGCTCAACCTCAACCTAATGGACTAACAATCTTACATCGTCGATCCTTTTGATCCCACTTTATCATTTCATCAAGTCCAACACAATGCAAATTATTTTCAAGAGGGACTAATATAATATATTATGTTTGCGTCAAATTCCGATGGCCGGCGATGTCGGGAAATGCCGCGGCAAAGTCCAAAGTCAGATTTTTTAAAACAATTTGAATGACATTGCCGCGGCAATATTCATCACATCGGCATCACTCTCAGTTTTCGGTCTCTAGTCTTACTGTCATTGAGTGTTTGTCCAGTGCGAAACGAACCAGGCAGTAGTTTAATTCAACCGTCACTTGCAGGTTTGACATTCGATTGGTCACTTCCAATGTGTGCTCAAGGATTGTTGACAATAGTTTGATAACCTGTAACCTGTACTTTTTTCTCTAATGAATCAAATTAAATTTTACACTCTTCTAGACTTCTAAATGAACACACCAATCAAATTCAATTTGTATATCAACCAAAAAGTAAAAATGGTTAATTCAATCAAATATTATGTTTTATGGATATCCAGTGTTATGTTAAAAAATGTTTTTCCTCTCAGTTTCATCTCATTTGTTTCATGTTTCCTTATTTTTTCTTATCCTGAATTTCCTTTATTCGATCGTCTTAGTCAATTTTTTAACAAATCTTTTAGCAAAACAATTCTTTTCATTAAAAATGGCCAAAACAACTGTTATATGTCATAATTGAATCAAATTAACTACTCAAACTTTTTATTAAGTAAGATATTTTTATTAGTTTATTTTGTTTTATTAAATTCTTTGACTTACAAAACTTTGATTTTCAGATGGGTAGAATACTTTTAATTCAAGACTGTCAAAACAGTTCTTTCATCGCATAAATGATATAAAAAATTATTAATTTCCTATTTAATACTCTTCTTTTACTTAAGCTTATATTAACAGGTATACTATCTACTAAGATCTTGAGGTTGAGGTTTTTGTGATATTTTCGAACTTTTTATGACTTAGTTCAGTTTGTACTGGGTTCACAAGGTACGTAACAAAACAAAAATTAAAATTCATGTTCACTAGATAAGTTGATTGGCTTTTTGAAATTGTTATTGTTTATGTAAATTATTCGTCATTTATTTGCAAGTTGATAAAATCTGACAAGTTAATACTCCAAATACGAATGCAATTTTGACATAATTTTTTTCTGAGTAAAATGATAACCATTGATAAAGATTCAAATCAACAATTCACATTCATACTGAATTTTATCAAGTGTAGAAAAATGGTTTCTTCACAATTTATAAAACATGACATTCTCTGTTTACTTGAATGCATGAATAAAAATTCTGCATTATATATCTTTTTCATATTCATGATTTAACTGTTTTTATATTTTAATATCTTACTACACTTGCAATGATTATATAACTTTTTTGTAAATCAAATCAATTTTAATTTTAATTTAATGTGTAACAAACAGAACTGATGGATTACAATACTATTTGATTGACAATTAACTTGAAATGATACAAGTTAGTCAGAATTTTTAAATCGGCATTTGAAAATGGTCAAAATATGTTTATTTCGTAGGTCTAGCTTTAAGTAATTTTGAATTAGCAATATTTTCCAATTTAATATTTATTCGCTTATATTCTTCATTAATTTGCACAATATTTGTTTTTGTCTTTTAAATCATTAAATAATTTTTTATCAATCCTCGATCATTTTCACTTTTATTTTCTCTTTAATCTCTTCGCTTTTCATCATTTGAAGTGAGTGTTGACTCTCAAAGTACTGATCAGTGAGTTCATGGTGAACGGTGTCTGAAAACCAGAATCCCTTCTTCACAAACCACTCAACTCCGTTTGGTTTGAATCTCGAGTCTCGACTCAACAAACAAGCGAGTCTTTTGTTTTTTTTTTACATAACCAAATTGAACCATCTTATCGACAAACTGTTCTGCATTGTCCATTTGCACAGTCACTCGGTCACTGGTGGTTTTGATGTAGAATTCAACTGGAATTTGGTTGGGATGGAATTTAATTTCAATTTCCGAATTCTCTGGAATCAGCTTAATCAGCTTCACCTGCTCCCTTAGGAAATAAATCAACTTTTGATTAGTCTGTTCGTACAGATAAAAGTAGAGACGAGGGATGGTGCACTTGATGGCAACGAGCTTCAATCGTGCGAGAAACCAAGGTAAAAGTCACTGTCGAGAAAATTCATTCCGCAGACTGACAACAACACACAACTTTACAACTGCAACCATTAAATGCAAATGAATTGAATCCAACTAAATTAATCAAAGCACCATAAATATTTTCTAATTATAACTAAACTTAACATTAAATTTATATTTTGCAGATTTCACAATACTATTTCTCTTTAATCCCCAATTAGTTGTTTCATGCAAAATTGAATATGATGCATTAGAGAAATGCAGTGTGTCTCAAAAAATTGTCATTTAAATTTAGAAGTTAAAAGAATATTCTTTTTTATACCACCTTGTACCATGGCTACTTTATTCATATGTACGATTTCATAATATAGCCATTGTTGTTGTTGTGAACTGGAAGACAATTCATTCGATTAATTATTTATTATTTTATAACAAATTGTTTTACTTGCATTGGGAGCAAACACTTTTTAATTAATTAATAAATTGTTACATTTTACTAAAATAAACGTATTTTTAATTCTCAATAAGATTGTATGGCAAGCCAGGCAAATAGCGAATCTCTTAAAAAATTTAAAAACTAAAAATTAATATAGCTAAGTTTGATTAAACTTTGGAATAAACGTTATATTTTTATTAGGTAAGTGATCCAAAGCATCTTTCCAAAGGTAATTCAATGTCAACCTGTTTTAATAATTCTACTACCTGTGATTAACAATTGGCTTAAAGCAAAATAGGTAAGTGAGAAAATATATTTAAAATATGACAATAATCGGCTTCATGATTAATGTTTTTGAATGAATTTAACTTTTTACTGTTCTCTATCACCAAACAAAGTTTACAATTTCTCATTTGTGTTTTATAATTCAAAATGTTGCGATTGCTTTTAAAAAGGTTTATATTTTAATGAATTAAATTTAAATAGTTAATTCCACTGAACAGCTTAACTGTTCAGATTATATAATATTAGGATCATTATTGGCTTAATTTTTTGCTTAATTAAATTGGTCATATTAATTTATCCATCATTCCCTTATTTCCTTTTCTTTTGCTTTAAAAAGGTAAAATCTGTATCTTTAAGTTATATATATTGTAAATCGAATGGGCACATACAGATCAAATGAACTATGATAATGTTTCCTAGACGTATTATTTTTCTCCACAAATTTGCTTGACAAAATTCGACTTGGTTTTCCAACGGCTTTAAAAATAAAAAATATTGATTCTTTTACATTTTTTTTAATCGTTTAAAATATTGATTCTTTGGTGTTGGTGTTTTTGTACCTCATAGATAGGCTCATTAAGACAAACTTGTAAAGTAAAGTTTTATTTTATTACAGTTGTCTGGTTTCTTGTCAGACACATTAATTGTTAAAATATCATCATCATTGGACTCAGGATCAGAGCAAATGCAGTATCCAAGATTTATTGATATGGTTTGGGTTAATGTTAGAGTCTGATCAAACAATTGCTGATAATCAAGATGGCAACCAACAGTGGTTTGTTCTGGAAATGTGTTTACAGTGTGAGAGAAAAGTGCAACACGAGTACAAATTGACTGTTTCATTGGAATGTTAGTATGTTTGCTACAGATTGATTGACAATTTTATATTTTATTATAATAACTAATATTAGAATGCTCAGAAAAAACAAAACTAAATAAATTTAAAAAGATAAAAGAATGTAATCCAAAAAGAAATATATATTAAGAATTTGGTTAGGGATCCAATTCGGGAAATTTTGACAAAAACTGCGTGTAGAATGACAAATAAGAATAAACTCGAAATTAAAGCAAAAAGTAGTCGAATATATTCGGAAGCGTCCAAAAAGAAGCCCAATACTAGTAAAACAGAACACAAAATATAAATGTACACAAATTCTTGGAGATGTTGCTTTAAATTACTATCATCTATTGCAATTGTAATTGCAACAATGATGCCACATGCAATAGTCAATTGAATTAGTACAATCAAATTGCAGTAAAAACTGATTGCTATTACTATTAGGCTAGAAATTTCCAAATACCACGCAAGGGGTTTAGGTTCATTAATATAAATTGCGTAGAACGAGAGGGATGCAAAAAATCCAAAAACTAATCTAATTAAATTTGTCAACCCACTAATAACCAACCAGTGAGTAAATAACCACGACTCGTTTAATTTGATTGTTTTAAATTTAATTTTTTCTTTTTTTATTTTGGCCACTTAAATTTTCTTTCAACAATCGATAATTTTCCTCGGTCGATTTTGACTCCTCCAATTGCTTCTGTAGCATATGGATTTGCTTACGAAGCTTTTTGTAGTACTAAATTTTCCATTTTAAGTTTTTCATTTAACTCGTTCAATTTTGATTTAGCAAATTTTGACTCATCCAACTGTTTTTGTAGCAATTAGTTTTGCTCACCAAGCTTTTGTTGTTTAGAATTTTCACTGCTCAATAGATTGGATCGAAACTACCCAATTACGGAATTTCTCGGGTCCTGATATCGGAAACTTTGTCATTACATGTAAAGAACACGGTGACAAGTTTTTATCCAAATCGGTTAATGTTTAACCGAATCCCCGGGCACCTGGATTTTCCCCGTCAAAACAGTGGAGAAATCTGTGGTTTTGAGCCCATTTTCTAGATCTCAGCAACCACAATGGATATGGCTGCGAATTTGTCCATACTTACTAAGTCGAATACGAGGAATTCAATGGTGACAACAAAAGTTGGGTCCAGGAGCCCTAGGACCGGAAATAGATCCAATAAATGGTGAAATATTGGTCAAAAATGACAATTATGCCAAATAATTAGTTAATTTACAATTAAATTACATACCATTTATATTTAGACATGTCTCACATTAGGTCCAGGACCCTAGGGCCCTAGGGTCAAATTTTTTTTATAGGTTACAAAATATAGTCAAGTAATATATCAAAATGCATGGAATAATCAAGAGAAAACAGAATTAACGACACATATAGTCAATGTTAATCTCATTTCATTAGCTCAAAATCAAGAAACTGGTGGTGGGTTCTATAATTTTAATGATTTTTAATTAGTAATTATTTGGGCAGGAAGTCTCCAATTGGGTTGCAAATTTCTCTTCCAATCCAATTATCTCCCAATGTGTGGTTGGGAAGATATTCTAATGATGTTCCTGGATCTTTTCTCCCAAATGGGTAGTCTGGTCCAAATTGGGTATTGGTTCCTATCCTAAAATGGGTCGTTGGTTCTTATCCCAAAATAAGTTAAGTGTTGTTATCCCTAAGTGAGTGGTAGGGGAGATTCTCAAAATGGTCTGTTGAATCTGGTTTGGAGAGAATCCCAAATGAGTGAGTGGATTGTGTTCAAACAATTAGATATCTGGCGAGATTCCCTTATCGGTAATTTGATACTCTTTGAAATTCAAAGAGTAACCGTCAGTTTAGCCCAAAACGGATTTGAATGAAACGTGGCTTGTTTTGATTTCATTAGCTGTTTTCTAACCAACGCCCCATTCTTGGGATTAGAACCAACGCCCCATTTTGGGATATGAACCAACGACTCATTAAAAGATAAAAATACACACCCAATGTGGGCCTGAGAACCCATTTGGGGGAAAAGGTCCAGCAACATCAATTGGAGGAGAGAAATCAGTAACCCAATTGGAAAACATCCGGCCAAAATAATTAGGAATCAAATAAAGATTATGAAACCTCACACCAGTTTCTAGATTTTGTGTTAATGGGAAAAGATTAACATTGACTAAGGACTATCACTATTTGTGTCTTTCATCCCGTATTCTCTTAAATATTCCATGAATTTTGATATATTACTCAACTATATTGGGTCATCTATCTAAATTGTTTACCCTAGGGCCCTAGGGTCCTGGACCTAAAGTGAGACATGTCTAAATATAAATTGTATGTCATTTAATTGTACAATAAACTAATTATTTGACATAATTGTTATTTTTTACCAACATTTCACCATTTATTGGCTCCATTTCCGGTCCTAGGGCCCCTGGACCCAACTTTTGTTGTCACCATTGAATTCCTCGTATTTGACTTAGTAAGTATGGACAAATTCACAGCCATATCCCTTGTGGTTGCTGAGATCCAGAAAATGGGCTCGAAACCGCAGATTTCTCCACTATTTTGACGGGGAAAATCCAGGTGCCCGGGGATTCGGTTAAACCTTAACCGATTTGGATAAAAACTTGCCACCGTGTTATTTACATGTAATGACAAAGTTTCCGATGTCAGGACTTGAGAAATTCCGTAATTGGGTAGTTTCGATCCAATCTACTGCTCAATTGGTTATTTAGCTTTGACTCGACCAATTTTGCCTCATCTAATTTTTCCTCTAGAAAATGCACTTTTTCTTGAAGTTTTTGTCGATCCAAAGTTTCAATAATCCATTGGTCATTCAACTTTGAGTTGTCCAATTTTGATTCGAGCAATTTAATTTGCTTCTGAAATTCTGTTTTTTGCCATTGAACAAAAAAACCAAGACAAATAGCAATCAGGAAAATTGCACATAAAATTTGTGCCACTGTTGAAACATTACAGGTACTTGCCTTTGGATTGAAAGATTGCACTGGAACTACACGAGTCTCCGTTTCGGGTACAACTTGCGAAATCATATCGACATTTTCGTATCGCTCTAATTGGATTTCGTTTTGCCGTTCAAGTTTGGTGCTTGGAGAAATTTCAATTTGGTTTTGAACATGTTTTTGAAAGTTTTCATAAATTTTGACCTATATTTAATTTATAATTTAAATTACCAATAAAATTTTAAGTTAGTAATACCTGACAACAGACAGAATCCTGCAAGTTCGTACTTTGTGCAGAAACAGCGACAGAAAGCAAAAACGCAGCATCAAGTTTTACATTTTGATTGATCAAAAATTGCTCAGACTCGCAGTTGAATCGAATTTTCAGTTTGATCTCCTGTTTCTTCTGGTTCCAGTTGAACTTGACAGCATCTTCCGATTGTCGAATGATCTCAGTTAGACCACCATCCGATTCATCAAGTTCAACATCAAACAAAAATTTCGTTGGATTATTTGATTTCCATTCATAAAACAGTTCATCTTCTGATCTTTGAATTGATGTCACAAAGTTGGGATTTAAACCGAGACTCAGCGTAACCATCACTTTGTCATCCATAATTCGTGGATGAGTTTTCTTTAATTTCATTTGGTACCATTTTGAACGAACAAGTTTACTGTAGGAAGGTCCATTTTTCTGTTTCGAAAAGGTTGGCGCTTCTAGAAAGCATGAAACTAAATTTTGCATTGTTTTGTACGTCTGCTCAGTTTACTTGTTTTTCAAGAATGCCTCAAATAGTAATGCTTAGTGCGCAACTAAAAGTTAATCTCAAGTATCATCATAAGACCACCAATGTAAATGTAGTGCACACCACAGACAAGATTAGAAGATAAGATTTGAGCTAGAGTTTGAGTTTGATAAAACACACATTGATAATCAAGATGACAACCATGCAGTCAAGTTTTTATGATATATTTTCATTCTTAGAGCAACCATTGCCCATAGTTTTAATATAATTCGTGTACAGAACTGAAAGCTACAACTGTGGTTATAACTACAACTGCACGCTGGTGGGCTTATTCAATACACGCGTTTTGCACATATTTATGAACATAAAAGCATTGTTTTAAAATTTTGAGTATTCAGGAAATAATTTCCATCAAATTACATTTGTTGTTTGTTCCAAATATAGTTAATATTTTTTTTGTCAATGCTTTTACCAAAGAATTTCGTACTCGTAGTCTAAAAAGTTAATCGAATTTATTCTAAGTTTTTGATTCAGACATTGTATGAGTTAAAATATTTACCTGCAATCGTAGTTTGTATTTTGAAGCGCTACTTTACTGAGTTTTTTATCGGTAACAAATATTATTAGTTAATTATTAATTTAAAATTTTATTTATCTAATTCGACTCTAGCAAGTTGCTTAATGATTTTATTTGAGTGATTTTGATCTTTAGATCTAGCATAAAAAATTCACAGTATTTTCGATAAATTCGATTCATTGTGGTTGTCTGCGATGAGTTTGTCCATAATCTCCACCAAGTCGCCATCCAAATCGTCATTGAGCAGTACTTCCTCGTCGTTGCCTTCGTCGATGTTTAAAAGGTTCCATTAATGTTTTATTTGAATTCCTTCAACTATTTAAGAAATATTTTTTGTTGACTTTTTTATCATGTATCTGTCTAACTAATTGATATAAATGCGACAGCTTTATTCAAACTTAAGTGAATATTTAGACCAATTTATAAAATGATTTTTTCCAATTAAAATTATCCCGATGTGGTTATTAACTGAATCTATGTTGTTTATTCTGTGACTGTTTATACATTTCTGATTGGTAAACATTATTGTTATTATACAATAAAAATTAGTTGTAAAAAAATTGTTGTCCTTTGTCAATCATAAGATGCATCATAATCATGCATATTGAATTTATGTAGAATTCAAGCTTATTATTTTTGGTGTTATTATAATTATTATAAATGGTTTCGATTATAAAAATATAT